>JAVGWX010000001.1:11138018-11759631 GCA_036924085.1 Ariolimax columbianus
TCTATAGAGTATGTATGCAACCAGTTGATATTTTACGTCGTGCACAGTGGAAATCATTGAGAATGCCACGGACATGTTGTGTTCCAGATTGTAAAACAAAATGATCTATGAAGTTCGTAAATAAGGCAATATGGATTTGTACGATTCCAAGAAAAGACTATAAGTATACCTGAGATTCTGCTGTGCATATAAACCATTTTACTGTATATGATGTTTAACGTGAAGATACGTATAAACGTGATTATGGGTCTGTAGTTAGTATTACATAAAAAGGTCCAAAAACTCAGCTAAGATGCAGTCACTTCTATTTTTCTGAATCTACCAGCATATTTGTCAGAGCCTCCAGCAAAGAAAAGAAAAGAGAAAATGAGCTGGCTATCAGGGATGATAACGCTTTAAAGAAATTTCATGAAGATGATACTTTACAGTCGTTTGAATTTTTGTGTAAAGAAATCAGCAAAAATACTGCCGAGCTTGATTCGATTATTGTTAATTTTCGGCATGTAGTGACATTCTACATCATAGATCCTTCAGAATGTTCAAAGATTATAATTTCAGGGAAGATTAATTCCGTTATATACTTGTCCAAGTGTATTGTGATGAAACATAAATTAAGACCAGTGTTATATTCCATAATTTCACCAACTTCCAAAGTAGACAGATGGACTAAACTGGACAACATTTTGAATCAGTTCAGACATATTAATGGCTGTTCAGAGGTTTTGCAATCAAAGATTTCTAAAGGAATTTCTCTATTTCAAGACCACAGCACAAAAACAGTTGTGAAATGTTGTTGTGGTCTTAGCAACTGTATTTATTATCCTCTAAGGCATGTGACTTTATTCGATCAGTGTTCTTGTTCTGCCAAATAAGTCATATCTTTGGAAACTGACATCATGTTTATCATTATCTGCTAATCTTGCTTTGGATACAAATTCCCATTTCGCGTGTTTGGGAAACAGAGCTTTACAGTTTACATTTAGAAGCCCACAGCAAAATTGGTTTCTTTAAAGATTGATGAAATTCATATACATCCTAATGTCAGTTTTAAAGGTGGCACTATTCAAGGATTTGCAAACACCAGTCAAAAGGAGCAGGCTAACACTGTGCAGGCATGTATGCTGTTATCTCTGTTGTCCGCAAACAAAGGCATTGTTGCCCTTGTGTCACTTAGAAGAAAGTCGGCTGGTCAAACTAGCTCCACCTCTGACACACAAAGCTTTGCATCCTTCAAATACTGAACGTCAGAATGTAAGCCTTGCACTAAAGATTTTCAACGTGAAAGTAGTTTCAGCCCTTTATCTGTTTCCAGTTTTAAGTGATTCTGTTCTTGGCACTAGAACATTTATTCGGATAATTTTGCAACTCTGGAAAATCTTTAATGTCAAAGACCCCCTGAAATGAAGACATTTAAAAGACTGTGACAGGGAACCTTGCAAATGTTTGAATGACAGAAGGTTTGCATTGATGGGTAAAGTAGTCACTTGGCTTGAAGCATGGGATAAGATGAAGTTCAAGGCTCGTAAAGGATGTTTGTACCTAGAAACACACTTTGCTCTCAAACACACCGTCATTTCTTTACAGCTTCTGATAAAGTTCTTGCTAGGTACAGATAATTCATACGTGTTACCAGGTACATTTAAAACTGACAGCCTGGAGTTAAGATTGTCTCAGTATTGACAACTATCTGGAGGAAACTATAACATTTCTGTTCATCAGATTATGGAGTTTGAGAAGAAGCTAAAATTGGTCAGTGTCTTTCTTTAGAATTCTGGTGAGGACAGTTCAGCCTCAAGGATTTCATGACTGACTGTGAGGAGGCTATGGCTGCAAAAGATGTAACAAGTTGAATGAATGATTTCCCATCATTATTAGATGAATGTATTGACATTGACTTGAATAAGAGATTTAAAACCAAAATTATCTTTATTGCAGGTTACGTTTCTTATAAAGTCTGCAGAAATGTGAATTACAATCTGTGCATATCTGCACTGTGTTTTGAAAAATGTATACCCATTGAGCAAGGATCAGAATATGGCCTTTATTTGTCATATCTTAGAAACATTGACAGGGGCGATCGGAAATGGCCTTCGCAGTTTATAACTGACATTGTCCTCAAAGTGTATTCTGTTTGGGAGACACTGATTTAAAAAAAAATATGATCAAGAGTTCTTATCAACTAAAAATCAGAGACATTTTCTTTTCGGATAAAATAAAGAATTGATAAATGCTGAAAATTGCACATGTGAATGTGAAATTACAATGCCACAAATAGTTTCAGAATGTGTTCTAATTGCTTCCAACATTATGCTGAACAATTACACCAAAATTGTCAATGACAAACGATCAAGTGCAACATTTTGCAAAGCACAAAGAAAAAATTCCACTTTTCAATGGTAATTCCTCTTTTTCTTCCCCTTTTCTTCTCCCTCAATCTTCTTTCATCCTTATAAAAATATACCAGTAAATTATGAGGGAAATCATAGAAATGCTGTAATTGTTCCAGTAGTTATTTTATTTGTATATTCATACATGATTTTTGCAAGTATTACGATTTGTTTTTTTCTGTGTTTATGTTATTGTTTAATTTATTTATTCCGGTTTAGAAGACTGCACAGAAGCAATTTACGACCAGTTTATTTATTCTCCAATTTCACTTGCTCCAAACCCATTTATGTGCATTCAATTTATTATTTTGGAATGTATTCGCTGATTCCACCTCTACAACATCCTGCTGCATTTCATTCCATGTAATAACCAATCTCTGACTGGAAGTGAACCAACACTGGAAAGAATAATTGCACAGTAGTATTATATCTTAAAAGCATCTGATGTAAGATGTAAAATAAACAAACTTTAATATAAAAGAACGAACTATGAACGCTGATTACAAAACCTCGTAACAAGGGACGAAAAGCTGATAGTGGGATTCCAGAATTACAGTCATGAGGAAAGATTTTAAAAAACTGACTCACACTGTCTAGAAGAGAGAAGAATTCGTGGTGTATAAGATGATCAGAGGAATGGATAAGTTAGACTAAAACAAGTTTTTTAAAAATACAACCACGAACAAGAACAAGAGGGCACAGCTAAAAGTTGACTAAGGAGAGGTCCAGATTAGATATTAGGAAGTATTTTTTAGCCAGAGAGTAGTGAATGCTTGGAATGCATTGCCAAGTGAGGTGGTGGAGGCTGGGACGGTTAATGCATTTAAGAATAAATTGGATGCGCATAGCTTCTAGAGCAAGGTGATGTAAATGGAACTGGTTGTATACAGACTCTGCAGAGTCTTCTAAACCAGTATAAAGACATTAAGTTTAAGTTTTAAGAAAATAGTCTAGGCACCGTCTCCATAACTGGGTTATTTTCCATTTAGGATCAGGCCTGGAGTAAACAATGCCACGTCCCAGGCCTATTTTTTTTTTTTTTTTTTTTTTTTTTTTGCGTTCGCCTTATTTATCTATTCCCCAAGGCGTGTGTGCGTTACACTGTGGTTTTTATTTTGCGCCTGTCGGCCCAGTGCATCCGACTTCAGCATGCATTTTATGTAAGGGTCTGCTTCCTCCTGCATTTTCTAAGGGTTTGCTTCCCCGGGGTAACGGCCGGTGCTGTGATGGGGATCGAACCCAGCACCTTCTGGTTGTGAGCCGTGCCACTTAACCACTAGGCCACGCCGTCCCCCCAGGCCTATTTGACAGTCTATATCTTAAAAAACTACTAATGCTATACGTTAAATTAAAGTTGTATTTGTAGTCCAACAAAATTCAAGTTACCGAACAAAACGCATTTTGAAAATAATTTAGGTGTCACTTTCCATTTAACTTTTGCCCAAACGAGTTCAATTGGGTTTAAGTGTGAATGGTAAGGTGGCAGTCTCAAACACATATGACCATGCTCTTGGGTCAACTTGTACATATTCTTCTTCTTCTTTCGTTTGCTTAGAGTATGTCTACATCTGCAAAGTTGTCTGTTGTATGAACCTCACCGTCCTCTGCAGTTCACACACAGGTCCATATAACCTCCAGTGCTGTCTCTCTTGGCCAGCATGTCCGCCTCAGTATCTCATACTCTGGGCAGTCCTGAAGTATATGCTCCGCAGTCTGGGGTGCCTGTCCACATGTACACATACTTGAGCTGCCAATCAGAAAGTGAGGATACATGTGGCTGCGGATTCAGTTGTGTCCCGTTCTGAGGTTCAGTATGACAATCTGCCCTTGCCTACTTATACTACAATACCCATCTGTATCTGCGCCGGAAGCCCTCTTATTAATTAGTGGACTCTAGGTTAGGCCTGTGACTACGTTCTGATAAACTTAACAACATCAACATTTAATTTTTTAAAAGTTCACTGACCACGCCCACTGGGTCAAAAATAAAGAGATGAAAATTGTTTGACCTTGTGAATTAAATTTAATTTTAAGTGAAGATGACAATGTTCATGAAGAGCTGGATGGACGGCAGTAGAATAATTGGCATTTGAATTCTAAATGTTTTTAAAAATAGTTACATAACTTGTTTGTTACTTTTGTTATTCCAATGCACAATTGCTATAGACGAAGAGGAAGGGCATAGGCAGTGAGTTTGAGTTTCATTGTAGCAGAAACAATTATAATCTACATCATTTTCTTCATCTAATCAAATATATATGGGTAATGTGTGTGTGAATTCAGTAAACAGATGGGCTGTATTAGCGTTGTGATGTGTTGGAGGAGGGCTTGCAGACCTGCAGATGTTTTGTGGTGTTATGAAACTACCAAATTAGAAAAACAGACACAACAAATGGTGTCCAAATAAGAAAGCTGTAGCAGATGAAACTGTTCATACAAACACACCAGTAACATACCTGCTGTTGTTGTTGCTAATATAAAACCAGTATTTTGGACCGTGACAGGAATCAACTGCTAAAAAAGTGTCTTGAAGGAAATTCACAAAATGTCAATGATTAACTGAATAGTGCTGTATTGAAATTATTTCATATAATAATAATGTTCGCGAAGGCGTCACAGGCAGTTGCGTCTATTGACCACTACCATGTCCAACTAATGAGGCTATGTCCATGAGTAGCGTGTCGACCAAAATCCCTACATACTTCCCAGGTGGAGCCGTGTACTCCGCAACCTTGGGATGAGGGCTGCAAAGAGTGTGTTAGACCAATGTTTGTGTCAAGATTTCCGTATCTGTCCGGTTCAAACGTTTCCACGTGTCCCGCCGCCAAGGCTTCTGACTGTATTCACCTGTTGGTCAGCATGACCCTTTCTGTGCTGAGAAAAAGAGGTTGGGAGAGGTATCATGTAACCTCTGGTAGAGACAGGGGCGGGCAGGAGGAAGTCGGCGTCAGTCAAAGCTCCAAGCGAAAATGTCCTCGAGTAGTGATAATCTGGACTGAATTTTGGTTTGCAGTTAAACGGAACGTCGAACTCCGTCATAGACTGGTTTCCCACGGCCTGAGCAAGACATGAAATGCGGCGAAATGCAGCATAACAAACAGGATAATCTATCGAAAGCACATCATTTTCACAAAATAAAAAAATAAAGTCCTTAATACCACCCGGTGAAGGAGTTTTGAAATATAATCCGAACAGCAACCACCTAACATTGGAAAACTCGACACAAACACCGGAGAGAATAGACAGCGCAGCTATTAAGGCACGGCCATCTTACTTCTTGAAATTATGTCTCAAAAATAGGAATCATGGTCTAACTATTGTGAAAGCTGTTGTTGCTATTGGAGTTTCTGTTTATAATGATGGGACAAAATCTCTGTTTTCAAACGAAGGAAATTGAATTACATACTTGCAGCTATCTGAGAAAGTCCTGTGAACACAAGAATATATTGTCGCAAAAAAGGAACTCAGAGAAAAGCTATTAAGACGTCGTATGGTGCCAGGAGAGCAAAAAGGAGGAAGATATTTGTACTTGATGATTGGCAGGCAGTTACTGAAGGGTTTATATATCAGGTTCGGGATCTTTGATAAGAATCAAGATATTTAATCAGAAAATGGTAAAAAATAGTGTCCTAAACTTTTTGCCGAAAACTGCAATGTATGAATGGTTTAAGTGATAACGTTTTGCTTTTCAAATCAATTGTCCTGCAACTTTGCACATATATTCTAGACAACCATGACATAGTTGTGAATTATGGAAATCAAGCTATCTTAAAATGTGTAAGAGTGATTATAATTTGGAATGACTCATTTTGAAGAAACAAATTGAGTAAATATTTGAATTTTCATAAAAATACAATCGTGAAAGATGTAGCTTTGACTCTAGTCTATAATGAAAGGATAATCTTGAACAGCATTAAAAGAAAAAATGAAGTGTGTATGATCAAAGACACAGAAGAAATTACATGCAGAGTTTTGCTATTTTTTCTAATCTAAATTTTCAGTATTTCGAAAAAGTACGTTCTAAATTAACATTTGGAATACTACATTACAATAAGTAATATCATGATATAGGGCGATCATCTTTACAGTATCTGCCCAACTTTTATATGGATATCATCATGTAGCATGTCCTTTGTAGAACGTCGCTCCCATCACAGTCTGTCTGAAAGAAACTCGTTCCCTGGCCAAAACTCTAGCCTCTGCCACTGTCATACTCAGACACTCCTGAATATCTTGGTGCCATCGTCTTCTTGGTCTACCCCTTCCTCTTTTGCCTGGCACCATACCTGCCATAATTTCTTCAGGCTGTTCAGTCTCTGCATTGCCATAGCTAGTCTTCTTCTAATTTCTTTCGAGCAGTCACCATTTTTGTCAATTCTGGAGTCCAGATATTCAAAATGTGTAACCTGATCTATTTCCTCACCACCCACTGTAAATTTATGCTGACATTGTGTTTTATCGGTGGTCATTATCTTTGTTTTGTTTATGTTTATGAACAGATTTTGATCTTCACTATGTCCATTAACGGCTAAAAGTAGCTGCTCTAGCCCTTCCGCACTTCTTGATAGTATCACTGTGTCATCTGCGTATCGTAACTGGAATCTCGTACCCCCCCCCCCCCCCCCCCCCAATCGTAAATGGGTCGAAACTTTCAATGTTCTCATCTTCTCGTACATTTCTTATTATACATTCCGCATATATGTTGTACAGATAAGGTGAGAGGATACATCCCTGTCGGACTCCCTTTTGTACTGCAAACCAATCTGATGTTTGCCCAGATAATCGGACAGCGGCTTGTTGATCTTGGTACAATGTTTCAATGAGATGGACTATATGCAAAGGAAACCCCATTTCCTTCATGATTCTTCACATATTTTGATGTTTTACTGTGTTGAAGGTCTTAGTGTAATCAATGAAACATGTGTACAGGTCTACATTAAACTCTCTACATTTTTCATAGATATTCCTTAAATTGAATATGTGGTCCTGGGTCCCTCTGTCTTTCCTAAAACCTGCCTGGATTATGTGAATTTCAGATCCAAACCTTTTCTATATTTTTCTTAATAGGATTCGCAAGAGTATCTTGCTAGCATTGCTGATCAGTGCGATAGTTCGGTAGTTCGTGCACAGCTTCAGGTTGCCTTTTTTGGGGAGGGGAATATAAATTGATTTCTTCCATGCTTCTGGCCACTCTGCACTGTGCCATATCTGTTTACACAGCTTGTGATAGACTCGAGCACATGCCTCTCCTCCTGCTTGTATTAGCTCTGCTGGGATATCATCGCATCCTGGGGACTTTCCCTTTTTCAGGCTTTTAATTGCAGAGCGTACTTCTTCCAATGTTGGTTCAGGTTCTTTCTCATCCTTTGGTAGGATTGTAACTGAGCGCTTTGTGCTATCTCCATACATGGTTCTGCAGTACTCTCTCTCCATCTATTCAGTATGGATATATCAATTTTTAATAAAGTTACAACAATTATAAAAATAATACTCCTCGCTAGGTGATACTCCTTAAAGTACAAGTAGCAGCTAAAAATAAGACTTTTAAACTATGCAATATGAAAGAACAAAAGTATGCAGCTTTCTCAAATATAGACAAATAGTATTAGGTTAAATGTGAGGACCATGTCTTGAAAGAAGAAGAATGCTATTGAAAAGAGGTGGACTGTCGTTCTTTCTTCCGAGAGCAGTCATCAATTTGTTGGAATCATCCGACTATGATTAAATGAAACATTAACCTACATGCTTGCTTTCTGAGAAATATAAGTTTTTATCCCCTTTGCAAAACGGTCCTATTCAGGACCACCAGAATCAGCTAGAAGATAGATCTCAGAACTGAATTATAGTCATGTATTGTTTGCTCCAGATCTATTATAAAACATAACCAATCCATCTGAAGTATGTACTTTTTATGTTCTATATTTTACATTTTCACACATTTTTTCAACAAAATTTCTAGTTAATTCTTATAGATCCTAAAACACATGAACTACATTACAAAAGGGCATTATGTGGATCCTAATGTATCAAATCTCATTCGAATTGGAGAAACGCATATGCCTAAAGAAAGACATTAAAAATAAATTTACAGTTAAATTATTTTCTCAAAGGGACAAAATAATTCCTTTGCTAAGACATATCAAAGGAACTAGCCACTTTAAGAAAATGGCACTACCTGACACAATGTAAATTCTTAAGTCATTGGGACATTGAAAAGATAAGTTCACGTGCAAAAAATCACGCATATCGGTGTAAGGGTTATTGAGATATTAGGTGACAATTGACGGCAACCATTGTGAAACGAACAATATTAACTCCGTTACCCTAACCATCAGAGATGACATATCTTCTGGCATCAATATTGAAAGTGTATGGGGAGAAATCATATGCGGTGGTAAAAAAAAAACGTTGGTTGGAGTATGCTACCAGACTCTATCAAATACTAAAGATGATGACAAAGATCTCGTTAAAGCTATAGAAAGCACGTGTGGAATCCCATTCATTTGTTAAATGCACAGCTAAACATTTTTTTCTTCAACATGTTGCTGACTGTACTAGAGGCAGAAATACACTGGACTTAATATTTTCTACAGAGAAAAATATGATTGCAAATGTTACAGTTGGTGAACTATTCGGCTCAAGTGACCAAAAAATATCCATTGGGATCTTGTATCTATGAAAGATGATAGAATATGTCCACTAACTCACGACTACCATAGAATAGATGAACAGAAGTTGATAGATGCAGCAAGCCACATAGTGAGGATATATATTTTCACTGGCGTAGATATGCAGAAATATTGGGATAAATTCAAATCTATACATGATCACCTGAAAAGGGAATTTGTTCCAAGTAGGAGATTGAACCCCAAAAGGATAAAAATTAATAATTCGATCCGTGGTTAGCTAAGAATAAAGATTGGAAAAAAATATGTAGATGATGGAAAGTCTAATGACACTTATTCAAAATATTTGGAAATTTTTAACAAATCGTATAAAGTAAATATATAATAGATCTGCAAAGCTTGACTTTGAAGAAAAAAACTTGGTAAAAATATCAAAACTGATAGCAAGTTTTTTTTCCCCATACATAAGACATAAACAGAGAACCAACGACACCGTAGACACTCCAACATAGTACAGGCAATATGATAAAATACAATTTTGAAGGTGCAAATCTACTTAATCGTTACTTCAGCTCAGTCTTCACTAAAGAAGACTGCTCCAAGATCCCAGAGCCCTTAGATATTTTCCAAAGAGACATAGACACTGAGGGATTACACTCAATCTACATTACTGAGGACATACAAAAAAGATATTGTAATGTTTGAAAGTGGATAAAAGTCTTGATTATGATGGTATTCATCCAAGATTGCTATTTGATCTCAGATACTTGCTGGCAAAACCATTGTCCAAATTTTATTTTTAAACTATTGAGAAGGGGATTATTCCAAGAGATTGGAAAGATGCAGGTGTGATCCCCTTGTTCAAAAAAGGCAAAAAATCAGATCATGGCAATTACGGACCAGTGAGTTTGACAAGCATACTCTGCACAATTTTAGATTCCATTATCAAAGACAACATCACTATGCATTTGGACAGGTTTAATCTCATCAAGAAGAGTCAGCATGGTTTTACTAAGGGGAGATCGTGCTTAACTAATCTATTAGAATTCACTGAAGAGGTTACCAAAATGTTGGATCTTGGAGAACAAGTAAATGTTATTTATATGGATCTTGCAAAGCCCTTTAAAAGAGTACATTATCAGAGATTCTTTCGGAAATTGAAATCACATGGTATAGGTGGAGAAGTTGCCAATTGGATAGAAAATTGGTTAACTGGCAGAAGGCAAAGAGTAAGCATAAATAAGGAGTACCTTGACTGGTGTGATGTTTTAAGTGTAATGCCTCAGGGATCGGTATTGGGACCAATTTTGTTCTTGACATATATACATGATTTGGATAATAATATCGCATCCATGATTGCAAAATTTGCGGATGACACAAAATTATGCAGCAGGATCTCTTTTCCGGCAGAGGTGGATCTATTGAGATCAGATTTAGCTACTATTCATAAATGTTTCTTAGAGCTGGCAGTTGGAGTTTAATATAGATAAATGTACAGTCATCATGATGGGCGTGAACAAAATTAGAAAGATAGAAAAGAAAAGGGACCTAGCTGTTATAATAGATAATACGTGTAAGGAGCGAGAGAAGTCCAGGTGGCTGTGAAAAAGACTAATGTAATGCTGGGTATGATTAAAATAAACATTACACATCGAAGCAAGGAAGTGATAGTCAAACTATATAAATCATTGATGAGACCTAAATTGGAGTACTGTACTCAGGTGTAGATGCTTACCACAGAGTGGATATAGACATGATAGAAAGGATACAAAGAAGAGCAACAAAAATGATCGTGGGATTCCAGAAATATAGTTATCATGAGACACTTAGAAAAACTGTTCTGTAGTGTCTAGAAAGAGAATAATTCGAGGTGACTTGGCTTGGCTTGGCTTCGTTCGTTCTCAATCTCCCGCTACCAAACCATGAAAGGGCTTAAGTAGCAGAATGTAATCCAGAGAACGGAATGCGTTGTGTCGTAGTTTACAGCTTGACTGCGATATTAGCATCCTTTCGGTCCAACACATCCGACTTCAGCAAGCATTTTTTGATTACCGGGTTAGCATTCCCTCTTCGATCCCTTCTCCTTAGCCAGTCTGCTCTGTTGCAGCCTGTTATTCAGGATCAGCGCGTGGAGGTGTAGAAGGGTCTTTGCAGCTCAGGTTCGTTGGCCCTGACGCTAACAGTCAGCTATGGGTAGCTGAGCGCTGCAGCTCATGCGCTCCGAGGTGGCTTAATACAGGTTTATAAATTAATCAATGGAAATGATAAATTAGACTATAACACGTTTTTCAAAGTTCAACTGACTACAAGAACTTGAGGGCTAGCTTCAAATTATTTAAAGGTAGGTCCAGATTGGATTTTAGTAAACATTTTTTCAGTCAGAGAGTGGTGAAATCTTGAAATGCATTGCCACAGGAAGTAGGGATAAAGGTTAAGGCAAAGATGAGTAAATTAATGAATTTAAGAATATATTGTATGCGCATTCTTTTTAGATCACGGAAATGTTAAAAAAATGATTGTATACAGACTCTGTAGAGTCTTGTAAACCATTATAAAGACGTTAAGTTAAGTTCTATCATCATCATATGTGTCTCAGTCTCTATAGACCATGCACGGTGTACTCTGTGGAAAGCCCAGACTGTACGTTCTGATGTATAATGTGATTGTACTTAAGTTTACTATTAATGTGGGGCAGTATACTTGCCAGAGCCATCGAATGGAGCGAGGAACACATAATATATGCAATCATGTCCCTAGCGTTAAGGGGACGCATGGAGAGACACCTTGTTAGTGTAAACGACACACGTCAAATACCTCTGCTATCGTTCAATACTATCGATATAATGTATGCCTGTGTATATCACATGTTCCTCGTTGCAGGTGTCATGCAACCTTTATCACTTAGAAAAATTGATTTATAACAAGTAATAGCCACCTGTCTTTTCGCCTGTGACAGATGTTTACGACCTAGCCAGTATAAAATGTAAAATTATTATAAATTTTGATAGAATTTAATTAAACTGGACCCTTCTTTTCTTACTGTAGAGGTCTGACAAACTTGGTTAGAAAATAACCAAGAAATAAATAGAAGGAAAACTCCAATGTTTTATAATGAATATACAGTTTGGACCTGTTCATAAATACTTCTTTTTCGTTGTCCGTTCTCAATCTCCCGCTACCAAGCCCTGAAAAAAGCTTTGCAAGTAGCGGAATGTAGTCCAGAGAACGGAATGCGTTGTGTCGTGGTTTACAGCTTGATTGCGATATTTGCACCTTTCGGTCCAACACATCCGACTTCAGCAAGCATTTTTGAGAACCGGGTTGCCCTCCCTCTTCGATCCCTTCTACTTAGCCAGTCTGCTCTGTTGCAGCTTGTTATCCAGGATCACCGCGTGGAGGTGTAGAAGGGTCTTGGCAGCTCTGGTTCACTTACCCTGACGCTTGCAGTCAGCTATGGGTAGCTGCCCGCTGCAGTTTATGTGCTGCTCAGCGTCTTGATCCCGTTCATAAATACAAATAAATGTATTAACTTAATCTGGCTGTTTACCAATGTCCATACCCTAGATACATTGTCTTCAATAACATTGCTATTTCCAAAATGATTCAATACAATATTCATATATTTTCCTACTAAACAAATCTTCTTCTTCTTCTTTTGTTCGCTTGAAACTTTAATGCACATAATTGGAATTTGTTGTCTCTTGTGTAAACTTCACTGTCTTTTGTTTTTCAGACATATCCATACAGTTTCTCTTCAAGCGTTGTTTCTCTGGGCCAGTCTGGTTGGACTTCGTAAATCATCTCCGGGCTGTTCTGTAGTATGTACTTTGTAGTCGGTGGTACCTGTACACGCGAATGAACTACTAATCTTCAATCGAGCGAACACGTGGCTGCGGATGCAGTGCTGTCCTTTTCCGAGGCCTGACACAACAGTCTACTCGTGTCTATTTGTGTGATGGTAACGATGGTGATGAATCGTCTTGTGCTCCTTTGTGTGGTTGTATAATTGATTTAATCATTCTTTTCTTCTGATGGTATGTAACTGGTACATCTAAGGTAGAAGAGCTGGGATAATGCACAATAACAATGAGTTGAAGGGGATTGGGAACCACAACGGGGTAAAAGAGCTGGCAGCAGACACAATGAAGAGATGGCAGATAGCATAATGACGAGGGCAGTAGAGGAGTGGGAACCACAACGGGAAAAAAGAAATGGGAAAAGGCACAATGACAAAGAGCAGAAAAGGATTGGGAACCACAGGCTGGTAGAAGAGCTGGGAGGAGGCACACTGGCGAGGACAGTAGAGGATTTGGAACCACAGCGGTGTAGAAGAGATGGCAGATGGCACAAAGGCGAGGACAGTAGAGGATTGAAAACTACAACGGGGCAGAAGAGATGGCAGATGGCACAATGACGAAGAACGGAAGAGAAATCCATTACAACCAAAAATATGTTTGCTGTGTGGAACTGAAGAAGTAGAAATGAATTACAAACGACAGACAAAGTGTTTTGTCATTGGCAATCAATTCTCCCTAAACCCATTTGTCTTTTGAATACTCCTACACTTCATCCATCGTGTCACTATATCCAGATTTGGTATTTCTCTAGCACTCGGCTTCTTTAACCTTCGACCTTTCCTTCTGGACGTCTGTTGTCCACACGAACTTCGTATTCTGTTGCTCATTGTCATACTGCATTTCTTAAGCTACGTTAAGTGTATTTATTGCAACAGTTAGAAGCCCTTCTTATATTACCTCTCCGTGCTGTGGTTGAGAGATAAGACATCCGCCTCTCAAAACGATGAATGGAAACGGCGTGGGTTCGAGCCCCTCAGGATTCAAGCAACCCCTGGTCTCAAAGGAGGTGGGACCAGAGTGCCTGCATCCTGAATTACCTCCAGTCGTCTTGACTTATGCCTTGCCACTGACCCAAGGTAGTTCGGGACCAGAGAGTGAGGTTGATGACCAACGCAGCTTCTTTCTTCCTATAATGCAGAAACAACGCGTTACATCATCAAGACAAAACCGTCTGATGATTTTGTCCTCATCGGTTGCCATGGGCAACTAATTTTTTTTGTTTACCTCTCCATGACAGTTTGATTCCGGAGTCTCTTGTGTGTACTTTTCCAATATGAAGGTATACTAAGAACAAATTAAATCATACATGTTCATTTTATTTTTGTGTTTATTTAAAATATGTTTTTGAATCTATTCGTAGCGCATGTTTCATTTAGAAGTATTTAGTTCCAATATATCTGTAGCATCTATTACAGTTAGAAGTATGTAGTTCTAATCTATCTGTATCATCTGTTACAGTTAGAAGTATGTAGTTCCAATCTATACTTAGCATCTGTTACAGTTAGAAGTATGTAGTTTCAATCTATCTTAGCGCATGTTACAGTTAGAAGTATGTAGTTACAATCTATCTGTAGCATCTGTTACAGTTAGAAGTATGTAGTTACAATCTATCTATAGCTTCTGTTACAGCTAGGAGAATGTGGTTCAAACTATAATACTGGCGAAGAATTGTCAATCTGCCTCATAATATGAACTTCAGATATAATTAAATATTAAACTTGTTATAGGAAATCTATCGTCTGGTTGATATGCATGGCTGCTCTATAGCCAGCTATTTACTGGCGAACCCACCGCAGTGTCGATATAAAGTATACGGGATCCATATTTTTAATACGTTCAGCAATTGTCTGTATCTCCAATAATTCTTGGAACAGAAACTAGTCTTGCTATTGTGTTTCTTTTTGCTAACCATTCCACCACTCAACTCGTTTCACAAAGCAGTTCGAAGTCTGTAAGCAGACAGTCCTACATGTACACTGATCGATCACCCACAATCCAAACTGCAACGTCAAGTGCAAGTATTTTTGTGATATCTGAAACAGCCCATACGTGTATTCGTCAGATGACTATTTCATCCAGCTAATCAATTGATTTTGCACACTCTACGCGTGTCCCAAATGAGAGCTGGTTTTGACAAAGACACAGGTGTGCTTACTCATCTACGAGCTATCTAATATCCATGAATGTACAATTCAGTTTGTCGTGATAAAACCATCCCAAGTTTAATTATTTTGTACCTTCGTTATCGACATATTCAAATAAAAAATACGATTCTACAAGCTGTTTCAATATAGAATTGTTTTTTGTACTCAAAGTTCGTGTTTTTTAACTACGCCAGTCGCAGCATGACTATATTTTTGTTCTTATTTACTTACTTACTTTGTTCCTGTCCTTAGTTACTTCATTACTTAGTTACTTCATTACTTAGTTACTTCATTACTTAGATACTTCATTACTTAGTTACTGTTTCATCCACTTGTGGGGTTAGATGACGTGGGGAGCTAAGTTGCCTTTCATGGACCAAGTGTGTTGTGTTGGTTGGTGTTGTTGTAGGATTTATGTTATATCCTTTATCCATCTTCCACGCAGACTTCATCGTGTCATGTAGCCATATCGTCTTGTGTAGTAAGCGTGTATTGGCAGTTGATCAGGTTGTATTCTCAGAAGATCATTGAGCCCTCTCTTTTTCTGCCTTGAAATGTATTCAGCACAACGGGTAGTTCTCGTCATAGTTCTAATAATGTTCTCAGTTGACTTCTTCTTAATTCGTTCTCAATCTCCCACTACCAACCTATTTTCAGGATGTTGTCCGAAGAACTGAATGTGTTGTGCCGTAGTTTACAGCATGACTGCGATATTTACACCTTCCGGTTCGACATTTCCGTCTTTAGCAGGCATTTTTGAGTATTCGATCCCTTCTCCTTAGCCACTCTGCTCTATTGTAGCCTGTTATCTAGGATCGCCGCGTGGATGTGTAGAAAGGTCTTAGCAGCTATTGTTCACTGGTCCTGACGCTAGCAGTCAGATATGGATCGCTAACCGCTGCAGCTCATATACTGGTCAGCATCTTGATCTCAGCTCCTCTTATAACAATTAACGTTTATTTGAATAATTTTTTACATTGAAAATGCGACAGGTTGTAATGTTCCTCTCCTGCGTCCTGATAGCACAAAGTTGGTAAAAGTATACTGTTTATCAGTTGTTGCATTCCAAACATTTATCACATTCTGACTAAACAAATATTTCCTAATTTATAATCTGAAGTTTTCTTTAAATAATTTGTAGCTGTGCCCTCTTGTTCTTGTAGGTGGCTGTATTTTGACAAAAACTTGTTAAAGTCTAATTAATCCTAATTGTGTTTCATATTGTTTACTTGCATATCATTTAAATGATATAAAGAGTTCATATATTTTTAGCTTAATATACATTTAATATATCGAATTTTGGACAGGTTTTATTTGCATGTTGAGTGAACATTCAAGCAGTTCCAATGTGTTGGGCCACAATAACGCCACTTTACGTGACCATCTTTTGTCAAATAAGCATACCACGTGGTCAGCCCGACTCACTTTTATAGACACGCCGGATATACGATGTCATTGAAGCAAGTTTGCCTCCTGACGTCGGAGTTGTGGAAGTGACCTTGCAGTGAGATTGCCAAGTTCTGCGCTCCATCGCGTAACTCAAAGTCGCGCTATATCAATTGTTTGTAGGTTCCATAACCATATAAAATGGTTGGAATGACTATGCTGCACAAGCAGTGAGCTCTCGCATCACTGTTTTTCGTATGTTGAAGCATGAGCCAGATGCGAGTGAAACTGAACTATCCTGCTGCAAACCTTCGTGAGATCTCTTGACGCATTTCGTGGGCCTTCGTAATTTATTGGCCCAAGTTGACGTAGGAAGTCAAGTTTTTAACGGAAACATTTTTAAGTCGCATTTCCCCCAAGTAGCAGAGAATGTTCAACATGTATTGAGTCTTAAGTCTATGTATTTTTAAACCAACTGCCTCGTTTGCGTTGTTGAGCAGATTTAGGTATTACTCAGCTTCCTTGATATTGTGGCTGAGGTTGACTATGTCATCCGCAAGCCGATGATGGTTAAACGGTAATATTGGTAGATCAAACCTCGTCTATATCTATAATTAGCTGCACGTACTGTTGCTGAACGCTTTGATTTCGCAACGCATTTATAATTGCAGTCAATTCAATGTTATCGAAGTCTTTTAACTGGTGGGGACTGTAGAGGTGGTCAATGATGGATTAGTCTTTTCTGAATCTCAGCTGTTTTCGTGGTTGATTGCCATCAAGTTGCTTTTCTAGTCTGTTCATAAATACTTTTGTGAAAAGCTTGTACAAAGATGAGAGAAAATGTATCGTACTTTAGTTCGCAAGGTCTTTTGTGTCCCCTTTTTAATGAATTAACGCTGTTTTGGAAGTTTTCAATTGTTAAAAGATTTGACATTCGTTTGTTGATCAGTTTCGACAGTTCGCTTACCAGTGTTACCCCTCCCGCCTACCAGTTTCCCCTCCCGCCTGCCAGTGTTTCTCCTTCCACCTTACATTGTTTCTCCTCTTCCTTGAAATGCCTGTTCGCATCTATCGTGTCTGACATTACGATCTCCGATATCTGAAGTGAGCGCCCTGTCATAGATTACAACCTTTGGCGAGAACAAATCAATCAGTGAAGAGCTTCTGACATCTTTCTCCTATATTTCTCCGATCTGTCCGTCAATGTGGCACCATCCGGTGTTTTTAGAGCCGTGAGAAATATTTTTGATTGGTCAAGATATTTTCGATATTTGATCGTATTCTGTATTGTCTCGGACGACAAATAGTGCAGTGATTAGTGTACGGGTTTCCCAGCCAAGCGATTAGGGTCGGTCCCCAATTGGTGAGGGAATTTTCCGATCGTAAAACGGATCCTGTGGTAAAGCGAGCCTAAAAAAAATTGGGTACCACAACAATCTGGGAAAGTCAAGGCCGCTGACGTGATTGTTGACTGCATCAGCTCTAATGTGCCGTTAGTCAAGAAAAATGTGGACCTAACACAATATTCCAAATATGTCACACATTGGCATGTTTACGGAAACTTGCCAATTTATTGTATTGTTTCGGTCTTATTTCTTCCGTTTTTATCAATTTATGTAAATTATGATGCTCACAATATTTTTTTTTAATGTGCATGTAATCAGTTTGCTGATCTCGCACAATTCGATTTTATCGATCAGTCCATTGATGCTGACCCGTCTTTTGACTGCAAGAAGTCTTTAGGTGGTATCTTTGCATTTTGCTGTCTTCGTTAGTTTCGCCATATTGATGCAGTTATTCAGTTGACCCAACAACTCTTCCAAGTGGTGAGTTGGAGAGCCTGTGCACTGCTAATACTGTCGTGGAACTTGCTCTGTTAGTCAATCAGTATCAAGGATAGTTTGGACCTGGATTCACCTCTTAGGTGGGGAAGTCTTCAGAATCACGACTGCTCTAATTGATCTGTGATCGATAATTAGTCCATATAACAGTTCGACGCTAGTAACAAATTACTTCTTTCTTCTTTGTTAGTCTTGAAAATGACGTCGTATCATAGTTTACAGCGAGGCATCAATATCTGCGCTTCTCGGACGGACACATCCGGTTTCAGCCGCCACTACAAATGTGATATTACTCGTAATCAAGCTGAGCTCTAGTTTCCCAGTTTGGGAAGTGCCAGGACCACCTTTTTCCAAATGGCTTGTCGGAGAAAGTGTTCATGATTATAACATTTTCATTGCAGCAAAATTAGCCAGATGATCAGCCCATGCATTTCTTGTGTGGTCAGAGAAGTCACCAATGTATCGTCTACGTGGCTGTTTCCGTCCGACCCTCGCATTCAAATCATCAACGATCATTTTTTGTGTTCGCGTATTGAAACTGCTCTTCCGGCTATATGTAAAATATTTTAATATTTCTGGTTTAGATCTTGTTACGAGTTGATATTAGACCACAAACATAAAACAAATAAGTATTCATGTCAGTAATGACTGGAACTAAAGTTTTTATTTTCATTCTTGACACGTAAATTGAATTGGTTGCGTCCTATACATTTTGTTTATCTCATAAAGATATGCTATTTAAATATATTTCCTGGATCTCTAACTATCGTCAGTATCATTCTGCACCACGTCAGTTTAATTGTTGAATATGTGATATAACAAATGTTATACATGATTGTTTTAATATGTGATATAACAAATGTTATACATGATTGTTTTAATATGTGATATAACAAATGTTATACATGCTTGTTTTAATATGTGATATAACAAATGTTATACGTGATTGTTTTACAGCGATTTATGTTACAATGTTTCATAGTTGTTTCTTTTAAGACACAAATAGGATGGACAGTTCACCTAAATTATTGTCACGGTGGGGACATCGCTCACAACTGAAGATGCTGGGTTCGATCCCCATCACAGCACCGGCCGTTACCCAGGGGAAGCAAACCCTTAGAAAATGCAGGAGGAAGCAGACCCTTACATAAAATGCATGATAAAGTCGGATGCACTGGGCCGACAGGCGCAAAATAAAAACCACAGTGCAACGCACACGCCTTGGGGAATAGATAAATATCTGAACGCGAAAAAAAAAACAACAAAATTGTCACGGTACTTCCGACAAGCATTAGGTACAGCGACATCTGTGCATGCTGGTATACTCTATACAAGGTCGGTTTTAGTAATAGTTTTTACTCATGGTGTCACAAGAAATATGTGACACTGTGCCATTAAATACAACCGAAAACATTCCATTCACCCTTATCACCTTGGGGTAATCTTATCCAGTTCGTTACAGCCTATTTTCGTTGTTCTTGTATCGGCTTCTATTTCGCTTCTCAGTATGTTTTTTTAGCCGTCCATTACCAGTGTTTTCCTTGGGTTTCGACGACAGAGATTTTATGCTGTCTTGGGGCTTTTGACACACGGGGTCTTCCCAACGCTACCTATAAGATGTCCGGTTCTATCTGACTTTGTTCTGTTCACTCACATAAGCTTTTTTTGCAACTTTTTCAAACGATAGCAGATCAACGGTTTTTTAAGTTATGCAATCTCTTCAAGTCGCTATGTTTCAAATCTATACACAAGTACCGACTTCCCAGTGGAGTTGCCGATCCTTAAATAAGCTTTAATTGTATCCCTATTAGCCATCCATGTGGTTCTAATTAAGAGAAAATATTACAAATAAATATATATAGCATTATATGGAAAACAGTATCTGAAGCTGTTTTCATTAAACCAGTAAAATAAACACGCTTTAAATAAATTCGCAGGCCACTTACGAAAGCTCGTGATGGGGTGTGTTTACCTATAAAAAAAACCAGAATAATTACAATTTTAATAAATGTACTGTTAAATGCACAAGAATCATGATATACACAAACACACCAATAAAATGCGATATAAATCATATTAAAAACAACCACTTTGTGTCAAATTCCGTAACTGTCTTCTTCAAATAATTTTTAGACCCAACTGTACAGCACCATTAGTATGTCCCACAGGTCGTAATGCAAGAACGAGGATATACGTAGCATATCAGTGAATTGAAGATAACCCGCTGGATTAAATTAATTATTAAAAAAAATAACAGCCTATCTTGTAATGCAGACATCATCGATTAATCGATCCCAGACATACATAGACCATCAATTGATGGACAATATTATGCAGTCTGGAAGAGAGAACACCGAACGCGTAGATTTGAGAACACCACCAAAACTATGTTTTCTCAGGAGGAGAATAGATGTTAAAATAAGCTGGTAGATTCCACACAATTCTCAAATACATTGAACAACATATATAATACGGACACTGCTTGAAGGTTATTTTTTGAAGTATTATCTCTACTCGGTATTTTGAATGATCTTAAAGGGTAAGACAGGCAGAGCAAACAAAACATGGCACGTACAGTAATACACGATAGGTAACAGAAAGACAGGAATCTATCTATCTATCTATCTATCTATCTATCTATCTATCTATCTATCTATCTATCTATCTATCTATCTATCTATTTATCTATCTATCTGTCTGTCTGTCTGTCTGTCTGTATATCTGTCTGCCAGCCTATCCCCAATTCACTTGTATATATCTGTTTGTCCGTTTGTCCATACATCCGTCCATCCATCCATCCATCCATCCATCCATCCATCCATCCAAGAAAAGCGTTATTTTAAAATGCATATAGGAACGTTTCATAATGCTTGGTTGGATTTAATCTTTGTAAGCATGTTCTTAGTGTGTATTACGAACCGCTTTCACGGCTTGTTTTGACAGTACTTTGTTTGTGACTTCTACTGTTTTCTCAATTTTATGATTTGGCGTCACGTGTTTCACGGTGTCTATAAATCCAGTACTTATAAACTTTAAAGATTTCTGTAGCGAATTCTCAGACAATTGATGCCAGAAATCATCCCCGGAAATAATACTTTTACTCCCTTTTTGACCAACCACCCTATTGTCTGTTAAACCTTTGACTGAACTTCCGGGTGTTCGTTGGATATTCTGTTTAATTTCTGTTTTGCGATTACCTTTAAATATGTCCAAGTTTGGGGCTTTCACAGAATTAATTTGGGATAATGGATGTAAATTTTCACGAGTTTTACTTTTTGATATGCTCTTGTATTTTTCTGGAAGCTGGAGAACATTATTTGGGATTACTTTCAAATCGTTTTGTCGTTGTAGATGTGCTGACACTGGTTTCGTGTTGTTCTGCTGTTTCCCGTCCGATTTTTTCATCTGAACCAGATTGATGCTTCTGCTGGCTTTCAGAGGAATACCAACTTTGTCATATTGCTTGGCATGTCGTCGTCTAGAGTATGGGCTTTTGTATGGCTTAGCTGCATGAACTACTAAATCCCGTTTCTTTGTTTTCAAGCCTATTAGGAAAAATAAAAACATTGAAAATTAATTCGTGAAATTCAATCTTTCACAGGAACTTTACAGTCAAAAGTAACAATCAATTTTGGATAAAGCAACACACGGGACATACATACATTCTAAGAGCTAAAAAGTCATGTCAGGGTCGAAGATGCAGCAGACGAGCTGACAGCAGTCAGCGTCTCATAGCTTGCTACTTCCATCTGGGTCAGCGAACAGTAACTGACCAAGAGCCTATTTCACCTCCAAATGGTGACCTTGGAAACAGGATGTACGTGTTGTCTGGTTCGGAGATGGATCACAGAGAGAAGGCGAGAACGTCTTGCTGAAACAAGATGGGTCGGGCCGAAAGATAAAGATATCGCAGACATGCTGTAAACTGCGGCACAATGTTACAACACCATTTCAAGACGAAAAGCTAAGACGAAGACGTTTGTTCTAGTGATAAAGCACATGCACCAATCGGGACATCCAAACATTCTGAAGTGTAGACTCAGTAAGCTCTAGCCAATCAACGACTCGTTTTACGAGTCCTAAGCCATCATACATTTATTTAAACAATTGTTTGTATCTTTTCACAAGCAACAGCTTTGATCTACACACTCGGAATTCATTAAAACTTGAGCATCCAAAATCAATACACACACAACTTGAAAATGTTAAAAACAACAAACAAAAAACGACTTTTCTAGAATCAATTACCATCAATTTCAGAGGGACTGTTGCATACATTATTTATGAAAGTGTCAGTTAAATACTTTCTCTTAATTTCCAAAAAATTGCAAATAAGAATTTAACATTTAAACAATAAAATAGTTGCACAAAGTTACTCATTTCAATATCACAAATAAATCTGGATCCAGAGAAGTACAATTACTCTGAATGAATTCATTCATTCATTGACTTTTGAGCCTTTAAGTAGCACTGTATAACTATCTATATATATAAGTAGTTATCATTTGGCATTTGAAAGATAGGGCAGCTAGATTGTAATACCTGGACGGGGATCCGTTGAATATACATAGTAAATAAGAGCCAGTAAGATGCTCGCCGTTATAATAAGAGATTTAAGATGCCATCTTCCCAGTGACAGTTGATGAGATCGAAGCAACAATGCCTGTCTTGAACTCTGTGTAGAAAAAATATGTTTATGACTGTCATAGTTTTCTGGATAAAAGCGCGACCTGCAGTTCAGTTTCATAATCAGTAACTGTTTCAAATACATTGATCAGATTCTAAAGGTAATCAGATTACTATAAGCTACATCATCATCATCATCATCATCATCACGTAGCATGTCCTTTGCGGAACGTCGCTCTCGTGACATCCGATCTGTAAGACAATCAATTCCTGGCCAGCTCTCCCGTCTCTACCACTGTCAACCCCAGAGCCTCTGCGATATCCCTAGACCATCTTCTTCTCGGTCTACCTCTGTCCCATTTGCCAGGTACGCAGAAAGTAGTAGAAATAAAATCCCAGCAGACATGAAAAGGTATATTATGAAATATACCACATGGAACACTCGATACGATTACCCGAGGAACATCTGATAGTAAATATCACGAACACAGAATTGGAGTCAGTTATTAGTAAACTCAAGAAGAGAAAAGTTCAAAGAAAGAATGGCATCACTAATAAAATTCTAAATGCTTTAACACAAGCTGGACACAAGGAACTGTCCCCACAGTGTGGAAGGAGACAAGGACTATCCTCATCCTTAAACATGGAAGGACAACATGAAGCCAGGCAGTTACAGACCTATTAGTCTACTCAGCTATGTGATGAAACTAATGGAACGAATAGTTAACCCTAAAATAACCTGGCATATGGAATCAAAGAATTTGCTTATCCCACAGCAAGCAGGTTTTCGTAGAAACAGATCGACCGAAGATCAGGTGACAAATATCTCGCAGGAGATAGAAGATGCATTTCAAGAAAAAAAACGAAAACACTTGCAGTCTGGATAGACCTAGGAAAAAGCCTTTGATAAAATATGGAAGAGCGGGTTAAAACTCAAACTACTGCAAATGGGTGTAACCAACAACTTGTACAAGTGGATCAGTGATTACCTAGATAACAGGACAGCAAGAGTGCAACTCCAAGGACACCTCAGCAAAAAAATGAAAATGGAACAAGGAGTTCCACAAGGTGGAATACTCTCACCCATGCTGTTCCTCAATGATATAATCACAGAAATCCATCCCTAAATGAGTACACAGTACACTAAATGCAGATGACCTAGTACTACGGACATCTGAAGAGTCTACACCTGTAGCTAGAAACCAAATGCAGGAGGCCCTAAATAAAATAGAGACAGACAAAAAGATGGCAAGCCGCTATAAAGGAAACCAAAACCACGTACACAATTTTCTCCCTATCTCCCAAGCCCCAAGAAGTGATCCTAAAAGAAATGACCAGAATTTCCTTCTTGACATAAGTCCAACTTATCTGAGAATAACAATGGACCCAAGGTTGACATGGAAAACCCAGATTTAAAAAGCCACCAACAAACTAAGAACAGAATGGCCATAATGAGAAAGATATCAGACTCAACATGTGGAAGCGGACACGGGCACACTAAAGAAACTTACACAGGTTATATGAGACCAGTGCTAGTATACTCGACAGCAGCATGGTCCATAGGAACAAAGAATAACTTTAAAAAAAAATTAATACAACCCAAAACCGAGGTATGCGTATCATCACTGGAGCTATGAGAACAACACTAATAAATGCAATGGAGAACATCACACGAATCGAAAGTATGGAGACGCGCATAGACTAAAAAACACTCCAGTAGGGGAAGAAGTTCAAACGAATGCCTGATCACCCAATATATGACAGGATAAATTGCATGGGAAGAGGGAGATTAAAGAGAAACCACTTCATATCAAAAACAAATGAACTTGCAAGAGCAGACCAAATCATAAATCGGGCAGGGGTTAGAGATCTAAAACAAACATACCAAATCCCACCACGGAAAAAAAGCCAAGTCCCCTGAGATGGTAGAAACCATAGATGGCATATGGAAACAGGGAACTCAGACAGATTTAGAAAGGTAATTTAGCACATAAGAATGTCTTAGGAGCGTATACCTACCAGAAACATGGATACGCGTATATACAGATAGCTCTTTTAACAAAGCCGCATCCAATGGAGGTGAAGGGGTCTATTATAGACTAAGGAACGAAGAAGAAAAAAACTCGAGTATTAACAACGGGAACATTACTCCAATAACTTCCGCGCAGAAGCAGATGCACTGAAGGCCGCACTGGGCTTGTAATTCAAGAAAAAGATATCCACCAAAATAAAAACATGATATTCCTGACTCACACCGCATCAATAATAGCAGCGGCGCTAAAACAACACAAAGATGAAGATCTCGAGCAATGTATGTTCTCCCTGACACAGTTCTCAGCAGAATACCCAAGGTTGGTCATACAGTGGATCCCATCCCACTCCAATATTGAAGGCAATGAAGCTGCAGACAAACTAGCAGAGAGTGGAGGAGCATCCCCACAAACAGACCTAAGTATCACATATAATAAGGCCAAGATCACAATTAAAGCCAACTTCAGGTAAAATGGGCTGATCAACACCCGGACTTCCGAAAGGAAGACATATACTATAACTTAACTGGAGAACAGCAAGTCATCATCTTTAGACTGAGAACTGGGCATAACAGACTCAAGGGTCATCTTTACAACAAAATGGGAATTGAGACATGTGACAAGTGTCCATGTTGGGAGCATATGATGACTGTGGAACACATCCTGCAAAGCTGTACGATAACGCAGGAAAAGAGACAAATACTGAGAGACAAAATCTGTATGGAGATAAAACAGCCTTAAAAACAACGGTGTACTTTTTAAAAGAAACCGGGTCCTTGATCTGAGGATGAACGAAGAAGCAGAAGAAGATATGCCAAGTACCATACCTTCTAGTATACGTGTTTCTATGCCAAGGTTTGATGTGACTAAAGTATGTTAGTTTCCTAGATGTAATATTATTCGCGTGCTAGTTTGGTTTTATATCCAGCTCCTCTAGGATTTATGCTGTTTTCTTTTTCTCTATTCAATATATTTTGAGCACACTCCTGTAACAATTTACGTTGAACGATTAAATCTTAGTTAAAAATCTACTCAAATTATTCAAGGTGTTCTCGCCTCACAGATAATATGTCGCATAAAGGGGTCTGTGTGGCTATAACATCAGGTTTTGGTTATGTGGTTAGCAGAGCGACACAGATGGTGCCTCTAATCTACGCTTCCACTACCACCAGTCACAAGAAATAGGCGATCGAATATTCCAGGGGCTACCAACCTAACGATTGGTAACAAATACTTGGATTGACCTGGCAAGTCACCAGCGGATTTTCGCCTGAAAAATAAATATGAAACAAAGGAGGTCACACCTCCCCATAACGTCCAACAACACAAGTGGGCTGAAGATATATAGATTATAAATCTTATACCGTAGAGTGTGTGTGGTTGGCCATGTCTCACATTCGTACGTTGCCATCGGGAAGAAACAAGTCCTCTTAACTTTTATTTTTTGTCATTTTCATCTCTTAGTGTTCTGCATATGTTTTTTCATGATAGCTAATCTCTGCAGTGTCATGCCAATTTGTCTGTCTTGCTGGTGTATACGAATATATTTTTGTCCTCGCTGTGTGTTCCAGCCCGGCAGCGCGCTTTGAGAGGCCAGCGGTAACGTCTGCATATCATAGTTAGAGAATTTCATTTCCAGCGACTGTAAACGGGTCGAACTTTTTATACTCTTTGCCATTCTTGACATTTTGCTTTATGTTTTCTGCATATAGTTTGAATAGTTAAGAGGTGATTGTCTTATTTCCTTGTGCACATCGAACCAGTCTGTCTCTAAAGCTATTCTGACCGTGGATTTCTGTCCTTGATACACTATCATATGATGTGCTATATAATATACACAATTTCTGTTTCTCAGCCGTCACTAATCCTGTGAAACTATTTCACAATTAAGATAACCTACCGCCGCCCCCCCCCCCCCCCCGTTTCACCCACGCCAGGCCCCATCCTCCCTCTTTTACATCTTACGTAAACTACGCTAACTAAATCCAATAAACTAAATAAAAACGTACATACTTGAGTAACGAAGGAAGTGAGACCCATTCCATATCTCATACATACTTGAGTAATGAAGGAAGTGAGACCCATTCCATATCTCATACATACTTGAGTAACGAAGGAAGTGAGACCCATTCCATATCTCATACATACTTGAGTAATGAAGGAAGTGAGACCCATTCCATATCTCCTACATACTTGAGTAACGAAGGAAGTGAGACCCATTCCATATCTCATACATACTTGAGTAATGAATGAAGTGGGACCCATTCCATATCTCATACATACTTGAGTAATGAAGGAAGTGAGACCCATTCCATATCTCATACATACTTGAGTAACGAAGGAAGTGAGACCCATTCCATATCTCATACATACTTGAGTAATGAAGGAAGTGAGACCCATTCCATATCTCATACATACTTGAGTAATGAAGGAAGTGAGACCCATTCCATATCTCATACATACTTGAGTAACGAAGGAAGTGAGACCCATTCCATATCTCATACATACTTGAGTAACGAAGGAAGTGAGACCCATTCCATATCTCATACATACTTGAGTAATGAATGAAGTGGGACCCATTCCATATCTCATACATACTTGAGTAATGAATGAAGTGGGACCCATTCTATATCTCCTACATACTTGAGTAATGAAGGATGTGAGACCCATTCCATATCTCATACATACTTGAGTAATTAAGGCAGTGAGACTCATTCCATATCTCATATATACTTGAGTAACAAATGAAGTGAAACCCATTTCATATCTCATTAAATATACTTTCCTATTTTAGAACAGCATAATGGACCATTTTACAGCTCGTTAAACTAGTCACAAAGTCGACCCATTTTACAGTAGGGTAAACTAGCCACAAACTCGACCCATTTCACAGTAGGGTAAACTATCCACAAACTCGACCCATTTTCAGTTAGGTAAACTAGCTACAAACTCGACACATTTGCTACAATGAACCGTTGATCTAACATCTACCAATCGAATTCACTCATCTATAAATTAACACGGAAATTAACTAGAAGTATTTCATGAGGATTTGCGGAAGTTAGAAGAAAGGGTGGGGGGACGGGGGCTTAGGTGAGGATGGAGATAGTATGGTCGTCTACGGACCACTGGTTCATGAACGCCTACCCAAAGTATTGAATTAGTCGTCTCTGTCTGTGATCACACCATGTATTAGCAGAGCAGATGCCCTATGCAGACTCACTGTATTCATAAATGCCGTAACTGTTAATCACGTGTTGGGTTCATATGTGCTGAATAGGCTAGGGTTGTTTCTGTTGTTCTTGTTAAAGTCCCTATACTTGAGTTATGGACTCTTTACGGCTTTCTTTGGTGATGGGTTACAGTGACTATCTTCACACCTCAAAAAGTACTTGGGAAGGTGGACCAGAGTTCTCCTGACTGTGGTGCAATTCGAGGCTCCTCAGTGAGCTCACCACTATGTGCTGATAACACCTCATTAGCTAGGTTACCATGATACAGCCTGTCTCCAGGGAGACGTGAGCTGGAGCCTTGATCAGTAAGTTTTACCTGACCCTAACTAACCCCACCTGATCAGTATGTTTTACCTGACCCTAACTAACCCCACCTGATCAGTATGTTTCACCTGACCCTAACTAACCCCACCTGATCAGTATGTTTTACCTGACCCTAACTAACCCCACCTGATCAATATGTTTCACCTGACCCTAACTAACTCCACATGATCAGCATCTTTCACCTGACCCTAACCAACCCCACCTGGTCAGTATGTTTTACCTGACCCTAACTAACCCCACCTGATCAGTATGTTTCACCTGACCCTAACTAACATAGTCTGGTCAGCATTTTTTTTACCTGATCCTGACTAACATAGACTGGTCGGTATGTTTCATATGCCCCCGACTAACATAGTCTGGCCATTATTTTTTAGCTGACCCTGACAAACATAGTCTGGTTAGCATTTTTTTTACCTGACCCCAACTAACATAGTCTGGTCAGCATTTTTTTTAGCTGACCCTGACTAACACAATCTGGTCTGTATGTTTTGCCTGATCGGATGTTAGTATTATAAGAGTTAATGTACTAGCCCTTTCATATAGTAGTTTCAGACATACGTAGTGTAAAGAGTTAAACCAATTCTCTGTGGCAAAGTGATCAAGCCGTTTGCCTCGTATTCAGACGGTCGGGGTTCGATTTCGAGCTGCGACGGTCGGTCCATGATGTCAATTTTTTCCGGAGATCCCTGGGTTCATCGCTGAAGGTACGATGTTCGTGCTTTGTGCGATGTTCTCGACATATGGGATACCCATCTGCCGAGAGAGACCGAGCTAACATGGGTAAAAAATGAAGTCGAGCCCCCGCTTAAATTTTTTTTTTCTTAAACCAGTTCTGTGCAATTATTCTGTGCATCCAACTCCACAAAAGATATATGATATTTATAAGTCCACACGTCAACATGTACGTACAATTAAGGGTTTAATATTATAATTAAATATGTTGTTGCACTTTGGCGACATTAGCAGCCCATCGGGAGCCTCTGCCTTAAGCCATCACAGTTGTGTTACCTGGCGAACTTGTGTGGCTGGATTATCGCACATTCTCACAGGAATTCACTGAATGTCAAGCATGAGAAACTCTAAGCACTCTCGATAAGCTTGCTATACATGATATTCCAGTTGTGGTGTGTACTTCAACTCAGTAAATTGTAACCTGCTTAAATGCAGCAACACAATACGGCACATTAAACATTCGACCTGATACGGCACATTAAATCTACAACCAAATACAGCACATTAAACCTAATACGACAAATTAAATCTACAATCCAATACGACACATTAAATCTGTAGTCCAATACGACACATTAAATCTGTAGTCCAATACGACACATTAAATCTACAATCCAATACGGCACATTAAATCTATAGTCCAATACGGCACATTAAATCTACAGTCCAATACGGCACACTAAACCTAATACGGCACATTAAACTTACAATCCAATATGACACATTAAATGTACAGTCCAATACGGCACACTATACCTAATACGACACATTAAATCTACAATCCAATATGATACATTAAATCTACAACCCAATACGGTACACTAAACTTAATACGACACATTAAATCTACAACCTGATACGGCACATTAAACCTAATACAAAACATTAAATCTACAACCTAATATGGCACATTAAACCTACAGTCCAATACGACACATTAAATCTACAATCCAATACGGCACACTAAACCTAATACGGCACCTTAAATCTACAATCCAATAGGACACATTAAATCTACAACCTGACACGGCACATTAAACCTAATACGACACATTAAACCTACAGTCCAATACGACACATTAAACCTAATACGACACATTCAACCTACAGTCCAATATGACACATTAAACCTAATACGACACATTAAACCTACAGTCCAATACGACACATTAAACCTACAGTCCAATACGACACATTAAACCTACAGTCCAATACGACACATTAAACCTACAGTCCAATACGACACATTAAACTTAATACGACACATTAAACCTACAGTCCAATACGACACATTACACCTACAGTCCAATACGACACATTAAACCTAATACGACACATTAAACCTACAGTCCAATACGGCACATTAAACCTATTACGACACATTAAACCTACAGTCCAATACGACACATTAAATCTACAGTCCAATACGACACATTAAACCTACAATCCAATACGACACATTAAACCTACAGTCCAATACGACACATTAAACCTACAGTCCAATACGACACATTAAACCTACAGTCCAATACGACACATTAAACCTAATACGACACATTAAACCTACAGTCCAATACGGCACATTAAACCTATTACGACACATTAAACCTACAGTCCAATACGACACATTAAATCTACAGTCCAATACGACACATTAAACCTACAGTCCAATACGACACATTAAACATACAGTCCAATACGACACATTAAATCTACAGTCCAATATGATACATTAAATCTACAGTCCAATACGGCACACACACTAAACCTAATACGGCACATTACATCTATAATCCAATATGACACATTAAATCTACAGTCCAATACGACACATTAAATCTACAGTCCAATATGACACATTAAATCTACAGTCCAATACGACACATTAAATCTACAGTCCAATATGACACATTAAATCTACAGTCCAATACGGCACATTAAACCTAATACGGCACATTAAACCTACAGTATAATACGACACATTAAACCTACAGTCCAATACAACACATTACGCCTACAACACAATACGGGATTTTGAATCTACAACCCAACATGATACATTAAACCAAAAGGATACATTAAACCATGTTTTCCCGCATTTGTTTTTCAAAACGGCGTCCGACCAGTTGACTCTAGTGCAGAAACAGCGTGTTGTGATTACATTTCTGGTGAAAGTAGGTTTAAAACCCGCTAAAATTTATCGTCGACTGTCATGTGTGTTTAGAGAACATAATGTAGCCCGTTCATCAGTGTTTGACGGGGTAAGCGCTTTTGTAAAGGTCATGAATCCATTGAGGGTGAGAACTGTGGGAGACCGAAAAAGGTCATTACTTGTGAAGCCAATGACAGTGTCGAAAAGGTTATTTTGAACGATTGGCGAATTACTGTACGTCATTTCGTGATGGCTACTGGTATAGGTAAAAGTTCTGAGGAGACTACCATTATGGATTATCTCAATTTTCATAACGTTTCCTGTTTATTAGTCCCGAAGCAAAAACAGTTTTAACAAAAAGGTGTCATTCTCCAACACGACAACACGAGACCCCACACGGTCGTCCAAAATGCACTGGAAGGTATCGCCACACCCGACTTACAGTCCCGACTTGGGTCGTAGTGATTTTCACCTGTTTGCCCTATTGTAAGAGCATCTCGGAGGATACAAGTTTAACCGGATGATGAAGTGCGTAATGAAGTTCTCCAATGTTCAGGGACTAGACATGATAATTCTACACTGCAGGAATACAGAAGGTTGTAGTCAGGTGGGACAAATGTGTTGCAGTGACAGGTGAATAAGTCGAAAAATGTACAGATATATTAAATTCATCTCTCATAGTTGTCTATAAATTACATCAGTCTGAATACTTGCTGGACGACTCTCGTATTATTAACTAAACTGGTTGACGCATACCTGTAAATAAGGACACAATGGTATCATTATCGGAGCAATTTAGCGAGAATATGATTGGAACTGAGGACGTAAAGGTTTTATTAACCAAACTGTTTTACCAGATTATAATTGGGACGTTACAGTGTCACTAACGAAGCTGTGACTAAAATATAGCTGTGACTAGGTACATCAAAGTACCATAAAAAGAGCTGTTTATTCCTAATATATCTGTGTGTTAGGGTTAAAAAAAGTTACCCATAGCATTATTGCGTAGGGGCGTGAGGTGTTAGCGATCTCACATTTCAAAGGCTCGACTATATGAGGGTGGTAGCCCTCTCCTCTCCCTCGCCCCTTTTACTTCCCGGACAACTGGTACCCATTTAAGGCTGGGTCAACCCAGATGATCTGAAAAAAACATTTCTGCCTCAACTGGGGAATAAACTCAGGACCACCCAGATGCGAAACCAGAGCGCTAACCATTGGGCTACGCGGCTCCGTTTTACTTTACTGTTTAATGGTGAATAGAGACGTGACAGTATCATTAACAGCGCAATTTAACCAGAATATAATTGTGACAAGAGGCGTCAAAGTCCCATTAACGGAGCAATTTAACCAGAATATAATTGTAACAAGGGGCGTCAAAGTCCCATTAACGGAGCAATTTTACCAGAATATAATTGTGACAAGAGGCGTCAAAGTCCCATTAACGGAGCAATTTAACCAGAATATAATTGTGACAAGGGGCGTCAAAGTCCCATTAATGGAGCAATTTAACCAGAATATAATTGTAACAAGGGGCGTCAAAGTCCCATTAACGGAGCAATTTTACCAGAATATAATTGTGACAAGAGGCCTCAAAGTCCCATTAACGGAGCAATTTTACCAGAATATAATTGTGACAAGAGGCCTCAAAGTCCCATTAACGGAGCAATTTAACCAGAATATAATTGTGACAAGGGGCGTCACTGTATCATTAACGAGACTGTTTTATTAGAATATAACCGTGACTGGGTAGATATAAGTATTGCTAATGAAACTGTTTAAACAGAATATAGCAGTGACTAGGACCGTCACAACATCAGTAAAGTTTAGTATAGTTTACATTAGTCGAAGAATCAACGTCAATGCACACGGTTTAACCCATAAGTGCTCTGCTCTTCTTCGTAGTTTTAGAGAATCTCAGCACAATGCATGAACTCCGTATCACCGACAAGAATGCCGTAAAAGATTGGGTAAATTATTAATATAAATTTGATTTTTGCAAGGGCAGCAGCCTACTCTTAAGTATACTCTTTTCGATTTCCAACTGCTGAGGGATTTTGAACGTGCGTGGCTCTGAACACGGGCGTCTGATCTCTACTACTCAGAGTATCATTAAAGGAGCTGTTTGACCAGAATATCACTATGGTGTCACCGTATGATGAACAGGACTGTTTAACCCTAACGTAGGGGAGGAAGACTAACGTCTGGTCAGGCAAAACACACTGATCAGACATGTTAGTTAGGGGCAGGCAAAATATATTGAGCAAGACCCTCACCTCGACTTCTGGAAACGGGCTATTTTCATTGCAGCCTGGCTAACGATGTGGGAGATCGACGTGATACCCGTAGTAGTGAGCGACACGCAGATTAAGCGAAGCATAGCACAACCGCCCGGAGGACCTCAGTCTAACATCATCAGCACGCTCAGGATGTGAGGAAAGCTACGGCAACCCGCCACTACACGTCATTTTCAGGGCGCACAAAAAGCGTAATCCTACTCATTGTGGGCATTCATCAACAACAACCCTAACGTAACTGTTTATTTGACATAAGCAGCGCTATTAACATAGCTCTTTGATCCGAATAAAACTAAATCCAGAACATCAAAGTAATAATTATGGAGTTGTTTAACCCCAACATAAATGCGTACATGCATGCATAATTTCTTTAACGAAGCTGTTTAACCCTAGTACAACTGTCTAATGACGCCAGAGTATCTTAACCGAAGACGCTTTCACGCTGCTGTCAGTCATACATGTTTAATTTAAAAAAAAACATTTTTAACAAAATTATATAACCCAAATGTAACTGTGTCTTTTGCGGCAAAGACGTATTCATTGTTACAAACAAGTACACTTAACCACAGAAATCCGACACTCCAGTATAGTATATCAGAAATAAACAACTCTGTTATAGAATATTATTTAAACGGTCTGTTTGAACGTAATTATCTACAATATTTCTCCTTACAAAATGAATACAATAAATAATGTATTTATATAAGCAGTGTATTGCGACGAATTCACATGCGCAGTTGAGAAGGTTAAATGTAAAAGGAAGTTCTGAATCACGAACAACACACTGATACATCGCTCTTCCCTTTTCACTACACTACACAAATCATTGTGTGCCACCTGTTCTACCATTTACTTCTTAAGCAGTGTGTACGAGTTTGTTCAATATCAGCTTTATGTGTTTATCAATAAACCCGCTGTCCTAGCTATTAATGATTGTGTAACTAGTGTTGTCAGCACAGACTTTTTGAATGTACGGTGTTTGTCATATATCTTCAAGTTAAGAGAATGTTGTATCTTGCGTTATAGTAGGTTTACTTACCCGACAGATCTTCCGTAATCGCGTGAAGATGGCGTACGAAATCATCACAAACCAATCTATATTCCCACAATATATTAATGAGAAACTATCAATATACATGTACACTAATTAAGCACGGATTTGGAACACAAATATGTCGATTCAAATTAAATTGTAAAATACATAATATGTGTAATGGTTTTGTTCCTACTTAAAACAAGAGAAAAAACAGGTGTCTGTTGTTTTATGAGCTCCTTCAAAAAGCTATTCATAGTTAATTAACAATGTCAGTTCTCTTTTCGTCTCTTTTCTAATTGTTGCTTTTTACTCCTTTTTGTCTTGTTCTTCTTCGAGTAGAAATATATTTAATGAATACAATGTAAAGAGCTAAAATGTTTGTTGTTATTCCTGTTTGCTATAATGAAACAGCTTCTACGAAGGAACACACCATCTACATAACTGATCCAACACAATTTTGCCGTTCTGCTGAAATCAATCAGGTAATATTTAATGAGACCCAAACACCTCTCAGCTTGTGTAACATGCTGTAAGTATGGTCGTAGCATCGATTGCCAAATAAACCACAAGCTACTAACCTAAGAAACTCAAAATTAAAATGTTTAAAAAAGTTTAGGGAAATTGAATCGTGACGTGTCTTCCCTAAGAGTGATAATGTATAAGACCTTGTCACATTAAACAACAAAGTAGACAATATCAGGACATATTAATAGTTTATTATATTTCTCAACTCTACACCATGTAGGCGTCGCAACATTATAAGTCGTCGACAATCAATTACCGCCAATTAAAACCGTGCACGTGTACGGCTCAGAATACGTTATTCGTTATAATAAAAATATATCAACGGCCCCACTCCCTCCCCCCCTCTCTCTCTCTCTCTCTCTCTCAACCTCTCTCTCTGCCTTTTCTCACAAGCAAATGAACACTTACACATGTAGACGCTAGCACGAACGAGTGCCTATGTGCGAATACATTTCGAGAGAAACAATCTACATCGGATAACATTGTTTTCACATGACGATTCTGTGTACAGTCTGCGCACATCATATTATATATTATAACGGACACACGCCTTGGGGAATAGATAAATAAGGCGAACGCAACAAAAAAAAAAAAATAAATAAAATATTATTCTCTAACTTGCGAGATAACTTAGTTTTCCAACGGTCAATTATTACTGTCTAATAACCGGGTTTGAATGGAAATTCTGTAAATTCTTGTTTAATGAACTACACGTTCTCCTATTAAATTATCACTTTAATATCTACCCCTATAAAATTCATGTTTTATGGACTATTACTGTGAAATTCTTGTTTTATGTACCAGCCCTATACAGCTCTTGTTTTACGTCCTACTCTGATCAAATTCTTGTTGTATGTACAGATCCTATAAAACTCTTGTTTTACGTCCTACTCTGATCAAATTCTTGTTGTATGTACAAATCCTATAAAACTCTTGTTTTACGTCCTACTCTGATCAAATTCTTGTTGTATGTACAAATCCTATAAAACTCTTGTTTTACGTCCTACTCTGATCAAATTCTTGTTGTATGTACAAATCCTATAAAACTCTTGTTTTACGTACTACTCTGATCAAATTCTTGTTGTATGTACAAATCCTATAAAACTCTTGTTTTACGTACTACTCTGATCAAATTCTTGTTGTATGTACAAATCCTATAAAACTCTTGTTTTACGTCCTACTCTGATCAAATTCTTGTTGTATGTACAAATCCTATAAAACTCTTGTTTTACGTACTACTCTGATCAAATTCTTGTTGTATGTACAAATCCTATAAAACTCTTGTTTTACGTCCTACTCTGATCAAATTCTTGTTGTATGTACAAATCCTATAAAACTCTTGTTTTACGTACTACTCTGATCAAATTCTTGTTGTATGTACAAATCCTATAAAACTCTTGTTTTATGTACTACTCTGATCAAATTCTTGTTTTATCTACTGCTACTATGAAATTCTTGTTGTATGTACTACTCCTAAAAAATTCGTGCTACTTTAACTGCCCCTATTAATGTCTCTTTTTGTAGCAACTTCTTTTTATTTCTCAGTTTGCGAACTGCTTCCTATTAATTTCTTGTTTAATGAACTGCTTCCTATTAATTTCTTGTTTAATGAACTGCTTCCTATTAATTTCTTGTTTAATGAACTGCTTCCTATTAATTTCTATTTTAATGAACTACAGCTATTAATTTCTATTTTAATGAACTACAGCTATTAATTTCTATTTTAATGAACTGCTTCCTATTAATTTCTATTTTAATGAACTACAGCTATTAATTTCTTGTTTAATGAACTACAGCTATTAATTTCTTGTTTAATGAACTGCTTCTTTAAAATTGTCGCTTTACAAACTGTTAAACGTAACGTCTTAACTTAACTTTACGTATTGATACTGGTTTATAAGACTCTACAGAGTCTGTATACAACCAATCTCATTTATATTACCTTACTCTAAAAGCTATGCTCAGCCCATCTATTCTTAAATGCATTAATTGTTCCTGCCTCCGCTACTTCCTGTGCAATGCATTTCAAGCTTTCACCACTCTCTGAATAAAAATATATTTCCTAATATCTAATCTGGACCTTTCTTTAGTTAATTTGTAGCTATGCCCTCTTGTTCTTGTAGGTGGTTGTATTTTGGAGGAAAAAAAACTTGTTATAGTCTTTATTTATCCGTTCCTTTGATTATCTTATAAACTTGTATTGTCACCTCGTTTCTTCTCTTTTCTAGACACTGTAGACCGGTTTTTCTGAGTCTTCCCTTATAACTGTAATTCTGGGATCCCACTATCCGCTTTGTCGCTCTTTTCGTATCCTTTCCAGCATGTTTATATATTCTCTATTATTAGAACTTCACACCTTTACACAGTACTCCAATCTAGGTCTGACTAATGCTTTATACAGTTTGACTATCACTTCCTTGCTCCTATGTTTAATATTTCTTTTTATCATACCTAACGTATTTTCTTTTTTCACTGCTACCTGGACTCGCTCACTCACTTTACCCGTATGATCTATTATAACCCCTAGGTTTGTTTTCCTTTTCTATTATTCTAATATTGTTCTCGCCCGTTCTGTCATTATGTTCCATATTGGATCTACCCATGTGAATGACTGTACATTTAACTACATTAAACTTCATTTGCCAGCTAACAGACCCTTCTCGAATTCGATCTAAATCCTACCTCAAAATAACCAATTCTACTTTAGATGAGGCACTACTGCATAGTTTTGTCTCATCAGCGAATTTTGTAATCATGGATCCGATATCAATGCCCAAATCATTTATATATATATCAAGAACAAAATTGGTCTCAAAATGATTCTTGTGGCAGTCCACGCCACTCATAGTACTCCTTATTTATGTCCACCCTCTGCCTTCTTCCCGTTAACCAATTTTCAATCCATTTGGCAACTTCTCCACCTATTCCATGCAATTTTAACTTTCGAAATAATCTTTGATGAGGTACTCTATCAAAGGCCTTTGCAAAATCTAGATAAATAACATCCATTGGCTTCCCTTTATCTATCATTTTAGTAACTTTTGCTAAGCACGATCTCCCTCTAGTAAACCCATGCTGACTATGACTGATTAGATTAAACTTGTCTAAATACATTACAATGTTTTCTTTGATTGTTGACTCTAACAATTTACAGACTTTGCTCGTTAAACTCACCAGTTTATAATTTTCTAGATCAGATTTTTTGCCCTTTTTCAATAAGGGGATCACTAATGCATCTTTCCAATCCTGTGGAACAATCCTCTTTGCAAGTGATTCGAACATAATATAGACAATGGTTTTGCTAGTTAGTCTCTAATTTCAAACAGCAATTTTGGATGAATGCCATATTGACCTGGACATTTAGCCACTTTCAACCCCTCAAAGTTTAAAAAAAAATATTTCCTCTGTAATACAGATTGATTTAAATCCTGCTGTATCCATGTCTCTTTGAAAGATATTTATAGGCTCTGGGATCTTAGAGCAGTCCTCTTTTGTGAAGACTGTGCCAAAGTACGGATTAAGTAGATTAGCTGCCTCCCTATTCTCACTTATTATTTTTCCCGTGCTGTGTATGAGAGGGCCTACTTTGTCTATCGTTTTTTGTTTATTTCCATCATAAGAAAAGAAGCTTTTACAATCAGTCTTGATCCTCTGAGCTAGTTTTTTTTTCGAAGTCTATGTTGATGGGCCTTATTCCGTAGAAGAATTATACCACCAGCAATGCAAGAAACTGCCATTCTCACATCTCACACTAGTTTTACCATTCCACGAGAGATGGGCAGCCAGTTATTATAGAAAAGACTTGATTACATGATAAAAGCTGAGCAGTCTGCTACCATACACCATGGGTTTCGAAGCCGCGGCCAGTGGCCCGGCAACTGTATTCATGTGGCCTGCAATGCGAGTAGCAGTATGTAGCAGTGTGAAGTATGAAATTATACATGTTTGAAAGGGAGAGAATTACTTTATCAAAGTCTAAATCCAAATGAGAAACAACGTCGATAGTAGAAGAAACAACACCATTCAATGGGAGATTAAAGTTAAATATAAGGGATGGGTTACCATTTTTTTATGGTTTAAAGTGGGACCAACTAACCATAATGAGTTTACAACAGGCCCTCAACCCAATGTTGTTGTTGTTTAATGTGGCTATGTTTACTCTTTTCTGTGACCTGAAAAGGGTGTTAAGTGACGTGTTGCAGTAGTTTTCCTTACATCCCGAGCGTGCTTAACAAGCTGGAGCAGGTCCCTCCAGGTTGTTGTGTTAAGTTTGGCTTTGTCTGCGAGACGCTCATGATTATGGTGATCACGTCGATCTCCATCTTGTTAGTCCGAATTTGAGAAAAACATTCTGTTTCCATGGAAAACTCTGCTGTTAGTAATCGGATATATAAACTCCAAAATAGTAAAAGCAAAATGCAAGAATATTGTATGGAAATTTGGACTGGGAAATAGAAGCGACAGACGAGATAGGACAATACATTTTTGTGAAAACAACCAATTAATTATACGAAACAGATTTGCTCTAAGAAAATTATACACATGGAAGAGTCCGGGAGATGTAGTAGAAAATCGGTTGATTTTATTTTGATAACGGCAGTATTATAAAAATGGTATCACGTGTCGCAATGCCAAATACGTAAACATATGCAAACACCATTTCTCATCAACCAGACTGAAAAATATTGAAAGAAGATAAACAAAAGATCCTCTAAGAAGTTAAAGAAGCCAGACTAGGAATACTTGGAATCCTGATATTCAAATAGGCATGTTTAATGTCTGTTATTAGGTAGCCGAAGGCTTCGGCTATGCTTATTAGGTATTTTAAAACTTCCTGGGGCTTACTAGCCCTGGGGGGAGGTACAATTAATTTGGGTCGATTTTTAACTAGGATTTTTTAAATTTTGTGTGGGCAGCGGCCGTTAAACTTACTTTTTTCGATTTCTAACTGCCAAGAGATTTTTAACAAGGTCGACACTGAACACATGAGTCTGATCGTACTACCCAAAGATCAGGGGAATTTTGACTAGGAGATCCACGTGAACAAAAATATCAGTCTCGACCGCGATTTGAAACCGCGACATACGGCACCCAAGGCGGGACGCTTCACGTTGAGACCGCAGAGCCAGACATTAAACACAAATACCTGGTGGAAGTCAAACATAAATGTGAAAACCTACTGTCAGGCCATTATTCAATTCAAAAGAGAAGGCCCAGAAGATAGATTGTCGAAAAACAAGTATTCAAGCATGAAATATAAGTATGCTGGCAAAATGTTCGATTCATATGCTGTGATATCGCTTAGAAACAGATGACTGCATAGGGGAGCTGTATATATATCAAAAGTTCCTCAAGGAATTTGTTGATTTAATGGTCGAAAATTATAATGGTAATCCATCGTTACACAAGGAGAAAAATTAAAACTGCTGTTTAAATATAATCCATGAGTCTGAACATTCAATAGATACTGAAGAAATGTATTGCACACGCGAATGTGTGAGCAGCTCTTACAAGTTTCAAATATCTTTACAAATATGACTACAACAAAAATGGTGATGCATCGGTCAAAATAGAAAAAAACTAACTTTTCCTGAAACAATCGATAACAATGAGATATTTACATATTTCAATGTCATAAATATTAGAAGCTATTTGGCAATTAAGCGAGTTTGTTATGTCAATATATCAGAAATTGTGGAATTAAACAAAATTCTAGAAAAATTTTGATTTTTTTTTTTCTCCATAGATAAACGGCAATTCCAATGAGCAGATCAGTGAGTTTGACAAGCACACTATGCACAACTTTAGAGTCTATTATTAAAGACAACATAACTATGCATTTAGACAAGTTTAATCTCATTAAAACAGTCAGCATGGTTTTACTAAGGGGAGATCTTGCTTAACAAATCTATTAGAATTCATGAAAGAGGTTACCAAAATGTTGGATGTTGGAGATCCAGTAGATGTTATTTATATGGATTTTGCAAAGCCTTTAAAAGAGTACCTTATCAGAGATTGTTTTGGAAATTAAAATCACATGGCATAGGTGGAGAAGTTGCCAATTGGATAGAAAATTGGTTAACTGGCAGAAGGCAAAGAGTAAGCATAAAAAAAGAGTACCTTGACTGGTGTGATGTTTTAAGTGTAATGCCTCAGGGATCGGTATTGGGACCAATTTTGTTCTTGATATATATAAATGATTTGGATAATGATATCGCATCCATAATTGCAAAATTTGCGGATGAAACAAAATTATGCAACAGGGTCTTTTCTCCGGCAGAGGTGGATCTATTGAGAACATATTTAGTTACTATTCATAAATGGTCTGTGAGCTGGCAGATAGAGTTTAATGTAGACAGATGTACAGTCATTCAAATGGGAAGATCAAATATGAAACATAATTACATGATGGGAGTGAACAATATTATAAAGATAGAAAAGAAAAGGGACCTAGGTGTTATAATAGATCATACGTGTAAGGTGCTAGAGCAAGTCCAGATGGCTGTGAAAAAGGCTAATGTAATGCTGGGTATGATTAAAAGAAACTTTGCACATCGAAGTAAGGAAGTGATAGTCAAACTGTATAAATCATTGGTGAGACCTAAATTGGACTACTGTATTCAGGTATGGAGTCATTATCACAGAGTGGATATAGACATGGTAGAAAGGATACAAAGAAGAGCTTCAAAAATGATCGTGGGATTCCAGAATTATAGTTATGAGGAGAGACTTAGAAAAACTGGTCTGCAGTGTCTGGAAAAGAACAGAATTCTAGGTGACTTAATACAGGTTCATAAATTAATCAATCGAAATGATAAATTAGACTATAATAAGTTTTTCAAAGTGCAGCCGACTAGAGAGCATAGCTTCAAGTCATTTAAAGGTACGTCCATATTGGATATTAGGAAACATTATTTTCTGTCAGAGAGTGGTGAATGCATAGAATGCATTGCCACATCATGTGGTGGAGGCAGGGTCAGTTAATGCATTCAAGAATATATTGGATGATCACAGTCATTTTTTTTTAAAGTGGAATAAACTGGTTGTATACAGACTCTGTAGAGTCTTCTAAACCAGTATAATGAAGTTAAGTTAAGGTTTTAAATACATAGCTAATGGACATGGATAGGGAAGGAAAAGACAGCGAGGCAGGGGACTGGTTACTCTACCTCACAAGCTGAGGCTTAGTATACTGAACTCTCTAACACTTCATTCCTGACCAGCGGTTACATCTGCTGATGAATTTCCTTTACCTTTTATTTAATTGAATGTATGAGTTTTAAATTCTTTTTCTCGAGAATGAAGTTGCCGGGGTTGTTTGTTTGATCAGCTGTGAAGTCTCCTAAGAATAGTTTCACAATAAGTCTCTTTGTCGTGAGACACATACCATTATGATTTATTTGCATTTTTCACCACATTTTAAACAAATTAATTCCATGTAATAGATTTCTAAGAGTATGTGCTGTGTTTTTGGAAGAGCGAAATATATGAATGAAATGCAAAGAGTGAAACAGAGAAGGTTGGCTAAACGGGTTACTGTCACGCAGTCTCAGTATTATGCTTTCTTCTGTGAGCTTTGGTTTTCGCCTGCTTTACAGTAGTGTAAAATGAGTATGCTTACTTGAATACTTGAATCCTGGTATTTAATCAGGCAAGTTCGCATGGTGCCAGGAAGTAACAAACTGCTTGAATCTGTGTCTGTGCTTCGCCTTGGAGTGCCAGGACGGCCCATAGACGTGGTGCAGGTCATCTCACCATCTCGTCGACGGACGGCCGCGTGGGCGGTTATAGTTGTATAGCCACCAGAAAGACACCATCTTCGTACATCGTATCGTCAGTTATGCGGAGCAACATGGCCGGCTCATCTGTACTTTTGTATTGATGCAGAGTCGACGATATCCGGGAACTCAATTTGATGGCAGATGTCGATATTTTGGATAAGGTCTGTTAGTGAGATATTTAGGACCCTACAATCCATTGCTTTTTCGGTAATTCAGAGCTTCCCTTTGTCTGATTTTCATAGACTCCAAACCTCCACACACATATACCATGAAAGGAATAGCCATGTTATTGAAGATGTGAACATCTGTTGACGTCAGCATGTTGGAGTATCGGTTTAATACGGTTGAAACGGGGCCAACCCGCTGATCTCTTCATGAAATCTCATTTTCAATGCTGTGATTGTTTTGTATTTCCTGGCGTAGGTAGACATTCACATTGACATTTTCGGGGCTCACCCTCCAATCGCAGTTCTCTCTTAGGGCAGAAAGTATTCGGTAGAAATTGAGTCGTCTTTCTATTTATGTTCAGGTCAACCGTCTTGCCTCAGGAGGTTGCTTGGCCCAGAGGTGAAACTCGTTCGGCTTTCACAATCCCAACGTACCTGGTTTGATTCCCACCATGTCCAGTTTGGCAGACACTGGCTTTTATTCTCGGGCGATGTCTCCTCCACGTACGGAAAGTAATGGAAACCTAACGTTCTGCACACTTGACAAGAAACTTCTGTTCTGTTTCTAAGAATTGACGTCACTGCACTCCGGGCATACTCATATGTGCTCAGTCTTGTTCAGTAAATGGCGTTGGGCATGGATGCTGATGGTCCCTGTAACTCGCTGGTTGTACATTCTCCTGATCCGTCCTCTCAGGCGCCCTCGTCTCGTGTCAAAACGTTTAGTTATTTTGGTCCCACCAACAGACATAAAACCTTGCTGATACAATATTATAAGGAAGACTGGGGGGCAAACGTTGCAGAAATAAACGGTACAAGGATATAAATGGGAAAATAATGAACATCCCCCCCCCCCTGCAAATTTTTTTTATTTTTAAAACAAGCAAAACGTGAAAAGCCCTACAGATTGTACAATAAATGCAAGAGACAGAGTAATATGGAGTCCCGTTGCAGTAGACTTTCGTTATGGAGATGTCAATTCAACTGAATTGAACTGAACTGTCATAGGCTGCTCTATGTTCTTCTGATATATATATATATAAATATTTAATTCGCAATGTAACGTCAATAAGCTTTAGGTGGATGTTGAAACCAGTTATGTTTGCTGTATTTTATATGACACACCTACTGGCGCAGACGATCATGAATGTCCGCAACATTCTGATAAGATATTATTAAAACGTACGGAAACAGAAGTGTGTCCTTTCCTGGTGTGTGAAATATGATTAGTTTGTGCGTTGCTAGTTGGCTATGGGACCCTTAATTACTCTTCCGTAATGCTACAACTTCTTTTTGTAAGCATATTTTTGAATGGTGAACTTGAATACAACATTGTTCCTTGTTGACATGAAGATTCTTCACTTAAATGCAACATTGTTCCCTGTTGACATGAAGATTCTTCACTTAAATGCAACATTGTTCCCTGTTGACATGAAGATTCTTCATTTAAATGCAACATTGTTCCATGTTGACATGAAGATTCTTCACTTAAATGCAACATTGTTCCCTGTTGACATAAAGATTTTTAACTTAAATGCATCTGACAAAGACATGCTGCAAAAATACCCTTCCATTTTATAAATGTCTTTACTGCATGGATTATTATACTGTATTTCTCAGCTATGTAATCTCTCTGATGTTCTTACTGAGACTAGGTAGAAACCTGTTTTACCAGTCTAATATTTATTATGTTGCAGTAATCTGGAGAATTCTCGTTCTGAAATTGTATCGTAATGTAGATCCTCAATCTATTCAGGATGGCGAATGTCTTTTTATTGTAAAACATATTTGCCAGCTATTTCTGCAATTAATTAAGAGCTAACGGTATATCTGATGTTGTTTGTATTATATCAACTTATTGATATTCTTGGTACCGCCACTAGTACAGGCATACCTCGCTCTTTCGACAGATTAAGGACCAGAGGGTAGACAGCAGTAAGAAATTGACGAAAGGGCGAAGCGACGAGTCTCTAAGTCTCGAGGCGCGACTTTTTTGTTGTTGTTTTTTTTTTTCCGTTCGCCTTATTTCTTTAATCTCACAAGGCGGTGTACGTTGCACTGTGGTTTTTATTTTGCTCCTGTCGGCCCAGTGCATCCGACTTCAGCATGCATTCTATGTAAGGACCTGCTTCCTCCTGCATTTTCTAAGGGTTTGCTTCCCAGGGATAACGGCCGGTGCTGTGATGGGGATCGAAGCCAGAACCTTCTGGTTATGAGCTGTGTCACTTAACCACTAGCCTACGCCGTCACAAGGCGCGACTATAATATTGAAAGTAAAGAAAGAAAAAAAAAAACTACTGAAACTCGTTCAGTGTTAAGCTTTAGAAATATATTCTATTCTGCCCAAAAGGAGATTTTGGAAAAGGCACGTGGGCACCGCTCTGATGACATACTTTTTAAGAATAGAAATATATATTAAGCTGTAAACGAAAATACCAAACAATACTTTAAAAAGCTGTCAAATTCGTTATAAAAACAATGCAGGATCATTCTCAACACTCCCCCCCCCCCCCTCTCCTCTCCACACCTCTCCCTATAATACCAATAATAAACGAAAATATACCCCTTCCAAGTGTTGCCTCTCTCCAGTACTTAATGATTCACTCGTATGATATTTCTTTCCGTTTTGTAACAATTATTGTTCTTCTTGGCTGGTTAATGTATGTATGGTGGAGATAGTGTGCTTTTACTTGCAATGTTGATATAAAATGGGGTCCAAGACGCAGCGGCGTATGAGCACGCAGCAACCGACTCACAGCTTACTGCTTGCGTCAGGGCCAGAGAACCATAGCTGACGAAGACCTAGTTCCGCCTGCAAGTGGTGGCACTGGAAACAGACTGCACACATGCAGCTTGGTTTAAAGAATATGGAAGAAGACGGAAGTCAAATATACGTCAAAAACTGTTGTGTGAAATCTATTGGCCCGAAAGGCGTATATATTGCAGTGTCGATGTAAACTACAACCCGTCACAACATCATGATCATGAACGCCGAAGACGAATTTAAAGTGAGGCTACATTTTACTGGTGTGCATCTGTCTCCAGAGGCTGGCCAAGCATCGAATGTCTGTCTGTTTGCAACGATAAGACACGTGTGTTAAACCTGGGCAGGGCATAGCTTATTTGCTGTTTCCACAGGAGATGAAATAAAAACCTAGCCTGCATAATGCGAGGCGATTGCAGGGGCAAGCGACCTTTAATCTTCAGTACAATATATTCTCCTGGTGGAATTCAGCAATGGAATTGAAGGCCGTGAAGAAACAATAGATTTGACTTGTTACCAATAATTGGTCAAGTACTTATAACCTTTCTACACTTTTACATTTGTGTTATTTTATAGATTGGTGATTTCAGATGTGACATCCGGCTCCGTATAATACATTTTACCAAAAAACAACAAGAACCACACATTTGCGGGAGCATCGTTTACTATTTCTTCTTTTTTTTCTTCCCCTTTCCTTTTCCTTTTCCTTTCCCTTTTGTCTTCTTGGTTCCGCTTCCTGCAATGCCCAGTCTTGCAAGTCGTTTTTTCATAGTTGGTGTTTTCTCCCACCAGGAGAGAAAAGCCTCGTGCTCCGCTCGGTATATCGGGTCGCGACTAGCAATTTTCTGCACGAACTCGTAAGACGTCAGCGGCTTGAAAGTCGTCACTTCCTTCAGTCTGTCTTCCGTTAGCACTTCTGTACAAGCCGCCTGGATGGCATCAACAGTGTATCCCGTCGTCACCTGAAAATAAAACATGGCGTGTACTCTCATCAAAATTGAAGACTGCAATTTGCGATGAAAGTAAATCATGATCGAGCTCTGCAATAACATGACATGTTCCTTGTCCGTCTTACAGCTCAGTATAGAGCATATAACCTCAACAAAATCTAAAAAAAAACCTTCAATTATTGTATACAGAAAACGGTAACAAGTATCTGATTTAGACGCGCACAAAACTGAAGAAAACAGAACTTCGTTCGTCCGGGGCTGATCAGCACATACATAAATGCAAACAATTAAATAGTTTAATTAACCAAATATCATAAACACATGGGGAAAATGGTAGTTAACTGAATTTATAGGCGTCTCAGTATTTGTAGACCAAGCGCGTGGCGCCCTGTGAGTAGCCTCTTAGAGTGCAAGCATGGGCGCTGAATATGGAGACCCTGGGCTGCCCAAACTGCAGGATCCCCCTCTCGGTCTCACCGTTGTAATCCAAACGAATTCAAAGTCTGAAAATTTTGCACCAGCTCGGCTGCATGAGCTGCCGGAATGAGTTTGCAATTTTGAAACCATCCGCCTTAGGTGCTACCTCTCCGAATTTTCTGTCTGGGTTTATTCCCGAGGTTTCCACAAGGCAGTGGAGTCGTTGCCCGCAGATGCTAGTTACTCGAGACATCCAATGATACTCTCATCGTCCCAAGACTAGCCAGCACTCCCTGGGACTTGTGGGTGTAAAACCAGTGTTCATCCTTTTCTAGGCGAACTGGCTGAACAGGCTAACGAGCTTCGTCTACCCGGGTGTAGAGTCAGAGTTTACCTTCTCTTAGATTGGCTGCCAACCAAGGCTAATGAGCCCAATTTACCAGCCCATTTATACCGCCGAGTACTCGGTGACTAAGTAAGAAGTTCATTGTCCAGTACTCAGAAACGTATAGAAGCACATATATCAACAAATGGTCACTGTCCAGTACTCAACAACATATAGAAGCACATATAGTAACAAGTAGGTCACTGTCCAGTACTCAACAACGTATATAATCACATATAGTAATCAGCTTTAATATATTATTGCGTGGTGTTGGTGCTGTACTGACAAGATTTCCAAATGTTTCTTTTGGTTGGCAAAGGATGCCCTGAAAAACACCAGCAGGTTTGAAAAATTGACCAAGGATCTTAGAAGAGCATAATATATTTAATTTCTATGTTTTTATTGGTCTTCTGATTTCTCTATCACTTTTGTCCTCTGTGTATTATAGAGTCTTCTTCTGTTTCTTTTTATATATCACAATTCCATAACAAAGACTAGCAACTGATTGCTCTCTCACAGCGTGCTCTTATATTCGATAATATCTTGTTTCCCGAAATATATGTTATTCTTCTCCTGTGTCAGCCTGGTTATTGTTGAATATTTTGGCTGACACTGATAGCAACGTAATCCCTCTATAATTACTGCAGTATGCCAGGTCTTCCTTCCTCGGCAGCTTAACGAGAGGTCTTTCTTTCCATTCTGTAGACACTTTCCTCTTCCATATCTTCTTTAATAATCAGTGTAGTATTTACGTAGCCGTATCTATCTATATCTGCTATTATAGTTTCTGCTGTTATTCTGCACGGGTCTGCTCCATAGCCTAACTTGTGTTTCAATATTACCTTTCAGAGTTATATCTTCCTTTGTGGATTGCAGTCTAAATCTAGGGTATCCTTTGCTGATTGAATATTTGGCTCTTCTTGTGGTGAATGTTTGTTTAGGCTTTCATTTAAATATTCAACCCATCGTTTCTATTGTTTCTCTGACGATGTCAGTATGTTGCTTTGTCAATCTTGGATTGGTTTGTCTGTCTGTATATATCTATTTGACGTTTACTTTGTTAATGAGTAGACACATTGATTTTCAGATATCTAATATTTCTTCTCTGCTGCCTTTTCTGCATCTTGTGACAACTTGTCAATTTATTCCCTTTTATTTTTCCTTATACATGTCTTGACCTATTTTGTCTGTCTGTAACACTACGATTTATATGTGCTTTTTCGTTGGTGACTTGGGTTCAACTATTGTTGAGTATAGCTTTCTTCTTTTTCTCCTCTTCTTTCTATGCAATGATCAATTTCTTGTGTCGAGTTTTCTTGAATCCTTTAATTTCGTAACTCTTTAGCTTGTTCTAAAATACTATTAATATGCATTTCCTCGTCTCTATATTAATCCTACAGAACTTTGATCTGTTAATCCGTTTTATGCTATATTTTGTATTCTTGTTCTTGAAATTCATGAGACTTAAATTGGAGTACTGTGTTTGTGTGTGGAGTCCTTATCATAGAGTGGATATAGACATTCTGGAAAGGATACAAAGAAGAGCTACACAAAGGATCGTGGGATTTAAGAATTATAGTTATGAAGAAAGACTCAGAAAAACTGGTCTACTATGCCTAAAACAATGGCGAATTTGATGGGAATTAATACAAGTTGATAAATTAATCATTGGAAAAGATACATTGGGAACTATACCAAGTTTTTCAAAGCACAACTAGCTACAAGAACAAGAGGACACAGCTTCAAATTGTTTAAGCAGAGGTCCAAATTAGATATTAAGAGATATTTTTTTTTAGTCAGAAAGTGGGGAATGTTTGGAATGCTTTTCCACAGGATATAGTGGAGGCAGGATCATTTAATGCATTCAAAACTACTTTGAATGCTCACATTTAATTTTAGTATCTGTGGAGTGGAATAAACTAGTTTTATACAGACTCGGTAGAGCCTTCTAATCCGGTATAATGAAGTTAAGCTAATTAATAGGTGTACATTATATCTCGTTACCCTTATTCCCATTACTGTTTTGAGTTTGAGCTGCAAGATCCCCAACAACATGTGATGCTCTGAGACTTTATCTGCATTTCGCTCTACCCTTACAGTTAGTAGTGTACTTCTGAACGATTCTGCAACACATGGCTCTTCGTTTCAATGATATGTAGAAATCTCTCTACCTGATCACTATGATGCCATATTTCTCTACACATGCAGCTAAGAAAGACATATAGCATGGCCAATAACTCTAGATTGACTAACAATTATTTGTCATTGGTCGGTGAGCCAAAGATCCGGTCATTACTTTAGGAAGATACTCCATTGTCGTCTAGCAATTATATAGTAACAACCCCACACCATCTATATAGAACCAATTTAGTAATACGCCAGTTCAGCTGGTTGTCCTTTAACAATATTGATATTCACACAACCGATCGCCTATACCTCTGACAAAAGCTGATATCTTTTCTGGAAGACGTTCTGCTTTCGTGCTGAATTACGTTGAACTACATTTTTTTTTCAAATACAAGGAGCTTATCATAAGTCTTTACCCTGACTATGAAGTAGAAGGAGGAGAAAGTTGAAATTTGTTACATATGTAGCTAATTTAATTTGTACTGGACTTGAGAAGTATGAATTGCCCTCCTCGATGGGTTTACCCGGTATAGTGCATGGCGCAACACACCTTATCGTTCTGATCTGCTATTCTAATGGTTTGTCAGAACAATGGGGAAATCAGAGGCCAGAACTGTGATAAAATTATTGATGTTATAGAAATACACAGGGAGATGGAACTAGTGTCCTAGGAATTCTATCCTTCATATACTTCTGTAAAAACACTGGTGTAGGCAGTTTAAGTGTGGTCGTTCCCCTTTTGCTGATCTTCCAAGATCAGGAAGACAACCCTCAGTTTGCAGCGATGAAAATGCTACACGATTGAAGAAAATCATTTACCAGGATAGGAAAATGACAATTGCAGAGATATCTAGGTCAGAAAAACTGAATGAAAGTACAGTTTTTAGAATTGTACACAACAGGCTGAACATAGAAACGTGTGTGCCTGCTGGGTCCAGTGTCTGCTGACAAGTGAACAGAAACAAACGAGTGTTGATTGCTGAGGCCAGTTAATCAAAATGTGTCGGTCGGGCAACATGTTGCCGACCACGGTGACAGTAGATGGGACTTGGGTTCATCATTATGACGCAGAATCCAAAATGTCCATCATGCAGTGGAAACCCCCGGGCTCACCAACACATGTCAATCCAAGAGCACATAAATCTGCAAGAAAAGTGATGCTGACTGTTTTTTAGGACATCAAAGGTATCATATTAAAAGATTACCTGCCTCATGGCAACACGGTTAATGGGCAATATTATGCAGATCTCCTTACCAAACTAAGAAAGACTGTGATCAGAAAAAGAAGGATAGCGCGCACTCAAATGTGCTTCAAGACAACGCGCCCTCAAATAAAGCTAGGCATGTGCTGCAAACAGCCAACGATTTGAATATTGAAATTCTTACACACCCACCATATTCCCCGGATTTAGCTCATTCAAACTTTTTTCTTTTCCCAAAACTTAAAAAAACAGCTGAAAGGAAATCATATTGACAGTGTCGAAGATGTCATACTGGATTGTGATAACTGGTACAGTTAAAAAAATATGTTATTTTATTCTGACGGTCTTGACAAGGTCACGCAGAGATGGCAGAAATGTATAAATTCAGGGGGTGGCTACATTAACAAGAAATAAGCATTGTGCCAAATTTCAACTTTCTCCTCTTACTCCTTCATGGTCAGGGTAAAGACTTATGATATAACCAATTGCTGGACATACATTTTAATCTGTCGAAAACAATCTGCGCCAAAAATAAAACACTTTTACTAATTCCTGCCAAATAACCAGAATGCACTGCGAAGTTCGTTGTGTGATTCACTAATCAAATATTAATGGACGGTTCTTATGTAGCTGATCTGTGTTATTTCTGTTAAACCATCATTTTGGAACGTTGGCAATGAGATTGCTAAGTGGGAACATTGTTTTGATCTTATATTTATTTTTTTACCTAATGACGAGCCCACGAGATCTTCAGGCTCCCAACTAGAACCGGTTCCCAAAGATCTCCGGTCCCACAAGATCTCCGGTCCCACAAGATCTCTGGTACCACAAGAGGTTCGGTCCCACAAGATCTCCGGTCCCACGAGATCTCTGGAACCACAAGAGCTTTGGTCCCACAAGATCTCTGGTACCACAAGAGCTTCGGTCCCACAAGGTCTCCGGTCCCACAAGATCTCTGGTACCACAAGAGCTTCGGTCCCACAAGATCTCCGGTCCCACAAGATCTCTGGTACCACAAGAGCTTTGGTCCCACAAGATCTCTGGTACCACAAGACCTTCAGTCTCACAATATCTCTGGTACCACAAGAGCTTTGGTCCCACACAATCTCTGGTACTACAAGAGCTTCGGTCCCACAAGATCTCCGGTCCCACAAGATCTCTGGTACCACAAGAGCTTTGGTCCCACAAGATCTCTGGTACCACAAGACCTTCAGTCTCACAAGATCTCTGGTACCACAAGAGCTTCGGTCCCACAAGATCTCCGGTCCCACAAGATCTCTGGTACCACAAGAGCTTTGGTCCCACAAGATCTCTGGTACCACAAGATCTCTGGTACCACAAGAGCTTTGGTCCCACAAGATCTCCGGTCCCACAAGATATCCGGTCTCACAAGATCTCCGGTCCAACAAGATCTCTGGTACCACAAGAGCTTTGGTCCCACAAAATCTCTGGTACCACAAGAGCTTCGGTCCCACAAGATCTCCGGTCCCACAAGATCTCTGGTCCCACAAGATCTCCGGTCCCACAATATCTCTGGTACCACAAGAGCTTCGGTCCCACAAGATCTCTGGTACCACAAGAGCTTCGGTCCCACAAGATCTCCGGTCCCACAAGATCTCTGGTACCACAAGAGCTTTGGTCCCACAAGATCTCTGGTACCACAAGACCTTCAGTCTCACAATATCTCTGGTACCACAAGAGCTTTGGTCCCACATAATCTCTGGTACCATAAGAGCTTCGGTCCCACAAGATCTCCGGTCTCACAAGATCTCTGGTACCACAAGAGCTTCGGTCCCACAAGATCTCCGGTCCCACAAGATCTCTGGTACCACAAGAGCTTTGGTCCCACAAGATCTCTGGTACCACAAGACCTTCAGTCTCACAATATCTCTGGTACCACAAGAGCTTTGGTCCAACAAGATCTCTGATAAAACAAGAGCTTCGGTCCCACAAGATTTCCGGTCCCACAAGTTCTCTGGTACCACAAGAGCTTTGGTCCCACAAGATCTCTGGTACCACAAGAGCTTCGGTCCCACAAGGTCTCCGGTCCCACAAGATCTCTGGTACCACAAGAGCTTCGGTCCCACAAGATCTCCGGTCCCACAAGATCTCTGGTACCACAAGAGCTTTGGTCCCACAAGATCTCTGGTACCACAAGACCTTCAGTCTCACAAGATCTCTGGTACCACAAGAGCTTCGGTCCCACAAGATCTCCGGTCCCACAAGATCTCTGGTACCACAAGAGCTTTGGTCCCACAAGATCTCTGGTACCACAAGATCTCTGGTACCACAAGAGCTTTGGTCCCACAAGATCTCCGGTCCCACAAGATATCCGGTCTCACAAGATCTCCGGTCCAACAAGATCTCTGGTACCACAAGAGCTTTGGTCCCACAAAATCTCTGGTACCACAAGAGCTTCGGTCCCACAAGATCTCCGGTCCCACAAGATCTCTGGTACCACAAGATCTCCGGTCCCACAAGATCTCTGGTACCATAAGAGCTTCGGTCCCACAAGATCTCCGGTCCCACAAGATCTCCGGTCCCACAAGATCTCTAGTACCACAAGAGCTTTGGTCCAACAAGATCTCTGATAAAACAAGAGCTTTGGTCCCACAAGATCTCCGGTCCCACAATATCTCTGGTACCACAAGAGCTTCGGTCCCACAAGATCTCTGGTACCACAAGAGCTTCGGTCCCACAAGATCTCCGGTCCCACAAGATCTCTGGTACCACAAGAGCTTTGGTCCCACAAGATCTCTGGTACCACAAGACCTTCAGTCTCACAATATCTCTGGTTCCACAAGAGCTTTGGTCCCACATAATCTCTGGTACCATAAGAGCTTCGGTCCCACAAGATCTCCGGTCTCACAAGATCTCTGGTACCACAAGAGCTTCGGTCCCACAAGATCTCCGGTCCCACAAGATCTCTGGTACCACAAGAGCTTTGGTCCCACAAGATCTCTGCTACCACAAGACCTTCAGTCTCACAATATCTCTGGTACCACAAGAGCTTTGGTCCAACAAGATCTCTGATAAAACAAGAGCTTCGGTCCCACAAGATTTCCGGTCCCACAAGTTCTCTGGTACCACAAGAGCTTTGGTCCCACAAGATGTCTGGTACCACAAGAGCTTCGGTCCCACAAGGTCTCCGGTCCCACAAGATCTCTGGTACCACAAGAGCTTCGGTCCCACAAGATCTCCGGTCCCACAAGATCTCTGGTACCACAAGAGCTTTGGTCCCACAAGATCTCTGGTACCACAAGACCTTCAGTCTCACAATATCTCTGGTACCACAAGAGCTTTGGTCCCACACAATCTCTGGTACCACAAGAGCTTCGGTCCCACAAGATCTCCGGTCCCACAAGATTTCTGGTACCACAAGAGCTTTGGTCCCACAAGATCTCTGGTACCACAAGAGCTTTGGTCCCACAAGATTTCTGGTACCACAAGAGCATCGGTCCCACAAGATCTCCGGTCCCACAAGATCTCTGGTACCACAAGAGCTTCGGTCCCACAAGATCTCCGGTCCCACAAGATATCCGGTCTCACAAGATCTCCGGTCCCACAAGATCTCTGGTACCACAAGAGCTTTGGTCCCACAAAATCTCTGGTACCACAAGAGCTTCGGTCCCACAAGATCTCCGGTCCCACAAGATCTCTGGTACCACAAGATATCCGGTCCCACAAGATCTCTGGTACCATAAGAGCTTCGGTCCCACAAGATTCCCGGTCCCACAAGATCTCCGGTCCCACAAGATCTCTGGTACCACAAGAGCTTTGGTCCAACAAGATCTCTGATAAAACAAGAGCTTCGGTCCCACAAGATCTCCGGTCCCACAAGATCTCTGGTACCCCAAGAGCTTCGGTCCCACAAGGTCTCCGGTCCCACAAGATCTCTGGTACCACAAGAGCTTCGGTCCCACAAGATCTCCGGTCCCACAAGAATTCTGGTCCCACAAGATCTCCGGTCCCACAAGATCTCCTGTCCCACATGATCTCCGGTCCCACAAGATCTCCGGTCAAACAAGATCTCCGGTCCCACAAGATCTCCGGTCCCACATGATCTCCGGTCCCACAAGATCTCCGGTCCCACAAGATCTCCGGTCTCACAAGATCTCCAGTCCCACAAGATCTCCGGTCCCACAAGATCTCTGGTCCCACAAGATCTCTAGACCACAAATATAGGCTCAAAAAGTCTAATGGGTAATCTGACCATGACCAAAATCCCAACACAGTCGTAGTCAAATTATTTAAAGCATACTGTATTACAGAAGCCTGGTCAACTAGGTGGGAATCGACACTGTGATCCCCATAATGGCGAGCCTACTGAGAAGGATCGCAATAAACTGCAGTCAGTACGTCTCAAATCAGTCTTCTTATATACGCATCGGAATATAAGAAAATTCACCGCTACCTGCTACCAATGAAACATTGCCAAGAGTTAAAAACTGAGCACGGGTAGCTTCGAACAACAACCTTCAGTTGCAATAACAACAACAACCACAACAACAACAACAAAAGGTGTTGGATTAAACTGTTAGTCGCCTCTTACGACATAATCTGAGTGTGGCTGTGATCCATCACTCGCCCCGCTCACGCTAGAGTACTTCTTGAAACTAACTGGACACTAGAGAAACATGTAGAGCACAAAAGTAAAACAACATTGAACACACACGTCAAATAACATAGAGCACACATGCCAAACACCAGAGCACAAAAGTAAAACAACAAAGATCCCACACGTCAAACAACATAAAGATCCCACACGTCAAACAACATAAAGCTCCCACATCAAACAACATAAAGCACACGTCAAACAACATAAAGCTCCCACGTCAAACAACATAAAGCTCCCACGTCAAACAACAAAGATCACACACGTCAAACAACAAAGATCACACACGTCAAACAACATAAAGATCCCACGTCAAACAACATAGAGCATACACTCCAAAAAATCACATAGCGTACGTAAAAAAACACCAATGCATATCAAACAAACATAGAGCACACGCCAAACATACCTTAGTAAGTGAAGTCAAGTCCAGTTCCAGAGTCTCTAGTCCGCTAAGTTTGGTAATAAAATGTCTCCACGTCAGGTACCTATAAACCAGAACAGTCATAATACCATTAGCAAAGATGATGCACGAATTTTCTCACATTTCGTCTGGCATTCTTATGTCAGGGGGTCACAAGCTTGTAAAAACACGAGAAACCACTGCTAACAGACGTAACAAGCGTCCGAGTGTCAGACTTGGTAGAGTGTTTGTCTCGCGTAGTCCGGCAAATGTGCCGTATACGAGAAAGCCAACAATATTTGGTATGCCTTCCCGATCTTTTGCAGTGCTGTACGATGCAGGTTTAGGTTAGTCCTTCTCGTCATCGCATTGCTGGACGACCCCGTGGACGTGTACAAGCATATGGCCACCAAAACGTTGTTTTACGTGTCCACATATTGCCGGGCACTCGTTCTACATGACCCATCTCAGCATTTTAGTACGCGCCATTCCATTGCTATCTTAGGGACTGAGTTTCTCAGCATTTGTTTTGCACGTTCCACACTTCGCATCCGTTAATCATTGCTGGAAGGATCGTGGAACTGAAAGTGTGTGCTCTTGACGTGGTGTCTTTTAACTGTTGGAGTATTGGCTTTATGGAGTTAAGTGAATTCTAAGCTGCTTTTCGTCGTCTAGAGATTTCGTGGTCGAGTATGTGGTTTACATTGATCTCTTGGCCTAGGTATATAGGTGTTGACGTCCTCCGTGGTTTCCTCTCTTAGCTCGATGTCCGTCTTTGGGTAGTAAGGGTTTCTCAGGCATTGGGTTTTACTTTTATTTATCTCCAGACCAGCAGCTCTTCTGACCCCATTTAGGTTGTTGAAGGATCGGTGGGCTTCCTCTTTTGTATGACTGATGAGCACCATGACATATATAAATCGTAAATGGGTGAGTCACTCGCCATCTACATTTACACCTCTGTTGAACCAATGTAATTGTTGGAAAATCTCTTCTAGAGCCACTGAAAATAGCTTTGGGGACATGGTGTCGCCCTGTCGGACGCCTCTTGCTATCTGAACATGTACTGGACGGTGGTATAGCTTGATGGCTGTATTACAGACTTTGTTAGTTTACTCAATCAGTCTGATATAGGTTTTAAAGATGCCCTGATTTCTGAGAGCATTTACTCCAGCGTTGGTCTCGATACTGTTAAAGGCTTTCTCGTAATCGATCAATTCAAGACATAAGGGCATGCGCAGTTCATGTGTCCCTCCATCAATTGATTGATTGTGTGTTACTGGTCAATGGTGGATAACCCTTTTTCTGAATCCGGCGTGTTCTCTAGTGTCTACCCAGCTGTAAATGTGTATCTGACTTACGATTATGGAAGAAACTATTCGCCATACTACATATGAGCTGAAGCCGTTGTACAGTGAAGTCTTTTTAACGCTGTATCCCAGACTGCAGTGTCTGTAATGAGTCAACCGTGGTCTTATTTTTGTGTAATCGTAAATACAGTTTAAAATGTGACGAGGTGCTAAACTTGAAATAGGTGGTTATGTGTGTGGCCTATATGAACAATGAAATAGGTGGTTATGCGTGTGGCCTATATGAACAATGAAATAAGGAGGTTTTGTGTGTCTATATGAACGTTGAAATAGGGGGTTTTGTGTGTCTATATGAACAATGAAATGGGGGGTTTTGTGTGTCTATATGAACAATGAAATAGGGGGTTTTGTGTGTCTATATAAACAATGAAATAGGGGATTTTGTGTGTCTATATGAACAATGAAATTGGGGGTTTTGTGTGTCTATATGAACAATGAAATAGGGGATTGTGTGTGTCTATATGAACAATGAAATAGGGGGTTTCATGTGTCTATTTGAACAATGAAATAGGGGATTTTGTGTGTCTATATGAACAATGAAATAGGGGGTTTTGTGTGTCTATATGAACAATGAAATAGGGGGTTTTGTGTGTCTATATGAACAATGAAATAGGGGATTTTGTGTGTCTATATGAACACTAAAATAGGGGGTTTTGTGTGTCTATAAAGACAATAAATGGATGGTTGTGTAAGAATATAAACAATAAATGTGTAGTTTTGTGTGAATGAAAACAATAAATGTGTAGTTTTGTGTGAATGAAAACAATAAATGTGTAGTTTTGTGTGAATGAAAACAATAAATTGTAGTTTTGTGTGAATGAAAACAATAAATGTGTAGTTTTGTGTGAATAAAAACAATAAATGTGTAGTTTTGTGTGAATGAAAACAATAAATGTGTAGTTTTGTGTGAATGAAAACAATAAATGTGTAGTTTTGTGTGCCTAGGCACGAAAGAAGATGAATGTCGGAGTTAGCAATGAGAAATGTCTGGAAACTAAAATAATAAACAGGGAAATGTGGATATTAAAGTAACGCTGATTATCAGACAGTCTGACAAAGAGGTCATTATTCCTGCATATAAAATCTGTTTTTTCCATTTCAACAATGTAGGAAAATAGTCGCATCAGGCAGGTATCATATTGATATATATATATATATATATATATATATATATATATATATATATATATATATATATATATATATCCACACACACACACATACACACGCACGCGCGCGCACACACACACACGTACGCTTATAAGCATGCACGCACATACACGGGATTGCGCTTTCAAGGATGATAAAATCAACATAATTGATGAATCTTCTTCTTCTTCGTACGCTGTCAGAAGTCAACTTAAATTTGTTCGAAGAAAGCAGCGGTCATCCTGAGGTTGTCGACACTGCCATAGAGCTTGTCTAGTGCTGGCACTGGTGATGGCCAAATGTCCTTTCTCTGGTCCTCGTATGTCTGGCAATTTTGCAGCAGATGTTCAGCGGTCATTTTCCCTCCAATACCACAAGTGCATTCGCAGTAGCACCTATCTTCAGTTTATTGAATGGATGGTACCTCAGTATGTTGAGGCCTGTGCGGAGTCTGAAGACCACCACCTGCTCTCTTCTGTTCAACTGGTAATACGCATCATTTTGTGTGTAATTGATGAATCAAAAACGTTTCCAAATAAATCAGAACTGCGTTAGTATGTGTAAGGGGTTAGAAAATAGAAAATATGGAAGTGACTTAGCCATTCAGTGTTGAGTGATCGTGTGTGAGATTGAGTAACTGTGTACGTTAGTCAACCTATGCCAGCAATTCTTGTGTTTAAGAGCGTACTTTACCAGCTAACGGAGTTTATTTTTGAATGAAGCAATGTGTAAATGTATGTGAGTCTAAGTCACGGTTAACATCTAAATATTGATCAACACTCACCTGCTTCCGTAATCCGGGTGAGGTACTACTATTAACCTTTTAAAGAACTTGGCCAACTTATTTTTACACAGATATGGCCGTCTGGTCGTTCCGATAAGCATCATTCGGTCTCCATTCTTAATTTGCTGGTTAAAGAAGATATGAATTAAAGAACAGTGAGTATCCTTTTAAACTAGGTAAAGCATACATGTCCCAGTCTTCATAAAAGATAATGCTAAGGTGGTCTCAAAGCATTTATGGCTGGGTCGATTGGAGAGTACCGAAGAACGGAGAATGAGTTAGTTCCCTTTACCATTCAGACGTTCTACCCACCCGATTACAAGTCAGCAAAGGAAGAAGTAAACGCTTGTACCGAAAATCGGATTTTGAAAAAAATATACCATGTTTATTAACACGTGAAGGCCAGTTGTCTGGATAACGGTTGCTGTGTGAAAAGTTCTCTAAGACTTCTAAATAATTTTGTGTGGAGGTTCATTTCTGTGGGTCAGTGCTCAGTACACAATTGGCTAATCACATAATAGTCTTTCAGGACGTGTTCGGCTGTCTGTGCTGCTTATCCGCAAGTACACATGCGTGATGGAGCCAATTTTAGCCAGTGTGAGTGGTTATTCAATCTGTTAGGTACCGCTCTTATTTTGAACAGATTCAATTGCTTCGCTTGATGATGGAAGTGACAGTTGTCGCTCCTTTGGTCAACTTTCCATTTAACTTGGAAAAGGGTAATATTTTCATGGAAAGTGATTGTTCCTTTTGTTCTCATGTTCCTCCCTCTTTTGCTAACCTGTCAGCTCTCTCGTGTGTTGGTATGACGAAGTGTGATGGTAACCACCGTAGCACTGCTATTCTTTTTGTATTTAGTTTACTTAAGGCCTTTTTAAACTCTGACAATGTATTATTCTTGGGGACATGCAGAACTGACATTTCAAATGTAAGGGATACAACTTTCAAATGTAAGGGATACAACCCGCTGGTATTGACTTGCTGTGCTGTTTATGCAGCAATAATTAATGTTCGAACGCGAGCCAAGTAGCTTGAATAAAGTCTTAGATTTTATTAACTAGTGCATTCGTTTTCTTTATCTATGTAGACGACATGCGCCTTCATTATTCACAGTAAATCAAATCTCTGCCGTTACACGACGGACAAACAGAGAGACATATAGACTGACAGACAAACGTTCAATATATAATAGAGTATTTGAAATGCATCGCTTATTTATTATTCATGATTACCTTCAAAGTCTTTTTAAGAGGCTTGACCCAGGTATGAGGCTTAGTCTTGTCCTTCTTGTCTTTTTTCTTCAAGAACATTCTCTCGCAGTCATCAATCCAAAACACGGACGGTTCTAGGGCTTTACCAACCTGCCGGAGCAGACGAGAGTTATGGGCACTTGTCGTTTACATATATATATATCTGTATTGTTGTTGTTTTTTTTTGGTGCTGCTAGTATTTTAGTTCTTCGCTCTTTAGCGAGTTTGCAGTGGCTCTTCTTAAATTTATGGGGATGCAGAAAAAGGTGAACGAGGGTCCCTCTGACTGTAATGCAAGGCTGGGCTTCTAAGCAGGCTCACAGGTATCGCAGTGTCGATCCCCACCTTGTTGGTCAGACTGCTGTGATACAGCTTATTTCCTGGTTTCCGGCGTAGACGTGAGGTGAGATCATGGGCAGTATGTTGCACCTGACACAGACGCTATCCTTCGCAGCTTGCACATATGAATAGATTAAGAACTAATCCATGCATCACACTTGACCACAGATATACTTCTTGACCCTGAGCATTAAGCGTATCATGGATATGAATTCGTAGGTCTAACGTGAATAATATGTAGAAGAAGAAGAAATTAACAATGGAAGAACGAAAACGAAAATAGAAGAAAAGAAAATGCAGAAAACATGGTAGAGAAGTCAGAAGAAAAGTAACATAAAAGAAAGATGAAAACGAACAAGTACTTCGAGCACTGGTCACCTTGATTAACAGGTGCATAATCATTTTCTTGCCTGCCTTCGAGTCATACTTTCCACTTAAATTAGTTGGTCGGATATCAAACAAATTGGCTCCAACTTCTGTACAGATAGCGTTTATAAGCATATTTTTCCCAGTTCCTCGCACGCCAGCAATCAACGCGGATCTGAAAGTATCACCTGTTTATTTTGATAATTGTCTCTGTTTTTGACCTAGTGTGAAACTATTTGTCCCGAGTACATAGCTTGGTAATATCTATGGATGCAATAAATAATTGAAAAAACAAATCAACGAAGAATGGAGAAATGCTGTAATCACTCGTAACTTAGAGGTGGAAAGGGTGTGAAAGAATGCCGGCGATAAACTAACTCATCACACTTTGTTCTCGTGGGAAATAGAAATACAGGTTCGCAAATTGACATTTGCTAGAATATGACTTCATGAATCTGAAGTTAATTGAAATTTGGTTTTCTGAAAGTTAAGTGAGTTAAATAATGACTGTCCAAAACTGAAAAAAAGTTGTATATGACTTTCTGAAAATGGTCTGAGTTCGAGTATATCTGTGCTACGAGGATCAGAGAGAGCAGATGTGGCCATCACCAGTGGCAACACTAGACAAGCTCTATGGCAGTGTCGACAGCCTCAGGATGACCGCTGCCTTTTTCGAAAAAATAATGGTTACTGTCTGACTGCGTACGATGAAGAAGAAGAAGAAGAAGAGTATATCTGTGCAAGACTTGAGTGAGTTATAATATGTATATCCAAAACTGAAGTGAGTTAGAATATGTCCGTTCAAAACTGGAGTAAGTTAGAAAATGTCTGTTCAAAACTGGAGTAAGTTGAAATATATATGTCCAAAACTGGAGTGAGCTAAAAAATGACTTCATGAAGCTGACAAGATAATGTGACTTTCTAAAACTGAACTGATTTATAAACTTGCTCATTAAATATGATTTTATGTAAAATATGAGTTTACTTACTCACGTATCATTGTCTGTAATATCATTTTGCATGACTGATGTTCTCTTCTCTAAAATGCTCTATTGTTTAACAGATGACATGTGTCAATATTTTATTCCAGTACAATTCCTAAATTCTGACATTGCTACAGAATTGTATTCTAAGCTTTATCAAAAAGGTACCTAGCAAAAAACAGTACATATTTTCAATTGGAGAACCTAACATGTGACGTATTAACATTGTACCTATTTAAAGGCGCCATTTTGTGAATTTCAGGCGAACCCAGAGGCAGAACTGAATATTCCAAGACCAGCTTTCGGACGTCAGCTAAGGAGGGTAAAGGATTAAGGCCTGATTGTTGAGTGTTGCAGCCTGTGTAGCTATAGTCCCCAAGAAAATCTGTCAGCCGAACGTGATCAGTTTTACGGATTATTTCGTTCTGAACAAGTTCTTCGTAGAGGTCATCCATTGTTCTGTCTTGGGTTAAGTCTTTACCCTTCTTTCCCTTCTTCCCCTTCTTTCCCTTTTTGCCCTTCTTACCCTTTTTTCCCTTTTTCTTCCCTTTTTTACCTTTCTTGTCTTTGCTCCTCTTTGACCTTTCTATGGCTACTTGCATGTTTTCTAGCTCAAATCTCATGAGCTCATCAACCTGCAACCTGACTGTTTCTGCGACTTTTAAGCGGATGTCTTCCTTCATCAGTTCTTCATCATGAACCTGATTATAGTTAGCAACATCATCCTTGTAGTGCCAGAACTTTTGATAGGTATGCCTTTCTTGTGTTAGCTCAGGCAAAGCTATCGATTCAGACATCGTCCATTCAAAAAACTGCTCTTCGTCTTGTTTGCCTTTTTTGCCCTTACCTTTCTTACCTTTCTTATCTTTCTTATCTTTCTTATCTTTTTTCTCTTTTTTCTTTTTCTCCTTTTTCTTTCCGCCTTTTTTATCTTTCGCACCTTTTTTTCCCTTCTTATCCATAAGTTCTTCTAGATCTCTTTGAACTTCGGCCATAGATTTATTACTGAATAACAAATTACTCCCTCCTTTGTCTTCAGGTGGGAAAACTGGAAACTTTCCCAGCAAGCTCTTAGTCTCTAGCAGCCATTGTGTGATATTATACTTCAGAGCCCAAGCCATATCATAACCCTCTTTATCTATAATTAGCTCCTCGGATAAGATTTTGTCCTCTTCTAGTTTGTCTAGATTCATGTCAGCTTTCATTTTATTTCGAAGCAAATGGTCGTCCAATTTGGCAACGTAGCCTCCATCTGGTTGTGATAGCATTCTCAAATTTTGCATTTCCTCCTTTCTAAGCGCCTGACATTGCCTGCGATTCATAAAGCATATCCATTTGTCTAAAGCTTTGCGCATTACTTTCATGGTCTTATCTTTATTTCTCATTAGCGCAAATGTTCTTGCCGTGTGGTTCAAATCGCGTCTGACTACAAAACCTCTGTGATTTCGTTGAATTTTGAGAATAGCGTGTTTATGATCGAAGTAGGTATCTGACTCTTTTGTTTTGACAGGTATCGTATCATAAAAACTTGATCTTTCCGTTTTAAATCTGCAAAGAATAGACTCGAGAAGTAGTTCTCTGTTCTGAAGAATTGTATACTGCTCGTCCCTAAAGAATCTTGGTACATTTAACTCTGCATCCCTTGGAATTAGTCGAAAATCTTGAATAATATCATCTAAAAAATGATAATCTCTCTGATCAACTTCAACCATTTGTTCTTTCAGCTCAAGAATTCTTGTTAAGACATCCGTTAAGATAGTTCTAACAAGAACGCGCTTCTGTGGGTGGATCATGAAGTTGTAAACATCATCTAACTGTTTTGCAACCATCGTATATTTAAGATATCTGAGGAAAATAATTCAAAATTAATATACATTTAATTACATTGATGTCATTATTGATAGAAATAGGTTCATAATTGAATGTCAGTGTCGTTTTAGAGCTGGTTGTGAAAAGTGAACATAATTTTCGCTGCATGCCACTCTAAGATAAAAGATTTGTATATCTAGTTTATTGACCTAGCTAAAGTATCTGATAGCGTGAGCAGAGACTTGTATGTCACGTTTATTGGCTTGATCAAGATATTTGATAGCGATAACAGACTTGTATTTCACGTTTATTGACTTGATTACGGTATTTGATAGCGTGAGCGGAGACTTGAAAGTCATGATTATTGACTTGGGCAAGGTATTTGATGGCATAAGCAGTGACTTGTATTTCATGTTTATTGACATAGCTAATGTATCTGATGGTGTGAGCAGAGACTTTTATGTCACGTTTATTGACTTGACTTAACCAAGGTATTTGATGCGTGAGCAGTGACGAGTATGTCACGTCTATTGACTTGATCAAGGTATTTTATAGCGTGAATAGAGGTGGTCGAAGGAAAATAATATCTATATTTGACTGCTTTCATACATTAGTCACTCCGATCAAAAAGTTCCATAAGGGTATACAATCGCATAGTGGATAACATAAACACCTCTGAAACATTTGAAGTAACGAATGATGTAAAACAGGGAAGCGTGCATGTCCGTACGCTGTTCAGCATGATTGTTTCCGCCATGCAGACAGTTGGTTTAAGTAAAACCAAAATGTACATTGCCACAAGTACAAGTGTCACGTGTACGGCGGACTCTTTAATCTCTGTGGACTACAAACTTAAACCAAGGTGCACATGAGATATGGTCCGTGAAACATGATTTATTGGAATTTGTGATTGGAACAATATCACAGAGCAGATAATGCAGGAAGACATGTAACGGTGCTCTGCATTCATGAGACAATGTTGGTTGACATGAATAGTAACAAAAAACCGAAGTCATGCACAACCCAGACCCACGTAGAACCTATAAAGAAACCATAGTCACAGTGAGCGACAAACCTAAACTGGAAGGCCCAGAAAAACTCGTTTACATAGAATAGCCAGGATAGTCACACTTGATGTTGCAGTGACAAACATATTCGTTAATGACAGTACAGTAACTGTCGACTGCGTTCCGCAGTGTAGGAACACCGAAGCGTCATTATGACCGACTAAACTGAAGGTCTACCCGCTCTCCCTACCCGACATTACACCTTCGTGTGCTGGGCCATATACACTAGACATTCCAGGAAGTCATATGAGTTAGGTTGTCCAGTTCGATGTTCATCCACTAGTGTCGCTTAGCTCCATGGGGACTTTAAGTTATTGTTTTTGGGTCTCAAGCATGGACTGGACCCATGCATACACCGACGGTTCTGTAATAAACACAACACAGAACGGAGGGGCAGGAGCATTCCTGAACCTACCAAATGGCAGAAAAATAACACTGTCATTCGCTACTGGAAAATACACAAGCAATTTCAGAGCGGAGGCAGAGGCACTGAGGGCGGCAGTGGAAGAAATGGTGACAGGTAAATGGAATGAAAGCCACATAGTCCTGCTTACAGATGCCTTGGCCGTAGTCACAGCACTAAAAAGTCAGAAAAACACTGAACTTAATCATTTAAGAGCAGTACTCTGTCAACTATGCCAGCAGTCCGCACCAAAAAGGGTAGTTGTGCAGTGGGTACCATCTCACTGCAACATCCAAGGCACCGAGGAGGCAGACAGACTGGCAAAAGAAGGTGCAAAACTACCACAACCAGATACTAGTATGACATACTAAGAGTCAAAACGGCTTATTAGAGCTAGATACATGACCAAATGGGAAACCGAACATACTGGCTACACAAAAAACGATGCCTATTACCAGTTGAACAGAAGAGAGCAGGTCGTGGTCTTCAGACTTCGCACTGGCCACAATAGACTGAGGTACCACCTATTCAACAAATTGAAGATAGGTGGCACTGACGAATGCACGTGTGTTACCGGGAAAATGTCCGCTGAGCATCTGCTGCAAACTGCCCGACATACGAGGATCAGAGAGAGCAGATGTGGCCATCACCAGTGGCAACACTAGACAAGCTCTATGGCAGTGTCGACAGCCTCAGGATGAACGCTGCTTTTTTCGAAAAAATAAAGGTTGATGTCTGACTGAAGAAGAAGAAGTTTTTGGGTCTATTTGTTCCGTCGGTCGTTGTAAGCCCGAGTGGTTGATATATTGCTCTATCGATTTGTCGCAAAGACCCCGTGTTCTGTAGCCGGACACCCGTGTTAAAACCATGCAGTGGGAATCGATCAGGCTGCATTCTCATGAGATGACCGAACAAATGTTTTTTCTGTCCTTGATATGTCTAATTTTCACCATATTTGTAGTGTCTTCATTTCTTATCTGATCTCTCCTGGTGACATCGATGCACTTCTTAGACATTCCATTTCTTATCTTATTTCTCTTGGTGACATCGATGACCTTCTTAGATCCTCATTTCTTATCTGATCTCTCCTGGTGACATCGATGACCTTCTAAGACATGCCATTTCCTATCTTATATCTCCTGGTGACATCGATGCACTTCTTAGACATTCCATTTCTTATCTTATATCTCCTGGTGACATCGATGCACTTCTTAGACATTCCATTTCTTATCTTATATCTCCTGGTGACATCGATGCACTTCTTAGACATTCCATTTCTTATCTTATATCTCCTGGTGACATCGATGCACTTCTTAGACATTCCATTTCTTATCTTATATCCCCTGGTGACATCGATGCACTTCTTAGACGTTCTATTTCTTATCTTATTTCTTCTGGTGACATCGATACACTTCTTAGACATACAATTTCTTATCTTATCTCTCCTGGGGACATCGATGCACTTCTTAGACATACACTTTCTTATCTTATCTCTCCTGGTGACATCGATGACCTTCTTAGACCCTCATTTCTTATCTTATTTCCCCTGGTGACATCGATACACATCTTAGACATTCAATTTCTTATCTTATATCCCCTGGTGACATCGATGACCTTCTTAGACATTCAATTTCTCATCTTATCTCTCCTGGTGACATCGATGACCTTCTTAGACATTCAATTTCTTACCTTATATCCCCTGGTGACATCGATGACCTTCTTAGACATTCCATTTCACACTTCATTATTGTTCTCTCTTGGGCCTTGGATAAGTGCCGAGTCTGACACTAGTGGTACAGAGTTGGTATTTATAAACTGTTTACCAGTTATTGATTAATTGTCAAGCATGATTTGTGCATCAGCTAAGATGGGCTGGCCATGTGGTACGTATGTCCGATCAACGTCTACCAAAAAAGATGCTCTATGGTGAACTCTAAATTGATAAGACAGCAAACAGTAGGCAGCGGAAAGGTACAAGGGCACACTTAAGAGATCACTGATCCAGTGCTATATTAACCACAATGACTGGGAAAGAATCGCCACCAATCGCACAGACTGGCGCAGCACTATTGTGGAGGGTGTTAAGAGACATGAGGCATCAAGAATAGATAAGGCTACCAAGAGACGATCTCCCCGCAAGTGATCTCATATCAACTCTTCTTCAACATCGCTGGAAAGAAGTGTCTTATTTCTCTGTGCAAAGTGAAACAGACAATTCAAGGCTCAGATTGGCTTATTAGTTGATACTGACAAAGTCTTCCTCGTTAAATACAATGGACGAACAACACGGTTGTCGAGATGATGTTCAGGTGTTTAAGAAGTGGCGACAATTGATACGTCACAGCAGAGGCTCTCTGGCGCCGTGCTCATATTTCTCTATCGTCTGAGAAAATACAAGTATTCCCCAGATATTTGAACTCGCCGGCCCTCTGAAGTTCGACGTTGTTTACACGTATAGTTAGTGAGCCTGGTACTCATTGATATTGTCTTTGATTCACTAATTTCCGAACGGTTTCGTGTCTGCCTGCAGACAACCAGGGCAGTGGATCGAATTTCCGGTAAGGCTTATGTTGTTTTTATGTTGTGAGTGAAATAAACACACATTGCCAGCCACTGTTCTGCAGTCCTCGTCCATTGTCGCATATAAGACTTTGGTCAAGTGAGACACGAACAACACAAGTACAGAGAGAGATAAAGAAAGATAGATAGATATTGATAGATAGATAGATAGATAGATAGATAGATAGATAGATAGATAGATAGATAGATAGATAGATAGATAGATAGATAGATAGATAGATAGATAGATAGATAGATAGATAGATAGATAGATAGATAGATAGATAGATAGATACAGAGATAGATAGATAGATAAATACAGAGAGAGAGAGACAAGAACAACAGAAGTATAAAAGTACAGAGAGAGACAAGAACAACAAAAGTACAGAGAGAGAGACGAGAACAACGAAAATACAGAGAGAGACAAGAACAACACAAGTAGAGAGAGAGAAAGAGCGAGAGAGAGAGAGGCAAGAACAACAAAAGTAGAGAGAGAGAGAGAGCGAGAGAGAGAGAGGCAAGAACAACAAAAGTACAAACGTACAGAGAGACAAGAATAACAAAAGTACACAGAGAGAGTGAGAGAGAGAGAGAGAGAGAGAGAGAACAACAACAAAAGTACAAAAATATAGAGAGAGACAAGAACAACAAAAGTACAGAGAGAGCCAAGAACAACAAAAGTACAGAGAGAGCCAAGAACAACAAAAGTACAGAGAGAGCCAAGAACAACAAAAGTACAGAGAGAGCCAAGAACAACAAAAGTACAGAGAGAGACAAGAACAACAAAAGTACGAAAAAGTACAAAGAGAAAGAGGGAGAAAGAGATAGTGAGAGACAGAAAGAAACAAGTACGGGGTTGGAGAGAGGAGAGACACAAGAACAACAAAATGGCACATAGAGAGAGACAGAATAACAAAAGTACAGACAGAGAGAGAAAGGAACAAGTACGGAGTTGGAGAGAGGAGAGAGATAAAAACAAAAAAGTGCACAGAGAGAGAGCGAGAGAAGACCAGCACAAGTACAAAAAAGTACACAGAAAGAGAGAGAGAGAGAGAGAGAGAAAAGAGAGAAGAACAAATACCGAGTTGGAGAGAGGAGAGCGAGACAATAAAAAGAAAACTACAGAGGGAGAGAAAGAGAATTGAGAAAAGTACAACAACAGCAAAGATGAACTGAGAATAAAGTCAAACCTATCGACCAGAAAACAAAGATGAACGTGTTGTCTGAGAATAAAGTCAAACCTATCTACCAGAAAACAAAGATGAACGTGTTGTCTGAGAATAAAGCCAAACCTATTTGCCAGAAAACAAAGAAGAACGTGATGTCTGAGAATAAAGCCAAACCTATCTACCAGAAAACAAAGAAGAACGTGATGTCTGAGAATAAAGCCAAACCTATCTACCAGAAAGCAAAGAGGAACGTGATGTCTGAGAATAAAGCCAAACTTATCTGCCAGAAAACAAAGATGAACGTGATATCTGAGAATAAGGCCAAACCTATTTGCCAGAAAACAAAGAGGAACGTGATGTCTGAGAATAAAGCCAAACCTATTTGCCAGAAAACAAAGATGAACGTGATGTCTGAGAATAAAGCCAAACCTATCTACCAGAAAACAAAGAGGAACGTGATGTCTGAGAATAAAGCCAAACCTATCTACCAGAAAACAAAGAGGAACGTGATGTCTGAGAATAAAGCCAAACCTATTTGCCAGAAAACAAAGATGAACGTGATGTCTGAGAATAAAGCCAAACCTATTTGCCAGAAAACTGAAAGCGGCGTCTCTGCTCGTTAATGGCGTTTGTTTACTCATTTCGCCTTTCTTGTTTAATTTGAACATGGCAGCCTCCTCATCTATGACCTCTGCTACATCCTTTTGAAGCTCGTGCCATCGCCTATTTTCATAGGCTGGCGTCAATATTACAGGGGCCTTTGCCCTGATGAGCGAAGTAAACATGGTAAGTTATTACACGGTTGCCATAGGTACCAAAGCGGAGGCTAAACTGAGAACAAGATTATAAATGATAGTTTTGAACATGGTGATAATATGACAAAGCTTGTTTGAGTCAAAACACCCATCGAGTAGAGGCCGCCAGGAAGATTACTATGATGCAGTTAAGTATTGTTTTACCCTGCATCAATTTATCTTTGATCTTTACATATACCGGCAGGCCGAACTGTGTGGGTGATGGACCATCGGGACATTCGTTTAATTCCTCGGTAAGGTGTAAGTTGTTTTTTATGTCGGATGTAAACTATAATTATAGTAAGTACAGTGTGGTGCGACTGCACGGGTATGCCGCCTTTATTCCTCAGTCCTTGGCACATTTCTTTGGTAGAGGGTTACAATGGTTCTCCTCACATCCAAATACGTACTTAAAAAATGAACAGGTCCATGTGACTGTAGTGCAATGCGAGACTCCCCAGTAAGCTCAACACTACGGGGATCACATTACTGATCCACACTTCATTAGCTAGACTGCCATGAAAAAGCCCGTTCCCAAGGACAGCTTCTGGAAAGTGAGGTGATGTCTTGTATAAAGTTAAATTATATAAAGTCTGTGTGACTCGAATGATAATTAATTATATCAGTATAAATAATCCGAGATACACAAGTATCCTTGCTGAATATCTACACCGATTGCAAGATTACCTTCCAACCCTGCCATAGTACCCATTCAAAGAGGAGTCCGTCAAGGGGAACAACCATCTCATGAGCCTTTTTTCCGCATACCTAGAATCTGTTATCAGCCGGTGCGACTGAGATACCTTTGCCATCAACATGAATGACATCCTGCTAAAGCACCTTCGCTTAGCAGAAGATCTAGTACTCATCACGAAGGCAGCCACAGGCGCTAATGAAATGCCAGCAGCGCTCCACCGAGAGAGGGAAAGAAAGTAGGACTCGAAATTAACACGTCCAAGACGAAGGTCAAGCGCAATCGCTTCGCTTCCCGCGACCCAGTCTTCCTAGATGGAGAGACTGGACGACGTGGACAAGTACATCTACCTTGGACGCCTGCTCAACATGCAGAACGACTTAAGCCCAGAGTTGACAAGACGGGGCCGCGCGGGTTGGGTGGCTTTCCCTTCGATAAAGTATGTACTGGACACCATCCACGACAAGAGCCAGCGCACTTCTCTATTCAACTGCACAGTACTATCTGCAATATGATATGCGCCGCAAACATGGACACCCACGAAGGAGACGGAGTCCAACCTCAGAGTGATGGAAAATGCAGTTATTTATGCAGACAAGATTAAACAACATGTGGGGGGGGGGGGGGGGGAATATCACTTACTGCGAAGAACGGACGATCTTTTTATATGTTCTCTTCCATCCGTGTTTTAAAAAAGTGTTGCAGATCATTACGATCACAATTGGAGGACAAGGACAATACAGACGGCTTGGTACTGCTGTGAAACAGCCATAGCAGACGACTTGACATTGCTGTCAAACAGCCATAGCAGACGACTTGACATTGCTGTCAAACAGCCATAGCAGACGACTTGACATTGCTGTCAAACAGCCATAACAGACGACTTGACATTGCTGTCAAACAGCCATAATCAATACAAGAAAAACTAAATAAGGTCAGGGGGCACTCAGCCAAACTCAGACTAAATATTAACACGAAGAACTGTTTAAAATAAACTCCTTAAGCAAAGAGCCAGCCATGTTTAAAGGTGAGACCCTAGAAGAGGTGGACACCTACACATATCTGGATAACACCATTTATACGTCATGGGGCACAGAAGCAGATGTAAGGACTAGAACTTGAACAAGAAGGACAGCATTCCTGTTACTGAATAATATATGGATATCCATGTAATGTCAGCAGGATACCAAGTTAAGGGTGTTTAATTACAATGTCTAGTTAGAACTCATGTAGGGAGCAGAAACTTGGAGAACGACAAATGCAATACAGACAAAACTCCAGTCGTCCATAAATAAATGTCTACAGAGGACAATTAGTATCTTGAGTGGTCCGCCGAAGTCTTTGTGTATGACAGGGACAAGAATAGCACTACTGCCCTAGGTGTCTTGTTAATAGCATAAATAGTGCCTAACAGGCTGCGAGTCTATTTTGCAATAGTCTTTTCTGAGTCTATTAAGATGGACTCGCACATCGTTAACAACCATCCTGTGCACTTGTCCGGAGGCAGAGAAGTAATACGCTGATTGAGTCTATCCTGCTAAGCAGGAAATCCTCCTTCTGGCTATATCCAGCTCACGCCACAGCTGAGACCTGCACATGGGCATCCGCCCCTGTAGAAGTACAGGTCGACTAAGAAATAATAATGAGTTTAGGCTAGCATACGTGGTGAGGAAATAAGACTTATAGGAAAAGAGCCAATAACAACCAGTGGGGCAACAGATCAAACGTAGGAAATAGGGGTTGGATAGAACATACCCTACGGAAAGCACCATCAAACGTTGATCAGCCAGGCATTGACATGGAATCCACAGAAGAAAAGGAAGAGAGGTAAACAAAGAAATACCCTGGGAAGAGACTGAAAATGAGCTTCGGTCCCTGGACCAAAACTGGAAAGAGGCTGAATGGTAGCTCAGGACCGAACTTGCTATATAAGGGTTGTCCATGATATATGTCCATGGAAAGAGCGACGAATACAACACTTAGACTTAAAGTGACTGGCGCACAGAGATACATCACCAAACTGTGAATTGCATGGAAGTAAAAATTATGCACGACCAAAGGGCGTGACGGCTAAAGCTAGAAGGTTGACACATCAGCACAAGTGTTATCAGCTGTAGTCAGTTGACAATAGCTAGCCCACAATACACAAAAGGTTGTATCTATAGAATATGTAAATCTTGGTGTCTGTTGAAGTATGTTTCCAAAAAAAACCAATGTGTTCGTGTCCTGGTGCCCCGATCCTGTAACCGCTACAGGGCAATTCTAAAAGGTGTGCTACATAGATAGATAAAGGGGCATGACATGGGTTCAGTTGTGGGCCCGTCTTGAAAATACAATTTCCTGTATGAAAAGGTCAAGTCAGTTACCCGATACTGAGGCATGGGTTAAAGAAGGGGTTATTTACCAGAGTTTTCCCATGGCCAAGTGAATCAAATAATGGGATTACGAGACGCGACCTATGTAGCTAGCTGGTGTATTTAACATATATGAGAAAATCGTAATGATTGTGTTACACTTGTTCCCATGCTAGTTATCTGAATGTCAAGTGAAACCAAGCTATGTACATCTGCTGACGTCTAACTAGTACATTACGAAGGTAATGTTTCTACCTGCGCCCGGGAAGCCCTACCCCGAACCAAACATCACTGTGCAGCACCATTGCATGTAAGCAGTTGATAGATTTACTGACCTTGGTAGTACCCTCACCAAGGAAGCTAAAATTGACTCTGAAGTCCACAACAGGATTTCCAAGGCAAGTTCTGCATTTGGAAGACTATGAGCAAACGTTTAGGACCGGCATGGAGTCAGTGTTGCCAACAAGGTATGTGTATATCGTGCTGTTGTGCTAACCACCCCTCTGTACTCATGCGAAACATAGACAGTCTATACAAGGCACGTCAGGGACATTCAAACGAGTAGAATGGATTCTTTATGCCTTATCCCACGCTAAGCATTAGGTAATTTTGTGGGGTTGGAGTGGGGGTTGTGGTGGGGAAGAGAAGGGCGCCAAGAGTCTATTCCAGATGATGCTCAGACCAAGAAAGCAGTTAACACGTTTTTGGAGCTCAGTCCAGATATTGATTACGTAAGATGCCCTGCTGTTAATTCCGACAGAAAGGGCAACAAACGGTCTAAGACAGTCTAGGTGGGGATTAACTCTCTCCAACATTGTGACTAGCAGACGACCCGTAGGCAAGACGAGTCAATCAATGTGGGGGTACAAGAATAATACGAGACATACGTAAGGGCGGAGTTCCCCCCACGAGCGACTTTTACTACTAATAAGAGAAAGCTGAAGCCTCATGATCATTCCAACAAGGATTCCTCGATCCTTCCTCTCTCTTCTTCCCTCACTCTGTTTCATTTGACTCTGTCCTACAATCACACTTTTGCACAACTTTCACACACGCCTTCATGGTGAGACCCTTCCATTGCACTTTGGTTGGGCTTGCTTCTGAGAGCGTACTAACCTAGCATAGGTACATACAGACGCACACATGCATCCAAGAACTGGTGTATGTGTCTTAATATCGCCCAATTGACTACGGTCTGGAGTGGAATAGACGCGCCTCCGCCAATAGAAACTAATGTGGCAAACACGTAAAATAAAAAATAAAAACTTATGATCAATCAAAGATTTCATTCATAGGGAGAGCATCAGACGCATAGGTCAGACCCGAGTAGGCGTGGTCCCGGCAGACTGAATCAACTGTTTGACGGACGGAACTAGCCGCTGGAAATAAGAACTAGCTAGATACTCACAATATTTGCTAGTACATTAACAGTCGTAGATATACAAGAGCAGAGGAGACACTCACTCACCTAATTCAGGCACGCTCACAACTAGACAAGAGCAGAGGAGACACTCACTCACCTAATTCAGGTACACTCACAACTAGACAGTTACAGTCAGGGTAGATGAGATATATACTTACCAAATTTCTAAATTCAGGGACAACCTTAATTAGACAGGAGCATTTCAGAAACAGTCGAGCCTAAACAAGAGAGAGATAGATAAATAGAATAGAAGTGTAATGAATCCTGATTTATTGGCCTCATGATATAACCTTGGAACATTTGGTGCGAGAATTTCCGTCAGCGTCAATACATGTACTCCTCGATAGAAGATAACCTTAGTAGATTAGATGAGACAAGAGACGGGCATGTTTAGTATAAAAGGTTGTAGTATAAATCGTTGTAGTATAAATGGTTGTAGTATAAAAGCCTTTGAATAATCCCATAGTAAAGGCTGAACTCCGGGGCATCACGTTTGATGGTTGCATCATTGAAGTTGAAATACCTCGGAGTGACATTTGATCGCAGCCTCTCCTATTTTTGCCATATTGACCACATCGTACGAAGATTTGAGAGAGGGTTAGAAACACTCAAGACCACGGCTGGTGCCAACTTGGAACAACGCCTCCTGTTCATCGTATTTCATCAGGTCGTGTTGTCTTTTATCGATTACGGACTTGGTATCTTCACACTATCAAGAACACAGTATGAAAGGTTGGAACGCAACCAGAATGAAGGTTTGCGACTGGTTCTGGGCTACTACAAGAGATACCCCGATTGTGATGACGCGATACATGTTGGAATTGTTATCGGTGACATCCAGACATAAACTGGCACAAGTCAAAGCCTATATGAGTGTCACCACAGACACGCGGCACCCTCTGTACAATAGTATCTCAGACATCAAAGGATCAAGAATCAAGAGAGGGGCCTCATGGATGGCACAGATAGAGACAACACTCGGACACGTCACTCCAGCTGAGACAATAGCCAAAGAGGAAGAATGGGTCAACACTGGTGATAGAATGATAGAGAACCAGAGAGTCATCATAACTTTCGACAAGGAATGCAGAGAACGGAGCAACGGGAGAGCAGAGCACGAGATGAATCAGCTGATAACTGAGAACACACAGGAGAATGATGCCGTCATATACACCGACGCATCAGTACTGCGCAGTGTGACATCAGACTGGGGTTTCTCGGCTAGAGTGAGAGGGCAGGTCGTTGCTGAGCGCAGTAGGGCATACATGTCAACAACCGTATGAGAATGGAGACGGAAGCAGTGACCTCAGCACTGAAATGGATATCTGAGACTTCTATAACAATGGCAGTCATCGTGACAGATGCGTAAGCCGTACTTTAGAAGGTACAGAAGGGATGGCTCAGGTAGTGGGTAGCAGCTGTTAAGGCCTCAAACCTCCAGAGGTTGACGTGGATCTACTGTCCTGCTCATGCTGGGGTTCAGGGCAATGAAAAAGCTGACATCATGGCTTCACAAGCTCCCATCATGAGCACATTAGTGATGGATAGAAGTGACATTTTGAAATCAATCAATGATCGCCTGTTAGATGAGGACATATAATATATGAAGCAGCAATCCACAGGCTGCAAAATTTCGACATTAAACGAGATTCGAGCGGAGTATGGCGCATGATAGGTCGGCGCAGGAGAGTATACAACCAGCGAGCTACAGGAACCATCAGCATCCATACCCTACGCCATTTGCTGAGAGAGACTGAGCACCTATGGGTATGCCCGAAGTGCAGTGACGTCGATTCTTAGAAACAGAAACAGAACAGTATAAAAGCAGCTGATTGATGTATATTAAGAACGCTGGCAAAGATGGCGCCGTAACTGGCTGCGAGTCTACATTTCTCTACTGTTTTGGATCATTAAGGATGCCGCCAGACCACGGATTTGCCTGGAATTCACACTAGTCGACGACTTACACTTGTGTTCACGGATGCGGGGAGTTGTTTTCCGTCTGGACTTGTTATTTCGTTCTTTTTTTGTGATTTCTTCCATCCGTTTATCCTGGTCTGGACGCCGGCTGAATGGCGCTACGCTTAAACTAGTTATACCTGTGTCGTAGCTCACGGGTTAGTTCTGCCGGTTCACCTTCACGAATATGGCGTGTGGGAATTTTAGATGCTACTATGATGACCTCAATACAGCTGGGGAGAGATGCCAGACTCACTCACACGCTGAGTGTTGTCCATACGACCTCTTGTGGTTATCGAAAAGGCACGACAAACTGCGTTAGATGCCTTCCCACCTTTCTACCCTGCGGGTTACATGTTTACAGAAAGGCTTCGGTGGTAACCCTGAGGCAAAATCTGCATCCTATGCTATCTCCAGTCGTCTCGATGAATGTCTTGCCACTGGCAAAAGGTAGCTTAGGCTCTGTGAGTGAGGTTGACAAAAGGCGCAGTTTCTTTCTCACTTTAATCCAAATCTCCGCGCAAGTCACCCATTTCAGCGGACACAGCAAGAGATACGACTGTCCACACGGCTGAACAAAGAGAGTAGTCTTCATCACTTATGATGGACAAACTATCAAAATAAGATATTGAATTCAAAACAATAAGATAAAACAGTAGATATACAAAACATGTGATATCAAGGAAAAAGTATTACGAATAGAAAAGTGTGAAATGTGGCGACTAACACCAGAGGACTGCTCTAGAAGCAGACCAAAGCGCTCACAGAGAAGAGAGCTCGTTTTAACAACATAAAGAAAACTGGAAAAACATGGACAGCTGAAAAAGATGGATCAGGACAGGGCTGTTTGGGGTGCATTTCTTGAATAAATGTGCTCCGCAGGAAGCTGAAAGATTTTAATGCAATGATTAACCCAAATATGATTTTGAAAAGAGAAACAAAAATGAACAGAGCTGAAGAGTGACAGATATAATCTTAGGATGACGTCTGGAGAGGAAGACTAACGTCTGGTCAGGCACAACATACTGGTCAGACATGTTAGTCAGGGTCAGGCAAAACATACTGATCAGACATGTTAGTCAGGGTCAGGCAAAACATACTGATCAGACATGTTAGTCAGGGTCAGGCAAAACATACTGATCAGACATGTTAGTCAGGTTCAGGCAAAACATACTGGTCAGACATGTTAGTCAGGGTCAGGCAAAACATACTGATCAGATATGTTAGTCAGGGTCAGGCACAACTTACTGATCAGACATGTTAGTCAGGGTCAGGCAAAACATACTGATCAGACATGTTAGTCAGGGTCAGGAAAAAGATACTGATCAGACATGTTAGTCAGGGTCAGGAAAAAGATACTGATCAGACATGTTAGTCAGGGTCAGGCAAAACATACTGATCAGACATGTTAGTCAGGGTCAGGCAAAACATACTGATCAGACATGTTAGTCAGGGTCAGGCAAAACATACTGATCAGACATGTTAGTCAGGGTCAGGAAAAAGATACTGATCAGACATGTTAGTCAGGGTCAGACAAAACATACTGATCAGACATGTTAGTCAGGGTCAGATAAAACATACTATTCAGACACGTTAGTCAGGGTCAGGCAAAACATACTGGCCAAGACCCTCACCTTGCCTTCCTAGTAGCACTCCCTGGAAACGGACTGTTGTCATGGCAGCATGGCTAACGAGGTGAGAGATCAACGTGATCCCCGTAGTAGTGAGCGACACGCAAATGAAGCCAAGCATAGCACAACCGCCTGGAGGACCCCGGTCCACCTTCATCAGCACGCTCATGATGTGAGGAAAGCTTCTGCAATTTGCCACTTAACGTCTGTTTCAGGGCGCACAAAAGGGTAGACCTCCTCATTATGGGCATTCGAAACAAGAACAAAAGGATGACGGCTGCTTTATTCGGAGATATCCGAGTTAACGATCGGGCTGTTTACTAATCAACCCCAGGACAAGTGAAGAGATGTGACTTCGTATGTCATGTTGACACTAGTTAGTGACGACATTATACAGTAAATCGTACTTGTGTGTTAATTAATTATTCACCGATATTAAAGACAAATACATGTTTGAACGTTGGGAAAACCATGACCAAAAAAAACAGAAAAGACTGCCAAGTAATATGTAATAATAGCTGTCCATCGTTGTCGATGAGGACCGCCGACATCATCCTTGTCACAGATTTCCCTGTTGGGTGTGGGTGCGCATGTGGCTGAACAGGCCAATGCGAGCACGAAAACATCTGCTACATATGGGGCACACGAGGTTTGTAGAAGGGGATGGTGTTCCCGCTGCTCGGGATTTCCGCGTCTCGCGTCTGTTCTTGGCTTTCACAACACGGTCATCTTCACCGACAGCTACACCCGATTTGACTGCGCTTCTCCAGTCAGATCTGTTTTTCGCAAGACATTCCCAGGTGTCGATGTCTATCTGGCAACTTTTTAGTGAGTCCTTCAGACCGTCTTTAAAGCGTTTCTTTGGGCGCCCTCTCTCGCGCCATCCCTCTCTCAGCTCGCCGTAGAGAAGCTTCTTTGGGAGCCGCTCGTCTGACATACGGACGAGGTGTCCGGCCCATCCTAGTCGTGCTTTTTCTAGCAGTGCATGGATGCTGGGCATGTTAGCCCTCGAAAGAACCTCGATGTCAGTGACACGATCTTGCCATCGGATGTGGAATATTCGCCTCAGGCAACCTGTGTGGAAGTGGTTTAACCTCCTTGCATGTCCAGAATATACAGTCCAGCTTTCGCAAGCGTATAGTAGGGTTGAAGTAATATGTACATCGCTGCAATAAGGCAGGTTAGTGGATTCGACCCCGACTTTATTGCATTCGTTACTTGAAGATCCGGGGTTATGTATTTCCGAAACTGACTGCGTTTCTCACAGCCATATAACATCTGATGTAGGACGTGTCAGCGCAGGACACTGTTTCTGGTGTATGAACGTCTGACGTAGGACGTGTTAGTGCAGGACACTGTTTCTGGTGTATGAACGTCTGACGTAGGACGTGTCAGTGCAAGACACTGTTTCTAATGTATAAACGTCTTGACGTGTGAGTGGAGTTTTGAGATGCGAATGCAACATCCATATAAAACTGTTGGCTTACATGTGATGTTGATGTGATAAAGTCTGATAATAATGGCGATTGTTTTAGTATGTGGTTAGAAGGTAGTTGATTATGTTGATCATGGTCACCTTGGTGATGATGATGGGTTATGTGGTAATGATGGTGATGGGAATTAAAGGGGATATGATGATGCTGGTAGTGATAATAGTGATTGTAGTAATGGTAATGAAGGCAGGTGGTGGATTTGGAGTACTATAGAACAAATGGTGATGGTAGTGATACTATATAGATGATATGGGTGATCACAATGTAGCAGTCACGACGACAGTTAAGTAGTAAAGAAGTAGACTACATTATGAATAATCAATAACAAACCCATGCTCACCAGAAACGAACTGTTTCTACTGGAGCAGGCATTATTGGCTTCGGAGGCAGCTTCTTGCCACCTTTCTTCTTTTTTCGTGCCATTTTGATAACGTGGCAAACTGAAGCTTCTCACAGATGCAGGTTATATTGCATGTCTGTTATACAGTCATCTCTTCAAACAATTTTCTCTGAAATGATGAATTGATTGTTTAAAATGCTTTCAGTATTACATTCTCACTGGTTTTATTTGCTTGTTTCTTATGCTGGCTCCTATAGCGAATCGCTGTTATTTGTTTCAACTACCTAGTCTGTAGGTGAAGGTCCTCACTATAGGTCACGAGCACTCACGACAACCATCATCTTTCTAAAGTTTTTTTTTAATTTTCACGTTACTTGATAACTAGTTAGTCCGGCGTGTTTTCAATTCTAAATGTATTTATGACACAGTAGCAACGAGTATTTTTGCATTGGTCAGTCATATATGGCAAGGGTCGGATAACTGTGGAGATCCAGTCAGCAAATCTCACGATAATGAACAATGAGAAATAAAGAAATGTTCTTGGTTATTTTAAAAACAATGTAATTGTAGAAATACACACTCCGATGGGTGTTGACGGTGATGAAATTAAACCAAATTTAGAATCTGTATAGTCATTGCGCCAAATAGACACACCTCACCTATAAATAAACATGCAAGTTAACGTTATAAGGTAACACACATGCTAGAGAATTCAGAGGGCGTTACCGTTAGGTGAAGATCCGAGAAGGATTGATATATATCTCTACGGTAAATACGAGGCGTGTTCTAATGAAACCGGACCAAACTGCTTCAAGTGAACATACGCACGATGCGCATGATGACATCACTTCTTGTGTAAACAGTACATACCAATCGTCAACTTTGCAAAATTTCATTTTCCTCCGACTTATAGTTTCCTCAGCAGCCTGGCGGGTGTGATACAGAATCCGTCCAGAGTTGATCAGCGAGCGGTGGTTCGGTTTCTAACAGCTTAAGGGTGTCGACTAGTTAACATTCATCGCAGAATGCAGGAAGTGTATAGTGACAAAAAGTGTGTCGAAGACAACAGTGAAGAACTGGACAACGATGTTTAAAGAAGGACGTGAGTTAACGCAACAATATGCGCATGACCTGATCTCGGACGTGAGTTAACGCAACAATATGCGCATGACCTGATCTCGGACGTGAGTTAACGCAACAATATGCGCATGACCTGATCTCGGAAGATCTTTCGTTAACTCACGTCCTTCTTTAAACATTGTTATCCAGTTCTTCACTGTTGTCTTCGACACACTTTTGTCACTATACACTGCCTGCATTCAGTGATGAATGTCAACTGGTCGACATCCTTCAGCTGCTAGAAACCGAATCACCGTTCGCTATTCAATTCTGGACAGATTCCATATCACACCCGTCATGTTTTCAACGATCTGCTGAGGAAAATATGAATCGGAGGATAATACAATTTTAAAAACTAGACAGTTGGTATGTGCTGTTTACACCAGAAGATACGTCATCATGCGCATCGTACATATGTTCGCTTGTTGCAGTTTGATCCGGTTTCATTTGAACACGCCTCGTATAATGTTTCTGAAAACCTGTGTACATCCATAAACAATGTTCTATCCATCAGATTTTTAAACAACTCACCAGTGCATTTGGCTACATTAGCACTGCAATTGCTGCATGCAAGCTGAGATATTATTGCAGCAATAATAAATATTGACATTATAAATATTGTTCTGAATACATAGGATGACAGAAAGTCTGAGTCCTTCACAACAGTGGCACACTTTCACTGTTAGTTCACTGAGTCCTACACAACAGTGGCACACTTACACTGTTAGTTCACTGATTCCTACACAACAATGGCACACTTACACTATTAGTTCACTGATTCCTACACAACAGTGGCATACTTACACTATTAGTTCACTGAGTCCTACACAACAGTGGCACACTTACACTATTAGTTCACTGATTCCTACACAACAAAGTAGGCACACTTACACTATTAGTTCACTGATTCCTACACAACAGTGGCACACTTTCACTTTTAGTTCACTGATTCCTACACAGCAGTGTAGGCACACTTACACTATTAGTTCACTGATTCCTACACAACAGTGGCACACTTACACTGTTAGTTCACTGATTCCTACACAACAGTGGCACACTTACACTGTTAGTTCACTGATTCCTACACAACAGTGTAGGCACACTTACACTATTAGTTCACTGATTCCTACACAACAGTGGCACACTTACACTATTAGTTCACTGATTCCTACACAACAGTGTAGGCACACTTACACTATTAGTTCACTGATTCCTACACAACAGTGTAGGCACACTTTCACTATTAGTTCACTGATTCCTACACAACAGTGTAGGCACACTTACACTATTAGTTCACTGATTCCTACACAACAGTGTAGGCACACTTACACTATTAGTTCACTGATTCCTACACAACAGTGTAGGCACACTTACACTATTAGTTCACTGATTCCTACACAACAGTGTAGGCACACTTATATTATCTATACTTTTATTGAATTGTTCACTCTCCTTATCATTGATCCAGCAACTCATTCATATATGCATTGCTCTAATGCTATCCTTAAAATGACTATCTCCTGACTACTCTAACGAGACGAATTGTGCAAATGTATGTATGTTGATCTCATTACATAACAACACATTGTTCGATCCTGTGATTAGTATCTGGCTATCTCTATATGATTATGCAGCTTTTAACTTTAATTCTGCTTGTTATAAACCACTCAGCACTTCAGCTCACAATTCGTCTACTTGGTAGAGGAAACATGAGTGGGACGATATATATCTACAAAGTGCATGCTGTGTCTCTATAGGGTGCCTCACCATTGGCACTCTCGCCTTTACGTTGAGCTTCGAAGTAATTTACTTGTGCTCTGATCTTGTGAGATCTGACCAATTCCTCACTTATCAATGAAAGTAGGCTATGTATTAAATTTCTGAACTTACTCGTGGCATCTGTATCTCTGTTTCTTTCTGAATAAATCGTCTTGAATCATTCCGAACATATTTGGGTTCATCTCTATATATGTACGTCCGTACCAGCGAGACTGACCGCTCGCCCTGCCTCTTACTTTGTAAGAATGTCTGAATGAATCGTCTTCAATAATTTATCTGTGGACTTCTGCTCGCGTTCTTAATGGACACGCTTTATAAATAAATAATTTCTGACCTACCACCGTAAGTCTCATCATGATGTCCGAGACTTAATGGTCTGATGAAAGAGAAACTCCTTTGCTCGAGCCGCGCTTTGGATGTTCGTCCCGACTCGCATAGAGGTGTCAATCTGGGTAGACCGTTATCTCCAGTGTCTTAACTCGCTCTCCGGTCGCCTACTGGACTTCTGAGTGACTGTTACGTTCTCTGTGGTAAGTCGTTGTCTGTCTTGATTGGTGGATGTGGGGGATCTCCACTGACGGTAACTGTTGTGGAGTTGACATGTGTGCAATTCGTCCTTTGAGTCACTGGCATTTGCGCCCCCTCCCCTCTCAAAAACCGAACTTTAATTGCCTGATAACGGTAAATATTCTAATAACCGATCAAGCGTCCAACGCATTGGTAGCGGTTCTGGAACTTTTTGGTTCCGTAATTTGCCGGAAATCTATTAGCGGGTTGGAGATCTGTTACACCTTTTGCAATGCCTGTCCTTGGGCGTTATTGCCAATGCTCGAGTTTTCTGACAATTACTATAGACAATCTTAGCTTTCCCCAGCCTTTCTTACCAGCTTCTTTGTCCGACATGGCGAGGGTTTATGTAATCCGTGTACGGTCAAGGCTGGGGCAATGGGGGCGGGCGGGGGGGGGGGGGAGAGAAGAAGTAGACACATCTCTGGTTTGTATTTCTTTTGCAATAGATATAGCCTGAATGAGGCACGTTTCCCTTCTAGGATATCTGGACAGACTAAGCAGTCTCCAGAAAGGTGAAACATTCTTACTCGTCGTTGGACGCCGCAGTAAACGCGATTATCGTCCTTCATCTGAACACCTGGACAGAGGTGCGCAATTTCGGCGTCTCGCCACTAGCATCTTGTCTACTACTCAAACTCTTAGTATGGGAACAAACATAGAAACATCTTCCTACCTACCTATTTTAAGATTCTAAACCTTTTTAGGGAGGAATCATGTCTTCAACTTATTCGAGGTTCTCAAATAGCTTAGAAGAGTCCTGGGTCTGTTACACTTCTACCAGGTAAATGCAGACACAGTGGCCCAGACAATCGTCTTGAAGTTGTGGCTATGGCAGGCAAGAGACACCCCCTGCATATGATCAGACACCAATAGGACCCCAAGAAAGAGCCAAATGCCATTAACTGCTCAGGCAGAAAGATCGATTAGGTGACCCCAGTTGCGACTTCAATCAAAGAGTAAGAAGCTAGAACAGAGAAATGCTAGCGTGAAAAAGACAAGTTATAATTGTACAAAAGAGGTCCCACTGAACAGAGACTGGCTGTCACACTATCACTATCTCTTTAACAGTTCCAATATTACATTTTCTTTTATGCACACGCAATGAACATAAATAATTAGAACTTACATTGAATGTTAGTCTTGAATGTAACTATGATTATGGCGGTAATTAACAAACACGCTCACGAGTAACATGTTGGTGCTAATTGGTGCGATTACGTTCGCATCTTCTTATTTGTTTCTCAGACATCATCAAATTATCACATTATCCTCTGCGTCAGTTCGGCAAATGTGTCGTATGCGAGGCCGCCAACAATATTCGGTATGCCCGTTCCGATCCTATGCAGTCTGTACCAATGCGGGTCTAGATCTTTGGTCAGTCCATCTCACCATCGCATAGGTGGGCGACCCAGTGGACGTGTACAGGCAAATGGCCACCACAACGTTGTTACACTTGTTCATATGTTGTCGTCCATGCATACCGCATGTCCAGCCCAAAGATGTTTGTGTGATATAACTGTTTCCACAATCGAAATGTTTAGTACGATTACTCTCTGAGTAACTGTGAGCTTCTCAGTATTTGTTTAGCGCAAGCTCCACACTTGGCCTCCGTAAATTATTGCTGGAATGATCATGACATTGAAAGTGTGTGCCTTAGTGTCATTCATCTCATGGACTATTGACTTCACGGAGTTTAAGGAATACCAAGCTGCTTTTCGTCGTATAGAGATGTCGTGGTCGACGTTGGGCTTGGTATCGATCTCTTGGCCTTGGTAGATATATGAGATGACATCCTTGATGATTTCCTCTCTTAGCTTGATGTCCTGCTGTGAGTAGTGTGGGTTTCTGAGGCATTGTGTTATACTTGTATTTATCTTTAAAGCAGCAGCTCTGTTGACAGAGTTCTTAGCTTTTACTGCTTAATAGCGTGCAGGAATTCGTCATGTTTGACCAGTTCAATGGGGTCCCCCTTTGTTGCTGCCAACCTTTTTGGTATGTCAGCCTTTGATGAAAAAGGCCAGCAATACTGTCTGAGTTCTGCTTCGATGATTCGTGTATCTGTTATGATAGTGTTGTCCGTTTTTAGTGCTTTAAGGAGACCTCTCTTGTGTTGCATAGTCTTATGACACTTTATGATGCTGCTCCTGCGTTCGATGCATCTCAAAGTCGCTCTGTAGCTGGAAACCTAGTGTTTAATTTAGTTCGCATTGTGTGATTTTATCCCATCACCTCTCTAACCTTGAGACGTCTTCGTAGAAACCAACAAATTGTTGGTGATTAACTTTTTTTTTCAAAAAACCTTTCTGGAAAAGGTGAACATGGCATTCTCCAAACAGGAATACACATGCAGGAATCGACTATGTATATAAAGTTTGTTATAATTGCAGAAATGCTACATCGTTTTGGCATAGACATTGACCACAGGCCAATCAGAGTCTCAATAGACCTGCGATGTCCCCCTCAATAGCAGATATGCAGAGCCATAACACTGTTTATTGGTACCAGGCTTGTAGATCAAATCAAGCAGCAGGATTGGGAAATTTCTGGATCGCCAACACAGCACTTCCACGAACGTGTTACGTTGCTCGATATATACGTTGGCTCCAAAAGGTGCACACGTATTACAGTTATAATTCTAGCAATTTATTTATTGAGTTATCAGGTTTTTCTGCATTTTTGCCCGATTTCCCATTTTACTTTTCATAGTATGCTCTTTTCCCTCCTTCTTAACAAACTAAATTGCTATTTTTTTACTTACTTACTTAGTCGCTCCTCTTCTACCGTGAGGTGTAGAGGTTTGCGAAAGAGAACGCCACACTACTCTATCCGCCGTCTTTTTCCTGGATTCTTTCCAATCCAGCCCTCTATCACTTAGGGACTGTCGTATGTTGTCTTCCCAACGTACTTTGGGACGTCCTCGGGGTCTGCGTCCTTGACTTTTGATCTCCCATGACCGCTTTGGTATCCGATCTTCTTCCATTCTACAGACATGGCCAAACCACTGTAGTTGGAACTGCTCCACTCGTGTCTGCAGGGGTTGAATTTCAAGATTGCTACGTATTGTCTGGTTACGGATCTTGTCCCTTTTCGTCACCTGAACCGCCTTTCTTAGGTACCTCATTTCTGAAGTTTGTAATTGCCTTTCTTGGGCTGTAGTCATTGCCCATGACTCACATCCATATGTCAGGACAGGCACATAGGTCGGGCGGTATACATCATTCTTTGTTTTCCTGCTTATTTCTCTTCTACTGAGGAAACCTCTGTTTATTGCATGGACCAGTCTACCTGCTGTTGCCCTTCGTGCAGTTAACTCCTCTTTGATTCCTCCCCTGCTGTCTATTACCACTCCTAGATATTTAAAGTTGCTGACCTGCTCCAGTGCTCGTGTTCCCATGGTTATCTGATGTCTCTTTTCATCTCTGGCGATCACCATGGTTTTTGTTTTAGAGTTGCTGATGTGCATTCATCTCTTCTTCAACTCTTCTTCCCAGACCTGCAAGTTGATCTGGAGATGTGCTTCGGTTTTTTAGATTCATCCCCACCATCATCAGGTTAGTCAGTCCGTAGACTGGTGTTAGGTCGTCTGATCATGTCACACCACTTTCCTCTGTTCCTATCAGATCTCTTCAGCTCAGTACGTCTGCAGCCCTACCGTTCTTGCAAACCTGTGTGATGTAATTGTTTCTTGAGCGTTCCCTTCCTCCTTTCCCCTGAATGTTGCTTTTTAGTATTTTCAATAAGCTGCCTCCACGACTCATGTTATGACCACGCCAAGACACTACCTTTCTGCATACTCGTCATTAGTTGTCTATGTGATCCTATATCTTTAAGCACTCCTTCATTTTACATTATTTTTTGTTCAGCTCACTCTTTACATCCTGCGATAGCACCACATCTCAAAAGCTTGTAATGTTTTTTCATCATTTTTGTTAGATTCCATGTTTCATTGTCGTACAAATGTGACGGGTCAGATATGTGGTGATTTTATTCTTTTCCGAAGTTCAATATTGATGTTAATTGCTGTTAGAAGTTTTTGTTTCTCCCAAAATGCCTTTTTCGCAACTGTGATCTTAGTTCTAATTTCAACATCAAAGAGAGCATCCTTCTATAATAATTTATCCCAGATATGAAAACCTGTGCACTTGTTCAACAGTCTGTCCCTCGATGCTGATATTTAATCCTTGATTTTGACCATCGTTTTGTTTTACTAGCAGCATTTATCCTCATACCAAATGTCTTGGTTGTGTCGATGATTCAGGTGAGTAGTTGTTGTAATTATTTTCTGTCCATCCTTCAATGGCTTGATCATCTGCAAATTTGATAGCATTTATTCGTTCTCCATTTATACTTTTTCATTTATCTAGAAGCCTGGTCCTGTTTCCTAAAGCCATTTGCGCATGTTTTGTTTTCGCTTCCCAGGTTTCAAAATGGCGGAATTGTGATTACAGCTCAGACACTTAACCGATGGCTAAATATCGGTAGTTTATACATTTCATTATGTATTATGTTGTTATATTCACAAAGTAACCTTTTTTATGAGATTGGATCACATTTATGACAAGTTTTAAAGGCAGTCTGGTGTTAACATTACTTGTACGTTCGAATAACTTTAAATGTGTGAATTCAAGACTCGATCCCGATCACTCATTCACTGTGACTGAATAAAAATAAATAATGAAACACTTGAAAATAGTGGCACTAACTAGTGGTAGTAGTAGTAACTAATCACTATTATTAACTGATGAGACGGTTAGAGAAAAAAAGCTTGCACTTGCACCTATTTTAAATATACATTTTACTGCTGACGAACAAAATTAGTATGATGTATTGTATCAATCAAGTGAAGTAGTACTAGTACTAGTAGACTTGAGACTACACTGTCACTATGCATCTTCATCTACTCTACGTTTTTGTTGACAACAATCACAATGAATGCGGGAGATCACTAAGCTAAGACTAAGTCAGATAAGTAACTTTAGTAAGTAGTAAATTAATAACAAATCTCAAAAGATATGTTTTTACCAGAGTATACACACTTACACAGTTAACACTGTCACTGTTAACAGTATTCAACATATCATTTCATGATCAGGTAGTCAAGGAGTTGTTATTGAATGTCTACAATTACAATGAGTAGGATTACTCTTTTATGCGCCCTTGAAAGTACGTTAAGTAACGTGATGTTGTAGCTTTCCTCATATACTTGATATACCGAACAGTCCCTCACCTCGTTAGCCAGGCTGCCATGAAAGCAGCATGTTTCCAGGGAAGCCAAGGTGAAGGGTTTGGCCAGTATATTTTGCCTGACCCTGACAAACATGTCTGATCAGTATGTTTTGCCTGATCAGATGTTAGTCTTTCTCCTTGTAGTCAATGAGTGAGTAGTAAAGATTCTTCAATATGCTGACTTACAGTTTCCCATTCTTGTGTCAATCAATCAAAACTTGTCGCTCCTTAGAGGTCATATACCATTGACCAAATCATGCCAGGATTCACGGTTCTCGGATACTCTTTCTCAATTTCTACATGTGTAACCATTTAATCGTAGTTCTTTGTCACATTCTCTTATCCGTGTATTTATTGGTCTCTCTTTCTCTTTTTCTTCTCTTGTGGATTCCATTTGAGAGTCTGCCTGTCTATGTTGAAATGTGATTTCCTCATCTTATGTCCCATTAAAACCCAATTTTCTTATCTTAATTTGTGATTCCAGTGGCAGTTTTTTTCTCCTTTCTCACAGGTCTTCATTTCTTACTTTGTATTGCCAATGTATGCCTGTTATCCTTTGTGGACATATGTTAACGAAGGACTGGAGTCTTGTTGTATCACCTTGATCATACTCCATTGTTCTGTTCCATACAACAGCACCAACTTGAAACTGGCGGTGAATATTCTAACTTTGGTATAAATCTTTATTTCTATGGATCTCCAAATGTTGTCTAGTGTCAGGAATGCCAATTTGTCTTTTTAATTCTGTATCATTTGATGTATCAATTGTGTTGTCAAATAAGTGAAGGCATCCACCTTCTCTAAAGGCTCTCTTCCTCCAGCATGAATGGTTTTTTGTTAATCAGGTTAATTTTAATGAGTTAGTTTTTTGTGTGTTGACATTGTCCCAATTTAACTGATTGTTTTTTCACTCTGCCGAATTTCTCTTGCGGTTGGCTATAACTGATTGTGACATCATTTGCATAATTCAGGTATTCCAATTGTGACCATAGAATTTACTAGATACAAGTTCTCACTCCATAATTTGATGTCTTCATTATTCAATCTATAGCCAACAGGAGCAGAAAGGGTGAGAGAAAGCATCCCTGTCTGCACTCCGAATATATTAGTCGTATTTCTTCATGTACCGCTCTACTAACTGTATCTTTGTACATACTCTGTATGAAGTGTATGTACTTCTCTGATATTCCATAGTGTCTCAAAACTAGCCAAAAAGTGACACCGACAACAACATGATTCCACAATAATTATTCCAAACCTATTTAGTCTGTTTCCACATGCTATTAATGTTCATATAATTCTTGAAGCACTTGGTATCTTTTGTTCAGTTTTATGCTGTATTTCTGTTTTCCTTTCCTAGTCTTGTAATAGGTGTACGTTATATCTTGTCCCCCTTATTTTGTGTTTTCTTAGTTTGAGCTTCAAGATCCCCAGCAACATGTGGTGTGTCTTCACATCACTTTACTCTTACATCTTGCAGTGTACTTCTGAACGCTTGGTTGAAACTGACATGGCCATTCTGGTTTTCTGTTATGTGGTCTGATGATATCCATGTGGCCTTGTGTGGAAACATGTTCCTCCAATTATCATTCTTGTTAGCACACACAAATTTATCCATTCTCATTCATCTGTCCCATTCCTTGCCTTTTAATAATCTGTTCTTAACCAAGGTTGCCTGCTCCAAATTTGATATTGAAGTCCCCCAATCAGAATTAATTAAGAGATTTTTCTTTTTCTGTGTGTCAAAAACCTCTTGCAGCTCGTTAAACAATTTTAGTTTTCCCCATTATCAGTTCACATTGACTTTCAAAATAAATTAACAGAGCAGGATACTGGTTCCATATTCTGATGACAGCCATCTGCTGGGATAGTGCTTCGATATCTGATGAGGGTCTACTTCACAAAAGTAATAGCTGGAAATTCATGTAATCTTTTGTTTGGAACTGTACTAAAAAACAATTTTTCACAAGCAAGTCATCAATTTTTGAGATGGTGAACTAGTGCTTTTGTTTTGTTGATCTGGGTAGATAACACAGATTTCCGTGTCTCCATCCTTCATTACTCTGGTTGTTGATCCATCAGTATATGCCTGGATCCATGCCTGGGGTATAGTTCTTCAATCATGTTGCATGCTGCTGTTTTCTTTTGTTGAACATGTTGCTCTGCCATGTGGCAGGTGGTAGTTCTGAACATCTCTATGCTAAGATTTTGGTGTTGCTTCTAATGATTTTGAAGGAGTATTGGATTTACCTCCTTATTAGTGTCTGGTAGTTTATCCTGATATGTTCTGATTATCTGATTAATTTGTTTGGACCGATGTATAACGCTGCTTATCTTCAACCTTTCACTGACTAGATTTCAGAATCTGGTCTTCATTGGACGTGCGGATCTTGTGCTTTACAATTTGCACCAAGTCTTGGTGTCCCGTCTATAGGATAAAGGTGTAATGTCTGTGGTTATTTTCATTTTGTTTATTAGAGCGGTTTTCATGCTCCGGTGATCATCTGAATTGCTTGGTTTTGTACCTTATCTAAGGTTTGTGGATGTGGTTTAGCTGCTGCGGATACATACTCTACTATTGGTTTTATTACCCCTGTGCAGACTTTCTTAAGTGGTGTTACGTTCGTCCCTCTATTTGAACCAGCTATTTTCCTCAGTAAGATGAATTTTCTCCTGGCCTTGGCATCTGTTTTTTCTATGTTTGTCCTCCATGTCATTTCCTTATCTAATGTGATGTGAGGATTTTATATACAGGATCATCATTTATTTGAACCTGTTTATCTGATGAAAGAAATAGTACATTTATATGTTTGTACTAAGTGCAGTTGTATTGATTTTGCTAGATTACCACCATATTATTCCAAGAAAGTTATGAATGGAATTAACTACAAACAACATTAATTTGAACTCTGAAAGCACCACCTCATCTGGTAGATATCATTCTATGTTGCAGGCAATACTTGATTGTCATCAAGCGACTAAACAAAATTCAATTAAATATAAAGATACAATGGCAATAAGAACATGGAGGAATGTCTTTACAATATTAAAGGTTGAAAACTTTTCAGACACGGAGATTTTTAAAATTTTAATACATTTTATAATTATATGAAATGAGATGGATAGGAGCAGTAGGGAACACATGAAAATAACAAATATGTATACAGACTCTGCAGGGTCTTCTAAACCAGTATAAAGACGTTAAGTTAATTTACACATTTTGAACAATACTAGATGGAGTCGTGTTTGTTAAATTGAATTTCAAACTACTTGAATTATATACAAATCAATAGCAGACAACTCAAAGAAAAACATTGAAGCACTCTGCAGTGAACTAAAGATGACTGTCGCCTTTTGTAAATCACATGAGATTATTGTAGAACTTGGAGACTTTAAAAAAACATTCGCTAATGACAAATTGAAAGATGTGAACATGGACTGGGGTAACGATGAGCAGGAATGATTATTTGAGATCTTGGTTTATTCAACACTATGGATGCATTTTGATGAACATAATCTGGTCAACAACATTATTCAAGAAATTTACTACATGCTAGCATCCTGAAATGGTTTGATATCTATAAAAAAAAATAAGACTGTAGAGGATTGTAACAGTTTAAAAAAACAACTAAGAATCTTAGTCTTAGTTGATCTGTTCTTCTACAAGGGCAGATGCCCCTGTGCAGATCCCAACTCTGACATGAGTTAGATGAAGCCAGGAGGAGGATATCCTGCTTAGTGGGCTAGTCTTGAGCAGCTCATTACTCTGCTGCATTGGGACAAGTGCCACGGAGGGTGGTTAACCGATGAGCGTGTACATTATAATAGACTCAAACATTAGAATAAAGTAGACCCGCAGCCTGTTAGGAGCCTAATATGCCACCTAATCATGGCCGGTGTTATGCCATGTCACAACATCAATTCTTAAAATATCTTCTCGGTGGGGCTGTGGTGCTATTCATGTCATAGACAAAGACCCTGTTGGACCACTTTTATTTTATTTTATAAATTTAAATAAATTAGTGTCTAACTTATATTTAAAAATGAATAAAAATTGGATATATAACACTGATGTACATAACAGGCAATGTCTAACAAAAATACAGTGCATAGATTAGTAAAAATTATTCATTGAATCAATACATTAGACATAAACAATAAAATATATCTTAGTACCAGTAAGGACAAGTACTGCAAGGAAGATTTAGCCATTAGGTATAATTTATTTTTTTAAACGTTGTATTGTCCAGAAATGTGGACAAAAATGAACAATTGAACGACATGAAATAGTTTATGGAAACAGTAGCAGACAACTAAAGTAATCATTTAATAAATTATGAATTTCTTTCTTTCTGGCGGTCCACCTTCATCAGCACACTCAGGATGTTAGGAAAGCTATGACAACCCGTCACTTAACGTCCTTTTTAGGGTACACAAAAAAGTGATCCTAGTCATTGTGGGCATTCAACAACAACAACCATCAATTCTTCTTTTGGGCACTCTAATTAGTTATCCCGATTTTATATCTGTCACATTAATATGTATACATGAAATCTTATTGGTTCCAGCTATAACTGTTCTCTAGCCATACTTATTTCTCTATTTGTTGTATGCTCCATTTTTCCATGTGACTTTGTCGACTCACCAAAATATAAGTTCTGTTGTCATATTGTAAATATTATTTTATTTGTACTTTGTGAACAATTCATCTCCACCACATTATATCAGTCAAACATAACAAGTTGGCAGGGATAAGCATGCCCCAAAATAACATAATAGCTGTCCATCGTTGTCGATGAAGACCGCCGACATCATCCTTGTCACAGATGTCCCTGTTGGGTGTGGGTGCGCATGTGGCTGAACAGGCCAATGCGAGCACGAAAACATCTGCTACATATCGGGCACACAAGGTTTGTAGAAGGGGATGGTGTTCCCGCTGCTCGGGATTTCCGCGTCTCGCGTCTGTTCTGGGCTTTTACAACACGGTCATCTTCACCGGCAGCTACACCCGATTTGACTGCGCTTCTCCAGTCAGATCTGTTTTTCGCAAGACATTCCCAGGTGTCGAAGTCTATCTGGCAACTTTTTAGTGAGTCCTTCAGACCGTCTTTAAATCGTTTCTTTGGGCGCCCTCTCTCGCGCCATCCCTCTCTCAGCTCGCCGTAGAGAAGCTTCTTTGGGAGCCGCTCGTCTGACATACGGACGAGGTGTCCGGCCCATCCTAGTCGTGCTTTTTCTAGCAGTGCATGTATGCTGGGCATGTTAGCCCCCGAGAGAACCTCGATGTCAGTGACACGATCTTGCCATCGGATGTGGAATATTCGCCTCAGGCAACCTGTGTGGAAGTGGTTTAACCTCCTTGCATGTCCAGAGTATACAGTCCAGCTTTCGCAAGCGTATAGTAGGGTTGGAATGATGGTTGCACTGTAGACTTTCAATTTGGTCTTGACGCTGATGCCACGACGTGCCCAGACCATCGAGCGCATTCTACCAAAGGCTGTGCTGGCCTTTGCTATTCTATTCCCAAAATAACATATGACATTCTATATTGTCTTATTTCCCAGTGTGTTGTATCCCTATTTCCTTATTGGGAAAGAAATAATAGGACAACTGCATTCAACAGCAAGGAATGTCATTAAATGTAACTAAAAAGGATGGTGATTGAAACTGGCAACCTCATCATGTAAAACAAAGTGGCAGTGAAACTACCATTGTAAGAGCACATAGATGCTTTGAACAGACTATCTGCTATGAGACCAGTGGCAGGGGTGGTCATATAATTCTATTGGAGTGAAAAAGAAAGTAACTATATCATAATTTCTTATAGTTTACATTTAAAGGTAAATACAGTTTGAAACTTACAATGAGGAAAATGGTTGTATGTTATTAAATTTAGGAAAAAAATTATACATTTTGCATGAAAAAAGTATAAACCTTTCAATATCTACAGGACACAATTAGGCTAATCAATAGATGATCAATCTCTCCCATCAAGTGATAAAGACTAGGCAGGAATAGAGTCATATGTGTTCTGAACTACTCAAATCAGTGATAGCAAAGCAATGAAGAGGTTTCCTCAACAGCAGCTGAGTGATTTTCAGCTCAACAACTTTGCAGGTAGGGTTGTCATTCTCAGTATGAAAGACATTGGCAACTTGTTTGTCTTGCTTAAATTGTAGCTGCCTATACAACCTAACTCTAGTTCTCAGTTTTATTTTGTACTAGATCTGAATATTAACATTGATATCACAAGCTTGTTTTTCTGATGTTTAGCGTCATACTGTCTGCAGCAGAAATTGTAGTTATAGAATTGCACTAGAGCTTGACAATCTGATTTTTTTTCAATATTTTTATGTACCACCATTTTTATTGTCAACATCAGCTCTCACCATTATCAGCCCTCACCATCATCATCAGCCCTCACCATCATCATCAGCCCTAACCTTTATCAACAGCCCTCACCTTCATCATCAGCCCTCACCTTCATCATCAGCCCTCACCATCGTCATCAGCCCTCACCATCAGCCCTCACCTTGACCATCAGCCCTCACCTTGACCATCAGCCCTCACCTTCATCATAAGCCCTCACCATCAGCTCTCACCTTCATCATCAGCCCTCATCTTCAGCCCTCACCATTATCAGCCCTCATCTTCAGCCCTCACCATCATCATCCCTCACCTTCATCATCAGCCCTCACCATCATCATCCCTCACCATCATCATCCCTCACCATCATCAGCCCTCACCATCATCAGCCATCACCATCATCAGCCCTCACCATCATCAGCCCTAACCATCATCAGCCCTCACCATCATCAGCCCTCATCATCACCATCAGTCCTCACCATCAGCCCTCACCATCAGCTCTCATCATCATCAGCCCTCATCACCATCAGCCCTCACCATCATCAGCCCTCATCATCAATAGCCCTCATCATCACAATCAGCCCTCACCATCATCAGCCCTCATCATCATCAGCCCTCACCATCATCAGCCCTCATCACCATCATCCCTCATCACCATCAGCCCTCGTCATCAATAGCCCTCATCATCATCATCAGCCCTCACCATCAGCCCTCACCATCATCAGCTCTCACCATCTTCAGCCCTCATCACCATCAGCCCTCACCATCATCATCCCTCACCATCATCATCCCTCACCTTCATCATCAGCCCTCACCATCATCAGCCCTCACCATCATCAGCCCTCACCATCATCATCCCTCACCATCAGCAGCCCTCACCATCATCAGCACTCACCATCATCAGCCCTCACCACCATCAGCCCTCACCATCATCATCCCTCACCATCATCAGCCCTGACCATCATCAGCCCTCATCACCATCAGCCCTCATCATCATCATCAGCCCTCATCATCATCAGCACTCACCATCATCAGCCCTCATCATCATCAGCACTCACCATCATCAGCACTCATCATCATCACCATCATCAGCACTCATCATCACCCTCATCATCCCTCATCATCAGCCCTCATCACCATCAGCCCTCACCCTCATCATCAGCCCTCATCATCATCAGCCCTCACCCTCATCAGCAGCCCTCATCATTATCATCCCTCACCATCATCATCCCTCACCATCATCAGCATTCACCATCATCCCTCATCATCATCAGCCCTCACAACCATAAACCATCATCATCAGCCCTCACAACCATAAGCCCTCATCATCATCATCAGCTCTCACAACCATCAGCCCTCATCATCATCAGCCCTCACAACCATCAGCCCTCATCATCATCCATCAGCCCTCACCATCATCAGCCCTCACAACCATCAGCCCTCATCAGCCCTCACCATCATCAGCCCTCACAACCATCAGCCCTCATCAGCTCTCACAACCATCAGCCCTCACCATCATCATCAGCCCTCACCATCATCATGAGCCCTCATCTTCATCATCAGTCACATAATATTAAACGAATATAAGGTGAAGGCAAGAATCTCAAGAGAGCTGCAGTAAAATGGAATGCCAGTACACACAAAGACAAGAATTTGTCCATTTTATTTATACAAAAATACAAAACATTAGCCTTTGCCATTGGTTGGTCTCATCTTCTTCTCCGTACACTGTCAGACGTCAACTTGAATTTGTTTGAAGAAAGCAGCTGTCATCCTGAGGCTATCAACACTGCCATAGAGGTTTTCTAGTGATGGCCACATGTGCTTTCTCTGGTCCTCGTATGTCGTGCAATTTTGCAGCAGATGCTCAGTGGTCATTTTCCCTGCACCACAGGTGCATTCGTCAGTGCCACCTATCTTCAGTTTATTGAATAGATGGTACCTCAGTCTGTTGTGGTCTGTGCGGAGTCTGAAGACCACGACCTGCTCTCTTCTGTTCAGCTGGTAATAGGCATCATTTTTTGTGTAGCCAGTATGTTCTGTTTCCCATTTGGCCATGTATCTGGCCCTAGTAAACCTTTTGGACTCTTTGTAGGTCACACTAGAATCTGGTTATGGTAGTCTTGTACATTCTTTTGCCAGCCTGTCTGCCTCCTCGTTGCCTTGGATGTTATAATGGGATGGAACCCACTGTACCACTAATCTTTTTGGTGCGGACTGCTGGCATAGTTGACAGAGTACTGCTCTTAAATCATTGTTCAGTATTTTTCTGGCTTTTTAGTGCTGTAACCATGGCCAGGGCATCTGTAAACAGGACTATCTGGCTTTCATTGCTTTCACCTATCAGCATTGTTTTTACTGCAGCCTTCAGTGCCTCTGCCTCCGCTCTGAAATTGCTTGAGAATTTTCCAGTTGCCACTGACAGTGTTATTTTTCTACCATTTGTTAGACTCAGGAATACCCCTCTACTCCATTCTGTGTTGTGTTTGTCACAGAACCGTCGTTGTATGCATGGATCCAGTCCATGCTTGGGTAGTTTTCTGCTATGTACCTCAGGGTTATGTCTCTTCTTTCTTTTTCAGTCTGGCTGTTCGTGTTTCCAGTACCTGGTATATTTTCTACCACCTCTGGAATGATATGCTGATTCCATGTGGGTTTGCGTACAGTAGGGATGGGCTTTGGTGTTGTTATGGTGTTCATAGGGTCTTCGCTCATCTTAGCTTTGGCTATTTCTGCAAAGTTTCTCCGCTTTAGTTTCCCTTTTCCAAATCTATTTAGTCTCTGATACATTGAATGGTCTATCAGTCTTCTTAGTTTCTCTGCTTGCTGCTGGGCTCTGCAGTCTCTTCTGTCGGTCATTGATTGCAAATTTGAAATCTTTTCAAGTTCGACAATTGGCGTTGACTTCATGCATCCTGTTATAACTCTCATGGCTTGGTTTTGAAGTTTGCTAATTTGATCAAAGTTCGCCTTTGCTGCTGTTGCCCATGCCACAATGCCATACTCGAGAACTGGTCTCACTCTTCCAGTGTGCAGTTTCTTGAGTATTCTTTCGTCTGCTCCCCAGCTTGTGCCAGCAAGTTTCCTCATGATTGCCATTCTTTCTCTGGCTCTCATTCGGTTTCTCTCGATCTGACTTTTCCATGTCATGCGCCGATCAAATGTAACGCCCAAGTAGTTTGGGTTGTCGTTTGGCCGCAGATATTTGCCGTTAAGACTTATTTTGGTGCTCTGTGGTTTATTTCTTCTTCGTACGCAGTCAGACAGTAACCATTATTTTTTCGAAAAAAGCGGCGGTCATCCTGAGGCTGTCGCCACTGCCATAGAGCTTGTCTTGCAGTTCCACTGGTGATGGCCACATCTGCTCTCTCTGATCCTCGTATGTCGGGCAGTTCTGCAGCAGATGTTCAGCGGTCATTTTACCAGTACCGCACGGGCATTCGTCGGTACCACTTATCTTCAATTTGTTGAATAGGTGGTACCTCAGTCTATTGTGGCCAGTGCGAAGTCTGAAGACAACGACCTGCTCTCTTCGGTTCAACTGGTAATAGGCATCGTTTTTGGTGTAACCAGTATGTTCGGTTTCCCATTTGGTCATGTATCTGGCTTTGATAAGCCGTTTTGACTCTCCGTACGTCATACTAGTATCTGTTTGTGGTAGTCTTGCACCTTCTTTTGCCAGTCTGTCTGCCTCCTCATTGCCTTGGATGTTGCAGTGTGATGGGACCCACTGTACCACTACCCTTTTTGGTGCGGACTGCTGGCACAGTTTGCAGAGTGCTGCTCTTAAGTCATTTAGCTCAGTGTTTTTCTGGCTTTTTAGCTCTGTGACTACGGCGAGAGCATCTGTAAGCAGGACTATATGGCTTTCATTTTCTTTGTGTGTCATCATTTCTTCCACTGCCGCCCTCAGTGCCTCTGCCTCCGCTCTGAAATTGCTTGTGTACTTAGCCGTAGCGAATGACAGTGTTATTTTTCTGCCATTTGGTAGGTTCAGGAATGCTCCTGCCCCTCCGTTCTGTGTTGTGTTTGTTACAGAACCGTCGGTGTATGCATGGGTCCAGTCCATGCTTGGGTAGCTTTTCGATATGAAGCTTAGGGTAGTATCTCTCCTTTCTTTTTCAGTCTGGCAGTTTTTGTTTCCAATACCTGGTATATTTTCTACCACCTCTGGAAATATATCCTGCCTCCAGGTAGGTTTTCGTACAGTAGTGATGGGTTTTGGTGTTGTTAGTGCGTTTATGGGATCTTCGTGCATCTTTGCTTTGGCTATTTCTGCAAAGTTTCTCCGCTTTAGTTTCCCATTTCCCAAATTGTTTAGTCTCTGGTGCATTGGATGGTCAGTCAGTCTTCGGAGTTTCTCTGACTGCAGCTGGGCTCTGCAGTCTCTTCTATTGCTCATGGATTGCAGTTTTGTAATCTTTTCAAGTTATACAATTGGCGTTGACTTCATGCCTCCTGTTATAATTCTCATGGCTTGGTTTTGAAGTTTGCTAACTTTATCGAAGTTCGCCTTTGCTGCTGTTGTCCATGCCGCAATGCCATACTCGAGCACTGGTCTCACTCTTCCAGTGTACAGTTTCTTGAGTATTCTTTCGTCTGCTCCCCAGCTTGTGCCAGCAAGTTTCCTCATGATTGCCATTCTTTGTCTGGCTCTCATTCGGTTTCTCTCGATCTGACTTTTCCATGTCATGCGCCGATCAAATGTAACGCCCAAGTAGTTTGGGTTGTCGTTTGGCCACAGATATTTGCCGTTAAGACTTATTTTGGTGCTCTGTGGTTTATTTGAAAGCGAGAATATCGTACATGTTGTTTTTTCTTCATTTATTTTGACCAGCCATGATTTCGCCCACTCCTCCAACGATATTAGGGCCTGCTGTCCTCCGATTGTTAGCTACGGTGAGATTTTTTTCAGAGGTCCACATAGCCAGATCGTCTGCAAACATGGAGCTGTGGACTCTTCTTGGTATATTCTCTTTGATGTTGTTTATATACACCAGAAAAAGTGTGGGTGACAGTACTCCCTCTTGTGTCACCTTTTTGCTCATCTGCCCTTGTACTTGAACTCTGGCTGTTCTGTTTTCGAGCTAATGGCTGATCCATCTGTACATTTTTCTAGATACTTCACTTCTTCGTAGCTTGACTAAGTCCCTCTTTCCACACCTTGTCAAATGCCTTCTCTAGATCCACCCAAACCGCAACTGTATGCTTTTTCTCTTGGTAAGCATCCTCTATTTCCTGTGCTATGAGAGTGATCTGGTCCTGAGTGGATCTGTGTTGTCTAACTGTGTAACTGGTTGTATACAGACTCTGCAGGGTCTTCTAAACCAGTATAAAGACGTGAAGTTAAATCCTGCTTGCTGTGGAATTAATATGTGTTTTTCTTCCAGGTGCCACATCAGTCTGGTGTTTATCATACGCTCCATCAGTTTGCCTACACAGCTCAGTAGACTGGTAGGCCTGTATCCATTTGGATCTGTTCTATCTTTTTCTTTCTTTGGTACGGGTATATGTACAGCATCTTTGCATGCCTGCGGTGCAATTCCCCTTTTCCAGCTTTGGTTCAGGACTGACAGTCACTTCCTCTTTGCTGTTTGGCCCAACCCCATCAGCATTTCATTTGTTACCCCATCTTTTCCAGGCAATTTCTTTTTCTTTAAAGTTATCATGGTCTCATTTATTTCATTCATCGTTAGTTTTGTCATCATGTGCTCCTCTGGTGCAATCTTGATGTTATCATGGCTCTTTTGTTCTTCACTAATGTCTGTATGCCTGTCTGTAGGGACATCAATGTGGTTTGCTCTGATATAATGTTGTATAAAGGCGTTTGCTGCTTTTTTTTGGTAAGCATGTTGTCACCCGGCTTGATGGTAATTTGTTTATTTGATGGTGTTTCGTCATTCATGGCTCTGACTAAATTCAATAGTTTGTTCCCTTCTTGATCTAGATTGAGGCTTTCTGTTTTTTTTTTCCAACTGTCTCTTGTTATTTGGTTCAGTGTTCTTTTGTATGGTTGGTCTCATCTGTTTTGTCCTTGTCCCTGATGTGCCGTCTCATTTTGCGTTTGGCCCATTTAAATCTAACCTTTACTGTCTTTGAGAGTATTTGCATAAGACAGAAACAATAACTGTCTACGCAACTCAGTCTCAAAAACCTGCCACTGCTGTTTTTTATATCAATATAAAGGTCCACTTTATTTATTCCTTAGTTAGATACAAATTTACAATCTTTGACCAACTGTCACTGGTAACCTGTCCTGTTTGAGGCACGCATTTTGGAAAATAGTACATTCCATCTTTGCAATCTGTCTGTACTGATTAAAATTCTGTGGGATTCTGAACATTCTTCTGTAAAACAACATGCCTGTGACTTTCAGTTAACATCTTTCTTTATTGATTGTCTGTGGTTTTGCTTCAGTCAATGGCCCAATGACACAGAAAGTTGAGAATTTCACTTATTTAGGCAGCAAAATGAAATTCTCACCAGAATCACCTTGACCTTCATTGCATTCAATCAATTAACAAATAGTCGGAGGCTGAAATCAATTATCACACTGGACAATTCTGAGTTCTAACTTATCAGCTGTTCTGAAAGACCGTAGAGAGTGAATATTAAAGACTAACAAATAAATAATGAACAGGTTCTTAAATGTTTGGTACGTTTTAGCATTTTAAACACAATGGAGATATATAACACTAATAATGATTGCACACTTTTGACAACAGTATTTTTTTACAGATAAAAAGATAAGGAATTGTATTACTTCGCCTTGTTACCACTGATTAAAAAATAGATCTTAAACTAAATACAATTTATCATTTGTTCATTGTTAGAATGCCCACATGTGTGTGTATGTGTATATAAATCTGGATAAATATACAGTTAGTTTTATTTCCACCTATGCCGTTAAGCGTATATATAGTTGTCATACATGCTGGCCTTCCTTGCGGCAGTTCATCAAGAATGTTTTGTCTTCTATTTTGAAATTTTTCTACCTATTCACACACTCTCATTTGACTCAAGCAACTGTCTCCATACTGGACCTTCATTCTTCTGTAGATTTCAGAAGGTTTCATATCATCTGACCACGAAAAACGATTAACACCTCGTTCTTCCACAATGTCAGTCGACAGTGTGGCAGCCACATTGTACTCTATATTGCGCTTGTGCATACTGCTCGATCATCACAATCACTACATGGAGTATTGCTAAAGTGCTATTTTGTGTCCTGAAATAAGATTTTCCATTGTACATACTCTCCATGCACTTTATAATAAAATTGCTGTTACTTAATGACTGTCCATTATGTGAGTGTGTGTGTGTATATATATATATATATATATATCTCTACAAACACATGTGTGTATGTGGGAAGAGCAAAAGAATTGAGTAATAGCATGTGTACTTCTGTGTGTATTTGGAAGAGGAAGTTTGAGAAAAACATAAGTGACATACTCCTGTTGAAAGTCATGCATGGGCTTGTAACTATTGGTCATAGTACATGTACTATTTACACCAGGCATGTGCAACATTTAGCCTGCTAGAGCTTTTCCAAATTTCACTGAATCTTGTCCGTCAGCCTCAGTACCTATGGACTGTTAAATTGTTACTGTCATCAAAGAAAAAATAAAATTCAAACAATGAAAGATACTACAATGAGAGAATATATTGTACAGAAGAAAATGTTGGTTTTAATCAATTTTTACTGTAGGTGGGAGAAGGTGTAACTGGATATCAGCTGATGGAGCTCTAGCAATGATTGGATGAAACTTAGGCATTGTTGTTAAGATCCGATCAGATTTGGCTGATATGAACATCAATACAGAAGTTGTGTATATGCTTCACTAATTTTATACCATCAAAGCTTGCATGCAAAATCAATTAAATTCTGTATACATTTTCTTAAGATGAGAGAACTGAATCACTACCAGTTTCTTGAAGACCTCACCTGTGACTGTGAAGTCAGTCAAGGGAGAAGAGACTGAAGCGTTTTTATTATTTGAGAAAAGCTTTCAGCTACAATGAAAGAAAAACCTACAGGAGTTATAAAATAGAATAATAGGCAATACTTTTAATTTTACCACAGAAAAGTCAGCCAATGATAGGCAATACATACTTTTAGCACAGAAAAGTCAGCTAATGATAGGCAATACTTATAATTTTAGCACAGAAAGGTCAGCTAATGATAGGCAATACATACTTTTAGCACAGAAAAGTCAGCTAATGATAGGCAATACTTATAATTTTAGCACAGAAAAGTCAGCTAATGATAGGCAATACTTACTTTTAGCACAGAAAAGTCAGCTAATGATAGGCAATACTTATAATTTTAGCACACTTGCGAACCACAACAATGATTTTGATTGCAATTCATTTGCGAATGAGTTGAAGTCTGTTAGAAGAATTCAACACAGTTTCTGGGATTTTCAAGCACAGGAAGCAAATTTTAAAATCTTCTCTTATCTTCTTCTTCTTCTGCGTTTGTTCTCAATCTTTTGCTACCGAGCTCTGAACAGAGCTTTGCAAGTAGCAGGATGTAGTCCGGAGAACGGAATGCGTTGTGTCGCTAGTTTACAGCTTGACTGTGATATTTGCACCTTTCGGTCCGACACATCCATCTTCGGCAGGTTCTCTTATCAAATTAGATGTTGATGTGAAACAAACTCCAACTTCTCTGTAAATGTAACTAATTGAACTTTAAGAGAACTCAGATCTGGAGACAAAAATCCAGTATGGTGTGCTGGCTTTTATCAGAAATATTTATCAGAGAACAAGTATCCAAAACTCACAGCTTTTGTTAGAAGAGATTAATGCTATTTAGAAGCAGCTACAGCTGTGAGCTATTTTTTAAATAGAATCAAGTTAGTTAAATCTAAAACAAGGACGCGACTAATGGATCCACATCTAGAAAACATTTTGCGCATAACAATTTTAGTAATTTCCCCAAACAATGGCTATCTTGTAAGGGACATAAAGTCTCAAATGTACAATTGAATGCATATGATCTGTCATAAGCTTAACTAAATTTTATTCATAAACCAAACTAAAATAGAAAACAAATAATATATAGCTGAATAAAGCTTTCATAAAGTGCATGTTTTGCTGTTCATCTAAAGTAAAGTATCCCATAGCATTACTGCCGTAGGGGTGTGAGGTGTTAGCGATCTCACATTTCAAAGGCTTGGCTATATGAGGGCGGTAGCCATCTCCTCTCCCTCGCCGCTTTTACTTCCCGGACTGAACCGGTACTCATTTAAGGCTGGATCGACCCGGGAGCCATTGTGGTCTGAAAAAAACATTACCGCCTCAACTGGGGAATGAACCCAGGACCACTCAGATGCGAAGCCAGCGCGCTAACCACTGCGCTACGCGGCTCCACTGTTCATCTACTCGTAGATTTTAAAAAAAAGGCTAATGCCATAAATTAAATCGAATTTAAAAATTAACAAAAACTAAAGATTCTTTATCAAATAAATACAAATATCTTTAGATTTTAAAATAACATTGTATAGTATGGCCTGTGAATATATTTAAAATTTGCTTTCCAGTCCGCTGTCATGATAAAGTTGTACATGCCTGACCTACAGTATATCATTTTATTATATTTGTTGCTTATATTAATGTCATATTTTTTCTTGGCATATCATTTAAAAAGCAGGATTGTATCATACTGTAACAGCAAGATTTCAGGGAAAAGGGAAGGAATGACAAAAAGAGAGAATTCTGGACAGTTAAACATCATAATATGGAAGAATTCATTAAACAACATTCAGGGCAAGGTGTAATGGGGATCTATTATCCCTTACATCAGTCAGCATGTCGCATGATGATTAGTATTGTTATTAGTAACAAGTAAGATAGTGACCCATGCTGTATGTGGACAGGTCGAAGGTCAGGTATAAGGGTAAACTTGCTTGATGCCTCCCAGTTCCACAATATTGAATGTGTTTCTCCCCATTTTCCTTCGTATTTTTTCTTGAGATTAAATTGTTACAGTACTCTTATGGACAATATCACCTTCACTTTCAGGTGTGATTCACCCAGTACAGTTTGACTTTGGTATGGTGCATGCATTATAGTTCTTATCTTTTACTTCTTTATTTATTTATTCCTTTCTTCTATTCATTATGTGTTGATCTATAATTTCTGATGTAAATGTTTATATATTGGGTGTAAAATTAACTCAGTTTAAAATTAAGAAAAGTATGCCTTCATAATATATGCATACAAATATGCTATTTCACAATCTGGTTTCAAATGGGTTTTTTTTTTAATGTTGTACAAAAGTGTTTTTCTTTAAATCGGACATAAGAACTATCCATTTATAATTTGTGCAAAATTATGTCACAATAAGTTTGGTTAAACATAATCATTTGTTTAATTTAATGTGAGAATACTCAGTTTAGAAATTATGAAAAAATATCTGATGTTCAAACGTACATTGAAACAAATACTTCCAGTGATAACTAAATTTACCATAAACCAAAAATATTTCATTTCAGTGGCTGGACTTTGAAAAAATTGTAAAAAAATGTATGTCACTGTGATTGTAACTTGCATGCAATCATGGTTAAAAAGTGACTGTATCATAACTGTGATTTTCCTGTGTGTAGTTCGCTCTTTCTCAGTCAATGCCAAACTGTTTTGTAGCTGGTGAGTGGAGCTATATAAGGTGTTGGTGATTGTTGGGGTGCTCGGCAATAATTTTTCTCTGCATGTGGTGAGTTCGAGGCAAGCGAGTAGCACATGTTGCACTGTGCTGGCATCAATTTTGCATGCAGCTGTTGGTGTGGTTCTCCCCCCCCCCCCCCCCCCCCATATATATGAGAGCTTGATTTTGAATTTGGTCCAATTTTTTCTAAATTGTTTCGCTCATTGTGGTTTGTAGTGGGAGGTTGAAATCCATAACTGATCGGACATAACCCAGAAAGAGCTGCCTTAAATACCCTTTTTCTGCTCCCCATGTGGTGCTTGCAAGGTGTTTGACCAAATTTTGCTGGCCCTGTCTTTCATTTTGTGTGCAAAAGGGTGGAGCAATAGTTCTCTGTCAAGCTCGACTCCTAAGTGTGACGGTCCTTCATCTCTGGTCTGTAACTGTTCATCGAGTTTGAGATGGTGCACTTTCTTGCTTTCTTTTATGCTTCTGGTGAAGACTGTGAATACAGTTTAATGTGTATTCATTTACAGCTTCTGAAGCCATCAGTATACAGCTATTGTGGCCAGGGCTCTGTTTAACTTTGCTTGGGCCAGTCTCTTGTATTTTTTCTGTTGTCCAGTTGAGTAAGTCATCTACATACAGTATCTTTTGGACCTTCAAGATGGAGGAGAGGTCATTTATGTAGATGAGAAAGAGGGTGCAGCTTAATGCAGAACCTTGAGGTAATCCCTTTTCTAGTATTTTTTTAGTTAATGTGGTGCCATCTATCGTTGTTTGAATTGTTATATTTTGTTAAAAGACTCTAATCCAATGGAACATTTTTCTGTGTATACCCATTGTTGTCATTTGATTAAGAAGTCCTTGCCTCCATATTTTGTCGTATCCTTGCTGCTGTTGTTGTGTGTTTGCTGCAGGTTCATGAATACTGCTGTGGTGCGTTTGCTCTCTTGGAAACCGTCTAGAGTTTCTGTACAAAATAATAAAGTTGGTCATCAGTTCTACAGTCTTTTCTGAAGCCTGCTTGGCTGTCATCAATTATTTTGTTGGTTTCCAGCCACCAGTACAGTCTGTGTTTCACCATTATTTCAGCAAGCTTTCAAATTGTTGATGTCAGTGAGACTGGCCTGTAATTTTGTGGGTATTCTGCTGGTTTATTTTTTTTCCCTTTTACGAATGCCTCTTGGTATTGTCATTTTGGCTATTTCTGTGATGATGTATGTATTCTCAATAGTGTCTGTTGAGTTAATGTTGGGGAATCTGTTATCTGAGAGGGCCGCATACATTGTCCAGTTAACTTTTCTATAGTTCCAGTATGTCTTTCTCTCTTGCTTGCATTTGTATTGCTTTTCTATAGTGATGAGTATAGGTCTGTGGTAGCTTCCAATGTCTTCCAGAACTTTCTATGTGCAAATAGCTGTAATGTCAACTGATACCATGGTGAGGTCAGGTCTGCTGGTCATTTCCATGCAGGAGAGTGGGTTCTGTCTTTGTGTTCTGTTTTAGGATTAAATTGGACGAGTTGCAGATGTCCTCTATCTCTTTGCCTTTTCTGTTGTATGTTTTATATCCCCATGATGGTGAGTGGGCGTTAAAGTCTCCAGCTATTACAGTCTTTTTATATATCGTTTCTTCAAATTGTATGTTTCCTGTAGATGTTGGGGGGTAGTAGACATTATGAATGGTGTATTTGTTTTCATTTATCCAGCAGAGAATCTCTTGCTTGTCAATGTCAGTACCGTTGGAGGTGTTTTGTACTTCAGCTTCAATGTAATTTTTTATAAGGGTCATAAGCTCTTGGCAGTTCTTTTGCACTGACAGAGGTACTGAGTTTATCCAGTGATGTTGAGTTGATTTTTGGTTGGGATGTTTTCCTGAAGTGCAGCAATGTGGACTTTGCTGTCATGTAAGATTTTGAGCAATTCTTCCTTGTTGTTTTGTATGCCTGAAATGTTTGGTTATATTTTGTTTATGTTCCCAGTAGTATACTTCTCGCCAGTAGCCTTGGGTGCCGCTGCTTTGCACGGAACTTGTTTATCGAGGCGACATCCGAGCTCATTTAATGCAGTTAGTTGTGCTTGGTATTCAGTTTAATCCTAGGGGTTTTCTGTGGCTTTTCTGCCTTTCCGCAGCATATTGAGTTGGAGTCTAGAGCTCCATACCTCCGTTCAGACATTCCATCCTGTTTCAGCATGCGGTGTTGCAGAGTATGTGGTCTTAAGACTCAGAGTGGGAGGGAGTGGCATTCCCCGCCATCCAAGTTGTCCTCGACAACAGCCCATTTCCAGGATGACCAACGAGGAGGTCAGATGAGGGTCTTGACCAGTATATTTCTCCTGACCCTGGCTAACATTGTTTGATCAGTGTGTTTTGCCTGACCAGACATTAGCCTCATCGTCCCACATTGCTGTCATACAACATTTTTCCCATTGCTGGGGTAGACAAGGGGTTTTAAAGGCTGAGGACTACAGGCCACTTTGTCACTACTGTCGCCATGTCGTGTGCAGGCTATGTTTGTTTATTTTACCCCCAGCAGAAAAACCACGTATACCATACCAGGGATTCAAACCGCTGCCCTCCTTGTCAGCAGGCAGGCCTCGAAACCATTCGGCCACACGCTCCTCTTCTTACATTGCTAACATCACTATTTACTGTAATGTAACTACCATTCAGCACATTATTATTAGCCATTGTCAGTGGCACCAATATCAGTTACGTTTGCGTGTAATTTGTTTTCAAATGGTTAAAGATTTTGTTTTTATAAGTCACCATTGGTCACCTTTTATGTTCAAGTAATAGTCCTAGCCTGTGCACCAGTTTACTCATTTGGGCTAGGGAAAATACATTTGAAACTGTTTCATTATAGGGGAATACAAGCAAAGTAACTTTCTGCTGTAAAAAGTAACCATTGAATACCTGATAAACTTATAATATTTGTTAGCCCTATTTTCTCTTCTTGGGGCCATCTTCACGAGTCTCAGGTTACAGCCCGCACGTGAATACTAGGGCACATTACTTAGGAGGAACAAATAGAATTATTGCACCCTCATGCATGTTACAACAGGTTGTGCATGAGGCTAGCAATTTCATCATGTACAACAAGTTGCTGCAGAAACCTTCACTGCAAGAGCGCACATATTGCTTTGGCACAGGCCTCCAGTCGAAGCTAAATTGTGAAGAGGCCTGACAATCTTCATGTAAAGATTTGTAATTACCTTGACTTACACACTCCTCTTCTACCACAATGTGTACAGGTCTTCTTTTCTTTTCTCGGGGCTTATAGTTTTTACAGGATGGGGTAGCCAACCCCATGCACAACCCTGCTTAGTCACCTCTATCGACATGCTTGTCAGGATTTAGTGTTACTGTTCACATAGACAACATGTGAGAGTATTAATGAAAACTGAATGAATCATGTCAACTTGAAAACTATCATAGAATATGTACGTTTTGTCTATCTGCAGCCTAGGCTCGTTTGTGTGCAATACAAATTAGTTATTGAATATGGAAAATAAGGCTGAAGATGGAATGAATGAGATGACAGGAACCAGAGACTCATAGCTGACTGTTTGCATCAGTTTCAGCGAAACAGAGCGGTCCAAGTCCCTATTCCACCTCCAAGTAGCAGCCCTAGAAACGGGCTACATCCATTCAGCCTGACTGAGAGAAACTTTAATAGTATATATTTACTTGACATACTGCATTCTGCAATGTAAATAGTCTGATGTTACTATATATTGGTAAAATAACTACTTTAGAAAGTTTCCGTAATAGTCACTGTTGTCTCTTGTATTTGGACCCACTTAAAACTAACTGATAATAGTTTCAGTCATTGACATGGTACATTTAGTTTCACTGCAGCTTTGTAAATTTGTTTAATTATTCAAAACATTTCAAAGCCTGCAATTTATTTTGTTAACAAATGTTTTATATACAAAGAACAAATATATTTGTGATAAAATTGATGTCCATTTTGTGTATTTTAACCTTCCTCCTCAAATATTTGTTTTAAAGGCCTAAGACCTCTGCATACTTTTAAAAAAAAAATATCTAGATTTCACCAAATTAGGCCATTTGAAACAAAATGTATACAGACTCTGCAGAGTCTTCTAAACCAGTAAAAAGACGTTAAAATGAAACATAATCAGCAGTTTATATTACAAGTAATACACAATTGATTATATATTTGTTATATTGCTTGTGTGTGTGTGTGTGTGTGTTATCTGTTGCCCTTTTAACTCTTGATCAGATAAAATTTATAAATATGCATTTTTAGTATAATGTTTTTAAAAAAAAAAGTTATTGTCAGGTTTTTATTGATCTAATGCTGGGATGGCGTGGGCTAGTGGTTAAGTGACACGTTTCACAAGCTAAAGGTGCTGGTTTTGCATTAAATCATGACAGAAACATGCCAAGGTGTAAGACATACATTTCCACCTATAATAAAATATGGTAATAATTTTATATAGTGTCTGAAGTTATCATGTCTGGGCAGAAAGGATTTTATGAGGTTTTATTAAAAAGCCAGAAACTGAAGAAAAAAAAAATAATGAAACATATATTAAATTATGTGAGCATATTGGAATAAAGTAAGAATGTTGATATTGTTGCATAAAATAATACATTATGTTATATTTGAATATAATTTTAATAATCAGAGCTCATTTTTCTATAGTTTAAATTGACATTTTTCAATGACATCTTTGAATTACATATTTCTTTTTCATCATTTTTTTAAAGTGTTAATATAATGATTGCTCAGAAAGTAATGCCCCACATTTTTTTTCTCATTCCAAAATAAAAATAGCAAAGTGAAAATTTAAAGGTTGCAACACTGTTTTTCGCTTACATGGGCCTAATTACATGGTCTTCTGACAGACAGCACTGCTGCAGTAATCCATTAAAAGAGCACCCATGGGCAACACGCATTACAAACGAGCTGTAATTTACCATATTTCTCAGCATCAAGTCAAGGATGCTCCAACGTCAAGGATGCACACCAATTTTAGAATGCAAAATTGAGAAAAAAGAATAAAATAAGGTCACTGCACTTTCACGTACCTTACCAAGATGTTTTGAGGGTGGCTGAACGACATCTTTCCCACTTATAGTCTGAATTAATGATCCCTTAAACTCAGGGTACTTTGAGGAGAGTGAAAATACTGGTAATAATGATGTAAAATATGTAAATTACTACTAGTCTGCTGGTTCGTCTACCCTAGTCTGTCGATATAGGAATGCATTTTTGTGATTATGCATATATTTTTGTATGATACTTTGTTTATTTACTATTTCAACTGTATAATTTATACATTAAATTCAGAGGTCATATATAGAGGTTCAGTTTACTATCTATCATAGATAACTTTACTCTGGGGTTAGCATAGACCTATGAAAAATATAATCTTTGGTCTCCAGGATGCACGGTAAATTTTCGAGACATATTTCATTAAAAAAATAACATCCATGATGCGAATGGTCTGCTAGGGTCTTTGTGTATGATAAGGACAAGAATAGCATAACTGCCTCACGGAGAGCATATCATAAGAGGTGACTAACTGCATAACACCGGCCATGGTTAGGTAGTTTGTTTAGAGCAGCATAGATGGTGCCTAACAGACTGCGGGTCTACTTTGCTCTAGTGTTTTAGTCTATTAAGATGGATTCACATATCGGTTAACCACCATCTGTGGTACTTGTCCCAGTGCAGCGGAGTAATAAGCTGCTTGAGCCTAGCGCGCTAAGCAGGAAATCCTCCTCTCGGCTAAATCCAGATAATGCCAGAGCTGGGACCTGCACAGGGACATTTTCCCCTGTAGAAGTACAGGTCGACTAAGAACTAAGATGCTGAAAAATACAGAAATTCTTGGTGTAAGAATGTGTGAGGAACACATTCTTAAACGTGTGTATGCTGTGTATAGAAGTCATGCAGCTGGTAATAGCACTGAAAGATAAATCTTTAGAACGTGAAGCAATAAAGCTGCATGATCAGTCATGGTCTCGATGTTCTTCCACAGCCACCAGCTCAGACATTTTAAAACCAGATGATGTCTTAATTCGTGAGGATTATCGTATGTCAATCGACAATTAGCTCTACCGCTTTCAATCAGCAATGTAAGTGCAAAGGCAATTTTCTACGATCTTGGATATTCAAAAGTTTGCACATGATGGGTTCCTTAGTCTCACAAATGACCACAAACAGCAAAAGAACATGATAACATGAGCAGGACACGAACTGGTACAGGAAAGGCATGCAGGGCCTTGTTTTACAATGGTGAAAGTCTGTAGAAGTGGATGGAGATTATGTGGAAAAATAGCATGTATATAAAGGAAATATTCAAGTTATACTGTGCATGAATTTCACATTGTGAATAAATAATTTCATTTTTTAGTTATACAGGATATTACTTTCTGAGCAGCCCTCGTATATAAATATAGAGACATCATAAATCTTAGAAGTACTTTAAAATTGCATTGCTCTTAGCTGATCTTCTATTAATTTTGTTTTGAGATTGTCCATGAAAATATTTTTTGTCCTTTCTGTCAGAAAAAATCCCCATCCACTATCGCAACACAAAGAAATCAGTAGTTTCACCTGTAGTATTTGGCAATGACCTTGTACCCCAAGCTGCTTTCATGGAAGAAGATGAGGCTGGGAGTCGTGTGGGTAGTGCCAGGGCACATGCTGCAACTAGATATCACAAGAGCATTGCTTTTTTGCCAGGTATAAAGTCTAAGAGTTATTTTTTTTTCTGCATGTATCCATCATTTGTTAGGTATGCAAATCATGTGTGATATCCTCTATGCATGTGAAAAGACTTTTTCAAATTGTATAATTATGTTTCAAATCATTCAAACCAACTTTAACAAACAAGACATTAATTCTTCATCTTATGATCAACTGATACTTTTAGTCCAGTGAAGTTCACAAAGGAGACTTTGCGTTTCAGGTCTTCATCGGTTTCCTCACAACTTTTTGAGCATGGTCGCTTCCCGGGCCAGACTGCCTATTTGGTTTGCATAAAATTGGGTAGTCCTGCTGAATATATTCTGGTGTTTCCTTGGGTGCTTTGCAATCACATGTGGGGGTGTCTCAGAGATCCTTTCTGTGGAGGTTGGCCTTGAGTCTACAACGAGACATTAGTGTAAATAATGCAAAGGTAGAGGAAATCAAGTAACTGAGGAAGATGGAGATTTTCATAAACAAAACAAGTGTACACTGTTAATACTGCCAATCACAATTGAACACCACTTGTATGAAACTTTTATATCTTTTTGACAATGAAGAAGCATATAGTATTACACATCAGCAGTGCATTAGCTGAACCAGATATGAACACTGTACAATGCTTTTGTGAAAGAAAATTATGCATGAGACAAGTGGCTGACAAGAAAATAAAGAGCATGTCATAGAACAAAAACACAAAGGATTGTTTTTGTCAACAGAGAATATAATACAAAAAGAGGCACATATTGCACTGATAATTGTTAAATATGGTTATAATGATAGTTAATATGCACAAATATATTGCTCTACTTTCTCTACTAGAAATTGGAAACAAAAGGGACATACAAAAATAAGTCTTGGCTTGAAGGAATTGTTTGGAGACAAAAATATTTGTGAACGTCTCCCATATCCTTTTAACTACACCAGTTAATAAACGAATTGAGGAATGCAGCTTTATAATTACCAATATCTTTTTGTCACGAGTTGTCTGCTGGGGTCTTTGTGTATGACAAGGACAAGAATAGCACCGCTGCCCCGCGGAGAGCATGTCGTAATAGTCGACTGTGTCACATGGATAACACCGGCCATGATTAGGTGGTTTGTTTAGAGCAGCATAGATGGTGCCTAACAAGCTGTGAGTCTACTTTGCTCTAGAGTTTGAGTCTATTAAGATGGATTCGCACATCGGTTAACCACCCTTCGCGGCACTTGTCCCAACGTAGCGGAGTAACAAGCTGCTTGAGCCTAGCCCGCTAAGCAGGAAATCCTCCTCTTGGCAAAATCCAGATCATACCAGGGCTGTGACCTGCACAGGGGCATTTTCCCCTGTAGAAGTGCAGGTCAACTAAGAACTAAGAAGAAGAATATCTTCTTGATTTTAATTTGATCTAAATGATTTGTCCTTTAAAAAAAATGGCATTGTTTTTATTTTAATCTATCTTATTTTAAATAAACAAGTTCCTGTTAAACATTCCTCCAGTAGACTTGCCTTGTGATTCCAGTCTGTTACATTTAAGATTGCCCCACTGGTATGATTTTGATCCGTTCATGTTCTTGCATTTTTAATTAAAAATGTAAATCTTACTGTTTCCGTAACGTTGGGGCACTAATATTCTTGAACAACCTCTTCCACCTCTTTAATGATATTCTGTTCTCTATTTATTTTTACTTGTATAAAAACTGTACTTTAGCACCAGCATCCATTGCTATCCAGCTTTACTGTATTCCACCTCATATTTTGTACGCATACCTCTGTCTGCCATAGTATGCATTCATTCTTATTTTCTGTTGTCAGGAGATCAAGTAACATTTACAGAGAATCCTTCAACACCTGGTGTACCAATTGTTTTCAGAACTCCAGATGAAAGAGCATCAAATCCAGACAGGCTTAATTTGGATAGGTCTTTAACAAATTTCTATAAATATTTTAGTTTCATTTTTGGCTGGTGTGAAAGATGATGAAATGAATGAATTGAAAGAGAATTCACTTTTTATACTGTAAACTTTAAACTTTGTACAATGTCACCAATATTGTTCAGGTAAATTTATAAATTACTACTAAGCTCCATTTTGTTGTTGTGGTGTTCATAATTATAATATTGGCAGACCTTAAGACTTGTCATCATTGAAGAGCTTGTCATGGAGTTTGAGTCAATGTTTTTCTCGTCTTGTATGCTCACATAGGAGAAAGCTCACTGTGTGCCCTATTCTAGAGGGGGAAGAGCAACTTCGGCTGCTGAACTACCAACATAACTTCATTACTTTGATTCAACACCTCACAGCACTGAAGCGGCTAATCTTCCTTGATCTGTATGATAACCATGTTGAGAAAATCTCAGGCTTGTCCTCACTGAAATCTTTACGAGTCCTTATGCTTGGGAAAAACAGGTGATAGAACTTATCCTTTGTAATATACTTTGTAGCATAAACTTGACAGAGCAGAAGGCCCATAAAGTAATATTTTTGCAATTATGTTTTATTTGATATAACTTTTTTCTGTAAAAGAAAGTCTGATGGAACTTTAAAATGTTTTTTTGTGTTGCCTAGATATGCTTTATGAGAAGCTATTGCTAGCCACTCCTGGAAGCTCCCCTTACACTAAATACTATTTGCCATCAAGTCTTCCCTAATCATTTTCAACAGAAAGTCAATGTGTCTTATGTGTTCAAAATATATTATTTGCATTCTCTTTGATGATTTATATTTTCAGTCCTAATCCTGTTCAGAATTTAACAAAAAATCATTTGCATGATTCAATTAAATGTATTCTATTGTATCCACATTTCCGTGTCCACAAATCTTTCTTCATATTGCTATTTTTTGGGTCTATTTTTGTGTGATTTATGTGGTATACAATAAACAAAAGCGTTCAAGTGGCAGAACATTTCTGTGATCATGACATGATGTAGTCTACCCAGCTGTAAATGTGTACTTGACTTACATTTCATGATGGCAAATTATCACTAAGTACATATTTTATTGTTTGCTATAAAGCAATCAAAATCATGGTTTTCTACAGAATGGAGCAGCTAGCCCCATGACCAATCCTCCATAGCCTCTTATGTTTTGCCTGGCAGGTTACAGTACTACTATATTTTTCTCACCTTTCAGACCACAGTAACACTTGTGTGACCCTAATGGCTGAATTCTTGATTTTATCAAATTACACAGAAACACATGGACTTGAACAAGAAACATATACATCATTTGTAATAATGGGGGTTCGAGAATGCAGCAGCGAATTAGCTGACAGCAGCCAGCGACTCATAGCAGACTGCTTGCACCAGGATCATGAACCACAGTGTATCAAGACCTTATTCCGCCTCCACATGGCGGCCCTGGAAACAGGCTGCACCAGTCACTAGTATAGTCTGATCAAGGGATAAAGATCAGAGTTGGAAGGCAAACCCAATAATCAAAAGAGCCAGATTAAATCGGATGTAGTCCGGCCAAAAGGTGCAGATATGGCAATCTCGCTGTAAACTACGACAAAATGTCCTTTTCAGGATGAACACCACAGAAGAAGAATTTGTAATAACACAATTGTTTATGGAGCAAAAAAATGTATATAAATTGTGTACAGACATATTATTTTCTGCCCAATTGTGCCGCTAGGCATCGTGGGGAGCTGAAGTCTCCTTTCTTGGACCAAGTGTGTCACATTAGTTGTAAGCTTGTGTTGTTGTACTATTTCTGTTATGTCATCTGCCACATGGTCTTCCTCATGCCTTGTAACCAGATCTTCTTGTGATATATATGTGCATCGGTAGTTGATCAGGTTGCATTCTTTCCTGTAGTCTATTCTTTCCTATAATCTTTCCTCATATATTAGGCCTTGGTTATCTGCAAAGAGTAGTTCATGTATTAAGTTGAGTTTTTCACTTTCTATGTTGAATTCTACTGGCTTCTGTTGTTATTTTGTCCATGTCGACGCTGAACAGCGAAAGTAAAGCATACATCCGTGTTGTACTCCTACTGAAGGAAATGGGAAAAACCATACAAATTATGGATAACCTGTAGAATAAGATTTTGACATTCATCGTGAAACATAAATAAGATGGCGCCATAACTGACTGCAGGTCTACATTGCTCTTCTGTTTTAGTTCATTATAGATGCCGCCAGACTATGGATTTTGCCGGGAATTCACACTAGTCGACAACTTACACTTGTGTTCACAGAAACGTGTTGTTGTTTTCCATTTGGACTGGTTGATTTGTCCGTTTTGAGTGTTTTCTTCCATCCGATTATCCTGGAATGGACATTGGCTATATAAATAGCACTACGCTTAAACATGTGTCATATTTCATGGTCTAGTTCACACACGGCTGAACTTCATGAGATTGGCGCCCTTCGCCCTAGCTGAAGCCAGTGTCAACTTTGTTGTATGAAATTTAGACACAACTATAATGAACTGCCACCTGGAGAGAGATGGACTCCGTCAGGTGTGTAGTGGCCTAAGGCACACCGTTGTTGTATGGCAGAAGCTGGTACTAAAAACTGCAATAACAGTGCCTCAACGACCTTCTAGGTTATGGGACTGATGATGATGATTTTACTAGTTAACTTTACTATTAACATTTGCTATAGTTTATTTCACAATGGTTTCCGTAAATTGCCATCCAATATCTCCATAACCCTTGCACTGATCAACATGATTTTTTGCATGTAGTCTTATCTTTCCAATGTCCCAATGACTTTATAATTTAAATTTTGTCAGGTAGTGCTATTTTCTTAAAGCGATTTGTTCCTTTGATCTTTGTTAGCAAAGGATTTATTTTGTCCCTGCAGAAAATAATTTACTGTAAATAAAAAAAATTGTCTGTCTTTAGGCATAGGAGTCTTTCCAATTCAAATGAGATTTTTTACATTAGGTAACGCACAATGTCATTTTATATTTATTTCATGTGTTTAAAAAATTGTAAGGAGTAACTGCACATTTCGCAGACAGAATGTGTGAAGATGTACAAGCACATGATACATAGAACATAGAAAGTACATACTTCAGATGGATTGCTCCAGGTTTATAAATAGATGCTTGAGCAAACAATAAATGGTTATAATTCAGTTCTGAGATCCATCTTCTAACTGATTGAGGTGACCTTGAAAAGGACCATTTTGCCAATGTGATAGAAACTTCTATTTCTCAGAAAACAAACATGTAAGTAAATTTTTCATTTAATAAGAGTCAAACAATTCCAACAAATTGATGACTGCTATCACTTGAACGCACAACAGTCCCATCTTTTTTTCCAATAGCTCTCTTCCTCTTTCAAGGCATGGTCCTCATATTAAGTCCAAAAATGTTTGTCTATTTTTGAGCGGGTAACATATGTTAGTTCTTTCATATCGCATAGTTTGAAAATGGTATTTTCAGCTGTTACTTATCCTTTAACTTTTACCCAAATGAGTTCAATTGGGTTAAATTGTGAATGGTAAGGTGACAGACAGTCTCAAACATATATGAACATGCTCTTGGATCAATTTCTCTATATGAAATATTGTTTCCTCTCATGTTTGCTTAAGAAGAGAAAGCAATTTAGGTTTTAGATATGTTTCGTTAAATGGTATGTGTTCTTTTGTAAGCCACATCTTTATTGCATCGATGTCAGGATTTTGTCTTCTAGTGTCACTGCGTTGTGGTATGGTGCGTTGTCCATTATTAGACAGGATGGTCTATTCAAGGATGGAGGAATAGTTATTTTAATCCAGTCTCTAAATATGTTACCATTCATCTCGGTATGAGATCAAGATGCTGAGCAGCGCATGAGCTGCAATGGTCAGCGATCCATAGCTGACTGCTAGCGTCAGGGCCAGTGAACCAAAGCTGCCAAGACCCTTCTACACCTCCACACGGTGATCCTGGATAACAGGCTACAGCAGGGCAGACTGGCTAAGGAGAAGGGATCGAAGAAGGAATGCTAATGCGGTACTAAAAAAATGCTTGCTGGTCGGATATGTTGAACCGAAAGGTGCAAATATCGCAGTCAAGCTGTAAACTATGATAAAACGCATTCCATTCTCTAGACTACATTCTGCTACTTAAGCCCTTTCATGGTTTGGTAGTGGGAGACTGAGAACGAACGAAGCCAAGCCAAGCCATCTCGGTATGATATTGTTGATTGTGCGTATAATTTGAAGGAAACATAAGTTCTGCATTTTCTTCACCAGCCCATTATGTCTGCTACCTGCATGTGCTATTATCAAGTAATATCCTTTGCCACTTGGTACTAATCTTTTAATTGTTCCATCTACTGACTGTCTTTCCTTTTCACCTAGTGTGGTGAGCATTTATCCAACTTTCTTCCACATACGCAATATCATAACATTGTTTACACATTTTGTGTACTTCACGTAAATACTTGCTTCTCGTGGATACTAGATGCGGCTTCTCACAGATGACGTTTCTCCCGCTGGCATACTTTCTGAAGGTAATGCCTATGCCCCTTACAGCTCTCTACAACGTAGATTTCAATACATCAATGTCATTGTGTGTTCTCAGACAAAACTTCAGTTTCCATAGTGTCACTATTTCATTGGAATCAAACATTCTACAAATCTCTCATTTAATCACATCCCTGTCAAAACTATCTACCATTTTCTTTCTTCCTTGCGTACTAGTCTTGATGGAACACGAACTTCTATAGTCTTGGAATAGACAAAACTTCAGTTTCCTTAGCGTCACTATTTCATTGGAATCAAACATTCTACAAATCTCTCTTCTAATCACATCCCTGTCAAAACTATCTACCATTTTCTTTCTTCCTTGCGTACTAGTCTTGATGGAACACGAACTTCTATAGTCTTGGAACAATCGATCAAATGGCTGTTTACTTAACCCCAAGCGTGAATAGGTCTCTTTTCAGGGTTTGAGATACTCTGATACAGTTTCCAACGCTTAGCTTCTCTAAAAAATATTGATACATTTTCAATGCAATTGAATGGAGTGTAAAGAACTTGCCTTTCCAACTCATTGTAGTCGTTAAATTTAACAATTAGTTATTCTAAGCCTGTGCACTAGCGAACACAATTTGTATCGACAAATTGAACACACCAGACAGCTCAATAGAACTGTTCAAAACCAGTGCGCTTTGGGTTCAAGCTGGAAAAATTTAGTGAAAATGTTATTTTTAAAATACGCACTTTTATGAAGGGGTAATCATTTCAAAAGACTGGTTCCATTAGGAGGGCTGGTTTTTTTTAAACATAAATAACGAAAATTGTATACCATATTTTTGTGGGCAAGAAAGAAATATTCATCCTTGTGACATGGTGATCTGCAGGTTATATGCAAAATTTGAATAATTTTGTTCAAATGGAAGCTGAGTTATTCAATTTAAACTGTGGCAAACATTGTGAAATGCACTGTAATAATATTTCTCTCCTTCTCTCTCTTAGAATAAAGAAAATAGAAAACTTGGAACATTTGCTAAAACTTGATGTTCTTGATCTACATGGAAACCAGGTAAGAAACTAAATACTTAGATTCTTGATCTGTATTGGAACCAAGTAACACACCAAATACTTATACTATAATTTAATATGGTTGTGTGATGTTATAAAAACTTTTTTATTTTAGTTATCTGTAGCTTACTGCAGAATTGTAAAATAATCAGAAGTTATATGAGGCTGCGAACTTAATCCGCTCATTTTTCATCATGTCTTGTTTTTTTGTTGTGATTTGTTTGAAGGCATTGTGGTCCTAACATAGGTATTGTTTGTTTTCACGTTGATGCAGTGACTGCGTCATTTCTTATGTGTGTTTTTATTGAGGTAATTAGTTCAACAGTGGTATTCATATTTATTGATATATTTCATTAGATGTAACATTTGGTTTGAGAAAACTTAATCAACCATGGTTTGTTTTTAATAAAAATGTTTACTAAATTTCCTTTTTCAAAGTCTTTCTTTTCTTTAATTATTATCTTGATTGATAAGTACTTTGGGCGGCAAGTTTAATTTCTTTCATCATCATTGGCTCTTTTGGTCTTGTCAGATGATAGTAATTGTGCTTTGAAAAAAAGGTATGCAACTACAGTCTATGACGGTAACGAATGTGACTCGTAAGACCAATCCAGGCAGAGAAGCGTCTTCCACAGTGTGTGCAAGGAAAGTCAGGACCATTTGCAGAATCACATGGTGTAGTGTGTCTTCTCAAATGCTGAGTCTTTAGCCTATCAACAATCAGTATCTCCTTTGTCTGTATTCCATGTTTAATCCTGCCCCTCCATGTAACACGATCCATGGCGTCCTGTTCCCATGATTCCAAATCGATGCCTTCATCATTCATATCCCGCTTGCATACATCCTTGTACCGAAGAAGTGGCCAGCCCCGAGACCAATTCCCCATAGAGAAGATATTTTGGTGTTCTCAGCCATCAGAGCCATCAAAGACTAAGCATGGAAAAGATTGTGACAGTGCCTGTTCTCTACAACACTTCTGCGTTGATGATCTTGTCTTGCCACCCAACCCCCAGGATTATGCGCAGGCACCTCAAGTGATAGCTGTTTAGCCGCCTCTCCTGGTGCATGTAGGTAAACCATGTCTCACCACCATAAACAATGGTGCTGAGGACACAGGCCTGGTAAACAAGTGTTTTTGTTTTGACAGTGTGCTTTTTGTTCTCCCAGACCCTTTTTGTTGCTCATTATTGTTGCTATCATTCCTATCCTGATATTTATCTCTTGGTTCAGGGATAGATTATTATTGACTCAATGGAGATTACTGGTGGTTTGCTTGCACCCTGGACCATACTTGTGTTTTCGTTTTGCTGATTGTTAACCCGAACTCACAGCAGGCATCAGAAAATGCAGATAGTAATCTTTGCAGTACCTCCTCTGAGTGAGTCGTAATTGCAGCATCATCCGCAAAGAGCAGTTCTCACATCAGCACCATGTTTATTTTGGTCTTGGCTTTCAGTCTTTGGGAATTGAATAGCCACTATCTGTGTGAGAATGAATGAAGATAACACCTCCCTGGTCATAAAATGCATGCTTCAATTTCTTTATGGCTGTTGTTACTTAAGAATGTATTGCTTTTCTACTTCTATAATAAAATATATGAAGAAGTAATTCTTTTGATGTCTCAACATAAATTGTATATTTAATTACAGATAACAGGAATGGCGTGCGATATGCAGTGTATATTGCGTTCTTTTTAGTTTCAAACATTCTTTGATCTTGACAGGTCTGATGTAAAAAATAAAAGTTTACGTTTGGCTTTTCAGTTTTCCTGTTAGTGTTGGCTCATTTAAAAAAATTGATTGGCGTATATATTATCTGTTTAAGATTGTCACATATATTATCTGTTTCAGATTTCTAAGATTGAAAACTTGAGCTACCTTTCAGAATTGCGTGTGCTAAACCTCGCAGGAAATCTTATAACTCACGTTGATGAAGTTATGGGAATGTTTTCACTTGCTGAGCTCAACCTTAGACGCAACAAAATACGAACAGTGGTTAGTCAATCATCATTATTTCACAGCTAGATAACATTTATTTGCATGATTTATAAATATTTATAGTTGTTCATTTGCACTTTATTAGTTCACTGCCATTTTAAGTTTATTCACAGATAGGACACTTAAAATTGTTGGTAAATAATATCAAAGGAAGTGAGAAATGTACAAAGAAAGTGAGAAATATAGTCTTGCAGGTTATTGTATGGATATGAATCTTGGGCAGTAACATAAACAAGCAGATAAATCAATGACAATGATAGAAATGAATGTAGTTCATGAGGAGAAAGCCATATAAAGTATGCACAGCTAATAGAAACCATATTAGGAAATATTGCAAGAAAAATAATTCTACATGATCACTCCTACAAAAAATAGGCCAAAAAGGGATCTGAAAACTCTTGCAACAACAGGAAAGATTTATGGCAATAAAATTGTGTAAAAAGATGAAAAGAGAGGACATTTGTTGATGTTACAGGAGGTGCAGTCTCACTATAAACAATGACAAAGTGTAACAAAATATCTTTTCCAGGACAAACTATGAAGAGGAAGGTTTTTTTTCAGTCTGACAAGACATTAATGCTTGAAACCGCCATCTTCTGAATGGAGGGATGCAAGAAGTTGTTTTTATATATATATAGAAGATAACAAGAAATATTTATTCAAATATAATCATGCTAGGGCTTGTACATTTAATTAAATGGTACGTTACAATCTGAAAGTATTGGTTCAGATAATAATGGGCATATTTGTTCTAACAGACTGAGGTCAACACTTTACCACATCTGCAGAGACTTTTCCTAAGCTTTAATGAGATCTCAAGGTCAGGAAATTTTGTATGTATTATTAAATGGAAATAGAGAATGTCTTGCCAAACTCCTGACAATGTGCAAGCATTACACAAATATAAATAGAATGTAAAAGATATTGAAGACTATAACTATTAACTGCGCCGAGCAAGGTTTAAAAACCAGAATAAAACAATCTTGTTGTTGACCATTTGTTTGTTCTTCCTTTAAGAAGAAGCATGAGACCACCACTGTATGTGGCCTCCTTGCAAGAGGTAGATAGTTTCTGTAGTAGTTTGTTTGACATTCATGTGACTGCTAGCCTTCAAAACAAACCCTCTTAAGCTATTTTTTAGTTTCTGTAGTAGTTTGTTTGACATTCATGTGACTGCTAGCCTTCAAAACAAACTCTCTTAAGCTATTTTTAACAACATTTTTGTTATAACGGTAGGCATGTTCAAGTGAAACCGGACCAAACTGCAACAAGTGAACATACATACGATGCGCATGATGACGTTACTTCTGGTGTAAACAGCACATACCAATTGTCAAGTTTGAAAAATTTAATTATCCTCCGACTCATAGTTTCCTGTTGAAAACATGGCGGGTGTGATACGGAATCCGACCAGAATTGATCAGCGAGCGGTGATTCGTTTTCTAACAGCTGAAGGATGTCGACCAGTTGACATTCATCGCAGAATGTAGGCAGTGTATGGTGACAAAAGTGTGCCAAAGACAACAGTGAATAACTGGACAATGATGTTTAAAATTGATGATTGATGATTGAAACCCCAAGCAGAGAACATTATTGCAGAGGAGCAAGCAGGGTTCAGACAGGGAAGAAGCACTACAGAATAGATATTTAATTTAAGGCTGCTAGGCGAGAAATATCTAGTACAGCAGCAAACACTGTATCATGTGTTTGTGGATTTTAAGAAGGCATTTGAGAGGGTATGGCATAAAGCGCTTTGGGCAACCATGAGGATGTATAATATCAACGGAAATATTATAACGGTCCTTGAACACCTGTATAACAAGGCGTCTAGTGCAGTTCTTGTGAATGGGAGGCGAGGAGACTGGTTTCGTACATCAGTTGGTGTGAGACAGGGCTGTACACTCTCTCCAACTCTTTTCAATATATTCCTGGAAGGAATTATGAATGAGGCACTTGGAGGTCACGTTGGTACTGTCAAGATAGGGGGCCGAACGATTACCCACCTTCATTTTGCAGATGATATCGACGGGTTGGCGGGTTCAGAAGCAGAACTCCAGGAATGTGTCAGAAGACTCGATGAAACAGCTCTTGACTATGGTATGGAGATAAATGCTGGAAAGACAAAATTAATGACCAACAACGCTAAGGGCTTCAACAGCAAGATAAAAGCTAACGGTCAGGAACTCAAAGTGGTAGACTGTTTTAAATATCTTGGGTCGATTGTCAGTGATGAAGGATCAAAATGTGAAGTGTTGGCCAGAATAGCACAGACAATAGTGGCGCTTGCACGGCTTAACAAAATCTGGCAAGATAAACGGTTAGCACTACGCACGAAAATCAGATTAATGCGTACACTGGTCCTGTCAATATTCCTCTATGCGTGTGAGACATGGACAGTTTCAGCTGACCTTCAAAGAAGGATACAGGCCTTGGAGATGAGATGTTTCCGAAAACTTTTAAACAAAGATCGAGTTACAAACGAGGAAATACGAGATAGAATTACAACAGCAATAGGGCCTTTCGAAGATCTCTTGGCAACTGTCAAAAGAAGGAAACTCACTTGGTACAGTCACATATCTAGATAAAATGGTCTTGCAAACACAATCGTCCACGGGTGGGTGCATGGCAGACGACGAAGAGGCCGACCCAAAAAGAGATGGGAGGACAACATAAAAGAATGGACCAGTCTCCGACCAGAAGAGTCACGAGCAGCGGCATCTGACAGAGAGGGATGGCGTGGAGTTGTGAGGATGTCTTCATGTGTGCCCCAACAACCTCACCGGTTACGGGATGACCTGACCTGACCTGACCTGATGTTTAAAGAAGGACGTGAGTTAATGAAAGATCTTCCGAGATGAGGTCAGGCACATATTGTCATAAAATATTTATATTTATACATACCATCACACCTGCCATGTTTTCATCGGTCTGCTGAGAAAACTATGAGTTGAAGGATAATTAAATTTTGCAAACTTGACGGTTGGCATGTGCTGTTTACACAAGAAGTGACTTCATCATGCACATCGTACGTATACTTACTTGTTGCAGTTTGGTTCGGTTTCATTTGAACACGCCTGGTATTTTACTGATCGATCTTAGGCCTTGGGATCTTATCGACATTATATGATAGGCAATAAGTAGAACATTTTGAGAGGAAGTGACAGGTGTTTCAAGGTAGCAGCCACATAGTCCATAACATTTCTTTAAAAAAAAATAATGCAAATTAATTACAAACCGATATTTTCTTTTCTAACATGCACCACCTAAGTTTCAAATATGGGTTGAAATATTTTGTTGTTAAATTTGCAACTTTGTAACTTGTATTGTGAATATATATTCGCTGAAGATTTAGCATTTATATTTTATACATAACATTTTTCTACTCTACATTGTGGAGCGTTGAGCCTAGTTGGCAGTGAGCTAGCTTGCTAAGACTGGGATTGTACTGCGCCAGGGTTTGAAATAACGGATGGACAGAAAAAAAATCAGGATGTGGTTTGTTCCTGGTACAATAGTTCCTCCAGTCGACCCAGCTATAAATCGAACCTGATGTATGAGTTGGGAAAGGTATAAACAGCAAGGAAGGGAACTGGCCACCCCACCTCACATAGGCTGCGGCTTAGTCCATGAAGAGCTGTCTTCATCCCCGACAGCAATTGTTGCCATGGGACCCACCTTTATCTTTATGTCAACAACAAAAAATTGATACCAGGATCAATAAATTGTTGTTAATAATAATAATAATAATTGTCAATCGCAAGTGAAGATGGCGACAGGGTCAGACATGTGTATATGACTATACAGTCCATTCCGAGCATGACACTCTACCACATGTGGACAGCGGTAGTAATTGGAATGTCGTGCATTGTCCTTTTGTGCAGCTTGCTTAATCTTTACCACAACGATGCGAGCACCGTGTGCAATGACAGTGCGCCAGGTTCAGAGCAGAGCAAGCACTTCCCAAAAGACATCAATGAAGAAACCTGTGCAAGCTCTTGCCTGTTCTGAGCTCACAACAGCTGCTTAAGGAGGCATACAAACATGCTCAATTCATCTGATCTGGGTTCTTTGCAGCAGTGTATGGATGCCTGACAGCCTTGCCCTGCTGAGAACTACAGAGTTGGGTATGCCATCCTGCAAGCTGATCCTAAGCATCCTGTGGAGACAGCTTGCATGGAAATGCTTATCCTGACATATGTGCTAAAATCTGTTCATGTTTTACATGTGTATAGAAGGTTGATTATCACCACAGCTCGATAGACATTGATGTTGTTGGGCACAATGATTTCTTGCCGTTCCCAAATATTCACTCATAATTATGATATATTTATGTTTCTGTTAAGTTATGGACTCTTTAATTTCCTTCCTCCTTGCAAACATTCACATCTATTTTCACTGGTCTGTGTATTAGTTTTGAGGATATCCAGTGTCTAGGAGAATCCGTCAGTCTATCAGAAATCTCACTAGATGGCAACCCCCTGTGTCAAGAGTCTGGCTACAAACAAACAGTCCTGAGAAACATGCAACAACTCAAGCAGCTGGATACGAAGCATATCAGCGTAAGTATCTGGCTGCTTTCATAATGTGTCTGTCTGCTTTCATAATGTGTCTGTCTGCTTTCATAATGTGTCTGTCTTTAAAACATTACAACTTGCTGTATTTTGTTGATGTGCCTAAATGTATAATACAGTAAACACAAACAAATTATATAATAAATATATGAAGACGAGTGGTGAGCTTGCTGCGGAAACTCATATTGTACTACAACCAGAAGGACCCCAGTCCAGCTTGGGATGTAAAAAGTGCCACTGTAACCTACTATAAGAAAACAGAGTTAACTCATCTCAGCACAGGTCGCTTAAAACAACAGCAAGTCTATCATGTTTTTGAGTTTGTTGTAAGTGATATTCGTTGCTGACATTTACTACTTGTGAAACTCATGATAGACTTGGCAAGAACTGGTCAGAAATCTGGCATTCAGTCATTGTTACTGCAGCATTTTTTCTGATCTTTCCACTCATGGTTTAGCTTCCAAAAGTCAATTTAATTTTGTATTCTTTTCTTTTTCTCAAAAGGAAGAAGAGCGGAGATTGGCTCTTGTAATGGCACGAAAAGAGGAAGAAAAGAAGAGGGAAATTAACAAAATGGCCATTTTAAAGGTACATAATGTTGACTGCTGTCCAGCTCAACACCAATAATGCCTCAAGTAGGGTCTGAAGTTATGATACAGTTTTATATGAGAACAATAGCTATGATGGCGAGCACACAGCATCCTTGCCAGCACAACACAACAGCCAACTTATTGAATGCTAAAAGATTTTATTTAACTTTGATGCTAATTTTTGTTTAATTTTGGTCTTCATTTGTGTTGTTTTCACTTGTCTAGTCCTTGATGAAGGCCTTTAAAGATTGAAACATTGGCAATTTTCAGATACTTTTCTTATTTAAAACTGCATGCTATTGACATGCATGTAATTTCAGCCGTTACATTAAAGGTACAAAGTAGACGTGAGGTAATAGAGTATAACAATGTTACAAATGATAAAAAATAGACTTGCTCTAGCGACCATAGAGCTCAATCATGTTAACAGTGTGGAGCACGGTAAATATTAACAAAGTTACAATATCATAATCCTTGTTAAATATGGAATTCTTTCATTTTAAAATATAAGTGAGGCTGCATGACTATCAGTTATGTTCATTAATTTCTCTTCTTTTGGTCCTAACTTATTTTGTCTCTGTATTGTTTTATTCTTCCTCATCCTCTCTTCACTTCTCTAAGCATCTTTAATAAGAATAAAGGAGTTTGGTCCTTGTCTGGTTTATTATAAATGGTCATTGTCATGTTCTGATGTATTTGTTGGTTTCATGCTTAATAATTTAGGTCACAGCACTTATTTATGCATGTGTGACCATATCAAGATTAATTTGTTTATATTGTTCGTTCCAGTGCTGATTAAAGTGCATCAGCAGTTTATTTGATTTTAGGCATACACATTTTTTATGCTTGTATAAAAAAACATGAAAACTGGGAGACAAGAATGACAATCAGAAAGTAGACCAAATTCTTGTCTAACCTTTTCATTCTCTATGAGCAACTACAGCTGTTACTCATCACCAATTCATTTATGAGACTACCCTCTTCATTGCTTGTTTCTGTACTTCAGTTGCTCTTGGTTTTCTACTTACATTCTTTTACCTGTTTCCTTTAGCCTTCATACTTTTCTTTTCTTTTGTGAGTTCCAGCTAATGGCAGACCAGTTAAAGTTAGTGGCAAAACATCAGCATTGTTTTCTGCTATCATTCTCTATCTAAATATACCTAATTTAACAGGAGAAGAGACGTGTTGCCATCAACAATGCCAGGCGTCAGTGGGAGATAATGCAAGGACCCATGATGTCTCAGACAGGCCGTCATGTGAAGGGAAACACTCCAATGCCTGAACTGTTTGCCAACCATATAGGTTCTATACCTAATAATGAACTTGCATCACTTTCTGTTGGTGAAATGGACGGTCTGGAAGTTGAATCCTTGACAAGGTATATATTAGTAGAATTTATGCCAGAGGTTTCTACTTTTGTGATCATTATTGTGTAGCATGTGCTTTGCAGAATGTCACTCTTATGACTGCCGATCTTTAAGACATTTGATCCCTGATCAGCTATCCTACACTCTGCCAATCTCAGAGTCTCTGCATTGTCCCTTGTCTATCTTCTCCTTAGTCTGCCTCACAGTTACCAACCTACTATTGTTTTTTCTAGGCCAACTTTTGATGTAGCAAAGGTATGTTAGTTTACTAGCTAGTTTTCTTCTATATCCACTTCATGTAGAATTTCAGCATTTTTCTTTTTTGTTGTCCGTGGTATTTTGAGCACCCTCTTGACAGCCAAAGTTTTTGTGATACATTCTGCTGTTGTTTCTGTGCAAGACTATATCTTAATTTCTTCTTGGATTTAGCTTTGTTGCAGTAACATAGAGAATACAACTACTCTGACAAAAGACAGAGAAACCATCAAAATCAATGATCATGAAGACGAAGATGAGAAAGAACAACTGAGATTTCAGCAAGAAAGAGAAAAATAGTGGCAGACAGAAAATAAGAAAAAAACATCAATAAAGTTATTAGAGATATTACTATATTTTTTTCTAAACTCGAGAAACACTGAAATGGGAAGTACTTTATTCTAGTTGCTCTCTGACATATCAATTCTAATGTAGATTTTTTTAATGAACATATAGGAGTAAAGGATATCATTTGGGATCAATATCAAATCAGGTCATTTTCATTGTTGATTCTATTCAGATAGAACTTGCTAATGACACCTGTATGAGGCTTTCTTTTTTCCATAGAATTCAGAATGAGCTAGTTTCTTCTTTTCACACTTAAATTCAATAATAACCCATGGGAGCGAAGAGTAATCAGGATGAGGAGAGACCTACTGATGAAGATTCTGCCTCACATGCTCGCTTGTGCTCCTGGAAACAGACTATGTTACAGCAGTCTGGCCAACAAGGCTGAAATAAACATTGTAATCCCCATAATGATATCTTACTGAGGAGAGCCTGGCATTACACTACAGCCAAGAGGACCTCGGTCAAACTCAAGTGTGTTTCAGGGTGTAAGAAGAGCCACTGTAACTCGCTACCAAAGAAACATCATCAAGAGTTTGTTCAACTCTGCATGAATGACTATGAACAACATAAGAATTTGAATGGGTTATTTCAGCAAGACAGTTATAAAGTTTAAGTATGTAGTTTATTATTTATACATCTTTGTGTTACATCTCTTATATTTAGCAGTGACCTCAGAAGCCGACCAAGTAGTGCTTACAGCAGTGTCACAGACATGGAAAACCCTGCAGATAATGGCTTAAAAGATCGTGTGAAAAGTGGCAGCTGGAAACGGGATGCAAAATTTATTTCAAGAAATGGTGGAGGTGGTGGAGATGCTGGTGTAGTGTAAGTTGATCTTCCTCTTCGTTTGTTCTCAATCTCCCGCTAGCAAGCCCTGAAAAGGGCTTTGCAAGCAGCAGGATGTGGTCCAGAGAACGGAATGCATTGTGTCATAGTTTACAGCTTGACTGCGATATTTGCACCTTTTGGTCTGACACATCTGACTTCAGCAGGCCTTTTTGAGTACCGGTTTAGCCTTCCCTCTTCGATCCCTTCTTCTTAGCTCTGCTGCAGTCTGTTATCCAGGATAACCACGTGGGAGGTGTAGAAGGGTCTTGGCAGCTCTGATTCGCTGGCCCTGACGCTAGCAGTCAGCTATGAGTCACTGACCACTGCAGCTCATGCGCTGCTCAGTATCTTGATCCCGTAAGTTAATCTAATTGGGTAATGTGTATTTGAATAGTGAATACTCTTGAAAAGTTTAGGAAATATTATTAGCACTGATGTACAAAGTATTGAATATAATAGTACATTTGTAAACATAAATGAACCAGAACATACTAATGTAATGCTTATTATCTTTGACATACCAGTTTAGGGGAACATATGGACTAGGTGTTACAAGTCTGGTTTACAATGCTGCACCACACCAGATTCAAATCACGAAGCGCTCGGTTTAACAAAACGATTATGTTGTGGGTTTTTTCGTGGTATGACCACTTCTCCCAGTTGACCCAGCTGTTAATGAGTACCTGATAAGGTCAGGGGAAAATTTAGGGGCTGCAGATGGTCTATGGAGTTCATGCTCTGCTGTCAACACTGTCAGCAATGAAAGAAAGGGACTGACTACACATGAGGGTCAAATGAAGTCGGCTTCCATTTTCACACCAGTTTGAGAATACCCAAATACCACTATGGAAACAGTTGCAGCACCAACAGGAAAATTCTGCCATAATTACAATCCAGAGATACAAGCGATGAAATTGGAGACGGATAAATTGTTGAACACCAACCTTGGCCCGTATCCTGTGGTATTTCTAACAGATGCAAAATCAGTACTCCAAGCACTATCATCCGGGAAGCTGTCAGATCTACAAGTTTTATTGTCAACATTGAACAACCAGTGTAAAATGATGATGCAGTGGATATCGTCTCACTGCGGAATAGCAGGAAATGAGAGCTGACACACTGGTGAGGGAAGGTGCTGCAGACGAACAACCAGATGAACCAGTTACATACCATCAAAAGAAAAAGATGATTAATTCAATGAGAGAGCTTCCAACACAAATACAAGATGACTATCACAATATAAACAGGCAAGAGCAGATTGTCATACTGCGCCTTAGAGCAGGACACAACCGACTCCACAGCAACATGTATTCAAAATTTTAGATTGGCAGCTCAAATATGTGTACATGCGAAGCATATACTTAAGGACTGCCCAGAGTATGAGATACTGAGGCGGACATACTGGCCAAGAGAAACAACACTGGAATGGAAACTATATGAACCTATGTGTGAACTGCAAAAGGGCGACCTACGTGATGCAATTTTCGTGACGCGAGTCTCTTTGCAGTGAATAAGTGTGGTTAAGGTTAACTGTTCATACATATCATGTGTAAGAAGGACTTATATAATATATCATATTTAACTGTTCATACATATCATGTGTAAGAAGGACTTATATAATATATCATATTTAACTGTTCATACATATCATGTGTAAGAACTGAAGAAGTTGACTATTATTTTTAACAAGCAGTACCACAGTTATTGGAGATGGTTTGAACATGCTGGAGCAGATAGAAGGTGACACACTGTCTCTTTATGGGCCAAAGTCCTTGGAAGCCTTTGACAGAAGCTGGGGTGTCCATGCAGCTGGTGTGGTCACTGTAATCATTTTTAAATTTATTGACTTTGATGCTATTGCCAGACAGCTGCCCAAAATTAGAGTCAGATTTCCAGCTACTCAGGTCAGTTGCTATATGTAGTTTCAAATAGTTGTAGTACACACAATTTTTATTTTGCGCCTGTCGGCCCAGTGCATCTGACTTCAGCATGCATTTTATGTAAGGTTCTGCTTCCTCCTGCATTTTCTAAAGGTTTGCTTCCCCGGGGTAATGGCCGGTGCTGTGATGGGGATAGAACCCAGCACCTTCGGATTGTGAGCCGTGTCACTTAACCACTAGCCCATGCCGTCCCCATTACGTGTGATGAAGACCACTCTCTTTGTTCAGTCGTGTGAATAGTAGTTTCTCTTGCTTTGTCCTCTGAAATGGGTGGCTTGCGCTGTGATTTGGATTAAAGCAAGAAAGAAACTGCACCTTTTGTCAACCTCACTCTCTGGTCTAGGGCTACCCTTGTCCAGTGGCAAGATTTTTATCAAGGTGACTGGAGATAGCACAAGATGCAGATTTTTCCTCGGGGTTTACTCCCAAAGCCTTTCCCATAAACAGGTATCCCGCAAGGCAGCGGAGGCAGGTTGACATCTAACATTGTGTGTTGTGTCTTTCCATAACCGCAAGAGGTTGTAGGGACATCGCTCAGCATGTGAGTGAGTTGGGCATCTCTCTTCAGCTGTGTTCAGTCCATTATAGTCATGTCTAAATTTCACACACCAAAACTGACACTATTTGCAGTTAAGGAAAAGGACACCAATCTTGTGATGTTCAGCCATGTGAACTAGACCGTGAAGTTCGACACATGTTTAAGTGTAGTGCGATACATATAGTTGATGTCCAGACCAGGATATTCGGACGGAAGAAAACACAAAAAATACGAACGAATTAACCAGTTCAAATGGAAAACAACAACACGTTTCCTTGAACACAAATGTAAGACGTCAGTGTGAATTCCAGGCAAATCTGTGGTCTGGCGGCATCCATAATGAACTACGACAGCAGAGCAATGTAGATCTGCACCCGGTTACAGCACCATCTTTGCAGCCTTGTCAGCAAAGTGGACATTGACGCTGTAATCTTCATAGTCGTGAGCTTACTATGAAGCCTCGCATTGCACTACAGTCCACCTTTTCAGGGAGCCGCGTAGCGCAGTGGTTAGCGCTCTGGCTTCGCATCTGAGTGGTCCTGGGTTCATTCCCCAGTTGAGGCGGTAATGTTTTTTTCAGACCGCAATGGCTCCCGGGTCAACCCAGCCTTAAATGGGTACCGGTTCAGTCCGGGAAGTAAAAGCAGCGAGGGAGAGGAGATGGCTACCGCCCTCATATAGCCGAGCCTTTGAAATGTGAGATCGCTAACACCTCACACCCCTACGGCAGTAATGCTATGGGATACTTTATTTTACTTTACTTTTTACCACCTTTTCAAGTACGTCGTGGAATGTAAGAAAAGCCACTGTAACCCACTACCAACAAGAGTAGCCTCAAACAACAACCTTTTACAAGTTAATAATTATCTTGTGTTTAGGAAAATGTATGTAACAATTGTCTAGAATATGTCTGTAACCTACTTACACTAACATGCAATCTTAGAGGTCAAATACTACAGATGAAGAACGTATGGTCATGATGTAGATTAAGTTGCTTGTTGTATTTGTGATCACGTAAAACTGTTTCATGTTTTTACAATGACAGTTTCTACAGGTTATGGGGCCCAAAAGGGGAGTCAAGAATAGCAACACTGTAACCTGCCATGCAACGTGCAAGAGATAACTAATGAGGTTTAGGCATGGGGTGACTAATGCATTCTGTAGAAACTCTAAGCTGCTAGAAAAAGAAAAGTCTCCACCCTAGGGTAAAAAAGTAGCAACTACGTCAAGTTGTGTTGAACAATCGAACAGTAATATATTGATCTGCTTTTTGATCCATGCAAATAATCCAGACACAGCGTGTACATTTCTCTCTACAGACTCTGGTCTTTTGCTCAACAAATATTTATAGTCTTCAGCAAATCAATGCACTATCATTAGTTCGAAGACTAGACAACTTGACCATTGATCTCGATGGGAACCCGGTGACCAAGTTCACTTTATGGCGACTGTACACAGTTTTTAGACTGGCACATTTTGCTCTCAAAAAGATAAATGACATTGAGGTAAGACACTTCTGTCCTGTTCGATAGAAAATCTAGTACAGTTGTTATTTCATATTTCTATCAGGCCTTTACCATATACTCATTTGAATTGTTGGGATCGTCATTAATTGAAACAACTTTTATATCAAGTATATGTCCTAAGCAATAGCTCTACAATTTGGCTTCACTTGGCCAGTATGTCAGAAGATTACTCAAAGAATTTTTAAATGGTTTACATGCTGGCAATTTTTTTTTTTTTTCAGCTTATTTCTCTATTCCTCAAGGTGGTGTGCGTTGTACTATATTTTATTTTGCACCTGTCGACCCAGTGCATCCAACTTCAGCATGCAGTTTATATAGGGGTCTGCTTCCTCCTGCATTTTCTAAGGGTTTGCTTTCCCGGGGGAACAAACCTAGCATCTTCAGGTTGTGAGCCATGTCACTTAATCACTAGTCCACGCAGCTCCCCTATACTGGCATTCATCCTTATCTCTGTCAATGTGTGGCCTTCTTTGTAAACAACAATTAGATGATACTGATTGTCGATATTGACTGGATTATCTTTCACCATCTGCTCAGAATGTTATACTTTACTTAACCGCCAAGTTATTGAGAACAGGCTAATGAATTGAACACTAATTAGAGTGTGCGTCACCAATTTTTTGTTTGTGGCTGTCTTGTGGAAATATGTTTGTCTAAATCTAATTTATCTTTTTGCTATGGCTACTTAAATTCTTGCTTTTATATGGTGTCTAAGTAAGAAAATTCGGTTCAGATAAAATTATATTATTTTGGTTTTTTTAGAAATTACGTGGAGTCTGTGACACTTGTCACATATTGCCAACCTATAAAAATATATTGCAGATATCCTCTGATATTTGTCTCGTATTAACACTCGCCTATAAAAACATATTACAGATATCCGGATATTTGTAATGTATTAACATTAGCCTATAAAAACATATTGCAGATATCCTCTGATATTCATCACGTATTAACAACCGCCTATAAAAACATATTACAGATATCCTCTGATATTTGTCACGTATTAACACCCGCCTATAAAAACATATTACAGATATCCTCTGATATTTGTCACGTATTAACACCCGCCTATAAAAACATATTACAGATATCCTCTGATATTTGTCACATATTAACACCCGCCTATAAAAACATATTACAGATATCCTCTGATATTTGTCACGTATTAACACCCGCCTATAAAAACATATTACAGATATCCTCTGATATTTGTCACGTATTAACACCCGCCTATAAAAACATATTACAGATATCCACTATTTGTCACGTATTAACACCCGCCTATAAAAACATATTACAGATATCCTCTGATATTCATCATGTATTAACAACCACCTATAAAAACATATTACAGATATCCTCTGATATTTGTCACGTATTAACACTCGTCTATAAAAACATATTACAGATATCCTCTGATATTCATCATGTATTAACAACCGCCTATAAAAACATATTACAGATATCCACTGATATTTGTCACGTATTAACACCCGCCTATAAAAACATATTACAGATATCCTCTGATATTCATCATGTATTAACAACCACCTATAAAAACATATTACAGATATCCTCTGATATTTGTCACGTATTAACACTCGCCTATAAAAACATATTACAGATATCCTCTGATATTTGTCACGTATTAACACCCGCCTATAAAAACATATTACAGATATCCTCTGATATTTGTCACGTATTAACACCCGCCTATAAAAACATATTACAGATATCCTCTGATATTTGTCACGTATTAACACCCGCCTATAAAAACATATTACAGATATCCTCTGATATTTGTCACGTATTAACACTTGCCTATAAAAACATATTACAGATATCCTCTGATATTTGTCACGTATTAACACCCGCCTATAAAAACATATTACAGATATCCTGATATTTGTCACGTATTAACACCCGCCTATAAAAACATATTACAGATATCCTGATATTTGTCACGTATTAACACCCGCCTATAAAACATATTACAGATATCCTCATATTTGTCACGTATTCACACACGCCTATAAAAACATATTACAGATATCCTCTTATATTTGTCACGTATTAACACCCGCCTATAAAAATATATTACAGATATCCTCTGATATTCATCACGTATTAACACCCGCCTATAAAAACATATTACAGATATCCTCTGGTGACATTCAGAATGCTGAGAAGTTGTTTGGACCCTTGTCACATGTTGCTACATCCCAGCTGCCCCAATACCGCATTCTTTCACTAATGGGAGATGGAAAAAGAAAGCAGATGTTTTTGGAGGGAAGAAAACACGTGGAATCAGGAAAGTCAAGTGGTGATAAAACTGAATGGATTGGCAGAACAGGACTTGTCTATCTGGTACCCGAATCAAAACAGGTTAGTGGACCTTTAACCGTTCTAGACTGGTAGAATACCACTTTACAAGAGTTATGTGTCACAATGACATGATTACATTAAAATTATATTTTTGTCAGTTGTGTGGCCCTTCTTACTTAATCTGTGCTTTTATGACATGACAGTCAGCTATATTTGAATATTGTTTTGAATTGGCGACCCCCAACTGAACATTTAACCCTTTTCAGTTCGAGCCAATTTGTGTTTTTACATCTGGACCAAAACATCAGAATTCTGTGCATCAAAGTTTTATTCAAAATAAAATTAATATTGAATAAATTGAGCTAAATTTATGATCTAAACATTGAAAGACACCTAAACAAACTATCTATGACGGGATATTCATAATAAAGATATATATTAGTATACTTATACTTGAATCCTGGTATTCAATCAGGCAAGGTTGCCTGATGCCAGGTAACCAACAGCTGCTTCAACCTGTGCCTGTCCTTTGCTTTTGAGTATCATGGCAGTCCAAAGGCATGTTGCAGGTCATCTCGTCAGCACGGAAAAGGGTGTAGTTCTATGGCTACCAGGTTATGATTCAGAAGTGCATTTGCCAGAACAAAATTAACTTCTCAAAGACAATGTGTATGGAATAGTTAGCAAGATACAAGTTAATAAACAACCTATCTTACCTATCTTTTTGTGTTTAATTTTGCTGCTAAGATAACTTTCATTGTTTGAAATGCCACCAGGACATTGATAACAAGAAGAAATTAGCTCATCATTTCCTAACTGAAGTGACCAAAGAGACAGCTTTCAATGAAAGAAAGAGAGCAGAACTCATGAAAATCTGGCCCAGTCTCATAACAGATATGGTTCAAGATGCTTTATCAGACATGGCTGATATGGACTTCTACATGAAACACTCGCTAGAGGAGTTAGAGAAGGGATAACATTGTCTGCTGTGTGGTTATATGAAAGACAGTCGATCATGTATGTATGTGTATATGTCTAGTGAATACAGGAAACAAGGATGATTGATGCCAGTGAATCATTGAATTGTATAAAAAGAAAGGGCTAATAATGTTTGTGAATGTGTAATAGAGGAGAGAGAGCTAGAGAGACCATGACTGTTGATTTGGATACATCAGAATAAAAGATCTAACAACTGTAATCTGATGCATTTTCCCTGTAGAAATTGTACAAAATAAAAATGATACTAAAGTTTCTAGCTGCCTCACACAATGTTAATATTGTTTCTGGTTACAGTTTGAATTCTGGTCCAGTGACTATTTATCAGGTGATGTGTGCCAGTGCACAGAAGCTATGCATTAATTGTTATCAGAGTTGTAATTCCTAGAATTTTCATTGATTATTATATAATGAAATATTACATTTGAGAGTTCTGCCACTTCATTCTGTCTTATCAAAAATAACTGCTGTCTTGAAACAGAAGGCTGCTGTACACTGTAATTATGGGCCAGTGAGCACATATTGGCATGATGGAGATGAACTAGAGCAAAGTGTGACCTAAGAGTAGAGTGTGACCTAATGTAGGTGAACTAACAAAAAAGTGTGGTCATATGTAGATGAACTAAGAGCAGGGTGTGACCTAATGTAGATGAACTAAGAGCTGGGTGTGACCTAATGTAGGTGAACTAAGAGCATGGTGTGACCTAATGTAGGTGAACTAACAAAAAAGTGGTCGTATGTAGGTGAACTAAGAGCAGAGTGTGACCTATGTAGGTGAACTAAGAGCAGAGTGTGACCTAATGTAGGTGAACTAAGAGCAGGGTCTGACCTAACAAAAAAGTGTGGTCATATGTAGGAACTAAGAGCAGGGTGTGACCTAATGTAGATGAACTAAGAGCTGAGTGTGACCTAATGTAGATGAACTAAGAGCATGGTGTGACCTAATGTAGGTGAACTAACAAAAAAGTGTGGTCGTATGTAGGTGAACTAAGAGCAGAGTGTGACCTATGTAGGTGAACTAAGAGCAGTGTGTGACCTAATGTAGGTGAACTAAGAGCAGGGTGTGACCTAATGTAGATGAACTAAGAGCTGGGTGTGACCTAATGTAGATGAACTAAGAGCATGGTGTGACTTAATGTAGGTGAACTAACAAAAAAGTGTGGTTGTATGTAGGTGAACTAAGAGCAGAGTGTGACCTATGTAGGTGAACTAAGAGCAGAGTGTGACCTAATGTAGGTGAACTAAGAGCAGAGTGTGACCTATGTAGGTGAACTAAGAGCAGGGTGTGACCTAACAAAAAAGTGTGGTCGTATGTAGGAACTAAGAGCAGGGTGTGACCTAATGTAGATGAACTAAGAGCAGAGTGTGACCTAATGTAGGTGAACTAAGAGCAGAGTGTGGCATAATCAAATTGAACCAGTTATATATTATTCTAGTCTCCTCTTGTATTATTTTTGTTTTAGGTGTGGAAATATTTAGATATAATCTATTTTGTAACAGATGTTATTTTTAGTGTCTACCTAAAAGTTATTATGTGCCATCTGCATAGCATTTATCCTTCTATAATCCTAGTGAATCATCATCATCATGCCTCTTTAAACATCTATTATTTCATTGTACAGAATGTCAGGTAAAAGTGATGTTGCTCTACTTTTGTGTATTATTTTGTGGTCAGTTTATCAAAGTATTTGTCTTTCTCTGTCCAAAAAAAGGCTCTTTTTACCATTGAAAGGAATAGTTAGTTATCAGGTTTTATCATTATTTTCTTGTCATATTGAGCTTAAAGAACTTTGATTCGTGCAAATGGCAAACCATTAGTGAAATGTCATACAAAAAATGACAACGAGATCATACTTTCATGTTCCTCTGTTTATTAATACGTCACTTTTCCAGCCTGATAACCATAAACATATAAATCTGTGGTCCATCAGTTTTTGGAAACTTCAGTCACACATAACAATTTTGTTGTCCATTTGATTCATTAGGTCAAATTTTAAATTGTTTAATCTTTTCTCGCAGGATGTTCTTGGTTTCTTCACTAGCAAAAATGTGATCAATTGTTGACATGGCATATTCTTTCAATGTCTGCTGGCTCAAGTTAAATGTGCTGGCAGCCTTGAAATATTCCTGACTGAGGGAGGTGGCATAGACACCTTTGCCATCCGTCTGTGTGAACATATAAAAACAAGTTGTATTATGTAGAACACAGGTAGTAACAGTAGCCCCTTTCAGTCATGACTGACTATTGTAGCTTATTTCAGTCATGACTGACTATAGATTAAACTTTGGAGTGGTAGCTCTCTACTGAATTATTGGTTTTCATTATCACTTTTCCGTGTTGCAAGAGCTTCTATTCATCCAGTCTGAGGTGTCTTTTCCGGGTACTTCCTTACTTGGATCAGTCTGACGTTAGACCCATATACAGTGCCTTCATATACCACGTACACACTTGTAAAGTGTCACCACAGCACAGATGATTGACTCATTCATCTTTATGTTCCAAGTGGAGCATAGATCTCCACCAGTGAGAGCCTGTGTCTGAGCATTAACAGTGGCTATTTCATTAACAATGGTTTAAGGTTATGCAGTTACTGGCGCCATGAGTACCCCCTTTTTAGTCACCTTTACCAACATGATTGGAAGGTTACAGTGGACCTATTCCTTTAAACTTGGGTGACCACTCGACTGTTCAACATCTATCATGTGAGCACATGTCAGGCTATGTAAATAATTTTGACAATCTAATACATGACATTATTTTTTTAGTTAGAGAGTGGTGAATGCATTGTCACAAGAAGTAGTGAAGGCAGGGACAATTAATGCATTTAAGAATAGATTAGATGCACATAGCTTTTAAAGCAAGGAAATGTAAATTAAACAGATGTTAAGTTAGACGTGTCTCTTTTTGTCTACTCTCTGTTTGCTCCATCGGAAGCATAGGGCCACAACTGCAGATGGATCTTTTACAGGAAGCCTGCATCAAAGCACATATATGTGCTAATGCAGTGGGAGTTTCTGTAGCAGTCCATTTTACACAATGCAGTTGCTAACCCCCATACACAACCCACTTTAGTCATATTTTACAATATGCTTGGAAAGTTTGAATGGCTCTATGAATTCCTTCCCAGGTATTTTTTTAAACACATAATAAATGTTACTGACAGAAAACCTTTTTTATAAGATACAAGTAACATAAATGTTCAAACAACTGGACTATTGTAAACTTTAGAATAATACACTTATGCAATTATAAATGTCTCCACTCCAATGTAATCTCTGCTATGTGCTTGTGAAATGAACTTCGAATGTGTGGTCTAAATCTTAGACTGCAACAGAGACTTTAACAACGATGAAGCTTGTGGTAAAAAACTGGATAGACACTGTGAATACACATTGGTCATCATGTGGTAGTAAGGCAGAAGCTGTAGTTTTGAAAAAAATTTATGTGAATCTGAATCAATGTTCAACATCTATTCAGGAGTGAAAGAGACCTCAGGGAAATATAAAATATGTTATTAAACAGATGACATCACTGGTTGCTCATTTTGTTCTTGCTCAAATTATGTGAACTACATTAACACATTCCGGACCGATATAACGGATTCTTATTTAAACTCTAGAGGACCATTAACCGATAATTCGGATTTTGTTTTGTAGAGTCGTAATTCGGGTTTTGTGTTAACCAAACTACTTAAAAATTACAACCAGAACTAGAACAGCTTCCGTTGTGACATTTGAGTCGACCCAAATGTGTTTGGTACTGAATAAGTGATATATTTGTGTTTTGAAGTAGCTAGTGTTGTTGATTCCTAAAAAATAATGGCAACGCCCACTGCTTCTACTAGACCAAAACGATATAGTGCAGAACAAGCTATAGCTGTTTCTTCTTCTGATAGGTTGTACCGTCATCATACAGCGATATACGTTGTACTTGTTTCGTTAAGCCTGTGGCCCAGTGCATCCGATTTCAACAGGCGTTTCTGTAGGGATGCCCTCCTTAGCCTTTGGCTATCCCCAGCCTATCTGCAAGGCAGCAGTTGTTTGTGGTCAGAGTTGTCTCTCTTAGGGAAGATGTCTTGCAGGACTATCGAGTCTTCACCACTCGTGTCTATAGGGTGTGGTGATGATATGATATGATGGACTATGTACTAGTTTGTACTATCCCGAAAGAGAGGCAGTTCAGTGTGTCTGTATCCCATCCATTGGGATGACTGATAGCAGACAGAGGTAAAGAGCAAGGCAAGAGTGCATTTAACCAGGGGACAAGCCTGGTCATGGCACGGAGATGTTGTTCGCCTGGTGTGCGGACATATCTCATGATCATGGGCTGAGTCTCAACAGTTTGTAGTGAGGTGGCTGCTCTACTGCTTACGACACCCCGACCGAGAACTAAGTCTTCTACTAGTGGTTTCACACCTCATCGCCGTATGGGGTGAATGTCGAGCAGCTTCCCACTCACTTTGATCGGCGGACAGTAAAGACCTCTTTCTGCGGCTCGACCGGGTCGGGCTGAGACGCGAGCCCCAGGTCCCAACCATATCGTAGCCTCCCATCGCCGTGGTGCACAGATTTAGGGCGAGATTCCGGCTTAGAGGCGTTCGGCCCGTAATCCCTCAGATGGTAGCCTCACACCATTGGCTTATCAGCCAAGCACGTGGACCAAATGTCTGCGACCTACGATTCCTCTCGAATTAAGCAGGATTTCCGTAGCAACGCCCTGTCATTAGTAGGGTAAAACTGACCTGTCTTCCGAGGGTCTAATACCAGCACCCGTTTCCTATTAGACCCAACGAATCAAGAGAGGGCCTTTTAGTCAGTCAATGACCAAGTGTCTGAAACCTGCGATTCCTCTAGGGTTGAGTAGCTGTGTTTCAAAGCTTATTAGTTAGTGATTCTGATACAGAATTTGACGATTCAGAGGATAGCGATTACAGTGATAGTACTACTAGTAGACCTAGTGCTAAGATATAAAAACGGTCTGGCTTAGGGTTAGTTGGTGGTTGCTTCCAGTCAGGGACTATCAGTGCTCCTGAATCATCAAGCAGCAGCGACGAGACTGATTTAGAGGATATAACAGAAACGTCTAGAGTTGATGGTGATAATGCCTGGCAATTCTGCAAGGGTAAAGGCAAATTCCATACCACAAAGGTCTACTAGGCCTGGTGATGGGTGGCGTGTTGCCTAAAATAATGGAAGTTGTGAATTTTTGTATATTTTTATTGATTTTGGTCATTGAGGAAAATTGTACATAATTTCAACATTTTTGGAGATAAATGCATCAAATAAACAGTGTTTTGAGGGACTTTGGATTCTATTCTGCAAAATTACCAGACAAATTGAAATCAACAATTCAGGCCAATGAAAAATGATGGTGAGTTACAATATCTTGACTTATAAATTATCTACCCTTTAAATTTTTGTTGTTGTACAACATAATTATTTTTTCAAATAACGAAATATCAGCAATTTACTGATATTTTCATTTTCTGTACCCATTTACAATGATATATAATGAGTACTATATTTGTCTATGCTATGGTGTGTAATAGTCAGTTGTAAAAGGGATGCAGTGAAATTTTGCTACAGCTGAAAATTAATTTGGTCCAAACCTAAAAAGAATTAAGTCCTGAAAAAGTTAATTAACTCATTCACTCCAGAAAAGTTTGGAACTCTGGATGCACTCTTTTTATTATGTGTAACTAAAACATGACATCATTTAGTGTCATCTATTTATCTTTAGTATGGTTTTCTAAAATACCATACGCTATATGGAATCTGTTCACAGTGGAATACAGATAACATACATTTAATAAACATTTCTGTGAATGCAATTATAGTTGCATAAAATTTTGTTATTTAACTCTTTCAGGACTTGATTCTTTTTAGGTTTGGACCAAATTAATTTTCAGCTGTAGCAAAATTTCACTGCATCCCTTTTACAACTGACTATTACACACCATAGCATAGACAAATATAGTACTCATTATATATCATTGTAAATGGGTACAGAAAATGAAAATATCAGTAAATTGCTGATATTTCGTTATTTGAAAAAATAATTATGTTGTACAACAACAAAAATTTAAAGGGTAGATAATTTATAAGTCAAGATATTGTAACTCACCATCATTTTTCATTGGCCTGAATTGTTGATTTCAATTTGTCTGGTAATTTTGCAGAATAGTATCCAAAGTCCCTCAAAACACTGTTTATTTGATGCATTTATCTCCAAAAATGTTGAAATTATGTACAATTTTCCTCAATGACCAAAATCAATAAAAAATATACAAAAATTCACAACTTCCTTTATTTTAGGCATCACGCCACCCATCACCAGGCCTAGTAGTCCTCTGTAGTATGGAATTTGCCTTTCCTCTTGCAGAATTGCCAGGCTATCACCATTAACTCTAGACGTTCCTGTTATATGCTCTAAATCAGTCTCATCGCTGCTGCTTGATGATTCAGAAGCACTGATAGTCCCTGACTGGAAGCAACTACCAACTAACCCTAAGCCAGACCGTTTTGATTTCTTAGCACTAGGTCTACTAGTACTATCACTGTAATCGCTATCCTCTGAATCGTCTAATTCTGTATCAGAATCACTAACTAATAAGCTTTGAAACACAGCTATAGCTTATTCTGCACTATATCGTTTTGGTCTAGTAGAAGCAGTGGGCGTTGCCATTATTTTTTAGGAATCAACAAAACAGTTTAGCTACTTCAAAACGCAAATACATCACTTATTCAGTATCAAAACACGTGTGGCTCGACTCAAATGTCACGAACGGAAGCTGTTCTAGTTCTGGTTGTAATTTTTAAGTAGTTTGGTTAACACAAAACCTGAATCACGACTCTACAAACAAAAACCGAAATATCGGTTAATGGTCCGGAATGTGTTAAAGAATAATTATTGTTATACACACCAGTTAACTATCCAGCTTTATACCAATACATGAATAGAGCAATGGCTTTACATACAGGAAGATGTTCAAAACATTCACATAGCTATGGGCAGTAGTTTTCACAATATCCACATTTTGCTTGCAGCATGTGAAGATGAAAATGTTCCAAAAATTATCCAAGTATGAACATACCTCACATTTTCACAAAGAACACACATTGGCAATATTACCTCTTCTTGAAACGAAAAGTAACATTTCTAAACTTTCACCAGGAAGCACAATCAATTTATGAAAACGTGAAATGAAGAGAGTTGAAAACTGTACACAGTTCTCAAAGAGACATGTCAAATCATTGGTTTGGTGAATTAGTTGAACAGTTTAAGTCAGTGAGACATGTGCTGAGTGCCTGGCTCAGTCAGGATGTGTAATCATTTGGCATGAGCAAATCTGTATCTTTACGAGGAAGGTGCCCCCCCCCCCCCCCCCTTCATTCCGTCACATATGTGGGTTACTTACACATAGAATGACAGGGTGGTTCTTGTCCAGCCAGTATTTGAAGTGATGTTGTGTCAGATTCTCAACTGTCTTTGTGCGGAGATTCGATGTCAAACAGGCTTCTGTTCATCATGAAATGATAAAGTGAGTGACAATAAGCAAGCCTTTAGCATTTTCACAAGCGCTACTTGACAGCAGATATTTATATTCAGCCAAATTTAGTGAATTAAAAAAAAAAATTAAGGAGATGGTCCAAAAGGAACTGGCGACAACCGCTAGTTAGAACCCGCTCAATTGATGAACCTGATGAGATCACCCATGCGATCCAACAGGCAAAGGTAGGCACAGTCCCAGGAGTAGACGGAATTACCATAGACATCCTTAAGGCGGGCGGAAACATTCTAGCACAACTTTCTAATTTATTTAACAAGTGTTTCACAGAGAAGTGAATTCCTGATCAATGGAAAACCTCAAAAACTATACTCATCCACAAGAAAACTCCTGGAGAGCTATCGCCCTATCTGTTTGCTGCCGATGATAAATAAAATATTCTCCAAAGTCCTTGTCAACAGGATCGACCAACAACTGGATCTCCAACAACCCCGTGAGCAAGCTGGATTCAGAAGAGGGTTCTCCACTACTGACCACCTTATACACAATCCACCAGCTGCTGGAGAGAGCACGTGAACTACGTCTACCCATATGTCTATAGACTATGAAAAGGCCTTCGACAGCATTGAAATCGATGCCGTAATAAATGCCCTAAGAAACCAGGGCGTGGCCAAAAATGACACGAGGATGATCGAGGAAATAAACGTAGGCTGCAGTATGGACATTACTCTGCACCACCGCCAAATAACTGTTCCACTAGCAAGAGTAGTGTGGCAGGGCGACATAATTTCTCCAAAGCTGTTTACAGCGCCGCTTGAGGACATCTTCCAACAGCTGAGTTGGGTTGATAAGAGGCATAAATATAGAGAGGGGGGGGGGGGGTGTCCTCTCACACACCTAAGCGTTGCAGATGACATTGTGCTCATCAGCCACACCACCGAGGAGGCACAAAACTTCCTGAACGAAATAGATGAGAAAACGCAATGTCTCCGAAACCCTTGCTGCCGCAAATTTGAGATTAAGCTGGGAAATGAGCCTATCGAAGATGTCAGCTCCTATATATATACTTAGGGCAAGAAATAAATGCCACCTACACCCTAGACCAGGAAATCTCAAGACGAAGAGCTGCAGCCTGGTCTAGCTTCAATACCATAAAGCCTATACTCCTGCAGCTGAAAGACACCATTGCAAGGTCGCATCTTTTCAATTCTGCAGTCATACCAGCCATGATCTACGGATGTGAAGTATGGAATCTATGCAACGCGGATGCAAAGAAACGAGTTACCCAGCGAGCAATGGGAAGACGTGTCCTTGGGATCTCAATCAGAGATCGAATACACAATACTGAAATAAGAGAGCGCACTCTATTTTGAGACGTCGTTGAGGCTGTGTTGTCTCGCAAATACCAATGGGCTGGCCATGTTGTGCGCATGCCAAATAACAGATGGACACTCAGAACAACGTTCTGGTGGCCATATGATTTTACACGACCAATCGGCCGCCCACCCATACGATGGCAGGATGGTCTGCTGAGAGACCTGGGTCCAAAATGGTATGACACAGCAAAAGATAGGACTACCTCGCATACGGCACACCCACCGGACTGAAGTCGCTGATATTGTATTGTTTATTTTTTTTAATGTATATTCAAGAATCTCATTCTGGCTATAAGAACAATTTTATGTTAAAACTCATACCTGGTGCAAAAGTGATATTTACAGAAATAACTTAATTGTAAAAAATGTAGCACTATATCATGTACTGCCGATGGGGATGAAGTGTAGAGACTCTTGGTTGTTCTAGGTCTCATATTTTTGTTTATTAAGGTGGGTGTGACCAGTTCTGTCTTTGATTGTTTGGATAAGCATACACTCTGGAAACTACTATGGCACTACAAGATATTGCAAAGATCACCAGCATAACACAGCATAAGTATGAGGACATGCAGTGCAGTTTTGCACAAGGAACAACTCACAGAATCATTAAATATGACTATGAAAGAAACTACAGCCTGTGAGAGAAATAACATCCAGCAGATCTTATATAAACAGCTAGAATACCTGGACTTTACAGATGACATAGCCCTCCTATCTCACAGCCAATTCCAAATACAGAAGAAGACGGATACACTAGACAGAATCTCCCAGTACAAAGGACTAAAAATCCACACAGAAGAGACGTAAAATTTACATGACTCATCAAATTGAGAGGAATACCATTGAAGGTGGTATAGAGCTTCTCATACCTAGGGAGCATAAAAAACAAGATAGGTGGTGCAGATGTGGATGTAAAAGCCAGGATTCAAAAGGCAAGAGAGATTTTTGTCATGTTGAAAATCATGTGGAACTCTAAAAGGCTCAGAATGGCTACCAGACTAAAGATCTTCAACTCCATTGTGAAGTCGGTCCTTTTATAGGGTGCAGAAACATGGTCGATGAACAAACTCAATATTTAGTGCATTACCAATAAATCCCTGTGAAGGATTCTAGGTCTGCAGTGGCTCGACAAGGTTAAAACAAAAGTATGGGAGAGAACAGAAAAAAGATAAGTGGAACAGAAAACCCACAGGGGAAAAAAGAGGCAAAGAAAGGTAAAAGAACTGACGGAGTATAGACCTATAAAATAAAAACAGGGAGAAACTGGAAAAGACTAGCACAAAGAAATAGGACAGGCCCAGTTTGCTTGGGGAGAAGATCGGTTCATGGCCTAGCACCGAAGGTGATAATGGCAAAGAAATGACCAGTTCTATTTTATGTTATCTTGCCTTTCATAACTGTCAGTTACACTTTTTCAACTGGGTAGACTGAAGAATTATGCGAGTATGTCAAGTTGACACTACAGTGAGCTCATTATAGTTTAACTCTTGAAAAAAGAACCAAAATTGTATCTGCAGATGTAAATAACCCACAAATTCTAGACTCTATATGTTGTTGTTGGTCTAAACATTCTACACTAAACACCACATGATGGGCTCCATCCACTGTAATAGCATTTCCATCTTTGTTTGTCAAAACATTCTTCACTCACTTGTACTTGCTTTCATCTTTCACCACACTACTTTGTATATTGTTTTAATTTTTCCTATGTCATCATGTAAGTGACAGTGAGTGGTTATAATTCTAGTTTCCTAGTCAGGAGGACATGGGTTTGAATCCTGGTATCAACCTATGTTGTTTTTTTTTTCTCAAATGGGTGAAATAAATACCTGACCTGCTCACTACATGGTGACTACCAGGGCAAGCAGTCTTTATTCTTCTTCCTCTATGAATTTTTATTGGATCTTTTCCATGGCTGCCAAATTTTATAGGCTATCCTTAGTATTGTAGATTCCATCTTTTCATTAAAATGTTGTTACTAACATAAAGTATAATAAAAGTTTAACATATTTTCCTGTATCAAGTTTCAAATGATAGCATGGTTCCACCTTCCACAATGAGCGGACAATAACTATCTTCAATTATATTCTGATGAAGCTACAAACAATATTTTACCTATTGGGATCTTCTTCTCCGCTACTATATGTTCCACTTCGTCATGACCTATGCCCTGATCATATCGGTGCAAATAAGTGCCATGACCGATGCGGAGAACGCAGCTATCAGAGCAGGCTTTTAGAACTAGTTTGGTTTCCTCCAAATTGGGCAGCTGAAATGCAAGTATGTGAGATAGTAGTTTAACATACAAAAGCAACATTATACAGTGACTCAGTTTGTTTTAAATGTATCCACCTAAGGATACAGGAAGCACAAGATCAATATGAGAAAAAAGAAAGGTATGAATAATATAGTATGTCTGACAACAAATGAATTTAATGTAGTCAGAGGACAAATTGTACATTATCATATGCCATATCAATGATAAGTCATCATTCTTAGGCCAAGTGTGCTGTGGTGGTCATTGCAAACCTGTGCTGCTGAAGCATTGCTATTATATCATCTAACCAGAGGTCTCCCTCGTGCCCTGCAGCCAGAATGTCTTGTTATAAGTGTACAGTGGGAGTTGATCAGGCTGCATTTTCATGATATGACTGTCTTTAAATGTATTAAACACAAGGGATAGTTCCCACAATATTTCTGTCTTCCTTATTCTATCTCTCCTGGTGACACCAATTACCTTTCCTAGACATTTCATTTCACAAGTTATTTTCCTCTCTTGGGCCTTAGATAAATGCAAAATCTGACATTAATAACAGGGTTGAAATAAATACACTGAAGATAAGTTGTTGTTTAGTTCTTAAGCTGGTATTTTTGTGTTTAAGAAGTGATGACAATTGATAAGTCACAGCACAGGCTCTGACATCATGTCTCTATTTCTCTATCAAGACTTCAATCTTCTGAGAAAATGATACTCAGATATTTGAGCTCCTGGGCCCGCTGAAGTTTGAGAGATTATTTACACATATGGTTGGTGGTTCTGTGCTCCGCTGATCCTCATAGATATTGTCTTTGATTCGCTAATTTTCATATTATATCTTCAACAGGTTGTGATAACCACATTCATGTTATTTTGCAATCTATCTTCATGTATAAGACTTTGGTAAAAAAAAAAAAGTAGCTCATGAATTGAGTGAGGATCTATTTCTGGTGTTGCAACTTGGCCGACTTCTAATGTTATTTTATACGTGTAAATCCGAACAGCAGTGGTGAGAGCACATACCCCTATCGTATGAGCACATACTCCTATCGTTTGAGCACATACCCCTATCGTATGAGCACATACCCCTATCGTATGCCTGTGGGTATTTCAAAACCATTGGTTCAATCATCATCCTTTTTTCATTTGTACTTATAACGTGGAGAGCAATCACACTATCCAGAAGTTGACCTTATATTCCATAGTCCTCTAAAAGTTGCCCAAAGTTCAACACTATTTACTGGATAAAAAGCTTTCTCTTGATCAATAAATGTCATAGAAACTAAATGCAGGAGGTTCTAAATAAAATATGGACATGGACAAAAAATGGCAAATCCCTATAAACAAAACCAAAACCACATACACAATCTTCTCCCTACCAAAACCATGTACACAATATTCTCCCTACCAAAACCACATACACAATCTTCTCCCTACCAAAACCATGTACACAATATTCTCCCTACCAAAACCACATACACAATATTCTCCCTATCAAAACCATGTACACAATCTTCTCCCTATCTCACAAGCCCCCAAGAAGTGATCCTAAAAGTAAATGGCCAGACTCTTCCCCTTGACATAAGTCCAACTTATCTGAGAATAATAATGGATCCAATGTTTGTAATGGAAAACCAGATAAAAAAAGCCACCAACAAAGCTAAGAATAGAATGGCCATAATGAGAAAGATTTCAGGCTCAACATGGGGAGCTGACACAGACACCCTAAAGAAACTATACACGGTTATGTGAGACCAGGGCTAGAATACGGAATAGCAGCATGGTCCACAGCAACAAAGAATAACTTTAAAAAATAAATACAACCCAAAATCAAGGTATACGTATCATCACTGGAGCTATGAGAACACCGCCAATAAATGCAATGGAGAACATCACACAAATCAAAAAGTATGGAGATGAGCAGAGACCAAAAAGCCCTCCAGCAGAGAGAGAAGTTCAAACAAATGCCTGATGACCGAATATATGACAGGATAAACACATAGGAAGAGGGAGATTAAAGAGAAACCACTTCGTATAAAAACAAAAGAACATGCAAGAACAGACCAAATCATAATCCAGGCATTGGTTAGAGATCTAAAACAAACATCCCACCATGGAAAAAAGCCCACTGAGATTGTAGAAACCATAGAGGGAATAGGGAAAAAGGGAACTCAGACAGATTTAGAAAGGAAATTTATTACAGACGAATATCTTAGGAGAGTATACCCACCAGAAACATGGATACACGTATATACAGATGGCTCGTCTAACAAAGCCACATCCAATGGAGGTGGAGGGGTCTATTACAGACTAAGGAATGGAGAACAAATTTGAGTATTAACAACGGGAACATACTCCAATAACTGCCGTGCAGGCAGAGGCACTGAAGGCCGCAGCAGAGCTTGTAATCCAAGATAAAGATATCCACCAAAAAAACATAGTATTCCTGACTGATGTTGCATCAGTCTAAACAGCACTAAAACAACACAAAGATGAAGATCTCGAGCAATGTATGTTCTCCCTGACACAGCTCTCAGCAGAACACCCAAGGTTGGTCATACAGTAGATCCCATCCCACTGCAATAGTGAAGGCAATGAAGCTGCAGACAAACTAGCAAAGAGTGGAGGAGCTTCCCCACAAACAGATCAGAGTATCACAAATAACGAGGCCAAGATTATAATTAAAGTCATCTTCAGGGTAAAATGGGCTGATCAACACCCCGACTTCTGAAAAGCAGACAGCTACTTTAACTTAGAGAACAGCAAGTCATCATCTTCAGACTGAGAACTGGACATAACAGACTCAAGGCAAGTCATCATCTTCAGACTGAGAACTGGACATAACAGACTCAAGGCAAGTCATCATCTTCAGACTGAGAACTGGACATAACAAACTCAAGGCAAGTCATCATCTTCAGACTGAGAACTGGACATAACAGACTCAAGGCAAGTCATCATCTTCAGACTGAGAACTGGACATAACAAACTCAAGGCAAGTCATCATCTTCAGACTGAGAACTGGACATAACAGACTCAAGGCAAGTCATCATCTTCAGACTGAGAACTGGACATAACAAACTCAAGGCAAGTCATCATCTTCAGACTGAGAACTGGACATAACAGACTCAAGGCAAGTCATCATCTTCAGACTGAGAACTGGACATAACAAACTCAAGGCAAGTCATCATCTTCAGACTGAGAACTGGACATAACAGACTCAAGGCAAGTCATCATCTTCAGACTGAGAACTGGACATAACAGACTCAAGGCAAGTCATCATCTTCAGACTGAGAACTGGACATAACAAACTCAAGGCAAGTCATCATCTTCAGACTGAGAACTGGACATAACAGACTCAAGGCAAGTCATCATCTTCAGACTGAGAACTGGACATAACAGACTCAAGGCAAGTCATCATCTTCAGACTGAGAACTGGACATAACAGACTCAAGGCAAGTCATCATCTTCAGACTGAGAACTGGACATAACAAACTCAAGGCAAGTCATCATCTTCAGACTGAGAACTGGACATAACAGACTCAAGGCAAGTCATCATCTTCAGACTGAGAACTGGACATAACAGACTCAAGGCAAGTCATCATCTTCAGACTGAGAACTGGACATAACAGACTCAAGGCAAGTCATCATCTTCAGACTGAGAACTGGACATAACAGACTCAAGGCAAGTCATCATCTTCAGACTGAGAACTGGACATAACAAACTCAAGGCAAGTCATCATCTTCAGACTGAGAACTGGACATAACAGACTCAAGGCAAGTCATCATCTTCAGACTGAGAACTGGACATAACAGACTCAAGGCAAGTCATCATCTTCAGACTGAGAACTGGACATAACAGACTCAAGGCAAGTCATCATCTTCAGACTGAGAACTGGACATAACAGACTCAAGGCAAGTCATCATCTTCAGACTGAGAACTGGACATAACAAACTCAAGGCAAGTCATCATCTTCAGACTGAGAACTGGACATAACAGACTCAAGGCAAGTCATCATCTTCAGACTGAGAACTGGACATAACAGACTCAAGGCAAGTCATCATCTTCAGACTGAGAACTGCACATAACAGACTCAAGGCAAGTCATCATCTTCAGACTGAGAACTGGACATAACAGACTCAAGGCAAGTCATCATCTTCAGACTGAGAACTGGACATAACAGACTCAAGGCAAGTCATCATCTTCAGACTGAGAACTGGACATAACAGACTCAAGGCAAGTCATCATCTTCAGACTGAGAACTGGACATAACAGACTCAAGGCAAGTCATCATCTTCAGACTGAGAACTGGACATAACAGACTCAAGGCAAGTCATCATCTTCAGACTGAGAACTGGACATAACAAACTCAAGGCAAGTCATCATCTTCAGACTGAGAACTGGACATAACAGACTCAAGGCAAGTCATCATCTTCAGACTGAGAACTGGACATAACAGACTCAAGGCAAGTCATCATCTTCAGACTGAGAACTGGACATAACAGACTCAAGGCAAGTCATCATCTTCAGACTGAGAACTGGACATAACAAACTCAAGGCAAGTCATCATCTTCAGACTGAGAACTGGACATAACAGACTCAAGGCAAGTCATCATCTTCAGACTGAGAACTGGACATAACAGACTCAAGGCAAGTCATCATCTTCAGACTGAGAACTGGACATAACAGACTCAAGGCAAGTCATCATCTTCAGACTGAGAACTGGACATAACAGACTCAAGGCAAGTCATCATCTTCAGACTGAGAACTGGACATAACAGACTCAAGGCAAGTCATCATCTTCAGACTGAGAACTGGACATAACAGACTCAAGGCAAGTCATCATCTTCAGACTGAGAACTGGACATAACAGACTCAAGGCAAGTCATCATCTTCAGACTGAGAACTGGACATAACAGACTCAAGGCAAGTCATCATCTTCAGACTGAGAACTGGACATAACAAACTCAAGGCAAGTCATCATCTTCAGACTGAGAACTGGACATAACAGACTCAAGGCAAGTCATCATCTTCAGACTGAGAACTGGACATAACAGACTCAAGGCAAGTCATCATCTTCAGACTGAGAACTGCACATAACAGACTCAAGGGTCATCTTTACAACAAAATGAGAATTGGGACAGATGACAGGTGTCCTTGTGGGGAGCATATCATGCCCGTGGAACACATCCTGCTCATGCAGGAAAAGAGAGAACAATATTGGCCTTGCAAGACAGAGCTGTATTGAGATAAAACATCCTTTCAAATAACGGTGTCCTTTGTAATAGAAACCGCGACCCTGATCTGAGGAGGAACGAAGAAGAAGAAATGTAATGTTTAAATGCTTATTATATTCTAATTGTTCTTTCAATTATTTGCCTTAAGGAGACCAAGACATCAGTGCAGCCCTTAAGAAATCCAAATTTAGTATTGCTCAGCTGAGGTTCAACAACTGGGTCTTCTTATGTGCTCAAGGATTGTTGTATTCATTTTTCCAACAAGACTTAGTACTGATATGCCTCTTTACATGTCATTTTCTTCTAATGCCTTTCTTCTTCCAGATAGGCAATATTGTAGCTAATTGCCAATCATCAGGTACTTTTGTAAAAATTCTGTCTAGCCACTTCAGTCCTGTTCTCAGTAGTTATGACATCCACACCTTTGACTTATTTCAGTAGTTATGCCATCCACACCCTTTGACTTATTTCAGTAGTTATGACATCCACACCTTTGACTTATTTCAGTAGTTATGCCATCCACACCTTTGACTTATTTCAGTAGTTATGACATCCACACCTTTGACTTATTTCAGTAGTTATGCCATCCACACATTTGACTTATTTCAGTAGTTATGACATCCACACCTTTGACTTATTTCAGTAGTTATGACATCCACACCTTTGACTTATTTCAGTAGTTATGACATCCACACCTTTGACTTATTTCAGTAGTTATGACATCCACACCTTTGACTTATTTCAGTAGTTATGCCATCCACACCTTTGACTTATTTCAGTAGTTATGACATCCACACCTTTGACTTATTTCAGTAGTTATGACATCCACACCTTTGACTTATTTCAGTAGTTATGACATCCACACCTTTGACTTATTTCAGTAGTTATGACATCCACACCTTTGACTTATTTCAGTAGTTATGACATCCACACCTTTGACTTATTTCAGTAGTTATGCCATCCACACCTTTGACTTATTTCAGTAGTTATGACATCCACACCTTTGACTTATTTCAGTAGTTATGACATCCACACCTTTGACTTATTTCAGTAGTTATGACATCCACACCTTTGACTTATTTCAGTAGTTATGCCATCCACACCTTTGACTTATTTCAGTAGTTATGACATCCACACCTTTGACTTATTTCAGTAGTTATGCCATCCACACCTTTGACTTATTTCAGTAGTTATGCCATCCACACCTTTGACTTATTTCAGTAGTTATGCCATCCACACCTTTGACTTATTTCAGTAGTTATGCCATCCACACCTTTGACTTATTTCAGTAGTTATGACATCCACACCTTTGACTTATTTTTAGGGCTGTTCTTTATAGCTGTTTCTATTTCTTAAATGAATATATCAGTTCCTTGTGATAAATAATGATTGTCCCGGAGTGCCTGGTGGGCTGAAAAGTTCTTAGAAGTACTCCTTCCATTGCTGTTTTCTGACACGGTCGTTAAATATTGGAGTTCCATTTCTATCATTAATGATTGACGTAAGATTGAAGTTCTCATCTTAGTCTCAAGGCCTTGGACACTTTTATAAAAATCATTTTGACAAATGAATGTTAGTTGTTCATCATATTTATGCCATGATTCTTCTTGTGACTTTATTGGTGCATATGCTAATATTGTTATGTTTATTGTCACTGTCTGCATTTATTCATTACAGTTGGTAGTCTAAAGCTGAGGTGTTTAATCATATTCTTTAATTCATCATCATTGGTGTCTCAGTCTCTGTAGACCATGTGCGTGATGCCCTGTGGGTTTTATCCAGCTGTCTCCTGCATTTCGACAGTCTGCTATCTCATCTTGCACATGGCTTACATGCTCCAACCATCGAAGGCGTCGCTGGCTCAACAGTGAGTACATGCTGAGAGTGTTTGCTTGCTGTAAAATCACATTATGTGACACTCTCTTTTGCCACCCAAGACTCAATAAATGTCGTAGGCACCTCATATGAAAGTGTTAAGCCGCCACTCCTGCTTACTGTAAGTGCGTCAAGTCTCGCTTCCATTCACGAGAGTGATAAGAATGCAAGTCTGATAGACCAGGACCTTGGTGGAGTAAGACAGCACATTGTTCTCACAGACTCTCTTCATCAGACGGACCACGATAGTGCCCGCCCTGTCAAGCCTTCTGTCTATCTCCATCTTGAGCGAGAGAGTGTTGCTGATGGCAGACCCCAGATAAGTGAAGTTGTTGACGACCTTCCATCTTGAGCGAGAGAGTGTTGCTGATGGCAGACCCCAGATAAGTGAAGTTGTTGACGACCTCCAGTGTGACACCATCAATCTTTATGAATGGGGGAGTGTTAATAACCTGTGCCCAGGCCTTTGTTTTTTCCAGGTTTATGGTGAGCCCAACTGCTAGCACCCCTCGGCGAATCTGTCTCTGGTCACTAGAACAGCATCATCTGCATTTATTCATTACAATTGGTAGTCTAAAGTCAAGGTGTTTAATCACATCCTCTATGGAATTGATCATTCTTTCATTACTTCATGCACAATTATAATACATTAATTTTACATTTAATTATAGCAACTTCTAGCACATGTTTTTATAATTTAAGTACTTGCGTTATTTCTCATTTTCCCAGTCCTTGATATGAGCTTGTAATTTTAGAGGAACATACTATAATATAAAATCAGTTAATTTAATTTATAATCAATTTCAGGATAAAACAGTTAAACTAACAAAAACAAGACAAGTAAAGAAAACTACAAAAGACCAAAGCACAAACTTATCTGTGACTAACTTACCTCTGCCAGATGAAGGGCCAGTTTGAGTCCTCGTCTGCCTGCATTTAAAAACACTGGAATATATTCGGCTGCATCCCCAACCTGTCACATTTGTAATCAAAATCTTCATAAATAATCAAAAATAGTCAATAATAGTGCAGGTCATACTTACTTAAAACAATATGAACTAGAGGTATTTGTTTTACTTGATCTCGTGTTGTCTAAATGTGCTTCTGGGCAATGATAATTGCTTATATAAGTTAATGTCAGACACCCTGTCAAAACCTTTCCTTTTTTTTAATTTGAAAATTCCATTACTAAGAATCGTCTTCATTGCACTCCAGGCATACCCATAGGTGCTAAGTTTCTCAATAAATAGCAAAGAGTGTTGATATCAATGGTTCCTGCAGCTCGTTGGTTGCACACACCTCTGCTATATTCTTTCTTGCACCCTAGTCAGCTTGAACCTTGTTTGATTTCAAAGCTCTGTAGTCTGGGAATTGCCGTATTATGGTGTCATCATCCAACGAACGGTCATTGACAAATTACAAAATGTCACTCCTAACCATCCTCATTAAAAACCAAAAGCATCGCAATCTTTACAGACTTGTTATCTGCCCATAAAAACTCTGGAAGATGGTGGTTATTGTAAGCCTCAACTTACCCAAATATCCCTAGATGCCAACCAACTTATCACATCCCATGAAGTTGAATAGTTATCCAATGGATACCTGGTCACTCGTATACACCTGGCAATGACAAGGCAGACAGACTGGTTTAGAAGGGATCAAGTCAAGAACAATACCTGCCAACAACCTTACAGACAGTCAAACAACTACTAAAGACTGCAAAGAAAGAGGCTTGAATAGATGGACAATGAGGAATACTGGGAGAGAAAACAAATATATCACCATCCCAAATCCTAAAGTCAACATCAACCTCTTGAAAAGAAGAGCTCAAAGCACAATTTTCCGACTTCGCACTCAACACATTCAACTTAAGTCACTTGAACAGAATCCAACCAGAATATTCCCCATTGCTGGCTGTGCACACATCCTTATGAAACTGTTGAGCACCATCTTTTTTAATGTTTGGTGCTTGGCGGTGTTTGGAAGAAACTTCTTCCTCCGAGACCACACAAATGGAACTCTTTGTACGGAACTAAACAACAGCTGACAACCACTTGCAGATACCACTGTATAGCATTGGGCCAAAGGGTAGGAGCCAACAAACCAACCCCTTTGGTGTTTATCACATTTAAACCACATATGTAAAACAGTCAACCCATGTGAAGGAAACAACACTGGCAAACACTTAAACAAACTTCTTTTTGCAGATGATCAAGCAGTCATAGCAACTTCAGAAACACAATCATATCAACAAATTAAACACAACATGTAAAGAATACAACAATGAAAATCAATGTAGAAAAAACTAGAAACATGAAAATATCTAGAAAAGACGGAAATACCAATATCTTCCTTGAAAAACAGCAAATCTAACAGATGAAAGACTCCACGCATATAGGGTGCATGATAACAGCAGATGAAATAATCAGTGTGAAAATCCAACAAAGATGAAATAAGGCAAATCAAATTATTGGACAAATATCACCATTACTAAACTGCAAGCATGTGACAATAACTATCAAAAGAGCTACATACAACATGATTTTTGTCCCGACGTTGTGCTACCAATGTCAAAACTGGACACTATCAACAAATGAAAAAAGACAAATCGCAACAGCAGAAATGAAATACCTACAAAGAATATTGGGAGTAACAAAAAGAGACAAGATCAGAAATGAAGACATCAGAAGACTGCTGATGGGAATAACACCAATATTAGACCACATTAAAAGATAGCAAATCCACTGCTGTGAGATTGTTTAATGTATGTCATTCACAGCACACACCAAGTACAAAACTGTCTGCCACAACACGAGTAAAATGAGAATGGCCATTTTGGATTTATAATAAAGTTAAAGCTCACAATAAATCCACATTTAAAAAAATGGTTTTTGACACATTTCAGCTTATGAAAATTGGGAGCCATGATTGCTTTGCATTATAAACAAATTCGTGCTGTAACAAGCGGCGTTATAAACTGATTCATATTGTAATAGATCGTGTTACAAACAGATTCATGTTGTAACAGATTTGTGTTATTAAAAAGATTTTTGTTGAATCAAGTTTCATTATAAACAGATTTGTATTGTCAGATTTGTGTTGTAACAGATTGTGCTATAAGCAGATTTGTGTTGTAACAGGTTGCATTATAGGTGGTATAGCATAATATTGAAGCTCCTACAACAGATCCTGGATGTACAGTGTTTGGAATAAAATCAGAATAAAAATAAAGCTGTGTTCTCACAGGAACCAAAACACTAAATTGAATTAAACAAACAATTTAAGTGCACAGCCAGCATCATTTTCTTAATCATGTGAAGTCCTACTACTAATCAACATACACATTGCAACAAGAGAATAAAAGACTGATTAAATGTATATTCAAACTATATCTGTGCTGTCTATACATGTATACTAATGCAAATGCAGAAATTATCAACTTGAAAAATCTCCTACGTAAAGAGTCTAATTTGTAGAACAAGAATAGTTCAATCATTAAAAATGTAAAACCTACTTTAAAAATGAACATTTAGAAATAGACAAAGCTTGGAATATGTTATGGCATTTTTGTTTAAATTGTGAACATCCCAGCCAGAATTAATTGCCGTCTATGTGGAGCCGCGTAGCGCAGTGGTTAGCGCGCTGGCTTCGCATCTGAGTGGTCCTGGATTCATTCCCCAGTTGAGGCGGTAATGTTTTTTTCAGACCGCAATGGCTCCCGGGTCGACCCAGCCTTAAATGGGTACCGGTTCAGTCCAGGAAGTAAAAGCGGCGAGGGAGAGGAGATGGCTACCGCCCTCATATAGCCGAGCCTTTGAAATGTGAGATCGCTAACACCTCACACCCCTACGGCAGTAATGCTATGGGATACTTTACTTTACTTTATGTGGATCATGAGAAAGGTCATATAAAAAAATGAATAAATCGATTGGCTGTAGTATGTAAGAACTTGGACTGACCACCACATCAGATAACCACAAAAAATTTCACAGGAATATTCCTTCCTATCTTCTTCTTCTGTGTTCATTCTCAATCTCTTGCTACCAAGCCCTGAACAGGGTTTTGCAAGTAGCAGGATGTAGTCCAAAACGGAATGCCTTGTGTCGCTAGTTTACAGCTTGACTGCACCTTTCAGTCCAACACATCCGTCTTCGGCAGTGAATAATATCAGACAAACAACAGCATGAATGGGAAATAAACAAACAAACATAAGCTAAACTTGTAACTCGTATTGAATGTCCTGACCTTAGGATCTCCACTAAACAAACAAACATAAGCTAAACTTGTAACTCGTATTGAATGTCCTGACCTTAGGATCTCCACTAAACAAACAAACATAAGCTAAACTTGTAACTCGTATTGAATGTCCTGACCTTAGGATCTCCACTAAACAAATAAACATAAGCTAAACTTGTAACTCGTATTGAATGTCCTGATCTTAGGATCTCCACTAAACAAACAAACAAAAGCTAAACTTGTAACTCGTATTGAATGTCCTGACCTTAGGATCTCCACTAAAATCAATCCCCATCACCAGTCCATTTGTTTCATGCATCAATTTCTCAGCAAGGTCAACTGTTATCTCTGCGACCTTGACACCTTGCCTACGGTCAATTGATACAAGCAGTTTTACAATGATGTCTACACCTTGACTTTCACAATCCTGCAAAGCTCTTATCATGGTTCGCATATACAGTTCACGAGTCATGCCAGTTTCAGGTATTTCTTTAGGAGTTGATCTAAGTTCCAGGTACTTGACACCGTCAGTTGCATATTCACTGATCACTCTATGGGTCAACTGAAGAGACAAGTAGTTATTGTTACATCTTCAGTTTGCCTTAAAAACTTTAAATCACATACATTTGTCATTGAGTAACAATGACTTTCACATGTTGTTCTTTATTGTTGGCGGTGGCAAAGGGTTAAGCTCAATGCGGAGGTCAAGAGTTGGGCTTTGCTGTCAGAGGTATATGGGACGCACGCCATGGGAACATTTGATTAGAGTTCAAAACCACTCCACTCCTTGCTATGACAGTATATACAACCCATATTATTAGCTTGTCATCAATATTGTCAGTATTATCCTGCATCATACACTAAAACAGCAATTAAGTCACAGGCCAGAGAAAATGGTTTCGCAAACTGTGAGTTTGAAACCTCGGCAATAGAGAAATCTTGAGTCAAAGCATTCTGTATCCTACATTAGTGATAGCAATTTTTTTTTATATATATACAGTTGCTAACCCCAGTACACTACATTCTTTAGTTATTCTTTATGATATCCTTGAAAGGTAGATATGATCATATTCAGTCCTCCATGTGATCCCCATACGTATTGCAGCCAGACATGACATTGCTAAAGCTTCTGTGACTTCCTATTACAGTCCAGACCCAAGGGTAGGGATGGAGGAAATTAAGGACATTAGAACATCCAAGCACGGTGTTATCCCCCATCTAAGACAGCAAGTATAAGAAGTAAAGTGTTCACCATTCACCTCTTCCCTTATTGTGATACAAGAAGTTAACTGTTCAACATTCACCTCTTCCTTATTGTGATACAAGAAGTTAACTGTTCAACATTCACCTCTTCCTTATTGTGATACAAGAAGTTAACTGTTCAACATTCATCTCTTCCCTCAATGTGATACATGAAGTTAACTTCAACATTCTCCTCTTCCCTCAATGTGATACATAAGTTAACTGTTCAACATTCATCTCTTCCCTCAATGTGATACATAAAGTTTACTGTTCAACATTCATCTCTTCCCTCAATGTGATACATGAAGTTAACTGTTCAACATTCACCTCTTCCCTCATTGTGATACATGAAGTTAACTGTTCAACATTCATCTCTTCCCTCAATGTGATACATGAAGTTAACTTCAACATTCTCCTCTTCCCTCAATGTGATACATAAGTTAACTGTTCAACATTCATCTCTTCCCTCAATGTGATACATAAAGTTTACTGTTCAACATTCATCTCTTCCCTCAATGTGATACATGAAGTTAACTGTTCAACATTCACCTCTTCCCTCATTGTGATACATGAAGTTAACTGTTCAACATTCATCTCTTCCCTCAATGTGATACATGAAGTTAACTGTTCAACATTCACCTCTTCCCTCATTGTGATACAACTGTTTCCTGCTATCTGCTATTATGTAAAACAAGTGGTTTTATCATACATCATATGGAAAATGTAGATTTCAATTTTGTTTGTTCTCTACTTCTCAATATTCCACACCTTCCCCCTCCACTCAAAAAACCTTTTTTAATAATAGAATTCTATTTCTGACTGTTTCTCTGCATTGTTCTTAGGTGCCCCCATACGTGCTCAAGTCTTTCATTGCTTAAAGTGCAGACGACAGACCACAAACTCTGCAGCGGCTCCAAAATAATTTTCCCATGACTTCATCAGGTACCCATTTAAAGCTGGGTCGACTGGGAGAAGTGGTTATACCATGAAAAAGACCCATGACATAGCCAGTCTGTCAAACCAAGTGTGACATGATTTGAGCCTAGTACGTTGGGTTTGTAAACCAAGCTGACAATCCCTTGGCCACAAGTTCCCCTACACTTAATGCTACAAAATAATTTTCCCATGACTTCATCAGGTACCCATTTAAAGCTGGGTCGACTGGGAGAAGTGGTTATACCATGAAAAAGACCCATGACATAGCCAGTCTGTCAAACCAAGTGTGACATGATTTGAGCCTAGTACGTTGGGTTTGTAAACCAAGCTGACAATCCCTTGGCCACAAGTTCCCCTACACTTAATGCTACAAAATAATTTTCCCATGACTTCATCAGGTACCCATTTAAAGCTGGGTCGACTGGGAGAAGTGGTTATACCATGAAAAAGACCCATGACATAGCCAGTCTGTCAAACCAAGTGTGACATGATTTGAGCCTGGTACGTTGGGTTTGTAAACCAAGCTGACAATCCCTTGGCCACAAGTTCCCCTACACTTAATGCAAGTGCAGCTTTTCTCTTTGAGTATTCTCTGTTCTCAAATTAGTTTTCCTAACTTCTATATATAGTTGTAACGACTACCTCCTACCAGATACACTGCTTCTTCTGTTGTGACAAGCTTTTGAATTTTCGTGAACAACTTGAAGCTTCTGAAATAATAAAAACAGTAGACATGTTTAAAAACGGACAAAGCCAAAATGATTTTGTCAAGGTGGGATCAAATGTTCCTTTTCTGTGTCCTATATTCTGAATGTTCCTATCCATTAGTGATCTTGTCTTCATGATTCTTTATCATGTAGCATATGCTTTACAGAACATTGTTCTCACAACAGCTGTTCTGTAAGACTCTTGATCTCTGGACAGAACTCCGACCGCGGTCGCTGTCATCTTCAGGACCTCTATGATGTCTTGTGTCCATCTTCTCCTTGGTCTGCCTCTGCCTCGCTTTCCAGGCACATACCCTCCAGTATCGTTCTCTCAAGGCCATTATTGCATTTGATGTGTCAAAATATTTTAGCTTTCTGGACACAATATTGTTTACTAACCAATTTTCCTCGATATTCAGTTCTTTTAGGATATCTGGATTTTTCTATTTTGCTATTCATGGTATTTTGAGCACCCTCCTTAAGCATTTTAGCTCAAAAGATTCAATCCTTTTCTTAAGTGTTTGTGTGGTGTTCCATGTATCACATCCGAATGTTGCCACTGGGAAGATGCAAGTGCGCAGGATTTTTATGTTTGCCATTTTATTAGAGTTCTGCCATAAGTTTCTCATTTTATTCAACCTTTACATTGCCATAGCCATTCTCCGTGTGACTTCCTTCAGGCAATCTTCATTGTTGCTAATAATCGAATCGAGGTACTCAAAACTTGTGACTATCTTAATCTCCTGCTGTTCAAGAATAACTTTAGGTTTGGTCTTTGTCTTGTCTCATTATCTTGGTTTTACTTATATTTAAGTATATATTCATGACTCTTACTATTTAAATAACATTTTCAACATTCTTAAAGACACGTAGAAATTTAGAAATGAGGACAAAGTGAATCATAAAGAAAAATAAGATAACATAATCCAACCAGGATCTTTTATAGCACATTCTATCTAGCTATCTTCGGTTCACTTGTCGTTAGACGTCGTGCGAAGGTGTGACCTCCTTTGTTTCATATTTTTTTGGCAGGTGAAAATCGACTGGTGACTTGCCAGGCCAATCCCAGCATCTGTTAACCCCTGGAATATATGATCGCTTATTTTTTAGACTGGTGAAGGTAGAAGCGTAAGTTAGAGCAAGGTAGACCCGCAGCCTGTCAGGCACCATCTAAGCTGCTCCGCTAACCGCATAACCAAGACCTAAATTTATAGCCACACAGTTTCCTTTTTGTAACATATTCTCTGTGAGGCGAATATCCCTAGAATAATTTGAGTAGATTTTTGACTTTAATTTTGCTCGAGCAGTGGCCGTTAGGCCTACTCTTTTTGTTTTCCAACTGCTAAGGTATTTTTAACATGCGTGCCACTGCATATGCGTATCTGATCTCACTACTCAGAGATCAGAGGAAATATTTACCGGATGATTCACATGAAAAAATCCTGGTCTGTACCGTGATTTGAACCCATGACCTCCAGCACCCGAGGCGAACACCTTACCTCGAGATCACTGGCACATTATAAACCTGAAATTATTTCAATAGACAACAAAATCAAAGACACATTTTCAGCAGGTTTATTTTCATTGACTGTTTCACACTAAACAATAAGAACTGTTGTTGAAAAGCATGAACAGGAGCTTATTTTATCAGTTATTAATTGTTGAATTATTTATTCATTGTCAGGCTTGTCAAAGTTTACCAATAGGTGGGCAACTACTGTAAATATGGAAAACCAGAAATGACAAATGAAATTTGAACTAGTTAGAATGCTTGACAGGGTTCAATCCCTGGTCTTCACAAGATCCAGTTTACCGAGCTATAAATGGTGATATGATTTGTAAGTCCTTATGTGGATATCAAGGCTTCTTACCGAGGAGGAAAGAATTGACCTACTGCATCTCAATGGATGTCATAAAAGGTGACTAAAGAGAGTTGTGCATGGGGCTAGCAACCTCACATCATGTACAGAAACCACCACTGCAAAAGCATACATGCTTTGGTGCAGGCTTTCTAAAGAATGCCAACTGTTTAACAACATAATAGAGAAGCCAGTGTATGAATATAACAGTTATTGACAGTTTTCATGTGAAATTCAAGACATTGGTACCTTTCATAGCATATTCATGGACAAGCTCAAACTCACTCATCGATATCCTTGTCTGAAGAAATGTGCAGCTCTTCCGTTGCATGTTCCCAATTTTGTCCACAAAGAGCTATTAGTTCCTGCAGAGCCTCCTGGCTGTAACTTGTATTGAGATGGGTGTGAAGTTCCTGGAATCAACATGTACAAAAGAAATTGGTGAAAATTATGGTAACTTTATTTCAATTATTGTATGTCCAACTATGTTAATCTTTGGTAGCAATATCAACATCAGAAATAGCAGTCATCAACATACAGTGCCTTGCATATTTGTAAAAGCAATTGTGTTTCTACATGTTACCATTTCCAGTTGCTTGTGTTTTCTATCATTTTTGCAGTTTAGACCTACTGTTTCATGTTCATAAATTGTTGTAGTATCTGTGGATGCTTGCGCTGAACAGAAGGAATAAAATGGTATGATTGTTGTTGTTGTTTAATGCCCATAATGAGTAAGTTTACTCTTTTGTGCGCCCTGAAAACGACATTCAGTGACGGGTTGTAGTAGCTTTCCTCACATCCCGATTATGCTGATGAAGGTGGACTGCAGTTATCCAGGCAGTTGTGCTATGCTTGGCTTCATCTGCGTGACGCTCACTACTACGTGGATCACATCAATCCACATCTCATCAGCCAGGCTGCCTTGAAAACAGCCTGTTTCCAGGGAACGCAACATGGAAGAGAGATTGTGGTCTTGGTCAGTGTATTGGGCCTTACCCTGACGTGACGTCCTGGTCAGTATGTTGTGCCTGAAGGACTAGCGTCTCAGTTCCCCAAAATGGCATGATAAAATCACTAATATAGAACCGTTGGCAGTTGGTTCAGAATTCACGCCACTGCACCCAAAATACTGTATGATGTGGATTGCCAGTTCATCTATTGTAGTGTCACCATCCAAGCGGTGGTCATTGGTTGGAATGTCACCCCTAAACATATTCAAAATTTGTGCTCTTTCAGGGAAGGTTTATTATGATTAATCAAAGTGTATTCAATTCAATACTCTGAAAGTTGGTTCCAGTCAAACCATTTGTTTACCCTGATGTATTTAGATTCTTAATCAATCAAACAGTGAGTATTTACCCATCATATATTTCTTCTTGCCCATAATTTCAGCTGAACTTCACAAAGGTAGTACTTTAAAAAAAAATATAAGCCAAATTACCACTTTGGGCAAATTTTTGCAGAATTTGTTCAGTTCCCCATAATCCATGATGTATCAGCTTCAGTCATCAGATAAAAGTTATTGCATTTGTTCTTGTTTCATGCAGTATCTGGGAAATATATGCAACAACTGGTGCAGGAATAGTGTCAGCAAATTAGATTATAATTTTTCCATAATGTAAATAAAAACTCTAAAATCTTGATTCTAGTAAGCAGGGAATGTGAATATGCATTATAAAGAATAATTCCATTTCCTGTGTGAAGTTTGGTCATATAAAATAAGAATTTGTTGTAATAACATTTTTTTTCCAGTAGGTTTACATACACCATGAGCAAGAGAAAAACTATATTTAGTATTCACCATCTGTAATTCAACATTTGCATATCATGTAATTTTAGAAAAAGAAGGATTAACAACAGTATTAAACTTATTGATGCATACCTTCATGGTTGGACTGAACAGGATCACTAATAAAAATTTGCAATTTGTGAAATTACAAAAGAAGTACCAGTTGAACTAGAGATTGGGAAATACACTCAAGTGGCTAATTATGAGTAGGCACACAGATAACACCATTATCTATCATCACAAAGTGATCAATACTATGGAGTACCTATACATAACAAATTTAGAAATTCTAAAATATATATAGAGAAGAGATTGTGAGACAGAAATCTGAATAACAAGACAAAAGTAGAAGAACTGAAAATGAAAGGAGGGATCTGACTAAAGTGTAAAATTATACTTATATACAAAAACTGAGATGATATTCTATTAATACTCAAACAATATTATGGGATCAAGATGCTGAGCAGCGCATGAGCTGCAGTGGTCAGCGACCCATAGCTGACTGCTAGTGTCAGGGCCAGCGAACCAGAGCTGCCAAGACCCTTCTACACCTCCATGCGGTGATCCTGGATAACAGGCTGCAGCAGGGCAGACTGGCTAAGGAGAAGGGATCGAAGAGGGAATGCTAACCCGGTACTAAAATAATGCTTGCTGAAGTCAGGTGTGTTTGACCGAAAGGTGCAAATATCGCAGTCTAGCTGTAAACTATAACAACGCATTCCATTCTCTGGACTACATTCTGCTACTTCAGCCCTTTCAGGGTTTGGTAGCGGGAGATTGAGAACGAACGAAGCCAAGCCAAGCCAAACAATATTCTAAATGTCATGGGCCTAGACTACATCCAACAATAGAAAGCTCAATTAGTAGTTGATATATAGCAATGCTGAGTACCGCTGTATAACCATTCTCGTCATCAAATAACCTGCTCATGTGTGTTGCTGATCACGAATCTCCACTTCCTCTTATCACATGTGTCATTTATCAGTTTCACCGCATCGTCTACTATGCCATTCCTTCAAGCTAATATTTTCTCTCTCTGCCTCAGTCTGTCCCTCTTTCCTACAATTCTGCCCATTGTCACAGTGTGTTCCAGCCTGCCTCTTCTCATGACATGCCCGATAAAGGATGACTGCCTTGTCCTGATTTTTGCCATAAGCTCTTCAAGTACCACACTATCACACTATTAGCTCTGTATGCAGTACATGGAATTCACAACATTCTTCTGTAAAACCACATTTCTGTTGTCTTAATATTCCCTGTGCTTGCCTGCTGATTGTCCATGACTCACCGTCATATGTCAGTACTGGTATCTCATAGCATCCACGAACTCTCTTTCGTATTTCCAGTAAAAATGTTTTGTTGCACAAGATGCCCCTCATACTCTACAAGAATGATTTAGTCTGGTCTATTCTTTTCTTTATTTCATAAGTGCATCTCCCATCAGATCTTATGTGGGTGTCCAAGTATAGAAATGTGTGTACCTGTCTACATGTGGTTACACAGAAAAATATGTTGTGGAAATAGAAACAAACAAATAACAATGTCCTGATGAGAGTAGGCATTGGTAGAGAACTATCGACAGACATTAAATTAAAATTAGACAAGTAAAATATTTTGAACTTATGAAAAGACATGATACTTTACTGAAAATAATACTTTCAGGCAGCGATATAAGTGGAGGAGCAACATCAAAAGATGAACTAATGTCAGTCTGGCAGAGTGTGCACCGCGAAGACAAGAGACAGGTGATATTGGAGGTCCATTGCAGCCAACCTGTGTGCAGAGACTTCACTTGAATTTAAAAGAGGATTGAAGAAGTGTGCACATCCAGCGAGCTACGGAAACCACCAATATCCACACCCTATGCGCTGAAAAAGACTGCATCTTTTTGTCTGTCCAGAGTGCAATGACATCGATTCATAACATAACAGAAATATATAATAATGATAATTTGCATCTGTTTGTGGCTCCAGCTCAGGCACATTAAAAATAACACATCATTCATCATAGCACGTGATACTGATATATACATACATACATTCACACAATACATTACTACAAATTATACACACCATAAGCACAAATCACAAACGCATCCACACACTGGTTTATGCATCTTTATTTATGTATTCTGATATCCAAATCAGTATAAATAAGTTATGTTATATGTAACCAAAAACACTGGTTGGAGAAGGCACAGCTTCGCCATTAAAAAACTGTAACATGGAACCTTCACTCCAGACAAACAAAAAAACACCAAAGAAAAACTAAGTACGAAGCACGGTAGCTAATACCTCAATTTCTAGTACTAACTTATTTCTGATTATTTGCAATCCAGGGGTGATACAAAATAAATAATGAAAACACTGAATAAAAATGTCTTTGTTCGTGAAATTATCCTCAGTCCGTCTACTTTTATTTGGTTAACCACAATTGTGTTTTGTGACCGGCTAGAAGAAACGGTGAACATGAACTAAAATACGCTAACGGTGCAAACTCAAATATCATATACTAACATTGTGTATGCTATTTTACTGATTGTATTAGAAGTAAGAGATCATTTGCATGTTATGCCAATTGAAATTGTCACATACACACACACTTCGTCACACAAACACAGGCCTTCCCTTTTGCTTTTTCAATTCAAATCAAATCATCCCGAAACATCTACCGTGTCTAGAAAAGAGAAGAATTTGAGGTGACCTAATACAGGTCTATTAGATAATCAAAGGAACGGATAAATTAGACAACAAGTTTTTTTTCAAAATACAACCTCCTACAAGAACAAGAGAGCATAGCTGCAAATTAACTAAAGAAAGGTCCAGATTAGATATTAGGAAATACTTTTTTAGTCAGACTCTGGAGAGTCTTTTAAACCAGTGTAAAGACGTTAAGCTAAGTTAAATTAATTTAAGTTAAGAAGCCGGTGATGTCGTTGGGGCCCACATGAACACACCTTCACAAACCCACGACACACCTCTCTCCGTCAGCGGCTGCTGCCTGGGCCTCCTCTGGTCGGAGATTGGTCTATAATGTCCTCTCATCTTTTTTTGGTATGACCTCTTCGTCGTCCGCCTTGCACTTTTTCATCGAGTTGCCGTCTTTTTACAAAATACATAGCCTTGTCACCAAAAGAATCATATAGATAAATGATAGGGCACAGGGGTACAGTATCCGTATCTATGGATCCGTGTTCGCGGTACGCCAATATCTTGATAAGAACATTCTAATTTTTCTGCGTGTTTTCTTTTTATATTCCTCCATGAGATGACAGGAACCGGCAGCAATCCAACCCTCTTAAAGCCGTCATTCCACCCTCCTCCTCCGATGTCCACTAAACCCACCCACACCCTCCTCCTCCGATGTCCACTAAACCCACCCACACCCTCCTCCTCCGATGTCCACTAAACCCACCCACACCCTCCTCCTCCGATGTCCACTAAACCCACCCAGACACTCCTCCTCCGATGTCCACTAAACCCACCCACACCCTCCTCCTCCGATGTCCACTAAACCCACCCAGACCCTCCTCCTCCGATGTTCACTAAACCCACCCACACCCTCCTCCTCCGATGTTCACTAAACCCACCCAGACCCTCCTCCAAATCTCCATGACGACTGTCCACCACCCATTCCACTCCTACTTATCCTCCGAGGTCACAATATACAGTCCACCAATTTCAAGTTTTCCTTCAAATGTTAAAGGATCTCTTCCACCTGATGCATTTGTCAAAACAGAACTGCGCTGCCGTCACCAGAGAGAACGATGGTCCCGAAGAAGTACACCTAGCAGATCACGAGACGACAAATCGACGATCGTCAAGCCAAGCCAAGAATCATTTATTTTACTTATCCGATACTTCATTTTAATTACTTTCCTTTCTATATATTTTTGGCATCTTCATAATCATGCCATTCCATAGATCACCTTTATATATATCATCTCATTGCGTCTTCACTATTTTTGCAAATATATGATGATGTTTTGAAAGAAAGAAAAAATAAAGAAAAAAATGTCCCTATCACTTTTATTGAAAAATTAAAAAAAAAAAAAAACCGCGAGATGCGATACTTAAAATAAATATACCCATTCTCACTTTTTGGCATACCAATCACTGGAAATCGAACGTAAGACAGAACCTCCGAATCTGGACGAGAGTACCTCCAACTCAAAGAAGAATTTTAAACAAATTTTAAAAATGTATTTCGGAAATAGGATTTGCCAACCACCTATCACTCACAGGAAGGATCAAAGAGAGAACCACCAAATGACATGAAAACACTCCTACAACACGGAAAACACTAGGTTAGGTACATACAGATACACACACTCATCCAAGCACTGGTTTATGCGTCCTGATATCACCCAATGGACTACGGTCTGGGGTGGAAAATTGTGCGCCTCCGCCAGTAGAAACTAGTGAGGTAAACATCTAAGCAACAACAACAACATACCATTGCCAAGAAGTCTTCAAAAGGCTTTATTGCTGTTTTAATTATTTCTTGCATTTCCTCATTTGTAACTCGGTCTTTGTGTGTGACCTTTAAAAGTCTTCAGGAACATCACATCTCCAAGCCCTGTATTCTCCGTTGCATGTCAGCTGTAACTGTCCATGTCTCACAAGCATAAAGGAATATTGACAGGACCAATGCATGCATTAATCTTACCTTCGTTCATGTGGATAACCATTTTTCTTGTCAGATTTTTGAAGCTGTGCCATTGCCGCTATTGTCTGCTATTCTGGCCAACACCTCCCATTTTGATCCTTCATCACTGACAATCGAACCCAGATATTTAAAAAGGTCAACCACTTCGAATTCCTGGCCATTAGATTTTATCCGACAATTGAAGCCGTCAGCGCTGTTGGTCCTTAATTTTGTCTTTCCAACGTTAATCCCCATACCATAGTTAGGAGCTGTTTCGTCAAGCCGTCTGGCCCATTCCAAGAGTTTCGCTTCTGTGCCTGCCAACCCGTCGATTTCATCTGCAAAACGAAGGTTGGTAATCGTTGTTCCCTTTATTGATAGTTCCAACATGATCTCCAAGTGCCTCATTAATAATACCCTCACGAAATATGTTGAAAAGTGTTGGGGGAGAGTGTACAACCCTGTCTCACACCGACCGATGAGCGAAACCAGTTCTCTCGCCTCCCATTCACAAGAACTGCGCTAGACGCCTTGTCATACGGGTGTTCAAGGACATGTACAATATTTCCGTTGATTTTATACCTCCTCATGGTTGCCCAAGGCGATGTATGCCATACCGTATCAAACGCCTTCTTGAAATCAACAAACACATGATACAATTTTTCTTGTATTTCAATTAGACGTCTAAAAAACACAGACCCCCTCTATGTGACGTCACAACTGTCTTCTAACCTAATTTTTTTTTAAACAAAAAATAAATAAGGAATAGTAAATATAATGTAAATCAAGTTATTATATTGGCAAAACAACATTTGCAAAGTAGGAAATAATATTTAAGTAATCTGACATGACATTCACAAGAACTGCTTGATCAGTTCAATATTGCCTTTAATAACACATGTATATTAACTTTTTTTTTGGGGGGGGGAGAAATAAAATGTGAAATAATCACGGAACAAAATGTAATTCGTATAACAAAAATTGTAAGCGTTTAAAATTGTGAATAATTTGTTTTTAGTTCTCATAATTCTGAAGTAAAATCAGATCCGCATCCATTCAACTGACTAGATGTGAATGTATTTCTTAATTAACATCTTTAACTGGACGGCATTTTCCATGCAAATAGATGGTTGAGTATTCTACAGTCTACTTTGACCATGTTTGACCAAACATTTGTCCATTTGTAATTTGAAAGTTCTTATCTAGCTCAATGTAAATCTATTTGACCTCATTAGTGGAAATCGCTGATGTGGTTGTCGTAAGGTAATTTATTAATATGTAGTTTATAGTTTTCAAGAGTGTAATAATAATACTATTAATAAGGTTCGCTTAGGCGTCTGAGGCCCGTTGCGTCGGTCAGCCACATCCATGACCCACAGCTGTGGCGTGGCTCCAGGCCTCGTCTCGTCCATCGTGGAGGAGGAGGTTGCTACTTGCTGGAGCCATACTGTTCGGGGATGGCCTCTTCTACGCTTCCAGCCGGTCGGGGGGGGGGGGGGGGAGACTTTTGGCGCTGAGGAACGACTTATGTAGTATCTTGTGGGCAGGGGTTTCCTGGTCCGGCCGTACAACATGACCGAACAAAGAAACTCTGCGCAGGTCAAGTGTTTCTGAGATTGGGTGGATGCCTGTTTTAAACAGAGACCTCCACGTTGCGGATGTAGTTATGCCATCGGATGCCATAGATACGCCGCTGGTTGCGCATGGGAAAGACGTAAAGTCTCGACATGTCATGTTTCAGCAATGTCCAGGTTTACGGAGCCATAAAGTAGGACTGGGACCACGCAGGACCGGTAGATGCGGATTTTTGTCCCAAGGGAAATCTTGTCATTACTCAAAGAGTGTTTTGCATTATATTAAAAAAACAAAACGTAAATATATAGTTTTAAAAGCAACAATTTACTAGCTATTTGAGCCGTACACGGCGCCACTAATTTCATTCTTCTATACTGTTCTAAAAATCCCAGAAAATTTGTTTCTCTCATTATTTTGTATTTATTTTCTTGCACACAACGCTGTTATATTAGTTTAGAGTAATCTTTCAGTTTAGTTGGTTGGGCGTAATATTAAAAAATCTCTGGAAAATGCCAATATTAGGATATGTAGTCCAGCACTCAATACTTGTGTTACTCTGTGGTCTCGAGGCAAAATGTCTGCTCGGGTACCTGAGGTCGAGTGTTCGAATCACGGTGAAGACCCGGATTTTTTTTCACTTGGATCTTCTGGTAAAAATTACCCTGAACTTAAAATTCATTAATAGTTGGAAATCGAAGGCACAATACACTGACCAAGACCACAATCTCTCTTCCATGTAGCGTTCCCTGGAAACAGACTGGCTGACGTGATGTTGATCGATGTGATCTCCGTAGTAGTGAGCGCCACGCAGATGAAGCATAGTACAACCGCATGGAGGGAGGGTCGCGGCCCACCTTCATCAGCATGCTCGGGATATGTGGAAAGCTACTACAACACCTTTTTCAGGGTGCACAAAATAATAAACTTACTCATTATAAGTATAAATAATAGCTGTCCATCGTTGTCGATGAGGATCGCCGACATCATCCTTGTCACAGATTTCCCTGTTGGGTGTGGGTGCGCGTGTGGCTGAACAGGCCAATGCGGGCACGAAAACATCTGCTACATATCGGGCACACGAGTTTGTAGAAGGGGATGGTGTTCCCGCTGCTCGGAATTTCCGCGTCTCGCGTCTGCTCTGGGCTTTCACAACACGGTCGTCTTCACCGGCAGCTACACCCGATTTGACTGCGCTTCTTCAGTCAGATCTGTTTTGCGCAAGACATTCCCAGGTATCGATGTCTATCTGGCAACTTTTTAGTGAGTCCTTCAGACCGTCTTTAAAGCGTTTCTTTGGGCGCCCTCTCTCGCGCCATCCCTCTCTCAGCTCGCCGTAGAGAAGCTTCTTTGGAAGCCGCTCGTCTGACATACGGACGAGGTGTCCGACCCATCCTAGTCGTGCTTTTTCTAGCAGTGCATGGATGCTGGGCATGTTAGCCCTCGAGAGAACCTCGATGTCAGTGACACGATCTTGCCATCGGATGTGGAATATTTGCCTCAGGCAACCTGTGTGGAAGTGGTTTAACCTCCTTGCATGTCCAGAGTATACAGTCCAGCTTTCGCAAGCGTATAGTAGGGTTGGAATGATGGTTGCACGGTAGACTTTGAGTTTGGTCTTGACGCTGATGCCACGACGTGCCCAGACCATCGAGCGCATTCTACCAAAGGCTGTGCTGGCCTTTGCTGTTATGAGTATTAAACAACAACAAACAACAATAACCAAAGTTATTTGTATCTTTTTCCAGGTGGTTTGTTATGAGCAGCTAAAGATGGCGCCTGGCTGCGGGTCTACTTATCTCTAGTGTTTGAGTCTATTAAGGGGGACTCGCACATCGGTAAAAACCACCTCCAAGAAACTGGAGACATACTCTGTAGAGTTTTGTAAACCAGTATAAAGACGTTAAGTTGAGTTAGTCCAGTTTAACGGTATTCTTGGAAGTTGATGGTGGCTACCACTCGCTCGATATAACCAAAAGCAGATAAAGGAATGGAAATATGTGGAAACTTCTAGCCAAAGTATTGTAAACAAACTATGGTTGTCGTGACAGCGACCACAAGACAAATTTGTATTTGCACGAACAACAGAAAAGAAAGTGAAGTAATGGGTAGCCGGGAATTCGAAATACCGGAACTCCAGGTGACAGAAGCTCAGAAACAAAATGAAACCCACGTTCCGGCCACACGCTTTCGTCGAGGGTAAAGATCAAACAAAAACAATGCTGATATTTAGGTAACAGGACAACAAGTAGTAAACAGCCGTAATTTAAAATGAATAACTTGAACTGAGGTTGTTACATGTAATTTTGTTTTAATTGAAGGGCATGAACTTTATATTCGTTGCTTTTAAAATAATGGTTATATCCCTTTCACTATTTATTTTCCATTTCGTCCCAACGAACTTAACATTTGCATGAAGATACTTCTCCCTCTTCTCACCTCACTCTGTTTCATTTGACTCTATCCTACAGTCACACCTTTGCACAACTTTCACACGCGCCCTCGTGGTAAAGCCCTTCCATTGCACTTTGGTTGGGCTAGCTTCTGAGGGCGCACAAACCTAGCATAGGTACATACAGATGCACACATGCATCCAAGCACTGGTTTATGCGTCCTGATATCGCCCAATTGACTACGGTCTGGGGTGGAAAATGGCGCGCCTCCGCCAGTAGAAACTAGTGAGGCAAACATCTTAGCAAAAAAAAAAAAAAATGAAGATACTTTCTAAATGGTAAGTTAAAATATTCGCACAGAGACGTTTCAAAATTAATATTATTACACAGAACTGGAGCAACAGCGACTCACCTCTATCCAGCAGCACACACTTTTATTTTTTAGTAATCGTGAGTTAAATTATTTTCTTATTAAAATAATCTAAGATTTTCTACTTTTGTAATTTCCGAAATACAAACATTGTTAACAAGCCGTTTTACCTAAGAACAGTAACAAACGTTAACCAATGTTCCTACGTGAAGCTCTTTATCATGGGCTAGACAAACGAGAACAACATTGACTAAAAAAAAAACAACAACCCAGTAAACTAAGTTAAATTAATTGCAGTAAATAAATATGCGAATTAACGAGAAGAAAACAGCAACTATGAAGATCAGTAGAACACCTGGGCTACTTATCATAAGTGTCAATGATATTGCTCTTCAACAAGCCCATGAATTCAAGTACTTGGGCAGTAATGTTTTCAGCAGACGATAGAATCGACAAGAAAATCGAGACTAGGTGTCAAAAAGCATCTACGATAACTCATCAGCTGGCCCCACTCCTTAGGCATCCGAGCATTGATTTGGCACAAAGCAACAGCTGATAAACAATATATTTATGTCGACTCTGTGCTACCAGTACCAAACATTGCCTCTGTCCAGGACGCCGTGAGAGCAGAAGTTCGAGGTGTGAAATGAAGTGTTAGAGAATGGTCATCAGTGTTACCAGGAAAGACAGAATGGGGAACGACGACATTAGAAGTTATGGTCGGCACTACGTCTTGTACTGAATACATTTCCAGGCAGAAAATGCGTTGGTTTGGTCATCTCATGAGAATGCACTCTCATCATCCTCCACGTTGCTAGACCTGACGTCAGGGAAGGGGACGGTCGCGAGGCAGGTGGAAAGATGGCATTAGAGTGATTGTGCAGCGATGCCGGCTCACACTGACAGACGCAACGCACTTGGCGCATGACAGACGATTTAAGCTCCCCACATCGTTTAACGGCATAACTGGTTAGAAAACTAACTAACTATCCTACAAACAAATCTCATGCTTTGCGTTACCAATGATTTCATATCTAATTCTCACATTGTAGTTAAGTTTGTCCTACGTAGCAGGAGTGTGTGTAACCATCGAGCTGCATGAACTATTAGTGCTCATACAATTTCTAAAAAGGTTGTGTGCTATTAAGTTAGCTCGATTCTGTGTAACATACAAGGGCATTTTCATAAGTCTTTACCCTGACTATGAAGGAGAAGAAGGAGAAAGTTTAAATTTGGCACATATGTAGCTTCCAATTTGTACTGGACTTGAGAAGTATGAATTTACCTCAACGACGGATTTACCCAGTATGGTGCATAGCGCAACACATCTTATTGACTGGATCTGCTTCTCTAACGGTTTGTCAGAACAATGGAGAAATCAGATGCCAAAACTGACAGAATTATTGATGTTGCAGGGAAAAACATTTACAGAAATACACAGGAAGATGGAACCAGTGTTTGAGTAATTATGTCCTTCGTATGCTTCTGTAAAAAACTGGTGTAGGCAGTTTAAGTGTGGCCGTTCCCATGTTGCTGATCTTCCAAGATCATGAAGACCATCATCAGAGTGCAGAGATGAAAATGCTGCAATAATGAAGAAAATCATTGACCAGGAAAGGAAAATGACAATTGCAGAGATATCTAGGTCAGCAAAACTGAATGAAAGTACAGTTTTTAGAGTTTTACACAACAGACTGAACATGAGAAAAGTGTGTGTTCGCTGGGCCCCGCTAACATGGGAACAGAAACAAACGAGGGTTGATTGCTGTGGTCAGTTGCTCAAAATGTGTCGGTCGAAAAACATGTTGTGGACCATGGTGACAGTAGATGAGACTTGGGTTTACCATTATGACCCAGAATCCAAAATTTCCAGCATGCAGTGCTCATCAACACATGCCAAGCCAAGAGCACAGAAATCCGCAAGAAAAGTGATGCTGTTTTTTGGGACGTCCAAGGTGTCCAATTGAAAGATTACCTGCCTCATGGCAACACGGTTAATGGGCAATAGTATGGAGATCTCCTTACCAAACTAAGAAAGACTGTAACCAGAAAACGAGGGATAGCACGCATTCAAATTCTGCCTTTGCTTCAAGACAATGAGCCATCCCATAAAGCAAGGCTTGTGCTGCAAACAGTCAACGATTTTAATATTGAAATTCTTCCCCACTCGCAATATCCTCCGGATTTAGCTCCATAACTTTTTTCTTTTCCCAAGATATAAAAATACAGCTGAAAGAAAATCATTTTGACAGTGACGAAGATGTCATACTGGCTTGTGATAACTGGTTTAGTTCGAAAAATAGGCTACATTATTCTAAAGGTCTTTTCAGATGTCACGCAGAGATGGCAGAAATGTATAAATTCAGGTCGTGGCTACATTGAAAAGGAATAAGCACTGTGCCAAATTTCAACTTTCTCCTCCTACTCCTTCATGGTCAGGGTAAAGACTTATCATAAGCCCTTTGTAGCATACTCCGCCTTTTGAGTGATCTTTAGGCTGCTCTTATTCGAGTTTTCTTTCTTTCTTCCCTTTTCGCTTTAGTTTTTTTAAACTCTTCTTTATTCTTTATTTGTTCTGTTTATACTGACCGAGCGGCAGGGGGCGGGGGAGGGGCGGTTCGTGGGGGGCTAGAAAAGTATGGGGGACATACTGAAAATTGTTTTGAACATGTTTATTGGGGCAGATTTATTTTTGATTGTTTGAATCTTCAATTCATGTATATAAAAATGATATTATAACATACAATAATGGGAAGAGTATCACACTTCTGAAACGTCTAAAATGGATCAATTGAAGCTCACTAACTCATTCAGCATTCATTCACACATCATTCACTCAGTCACTCAATCGGTACCAATTCACACGCCACTCACTCACTCATTCAGCACTCATTCACACGTCATTCCCTCAGTCACTCACTCGTACGTCATTCATTCACTCAGGCACTCACACGCCGCTCGCTCACACGCCACTCACTCGTACTTAATTACCCCACTCACACGTCATTCACTTACTCATTGATCATCCCCTTACTCACTCATTCAGTCAAAAGCTATCACATATTCAGTCTATCATCCAAGTTAATTATTTAGTCACAATTCATTACAGGAATATCACAGTCATTGTGATATAAGACCTGCTTTCGTCCAACAGCAGACAACATGGATATTGTTGGAGATATGAACGTTTTGCTGTTGTTAGTGATTAGTCTGATAATATGGTTACTGAGTTGCGCACCCAATAGTCACTTGGAGCCGCCATCTGCCACAAACAGGAAAGGGAGGCCTCAGGAGAGTTCAGAGTGTGACTGGCTGGGTTTACGTCATTTCTTCTCACTGACCAGAAACTGACCTCGTTGGGAGTAGAGAGTTGATTACTCACGAGTGACTCCCTTGTCAGGTTTGCCGATTGTCTGAGCAGCGGGGATCAGAAGTGGTCGAGCCAGACTCAATGGCTGTGAGGCGCTGAAACAGCTGGCCTTCATTATTGGCCTCTTTTTACTCCCGAGTCCATTCCCTCGCAGATTAATTCATTTATGTTTTTGTTCATTCAAACTGTCCTTCCTTCACGAACGTATTCTCCAATGTCCTATAGACCTATCATTATATTCATTTTAATTCATATTTTTATTCTGTGGTATACTAATAATAATGTTAATGGCAGTAAAAACAGTTGAAAGATACATAATGTTAATAGTAGTGTAGTAGTGGTAATGGGAGTAGTACTTGTGATAGCATCAGTATCGTTGTAGTATTAGTATTAGTGGTGGTAGTAGTAGTAGTAGTTGTAGAAGTAGTAATAGTAGTAGAAGTAGTAGTATTAGTTGAATGGTAGTAATAGTAGTTGCAGTAGTGGCGGAAGTTGTAGTAGTAGTGGTATTAGTTGTAGTGGTGGTAGTAGTAGTAGTGGAATGGTAATAGTAGTAGTAGTAGTAGTAGTAGTAGTAGTACTACAAGTAGACGTAGTAGTAGTGGTAGTTGTAGTAGTAGCAGCAGTAGTAGTAGTAGTAGTAGTAGTAGTAGTAGTAGTAGTAGTAGAACGAGCAGTGATAGTAGCAGTAGCAGCAGTGTTGGTGGAAGTAGTAGTAACACGACTCGAAGTAGTAGTAGTAGTAGTAGTAGTGGTAGCAGTAGTAGTAGTAGTAGTACTAAAAGTAGACGTAGTATTAGTGGTAGTTGTAGTAGTAGCAGTAGTAGTAGTAGTAGCAGTAGTAGTATTAGTAGTAGTAGCAGTAGTAGTAGTAGTAGTAGTAGTAGTGGTAGCAGTAGTAGTAGTAGTAGTGGTAGTTGTAGTAGTAGCACTAGTAGTAGTAGTAGCAGTAGTAGTATCAGTAGTAGTAGTAGTAGTAGTAGTAGTAGTACTAAAAGTAGACGTAGTAGTAGTAGTGTTAGTTGTAGTAGTAGCAGTAGTAGTATCAGTAGTAGTAGTATCAGTAGTAGTAGTATCAGTAGTAGTAGTAGTGGTAGCAATGTAAGCTGCCTCTGTTATGTGACGTAAGGTCTTGCCCTGATTGATTGCTCATGGCTGATTGCACTGGTTACTCCCATGATGTTTCAAAAAGTGAAGAATAACAAATATTGATTGCACATTAAGTATGACGCCACACCATCTAGTTCATAGAGGAAGAATAATTAACCAACTATTCAAGTAAAGACATTATCAATCGTTGTTAGCTTACATTGAAGGGCAGCTCAATCTGTCATTACACGTTTTTATTGTATAACCCAGAGAATACTTAATTAGAAGGGGCTGCACTGTTCAAAGGGAAGATTAGAAGACGATTAGAAAGTTTGAGTCTCTCTCTCTCTCTCTCTCTCTCTCTCTCTCTCTCTGTGTGTATGTGTGTGTGTGCGTGCGTGCGTGCGTGTGCGTGGGCGTGTTCGGGGGCGCGCGCGTGTGTGTGTGTGTGTGGGAGAGAGAGGGAGAGAGAGAGAGAGAGAGAGAAAGAGATGTATTATGTTTTGAGAAGAGAAAAGTTTGCTAAAATATGAGTAAAGGCATACTTGCTGACAGAGCTAATAGTAAGCTGTATCCATTCTACTGGCCCATCAGGTCAAATGATAATGTTTATCCAAGTTTACTAGCGGCGTGCATCAACTGTTCTCAGCATTGGTACGAGAAATAGGTCAAATTGATGACACGCAACAGCGTGATCTGAACTTTGAGCAACAGGAAGTAGTTGCTGTTATTGAATACCCACATTGTGTATGTTTACTCTTTTGTACGCCCTTAAATTGGCGTTAAGTGGCGGGTTGCAGTAACTTTCGTTACACCCCTTGTTGCTGGTGGGTGTGAACCAGGGTCCTCCAGGCTGTTGTGGTAGGATTGGCTTCATCGGCATGTCGTTCACTACTACGGGGATCACGCCGATCTCCCACCTGTTAGACAGATGCCATACATCTGTATTTTTACAGGAAACGCTTAATGGAAGACATATGTGATCTTGGTCAGTATATTGCACCTGCCCTGACTCGACGTCCTGGTCAGTATGTTGTGCCTGACCGGACATTCGTCCCAGTGCCCCTATCAGCCTCATGATATCTGCTATACATGTGCGGTCAGTCTGTTTGTCTGGACCAGATACGCTAAAAGCTAAATCAACAACACTTATCGACAACGACGTTAGATACAGACTTATTGTTAAATGCCCAGACTGAGTATAAGTACTCGTTTGTGTGCTCTGAAAACGACGTTAGGTAGAGGATTGCGTGTAGTCTAGTCGACAGTCAACTGGCTTGCTAAGACTGGGATTGAACCGCGTCAGGTTTCGAATTCACGGACGGACAGAATACAAATTCAGGCGTGGTTTGTTCCTGATATGACCGCTCTTTCAGTCGAGGCATCTGTAAATGGGTACCTGACGCATGAGTTGGAGACGGTACTAACAGCAAGGACGGAAACTGGACACCCCACCTCAAATAGGCTGCGGCTTATCATACCCAACGGTAATTGTTGCAATGAGACCCACCTTTACCTTTTTTTTTTTTAAAGAGAATTGCAGTAGCTTGCTTTCCTTACATACAGGTACGTACAGGATGAAGGTAGATCAGGGTCTTCCATGCGGCTGTGTTATGCTTGGCTTCATTTGAGTGTCGATCACTACTACGGAGATCACGTGGATACCCCAACCCGTTACCAGACTGTCATGAAAAAGTCTGTTTCCTGTGAGAATTGGGTCTTAGTCAGTATATTTTGCCTGACCCTGACTAACATTGTCCGATCACTATGTATTGTCTGACCAGATGCTAGTCTACTCTCACTATATTCAGACTTTAAATAAACGACGGTAGCTAATAAACCACATGAGCCTGCGGGCCAGACGGAACGGTGGCTAGTCATAAGTTCATATCTCTGGAAGTGGAGTTTGAAAAGTCCTGTCGCTGGAGGAGATACATAAATATAGTCAGACAATCCTTACATCGAAATGCCCAAGGCAAGGTTTCTCATCCGTGTTCCCTTGAGCACTAGAGTTTCGTGAAAGGTCTCTGATGGTTCCACGCCAGATAGTAGTTTGAATGAAATAAAGGTGGTAAACGACACACACACACACACACACACACACACACACACACACACATAACCACACATACGCACGCGCACACACACACACGCACACACACACACACACATAAACACACACGCGCGCGCACACACACACACACACACGCTTGCACACACACAACCACAACCAACACAAAAAGCAACAAGCAAAACCTAACTCATATTTATGCTCGTGATCAGCTCATCTATGTTTCCTGCTATATTTACTATTCAGCATTGCCATAACAATGTGCCTGTAATGTACAAAAGACAGTTAATAAGTCAAAGTCCATCAATCATCTCGTTGCAAATGCCACTGACCACAAATGACCAGCTCTGTCCGTCTTCCTCCAGGTGTAACCATTTAAACGTGGTTCCACATCTCAGTCTCTTCTCTGATTATTTGTAGGTCTACCTTTCTTTCTTTTCCCTGTGAGAACCATCATTGCATATATCAGTGCCTCCCAAACTGTTTAATGTGACGGTCTAGCTGGCATTTATCCATTGGTGGGACGGTGGGGTTAGTGGTTAAGTGATAAGGCTCACAAGCTCAAGGTGCTGGATTCGCTCCCCATCACAGCACCGGCCGTTACTCCGGGGAAGCAAACCCTTAGAAGATGCAGGAGGAAGCAGACCCTTATATAAAATGCATGTCGAAGTCGCATGCACTGAGCCGACAGGCGCAAAAAGGAAAACATATTGCAACACACACCGCCTTGGGGAATAGAGAAATAAGGCGAACGTAAAAATAAATTAAAAGGGATCCTTTGCATCAAGAATTGGTGAAATAATGTATTGATTATTGTTCTTCTTTTCTTTCATCTTAAGTTTGTACTAATAATAATGTGTCCATTATCTTCGATGATGACCGCCAACATCATCATGTGTCATACTACATCCTTGAGTGCGCTCGTAGAAGCTGAGCAGTGGACTGAGCTGTAACGGTCATCGACACAGAGCTGACTGCTAGCGTCAGGGCCAGCGATCCATAGCTGACTACTAATGTCAGGGCCAACGACGCATAGCATGACGCTGTAGCTAGCGCTGAATTTTGATTATACCGAAGGAGGGTTGCGCTGTTCGTCAACCTCACTCTCCCGCCCCAAAACTGTCTGGAGCCAGTAGCAAGACAAAGTTACGACTGGAGATAGTTAGAGATGCAGTGAAGGACCATGGCTTGTTAGGTGTCTCGCCGTGCTCTTTGCGATCCCCCACCGCTCAGCTGAGAGTAGTCATTCTACAAGTTCAGTCAGGCATAGCGTCATCGCGCAGTCAGCCGATACCAGTCTTCAAATGCCAGGATAGACATACCCTATTTTTCTTTGTGACGCCGATCAGGTCGTCCACGTAGCAAAAAGACACAACGCCGTGTTGTGACGTCATGGTTAGCACTAATGACCTGGTTCCATGATAACAAAATGCCACGATTCTCAACAAGTGATTGATACAGATGCACACTTCGTGTCTCAGAACGACGTAGGACATGGCCAATACACGAGCAATACACATACATAACTTGACTCATCTTTAACAATGAATAAATACAATGAAAACACACATCTTGAGGATGAGATGAAAGCTTGGCGCCATCTTGGGAAGTCAGTCATCCCGTCAAGCGACTGGAGTTAGAAGGTGGTGCAGATTTTTGCGCAAGGCTCAATCCGGAAGCCTTACCCGTGTACAGGTAACCCACAATTGAGCAGGCGTAAGACCTCTACATGGCCATCCAAACATATTTTAATAATACAAAAGACAAATAATGTATCACACACGCACGCGTACGCGCACGCGCACGCACACGCACACACACACACACACACACAAGCACACACACAAGCACACACACACAAGCACACACACACAAGCACGCACGCACGCACACACACACACACACACACAGACAGACAGACACACAGACACACGGACAGACAGACAGACAGACAGACAGACAGACATACATACATACATACATACATACATACATACATACATACATACAGAGGAGGCAAAGTAGGTATTCCAGCCAAATTGTGAGACCTACAGGAGGCAAAGTAGGTATTCCAGCCAAATTGTGAGACATACAGGAGGCAAATTAGATATTCCAGTCAAATTGTAAGACAGAGGAGGCAAAGTAGGTATTCCAGTCAAATTGTGAACATGTGCGAGAAGCAAAGTTACAAAACACACGATTTCGATCATGCCATTCGTGATAAACTTTGAGCAAAATGGGCATGAGCAGCGACTGTACTGTCTGAACAAAAACCTGCAGGAGACAGGAGCAGCGACTGTGCCGTCTGAACAGAAACCTGCAGGAGACAGGAGCAGCGACTGTACTGTCTGAACAAAAACCCGCAGAAGACAGGAGCAGCGACTGTGCCGTCTGAACAAAAACCTGCAGGAGACAGGAGCAGCGACTGTACCGTCTGAATAAAAACCTACAGGAGACAAGAGCAGTGACTACCGTCTGAACAAAAACCTGCAAGAGAAATGAGCAACGACTGTACTGTCTGAACAAAAACCTACAGGCAACAGGAGCAGCGACTGTACTGTTTGTACAAAAACACACAGGAGACAGGAGCAGCGACTGTACTGTTTGAACAAAAACCTACAGGCAACAGGAGCAGCGACTGTACTGTTTGAACAAAAAACATACAGGAGACAGGAGCAGCGACTGTACTGTTTGAACAAAAACCTACAGGAGACAGGTGCAGCGACCGTACCGTCTGAACAAAAACCTACAGGAGACAGTATAAGTAATTTAGACATACTGTGATGATGTGCGGTGCACAAACCAAAGTCACAAGATGACATCCTATCCACTGCAACCTGAAGAACTAGTAGATCATTCCTTTCAGTCAACTTGTTCCCCATTGACTATAAAATGTCACACGCTATAAGTATTACAACACGTATCAGAAACAGTGCAAACAGCATTGCAGCGGACATCGAAGCCAAATGCACATAATCCATATGCTCATCTCAAATGTCGCAGAAATGTCCAGACACCTTTTTAATTATTTTTCAAAGAAGTCCATTGACGACTGGGATGTGATGATGGGTGAGTGGCGAAAACTATAGACGTAGATAACACTGAAGCTGTAGGCTTTCTCCTTGCTTATTTCTTTTATATTTTTCTCTACTTCTTACCTGAGAATGATCAGGCCGTCATTAATAATTAGAGTAATATGAGTCAGGCTCACTTAACCTGAATCTTCTTATGGTGAAGGAAATTCCATGTTGCTAATCGATATGCATTCATAACATAATCAGGTTGAGCTGAAAGCATTAAAAAACTGCACGTCGATTGACTTTCAAAAAACAAAACGCACTCAAACTTCATAAATACGAAAGAACGTGATAAACTTCAGCTCAGCACTTTGTAACTTTGTTAATACACGAACAAGGTATATGTTGGCTATGCCCCACACGTGTTCGTGGAATTGTACAACTAACTTTGTTAGTACACGAGCAAGGTATAGGTTGGCTATGTCCCTTACGTGTTCGTGGAATTGCGGAACAGACTTTGAATACATCCTCACTGGAAGCCGTCATCTTTATTATCGAATAAGTTCCACAAGAGATGAAGGAGGCCCCAATTAAACACACGTACAAGCAAGAGTGCAATCACCAACTCAGGGACAATCACAGTAGTATCTCTCTGCTGTCAATCGCTGTCAAAATTCAGGACCGAGTCCTGCTCAACCACCTAAATGCTCACCTTCTGCAGTGTTTACTCATGTGGATTTCGTGAGGCGGTTGACATGATATATGCAGCATGTCAATTACAAGAAAAATGTCAAGAACAGAATTGTGACATGTACACAGTTTTTGTCGATCTGACCAAAAGCCTTTGACACCGTCAATATGGATATACTCTGGTAGATCATGGCGAAGTTTGGCTGCCCCTGCAGCTTCATTGCGATTGTACATCAGTTTCATGATGCTATGATCATTAGTGTACTGCATGAGGGAGAATTGTCGTTAGCTTTCTCAGTAACCACAGGTGTCAAACAGGACTGTGTGCTGGTACGGACACTTTCTCAGTAACCATAGGTGTCAAACAGAACTGTGTGCTGGTACGGACACTTTCTCAGTAACCACAGGTGTCAAACAGAACTGTGTGCTGGTACGGACACTTTCTCAGTAACCACAGGTGTCAAACAGAACTGTGTGCTGGTACGGACACTTTCTCAGTAACCAAAGGTGTCAAACAGGACTGTGTGCTGGTACGGACACTTTCTCAGTAACCACAGGTGTCAAACAGGACTGTGTGCTGGTACGGACACTTTCTCAGTAACCACATGTGTCAAACAGGACTGTGTGCTGGTACGGACACTTTCTCAGTAACCACAGGAGTCAAAAAGGACTGTGTCCTGGTACGGGCACTTTCTCAGTAACCACAGGTGTCAAACAGGACTGTGTGCTGGTACGGACACTTTCTCAGTAACCACAGGTGTCAAACAGGACTGTGTGCTGGTACGGACACACTTTCTCAGTAACCACATGTGTCAAACAGGACTGTGTGCTGGTACGGACACTTTCTCAGTAACCACAGGTGTCAAACAGGACTGTGTGCTGGTACGGACACTTTCTCAGTAACCACAGGTGTCAAACAGGACTGTGTGCTGGTACGGACACACTTTCTCAGTAACCACATGTGTCAAACAGGACTGTGTGCTGGTACGGACACACTTTCTCAGTAACCACATGTGTCAAACAGGACTGTGTGCTGGTACGGACACACTTTCTCAGTAACCACAGGTGTCAAACAGAACTGTGTGCTGGTACGGACACTTTCTCAGTAACCAAAGGTGTCAAACAGGACTGTGTGCTGGTACGGACACTTTCTCAGTAACCACAGGTGTCAAACAGGACTGTGTGCTGGTACGGACACTTTCTCAGTAACCACAGGTGTCAAACAGGACTGTGTGCTGGTACGGACACACTTTCTCAGTAACCACATGTGTCAAACAGGACTGTGTGCTGGTACGGACACACTTTCTCAGTAACCACAGGTGTCAAACAGAACTGTGTGCTGGTACGGACACTTTCTCAGTAACCAAAGGTGTCAAACAGGACTGTGTGCTGGTACGGACACTTTCTCAGTAACCACAGGAGTCAAACAGGACTGTGTCCTGGTACGGGCACTTTCTCAGTAACCACAGGTGTCAAACAGGACTGTGTCCTGGTACGGGCACTTTCTCAGTAACCACAGGTGTCAAACAGGACTGTGTGCTGGTACGGACACTTTCTCAGTAACCACAGGTGTCAAACAGGACTGTGTGCTGGTACGGACACACTTTCTCAGTAACCACATGTGTCAAACAGGACTGTGTGCTGGTACGGACACTTTCTCAGTAACCACAGGTGTCAAACAGGACTGTGTGCTGGTACGGACACTTTCTCAGTAACCACAGGTGTCAAACAGGACTGTGTGCTGGTACGGACACTTTCTCAGTAACCACAGGTGTCAAACAGGACTGTGTGCTGGTTCTGACACTTTCTCAGTAACCACATGTGTCAAACAGGACTGTGTGCGGGTACGGACACTTTCTCAGTAACCACAGGTGTCAAACAGGACCGTGTGCTGGTACGGACACTTTCTCAGTAACCACAGGTGTCAAACAGGACTGTGTGCTGGTACAGACACACTTTTTCAGTAACCACAGGTGTCAAACAGGACTGTGTGCTGGTTCGGACACTTTCTCAGTAACCACATGTGTCAAACAGGACTGTGTGCTGGTACGGACACACTTTCTCAGTAACCACATGTGTCAAACAGGACTGTGTGCTGGTACGGCCACTTTCTCAGTAACCACATGTGTCAAACAGGACTGTGTGCTAGTACGGACACTTTCTCAGTAACCACAGGTGTCAAACAGGACTGTGTGCTGGTTCGGACACTTTCTCAGTAACCACATGTGTCAAACGGGACTGTGTGCGGGTACGGACACTTTCTCAGTAACCACAGGTGTCAAACAGGACTGTGTGCTGGTACGGACACTTTCTCAGTAACCACAGGTGTCAAACAGGACTGTGTGCTGGTTCGGACACTTTCTCAGTAACCACATGTGTCAAACAGGACTGTGTGCGGGTACGGACACTTTCTCAGTAACCACAGGTGTCAAACAGGACTGTGTGCTGGTACGGACACTTTCTCAGTAACCACATGTGTCAAACAGGACTGTGTGCTGGTACGGACACTTTTTCAGTAACCACAGGTGTCAAACAGGACTGTGTGCTGGTACGGACACTTTCTCAATAACCACCTGTGTCAAACAGGACTGTGTGCTGGTACGGACACTTTCTCAGTAACCACAGGAGTCAAACAGGACTGTGTGCTGGTACGGACACTTTCTCAGTAACCACATGTGTCAAACAGGACTGTGTGCGGGTACGGACACTTTCTCAGTAACCACATGTGTCAAACAGGAGTGTGTGCTGGTACGGACACTTTCTCAGTAACCACATGTGTCAAACAGGACTGTGTGCTGGTACGGACACTTTCTCAGTAACCACAGGTGTCAAACAGGACTGTGTGCTGGTACGGACACTTTCTCAGTAACCACAGGTGTAAAACAGGACTGTGTGCTGGTACGGACACTTTCTCAGTAACCACAGGTGTCAAACAGGACTGTGTGCTGGTACGGGCACTTTCTCAGTAACCACAGGTGTCAAACAGGACTGTGTGCTGGTACGGGCACTTTCTCAGTAACCACATGTGTCAAACAGGACTGTGTGCTGGTGCGGGCACTCTTTAGCAAGGTCTTTGCAGCAATGCTCACTAATGATCTACATAACGCTGCTACTGGCAGCGAGGTACATAAGGCAGGGTCAGCTGTTCATCCAGAGGCGCCTGCAATCCTATAACAAGGTGGGTGAGGTAACGATCCTATTCGCAGATGATTACTGAGATAAATGTATGCATTAAACTATGATGAAGTTTGTGGCGGTGTGCAGTAACATTTGATTCCACGATCAAAACTAGGAAAACGGGGGTACTCGTCCAGCCTGCGCCTGTGGAACAGTACATCGAACAAAACATTACTGTACACAACCAACGTCTCCAGGCAGTCGCAAGCTTCACCTACCTCAGCAGTATCCTCACTAGAGAGGCGAATATCGACTGTAAGGTCAATAATTGAATTGCTAAAGCGAACTCTACGTTTGGGAGGATCCAAGCCAACGTCTAGAACCAACAAGGTATCAGTGTCGCCACCAAGATAAAAGTGTGTCATTCTGTGGTAGTATCCACTCTGCTACATGCCTGTGAGACATGGACAGTTTATTGCAGACATGCCATACAGCCCAAATTTTGTTCCAATTGAGCTGTCTGTGTAGGCTGCACAGAATCAGTGTCCAACCGAAAACGTGCTGCTCGAAATAACAATACTCACAACGACTCCACGTCCGGCTCCACACGAGTGCCCTGAATGTGGCAGAATATGTCGTTCCAGGATTGGTCTTCACAACGATCAGAAAACACATATTTCGCTGCAATAGTCTGATGCTGTCGCCCTTTTCACTTGCGATGGGGAACTATCAGTATTATTCGATTATTGATCCATTGATAATTATATGCATGTGTCTGTTAAACTATTATATAGCAATTATGAGGACGATTGATTTCTTGTTATTGGCAACGAGTATATCTAGTACCTGCACTTAACAACACTGCTGAAGATATTGTTTAGCAGCTGTCAGCTACTCCACGTCTTTTCTCATTCCTTAATTGGATTCCATACACACAAACACATACATACACACGAACAAGTACGCATACATACACACAAACACATACATACGCACGTACGTTTACTCGAGCACGCACACACACACACACACACGGGGGCAAACATATACTAACTCATGCACTCTTAGCCGCATGCACGAATACAAAAAAACAAATATTTTGCTTTTCCTCGGTACCATCATTCCACTGCTTCCTCCTCACACTTCTGTCTTTCTATTCTCCTCTAACCTTTCCCTGACACATTATTGATTGTCCACTGCTGTTTTTGGACGGGCAATTTGAAGTCACGCGGTAATTAAAGTAAGTGTGATAACCTCCCTTGTCGGCCTGTCATTCAGATAGCTCCAGGCGGAAACTAATCGATACCAATTCGCTACACTCCTCCGCCCTCTGAATCCCTCCCCCTCCGGGCGCCCCCCCCCCCCACCCCAGACTAACTCTCTCACCAGCTGCCACAACCGGTTGTATCTGACATCCAACCTCTTCCGGGGGCCTCGTGTAGCCCAATCTGGCAGCCTCTTAAATGACATAATGAAGCTCTGATTGCCAGGTTACGCACGCATCTGTGACGCTGGGCTCGCGAATATGACAGGAATTGGCGCGAGGAAGAATGAGAGGTATGAAGAAGTCTCCCTCTTCCATTCCTTTTTATCTCTTTCTATCACTCTCTCTTCTCTTCTCTTCTCTTCTTCTCTTTTTCTCTTCTCTCTCTCTCTTTCACTCTCTCTCTTTCTCGCTGTATGTATTTGTGTATGTGTGGGCGGGTCGGTGTGTGGAAAGCAAAATGTGTGATGTGAGAGATTGTGTTCGTTTATTCGTGTGCCGTGTAGTAGGCACGATGTATGTGTGATGGGCTATTCTTGTAAAGAGACAATGTCCATTACAGTGTATGTGTGTTTGTATATTTGTATATGTGTAAAAACAAAATGTGTGGGTGACTGTTTGAGGTAGAATGGCAGTTAGAGTGTATATATATATATATATATATATATATATATATATATATATATATATATATATATATATATATATGTGTGTGTGTGTGTGTGACGCTCAATGTATGGATGACATGTTTGAGTTACACTTAACTTAGATATGTCACGGTAGTTTCTTCTTCTTCTTTCCTTCTTCTTCTTCTCATCATCTTCTTCTTCTTCTCTTCTTTTTCTTCGTTCTCAATCTCCCGCTACCAAGCCCTCAAAAGGGCTTTGCAAGTAGCAGGATGGTGTGCGGAGAACAGAATGTGCTGTAGTTTCAAGGTCAGCTCTGTTTGAGACAGACATGAAATACAGGCCCACTGCCATACTGATAGCATGTCGCAAGAGGCGGATCAAACAGACGGTATAACAACCACTATAGGGTAGTACCCTCTCCAAGTCATGGTCTACACACCCCAATATTCACACTACCAAAGACTCGAACTGTGTGGTATTCCCAATTCTGGAGAAGAAAGCTCTGTGTGTTTCTATTCGATGTTGCTCGTTCTGAGTTGATTCTTGACGAAATGTCTCTAGTACCTGGCTTCTAGTGGCTCTACTTACACCATGGGTCATGCTAAACAAGATGTACACAAGTACTCAATCTGTTGTGCAATGCAATACGTCTGACCGTTCTCACCTCAACTGGATCATAGTCCTGATCCCCATCTCGTTGACTAGGCTACTGTAACACGGCCTGTTTCCAGGAGCACGACGAACGTTAGGTTGGGATCTTGGCCATTATGTTTCCCTAGACCCTGACGGTGTCTTGGCTCCTAAAGAAAGATCTAGAATTAACATCTGATTATGATACAAAAATAGATGAGAGACAGGTGTGCACCGGTGGATGGGCAGAACAGCTAGGGCAGATCATACGTGAATGGGTGTGTAAAATAGTGTGTATGTCTTTATCTTTGATTGTTTATATTTATATATATTTTTACAAAGCACACCCACACAAGTATTTGTGAATGTGTTTACGTGTGTGACAGAGAGAGAGAGAGAGAGAGAGAGAGAGAGAGAGAGAGAGAGAGAGAATAATTTGATAAATACGCACCTGCGTGATGCTGCGGTTAGACCCCTTATCTCTCACTGAAAAATTAGTTACTTGCGTTACGCTCCAGTGTACCTAGAAACAAACTGATACCTCATGTCCTCGTTCTTGCTCCTGGAAACAGGCTGTGTCAAACAGTCAGACGAACGAGGTGGGAATCGACCCTGCAATCCCCATAGCGGTGGGTATGCTGAGTAGCCCCTCATTGCACTACAGTCAAGAGGACCTAGGTCCATCTTCTCAAGTACGCCTCAGGATGTAAAGAAAACTACGGTAACCCGCAACCACGGAAAGGGGCATCAAGATTTAGGTTACTCAGTACAAGTGGCTTTCAAATAGAACAGCGGGGACGGCGTGGCCTAGTGGTTATGTGACACGGCTCACAACCATAAGGTGCTGGGTTCGATCCCCATCTCAGCACCGGCCGTTACCCCGGGGAAGCAAACCCTTAGAAAATGCAGGAGGAAGCAGACCCTTACATAAAATGCATGCTGAAGTCGGATGCACTGGGCCGACAGGCGCAAAATAAAAACGCAGTGCAATGCACACCGCCTTGGGGATTAGAGAAATAAGGCGAACGCAAAAAAAAAAAAAAATAGAACAGCCCAGACGTAAATCTATATATATTTTTTGTGTAAAGTGTTTGCCTCTGTTTTCTACTGGCAGAGGCACGCCATTTTCCACACCGGGCAATGGAAGGGTCTGACCCTGAAGGAGCGTGTGAAAGTTGTGTAAGAGTGTGATTGATCGAGAGGGTAACCGGAAACGGAGTGTGAAGTAAGAAGAGAAGAGAAGCCCATGTCGGTGAAGCCCATGTCGGTGAAGCCTGTGTCAGTGAAGCCTGTGTCAGTGAAGCCCATGTCGGTGAAGCCCATGTCGGTAAAGCCTGTGTCGGTGAAGCCCATGTCAGTGAAGCCCGTGTCGGTGAAGCCGTTGTCGGTGAAGCCCGTGTCAGTGAAGCCGTTGTCGGTGAAGCCCGTGTCGGTGTAGCCCATGTCGGTGTAGCCCATGTCGGTGTAGCCCGTGTCGGTGTAGCCCATGTCGGTGTAGCCCATGTCGGTGTAGCCCATGTCGGTGTAGCCCGTGTCGGTGTAGCCCATGTCGGTGTAGCCCATGTCGGTGTAGCCCATGTCGGTTAAGACGTAAATAGTAAGGGATTGTTCAAAATATAGAAGCCAAGACATTGAAAAGAAGAGTTGTCAGCGCACTTTATCAAAGCACCTCATCATTCTATGCACAATTATTCATCTAACACCTCCTGGTCGACGGCAGTCTCTGCTACATATACAAGTGTATAAGTGTATGTGAGAACGACTGCGACACACATGTTTCTAAAAAGCCAAAAACAGTGAGCTCTCGGTCGGGCAAACGTAATATCGTGATCACAAGAAATATGTCACGGCTAAACACACAAATACAAGATGGTTCATACAACTAATGTTTGAAACATTCAAGCTGAAACAATACACACCCACACACACACGTAACCACACACATACACCCACCACACACAACCCGACCTACACACACACACATCATGTTGACACAACAACGACAGCACCAATCTATGCAGGAGGAAAACATAACAAGAACAGTAACATACAGGTTAGTCCCATAGCAGTTATAGTACAGTTGAGGATTGAAGTTGTTACAGACTTCAGTAAATATTTGGTCCATAGCAGTTATAGTACAGTTGGGGATTGAAGTTGTTACAGACTTCAGTAAATATTTGGTCCATAGCAGTTATAGTACAGTTGAGGATTGAAGTTGTTACAGACTTCAGTAAATATTTGGTCCATAGCAGTTATAGTACAGTTGAGGATTGAAGTTGTTACAGACTTCAGTAAATATTTGGTCCATAGCAGTTATAGTACAGTTGAGGATTGAAGTTGTTACAGACTTCAGTAAATATTTGGTCCATAGCAGTTATAGTACAGTTGGGGATTGAAGTTGTTACAGACTTCAGTAAATATTTGGTCCATAGCAGTTATAGTACAGTTGGGGATTGAAGTTGTTACAGACTTCAGTAAATATTTGGTCCATAGCAGTTATAGTACAGTTGAGGATTGAAGTTGTTACAGACTTCAGTAAATATTTGGTCCATAGCAGTTATAGTACAGTTGAGGATTGAAGTTGTTACAGACTTCAGTAAATATTTGGTCCATAGCAGTTATAGTACAGTTGAGGATTGAAGTTGTTACAGACTTCAGTAAATATTTGGTCCATAGCAGTTATAGTACAGTTGGGGATTGAAGTTGTTACAGACTTCAGTAAATATTTGGTCCATAGCAGTTATAGTACAGTTGGGGATTTAAGTTGTTACAGACTTCAGTAAATATTTGGTCCATAGCAGTTATAGTACAGTTGAGGATTGAAGTTGTTACAGACTTCAGTAAATATTTGGTCCATAGCAGTTATAGTACAGTTGAGGATTGAAGTTGTTACAGACTTCAGTAAATATTTGGTCCATAGCAGTTATAGTACAGTTGGGGACTGGAGTTAGAGAATTCAGTAAATGTTTGTCGCATAACAGTTTGAAATTGAAGTTGTTAGAAATATCATTACAGCAATCCACAGCTTCTATGAGGTAAGGTGGTCAGTTTCCTTCATTGCCCCCTTTTACTTCCCTAGTCGGGTCGATGAGGCTAACGTCTGGTCAGGCAGAACACACTGATCAGACAATGTTAGCTAGAGTCAGGAGAAATATACTGGCCAAGACCCACACCTGACAGGACGATGAGGCTAACGTCTGGTCAGGCAAAACACACTGATCAGAGAATGTTAGCCAGGGCCAGGAGAGATATACTGGCCAAGACCCACACCTGACCTAATCGTTGGTCGTCCTAGAATCGGGCTGTTGTCGAGGACATCAGTCTGGCTAACTGAAAAAGAAAGGAGAGATACTACCCTAAGCTTCATAACGAAAAGCTACCCAAGCATGGACTGGACCCATGCATACACCGACGGTTCTGTAACAAACACTACACAGAACGGAGGGGCAGGAGCAATCCTGAACCTACCAAATGGCAGACAAATAACACTGTCACTCGCTACTGGTAAGTACACAAGCAATTTCAGAGCGGAGGCAGAGGCACTGAGGGCGGCAGTGGAAGAAATGGTGACACACAGTGAACATGAGAGCCATATAGTCCTGCTGACAGATGCTCTCGCCGTAGTCACAGCGCTAAAAAGCCAGAAAAACACTGAGCTTAATGACTTAAGAGCAGCACTCTGCAAACTGTGCCAGCAGTCCGCACCAAAAAGGGTAGTGGTACAGTGGGTTCCGTCATACTGCAACATCCAAGGCAACGAGGAGGCAGACAGACTGGCAAAAGAAGGTGCAAGACTACCACAAACAGATACCAGTATGACGTACGAAGAGTCAAAACGGCTTATCAAAGCCAGATACATGAACAAATGGGAAACCGAACATACTGGTTACACCAAAAACGATGCCTATTACCAGTTGAACCGAAGAGAGCAGGTCGTTGTCTTCAGACTTCGCACTGGCCACAACAGACTGAGGTACCACCTATTCAACAAATTGAAGATAGGGTGTACCGACGAATGCCCGTGCGGTACTGGTAAAATGACCGCTGAACATCTGCTGCAGAGCTGCCCGACATACGAGGATCAGAGAGAGCAGATGTGGCCATTACCAGTGGAACTGCAAGACAAGCTCTATGGCAGTGGCGAGAGCCTCAGGATGACCGCCGCTTTTTTCGAAAAAATAATGGTTACTGTCTGACTGCGTACGAAGAAGAAGAAGAAGTCTGGCTAACAAGGTGAGGTTCGATGTGATTCCCGTAGTAGTGAGCGACACACAGATGAAGCAAATCATAGCACAACTGCCTGGTGGACTCCGGTCTACCTTCATCAGCACGCTCAGGATGTGAGAAAAGCTACTGCAACCACCACCCCGCTCCCCCTTTTAACGTCCTTTTCAGAGCGCACAAAAGAGTAACGTACTCATTATTGGCATTCACAAACAAGAACAACTTCCCTAATCATATGCCAGATACACATTTACAACTGGGTCGACTGGGGAGTGATGGTTGTTGAAGATGAACCCAGTACTTTTGCCGTGAGAAGCGAGTGCTCACCCACCAAGCTAATCAGACCCAAACACAGAGACAGCACCAAAACCTTATCTGCTACACCTCGATGCATCACTAACAGAGACATCACCAAAACCTTATCTGCTACACCTCGATGCATCACTAACAGAGACATCAACAAAACCTTATATGCTACAAATCGATGCATCACTAACAGAGACATCAACAAAACCTTACCTGCTACACCTCGATGCATCACTAACAGAGACATCAACAAAACCTTATATGCTACAAATCGATGCATCACTAACAGAGACATCAACAAAACCTTATATGCTACAAATCGATGCATCACTAACAGAGACATCAACAAAACCTTACCTGCTACACCTCGATGCATCACTAACAGAGACAGCACCAAAAACCAAAACCTTACCTACTACAAATCGATGCATCACTAACAATTTCAGTAATTAGAACACAGATGTGTGCTGCTTTTTAAGAACGCGAAGAAATGAATGAAACTAAAAATTAACAATTGAAGAAGCAAGAACAAAGAAGTCCTAACAAGAAGGAACCCGACAGAGGACATGCCAATGTTCCCAGTGTTGGTTTTTTGACAGCTGAAACAGCCCTGCATGATTTGATGGGAGTTTTAGCGATGGCAGGGAGAGATGAGGGAGAATATTTAATGAATAAAATAAAAACGCTTATGTGTGTGTTTGTGAGATGGAGAGAGAGAGAGGGAGAGAGGGAGAGAGAAAGAGTTGGAGAGAGAAGTAAATTGATATCTTGTTGGAAAATCTGGGGTCTGCCCATCAAACTACGGTAAACTTTCTAATAGCGCGTGATGTAGCAGAATAATGTTGGGCCCATCTTCTGTTACTAATTTGAAGGAACGAGCGTGCAGGGAGAGAGAGAAACAGAGACGATACAATTTATTAGGACAAGAGGAAAAATGGTGTCCGGGAATACGAAAATGAAATATGTGTGAACTGACAATCTTATAGGAGGCGACGGGTAAAGGTTTGGGTTCGAGGAATGGAAGTGATAGTAATGATGGATGAGAGAAGTGCATAGAGATTGTATTCTGGCGTTTAAGAAGCGGTGACAGTTGATAAGGCACAGCAAAGCCTGTCTGACATCGTTTCGATGTCTCTATACAGTCAGTCTGTAGAAAATGAATGGGTGGTGCTGTCCCGAACGCAGTTATAAGCGGCTCGGTAAAGGATACTTTTTATTTAATAATAATAATGTTCGCTTTGGCGTCGCAGGCCCTTTGCGTCGGTCGGCCACATCTATGACCTATTGCTGTGGCGTTATTCCACGTCTCGTCCATTTATTGAATTAAAAATTTTTTTTACGTGTTTGCCTCATTTGTATCTTCTGCGGAGATGTGCCTATTCCACCCCAGACCGTAGTCAATTCGGCGATATTAAGACGCATAAACCAGTGCTTGGATGTATGTGTGCGTCTGTATGTACCTATACTAGGTTTGAGCGCTCTCAGAAGCCAGACCAACCAAAGTGCAGTGGAAGGGACTCACCCTGAGGGCGCGTGTGAAAGTTGTGCAAGAGTGTGATTCTTGGACAGTGTAAAATGAAACCAGAGTGTGATTGTTGGACAGAGTAAAATGAAACCAGAGTGTGATTGTTGGATAGAGTCAAATGAAACAAGATTGTGATTGTTGGACAAAGTCAAATTAAACTAGAGTGTGTGGAAAGGAGTGAAAGGAATCCTCTTCCAAGATCTTCCATGTCTCGTCCATGGCGGAGGAGCAGGTTTTTATCTGCTGGAGCCAAACTGTGCGGGGACGGTACTGCTGCGCCTCAATTAAGCGGCCATGAATTGTGTGTCAAGAATGTCTCCAAACAGTGCGAGCTAGAAGGACACCAGTACAAGTGGAAAACCAGAAGAAAGATGAATCGACAGGGGTATAAAAACACTGCCTTGCATAGATTTAAAATGCAGATACCCAAGATGCCTGACGACATAAGTGAACATATGAGATGAGGTGAGTTGTGATGAGGCGAGATGAGATGATATGAGACGAAATAAATGCAGATGAGACGATATGAAAATCCATGCGATGAAAAGAGAAAATAGATGCGATTAAATTAAATTGAACGAGATGAGATAACATGAGACAAGATGAGATAATTTGAGACATGCGATAATAAACGATGTAATATGCGATGATATAGGGTAAGATTAGATGAGATAATATGAGACGAGATGAGATAATATGAGACGAGATGAGATAATTTGAGACATGCGATAATAAACGATGTAATATGCGATGATATAGGGTAAGATTAGATGAGATAATATGAGACGAGATGAGATAATATGAGACGAGATGAGATAATTTGAGACATGCGATAATAAACGATGTAATATGCGATGATATAGGGTAAGATTAGATGAGATAATATGAGACGAGATGAGATAATTTGAGACATGCGATAATAAACGATGTAATATGCGATGATATAGGGTAAGATTAGATGAGATAATATGAGACGAGATGAGATAATATGAGACGAGATGAGATAATTTGACACATGCGATAATAAACGATGTAATATGCGATGATATAGGGTAAGATTAGATGAGATAATATGAGACGAGATGAGATAATATGAGACGAGATGAGATAATTTGAGACATGCGATAATAAACGATGTAATATGCGATGATATAGGGTAAGATTAGATGAGATAATATGAGACGAGATGAGATAATATGAGACGAGATGAGATAATTTGAGACATGCGATAATAAACGATGTAATATGCGATGATATAGGGTAAGATTAGATGAGATAATATGAGACGAGATGAGATAATATGAGACGAGATGAGATAATTTGAGACATGCGATAATAAACGATGTAATATGCGATGATATAGGGTAAGATTAGATGAGATAATATGAGACGAGATGAGATAATATGAGACGAGATGAGATAATTTGAGACATGCGATAATAAACGATGTAATATGCGATGATATAGGGTAAGATTAGATGAGATATGAGACGAGATGAGATAATTTGAGACATGCGATAATAAACGATGTAATATGCGATGATATAGGGTAAGATTAGATGAGATAATATGAGACGAGATGAGATAATTTGAGACATGCGATAATAAACGATGTAATATGCGATGATATAGGGTAAGATTAGATGGGATAATATGAGACGAGATGAGATAATTTGAGACGAGATGAGATAATATGAGACATGCGATAATAAACGATGTAATATGCGATGATATAGGGTAAGATTAGATGAGATAATATGAGACGAGATGAGATAATTTGAGACATGCGATAATAAACGATGTAATATGCGATGATATAGGGTAAGATTAGATGAGATAATATGAGACGAGATGAGATAATTTGAGACATGCGATAATAAACGATGTAATATGCGATGATATAGGGTAAGATTAGATGAGATAATATGAGACGAGATGAGATAATTTGAGACATGCGATAATAAACGATGTAATATGCGATGATATAGGGTAAGATTAGATGAGATAATATGAGACGAGATGAGATAATTTGAGACATGCGATAATAAACGATGTAATATGCGATGATATAGGGTAAGATTAGATGAGATAATATGAGACGAGATGAGATAATTTGAGACGAGATGAGATAATATGAGACATGCGATAATAAACGATGTAATATGCGATGATATAGGGTAAGATTAGATGAGATAATATGAGACGAGATGAGATAATTTGAGACATGCGATAATAAACGATGTAATATGCGATGATATAGGGTAAGATTAGATGAGATAATATGAGACGAGATGAGATAATTTGAGACGAGATGAGATAATATGAGACATGCGATAATAAACGATGTAATATGCGATGATATAGGGTAAGATTAGATGAGATAATATGAGACGAGATGAGATAATTTGAGACGAGATGAGATAATATGAGACGAGATGAGATAATTTGAGACATGCGATAATAAACGATGTAATATGCGATGATATAGGGTAAGATTAGATGAGATAATATGAGACGAGATGAGATAATTTGAGACGAGATGAGATAATATGAGACGAGATGAGATAATTTGAGACATGTGATAATAAACGATGTAATATGCGATGATATAGGGTAAGATTAGATGAGATAATATGAGACGAGATGAGATAATTTGAGACATGCGATAATAAACGATGTAATATGCGATGATATAGGGTAAGATTAGATGAGATAATATGAGACGAGATGAGATAATATGAGACGAGATGAGATAATTTGAGACATGCGATAATAAACGATGTAATATGCGATGATATAGGGTAAGATTAGATGAGATAATATGAGACGAGATGAGATAATATGAGACGAGATGAGATAATTTGAGACATGCGATAATAAACGATGTAATATGCGATGATATAGGGTAAGATTAGATGAGATAATATGAGACGAGATGAGATAATATGAGACGAGATGAGATAATTTGAGACATGCGATAATAAACGATGTAATATGCGATGATATAGGGTAAGATTAGATGAGATAATATGAGACGAGATGAGATAATATGAGACGAGATGAGATAATTTGAGACATGCGATAATAAACGATGTAATATGCGATGATATAGGGTAAGATTAGATGAGATAATATGAGACGAGATGAGATAATATGAGACGAGATGAGATAATTTGAGACATGCGATAATAAACGATGTAATATGCGATGATATAGGGTAAGATTAGATGAGATAATATGAGACGAGATGAGATAATTTGAGACATGCGATAATAAACGATGTAATATGCGATGATATAGGGTAAGATTAGATGAGATAATATGAGACGAGATGAGATAATTTGACACATGCGATAATAAACGATGTAATATGCGATGATATAGGGTAAGATTAGATGAGATAATATGAGACGAGATGAGATAATTTGAGAGGAGATGAGATAATATGAGACATGCGATAATAAACGATGTAATATGCGATGATATAGGGTAAGATTAGATGAGATAATATGAGACGAGATGAGATAATTTGAGACATGCGATAATAAACGATGTAATATGCGATGATATAGGGTAAGATTAGATGAGATAATATGAGACGAGATGAGATAATTTGAGACATGCGATAATAAACGATGTAATATGCGATGATATAGGGTAAGATTAGATGAGATAATATGAGACGAGATGAGATAATTTGAGACATGCGATAATAAACGATGTAATATGCGATGATATAGGGTAAGATTAGATGAGATAATATGAGACGAGATGAGATAATTTGAGACATGCGATAATAAACGATGTAATATGCGATGATATAGGGTAAGATTAGATGAGATAATATGAGACGAGATGAGATAATTTGAGACGAGATGAGATAATATGAGACATGCGATAATAAACGATGTAATATGCGATGATATAGGGTAAGATTAGATGAGATAATATGAGACGAGATGAGATAATTTGAGACATGCGATAATAAACGATGTAATATGCGATGATATAGGGTAAGATTAGATGAGATAATATGAGACGAGATGAGATAATTTGAGACGAGATGAGATAATATGAGACATGCGATAATAAACGATGTAATATGCGATGATATAGGGTAAGATTAGATGAGATAATATGAGACGAGATGAGATAATTTGAGACGAGATGAGATAATATGAGACGAGATGAGATAATTTGAGACATGCGATAATAAACGATGTAATATGCGATGATATAGGGTAAGATTAGATGAGATAATATGAGACGAGATGAGATAATTTGAGACGAGATGAGATAATATGAGACGAGATGAGATAATTTGAGACATGCGATAATAAACGATGTAATATGCGATGATATAGGGTAAGATTAGATGAGATAATATGAGACGAGATGAGATAATTTGAGACATGCGATAATAAACGATGTAATATGCGATGATATAGGGTAAGATTAGATGAGATAATATGAGACGAGATGAGATAATTTGAGACATGCGATAATAAACGATGTAATATGCGATGATATAGGGTAAGATTAGATGAGATAATATGAGACGAGATGAGATAATTTGAGACATGCGATAATAAACGATGTAATATGCGATGATATAGGGTAAGATTAGATGAGATAATATGAGACGAGATGAGACGATGAACGAAGTGAATTGAGATGATATAAAACAAGATAAGATGAGATAATATAAAACGAGACGAGATGAGAAGAGATAATATGAGACGAGATTAGATAATTGTTTAGAATGTGGATCTATTCATTTCTACCCATTATAAAAAACCACCTAGAAAATACGACGAAGTAAGAACTGATTTTGAAAGGGGTACTTGCGTCTCAATTCACCCAAAAACAAACAAAAATATTGTTTGCCCCTTATATCTATTTTTAGCACCGGATTTGGATGCAATGACGTCACATAACGTTTTCCCTTTAGCTGGGGGGAGGGGGGAAGTCTCAAACATCGCGCCTATAACGGTAATGCCACTAAACCTAGATTTAATCATCAAACAGTAAATGACTTAGTCAACTTTGTTGTTTCCTACCACAGGTGCACACACTCAATACATCGAACGTTCTTGGACAACGGCGAACGAGAGAAACAGGAGCAAAAATGGCATACACTGGCATAGGCTTGATTCGTACATGTGCGAGTTCATGTGGCGTCGACGCATCTAAGTCCTTCTGTTTCTTTTTTTAGGTAGATAAAAATAATTTGGATTGATTTTTAACTACAATTTTTGAATTGTGTCCGGACAGCGGCGGGTAAGGCCTACTCTTTTCGATTTCTAAACTGCCAAGGGATTTTTAACGTCCTCGGCACTTAACACGGGAGTCTGATCTATCAAGAGATCAGGGGAATTTTTACCAGAAGATACGCGTAAAAACAATTCTCGGTCTCCACCGTGATTCAAACTTGCGACCTTCAACACCCGTGGCTGACACCTTACCTTGAGACCACTGAGCCCACTCACGTTGGTCGCAAAACTGAATATAATCATCGTTTCTATACATCTATCTTTATCTAAGCTGTTACTTATTTATTTAAAATAAAATTATATCGACCTGTACTCCTCGTTACCATAAATTGAATGTTCCGCTACATTAATCAGCTGTCAAATGCGTATGCTGGGAACCCAGGAAACTCTGTTTGGGGTGAATTAAGACGCAGTCTTTACATAAATGACTTGGTTAAGAATTCACTTTTGTATATATTTAAGGCCTTTTTTATGGACTGTGAATGATCCTTAAACACAATTTTTGTCTTGAGTAACCAGAATGTCTAACAAAGCATCCCCGTGACCTCCACCCAATCCCTGTTGTCATCTTGCTGAAGCAGACTAGGACAGTGAAACCCATCAAACTAATGGTACCCCCACATCCGGCATCATCCAACACGTGCTGCGCACGCATGCCATGTCAACTCCGCGTGCTGCTCATGCACGTGCATGCATTGGGTCTCATGCGCCTCTGGCGCGTGTTAAAATTCGTTCAAGAAAGTCGTCAAATTTGCGACCAGGACTAGCTTTTCTTCAAACCTTGAGTGTGCTAGGGAATAATCTCAGGACATCTGATAACAACGTGCAGGCAGTTTATTGTCTGTAGGACCAAGGACGCTGACAACTAACACAGCAATAAAAGACAGACTGCAGACATTTCTTGGCAACTGCATTTAGACATAACAAAAGACTGAAAATAGTAGACAATCAAAATATGCGGATAGACCTAACAGCTGGTAGTTAAGCTTCACATAACCGACAAGAAGTTGAATTGAAAGCCTTTATCACCGGAGGAGACTTGCAGATATAAGCAAGCTTGTCTTTGATTGGAATACCAAGGAAAGAGAACCGATGAATGACGTAAACAAAAAGAGGAATTTAAAAAGTTTGAAAATGTCCCAGAACGAGGGAAAGAAGCCATCCAAGAGTAGGGGAAGATGGAACCTACTGAAGATCACATGTATTATTTTATAAACCAGTCCATCTCATATGACAATGACAATCGGCTCTTTCTTCTTCGATACTTATTTGATTGCATGTCACTTCTTCTTTTGCGCTCAGGTCAGTTAGCTATTCTAGATCTGCAAGCCTGTCTCCTGGATGAGTCTACCATTTTTCTAGGTCTAGAAGCAGCCTCACAGCTTTGGCATCCGCCGGCAAAGTATGGCGTCGTAGGCTATTTCTTTAATATGTTCAGACTAGACAGTGACTTGTGTGCCCTTGGTATCTGACAAAGACTATTATCTCAGTAACGTGCAGTTTGTTATACATGCACAACGATTACTTGTCTGTTTTGGTCTTGTTTGCAAGCAAGGGAATATTTGCTTTGATATCAACCGTTATAATTTTCTTTTACATAGGTCTGGCTAGTTCTTGTGTTATTGGTAGTGATGTAGCTGTAGTTGTTGATTGTGAATAGAATTGTTGTCCTTGCGTTGCTCGTCAATAGATGTTTGGTCGTTCAGGACCGTATTGTAGATGCCAAAATGGTGCAATTGCAGATGAGTGTAAAAAATTGTTCACCATTGACGTAATTTTGAAAGTTTTATCAACTGGAATTGTAAGCTCGCTGTGTGAAATAAGATGGGCCGTCTCCGGAACAACATTATTTTTGTAACAAACTTGTACAATTTTATCTCTTGCTTTGACAATCTTTGATATCTTCTCATCACTTTTAAATGGCAATTTGTCATCTGTACCCGCTTGGGATTGCAGTAGTTGTCCACAGGCCGTCTCTCAACATTATTAGATTACAATTCATCCCAGCAAAATCATTGGTTTCCTCGAATATCTGGTAAAACAAAAGTATAAGAAAATGCTCGTAATAATGGTATGGTGGTTCAAAGGGGAGGGGCACAATGTGCTATTAAAACACCAGCTAAACGACTAGACAAAAACAAAACAGCTGCCAAAATGATACCACGTCGCAAAAAGCGGCTAACAATATGGACTGACTTTTATGTGGTAGAACACTATCATTCTGGGCATTGCACATCCCATAATTACCACAGGTCAAGAGCTAGCTGTTTATAGAGAAGCCGATTATGTTTAGAGATGTCGTTTGTGTGTAGAGAAGTCTATTGTGTGTAGAGAAGTCTATTGTGTGTAGAGAAGTATATTGTGTGTAGAGAAGCCGACTATATGTAGAGAAGCCTACTGTGTGTAGGGAAATCTATTGTGTGTATAGAATTATATTGTGTGTATAGAATTATATTGTGTGTAGAGAAATATATTGTGTGTATAGAATTATATTGTGTGTAGAGAATTATATTGTGTGTATAGAATTATATTGTGTGTATAGAAGTTATTTAGCTCTGATTCCAGGAATCAGGAGAAGATCCAAAGAAAGAAGAAGAAACTTATGATAGGACGGTTAACCATTTCTAGTTGTCCAGTGTTAGGTTAGTGGTGGAGAATAACTTGCGGTATCATCATCACGTAGCATGTCCTTTATAGAACATCGCTCTCATTGCAGTCTGAAAGAAACTCTTTGCCTTATCAAAACGGAATCATCCTCCACAATCATACCCTGGCATTCCTGGATATCTTCGTACCATCTTCTAGGTCTGGCTAAGCTTACCTTTGTTCGTTCATCAATCTCCCGCTACCAAACCCTGAAAAGGGCTTAAGTAGCAGAGTGTAGTTCAGAGAACGGAATGCGTTGTGTCGTAGTTTACAGCTTGACTGCGATATTTGTACCTTTCGGTCCAACACATCCGACTTCAGCAAGCATTTTTTGAGTACCGGGTTAGCATTATCTCTTCGATCCCTTCTCCTTAGCCAGTCTGCCCTGCTGCAGCCTGTTATCCAGGATCACCGCGTGGAGGTGTAAAAGGGTCTTGACAGCTCTGGTTTGCTGGCCCTGACGCTAGCAGTCAGCTATGGGATTTTAGCATATTTTATTTCTTTATCAGTCCTACTGCGCAGTTATAAAAGTTTTAATTCAATTTTTTCTCTCATTAAATTTACATCAGTAAAGACGATTCACAAAATTAATTTTAACATCATTGTTCTTGTTCTTCTTCTACTTGTTCTTCTTCTTCGTCTTGTTCTTCTTGTTCGTTTTCTTCTTCTTCTTCGGCATTCGCCCTAAAAAAGGTCGCTGTGACGTGTCATAGTTTACAGCGAGGCTGCAATATCTGCCCCTCTCGGCCCAACACATCAGGTTTCAGTTGGCTTTTAGCGACCTTGGTTGACCTTCCCACTACGATCCCTATTCTTTTAGCCTAACTACAGCAGTGAAACCTGGGCCGTCGCTTGGAGGCGAAATAGGGTCTTAGTCAGTTCTGGCCCTAATGAAAGCAGTCAGCAATTAGTCTCTGACTCTTGTCTGCTCATCCACTGTGCGGCACCTTCCGCGCTATAACAACGTTCAGTTTGTATCAACATGACATCGTTAACATTAACATTAAATAATCTAAGCCCATGTTCAGTCAAGCAGCACAACCCCATGACGTTAGGCACAGCCATCTCATAAATGTTCCAGGTATCCAATGAACTCACGAAAAAGCATGCCGCCTTTTATAAAGTAATCGATAACTCGTGTGCATTAATATTAATTGTACAACGTGAGCATGTGTAGTGCGCATGTCGTGAAGGCGTTTGTATTTTGAGAATTATTTGTGCGTGCGCGCGCACACACCCACTAACACACAAACACACATACACACGCGCGCACGCACACATACACACCATCACACTCAAAAATGCACACACACAAGCGAGCGTGCACCTACACACACAATAACCTTAAATATGTACCTTCACATATACACACCGATATACACACTGCTTTTTTTCTGTTATGCGTTACCTTATTTTCTTCTTATTCCCCAAAAAGGTGTGCGTTGCACTGTTTTTATTTTGCGCCTGTCGGCCGAGTACATCCGACTTCGGCATGTATTTTATGTAAGGGTGCTTCCTCCTGCATCTTCTGAGGGTTTGCTTCCCCGGGGTAACAGCCGGTGGTATAATTGGGGAGCGATTACACACTGATTCACACAAACACGTTCTATCTATCTATCTATCTATCTATCTATCTATCTATCTATCTATCTATCTATCTATCTATCTATCTATCTATCTATCTATCTATCTATCTATCTATCTATCTATCTATCTATCTATCTATCTATCTATTTAACCATCCATCCATCCATCCATCCGTATGTCTGTCTTTCTGTGTGTCTCACAAACACATAACAGGATCATGTCCGCACTGACGATGCTCTACTGCCCTTCGATTGCCTACTTGAGACTCTTCTCATTTCAACATAGACATTTCGTTCATGTTTTTCAAATGAATCTTTACACGCAGCAACAACTTTTAATGAAACGAAAACACAATCAAATATTTACAAACAGGTTCACCAATATTCCTCAACCAATCAGGCAGCGCAAACGGTTGACCAGCCTCTTAGAAAGTGCCTCTAGATCTGTCAATTGCTTTTAAAACATTTGCCGCAATGGAAACTGCACAGCCCATAATTATCAACAGAAAGCAGAAATGCGTGAACTGGTCAATTTGTCGCCTATTGCATCGCAATAAATCACATCAAATCACATCTTTTTCATGTAAATGGCCTCCCCAAGATTAGTACATGGAAGTCACTGGTCATCGCTGTGATTTCTAAACATTTTCATTGGTGGTATTCTTTGTTCCTGTTGAAGACCTCATGTCCATTCGTTTTGTTTCTCTTTTGGCGCCATATCTAAACCAAACGCGTATTATATACTCAACTGTGACGACCTTCCGTACTCCTGCGGTTTCGATTTAGTATTATAACCAAATCGAAAACACACAACTTGTTACTCTTGATCATTGCATGGGAGTAATCGCTTGAAAACACAGGCGCATAAAAGACATTGTGGAAAACTCGATTGATTCATATACGTCTATCAGTCGATCTTATAAGATCTTATAAGCGACCTGCCTTGGTGATTTTTATTCCTAATTTATCCGCCATTGTGTTATTTGGTATCTCCTTCGCACGCTTTCCGTACACATCATGTGTGTACACACACACACACATATATATATATCATGTGTCTTGCTGGCTGATGTTGACGATCACTGATTACTGTCCATTTATATCATGTGAATAGTTTATTAACTCCATCGTTGATCCTCCCTCATGCCATTCTTTCAGGCTGTTCACAAGTTTATCTCTTTGGTTCCCTCGATCTCTCTTACCTATTTTACCTGTTGTTACAGTATGTTCCAACCCGCCTCTTCCCGTGACTTGCCTGGAAAAGGATAACTGTTTTGATCTTACTTTTCCAATGAGTTGTCTTTGTGTCTGAGCATCTTCAAGTACTGTATCAATGAGTTGTCTTTGTGTCTGAGCATCTTCAAGTACTGTATCAATGAGTTGTCTTTGTGTCTGAGCATCTTCAAGTACTGTATCAATGAGTTGTCTTTGTGTCTGAGCATCTTCAAGTACTGCGTCCTTAGTATTCTTTGCAGTTCATAGAATTCTGAACATTCTTATGTGACACGACATCTTTGTGCTTGTTTGTTAATTGTACATGATTCACTAGCGTATGTCACTATTAGTTCCACATAGCATCAAAGAACTCCCTTTCTCAATTCCAGCGATATGTTGTGTTTTTTTTGGCACAATTTTCCCTTCGTGTTCCTGAAGACCGATTTTGCCTTGGATATTCTATTCCTTATTTCCTAATTGCATCTCCCCCCAGATGTTATTTGTGTGCACAGGTATTTCAACATGTGTATTTGTCTTAATTCTCTGTATTAGAAAAGCAGCGTTGGGCATTTCCATATTCAGTATTTGCCCGACAAAGGTTTTCAGTTTTTGTCCACGAAAAATCAGGGGTTGTCTTAAATTCCCGCATGAACTACAATGTCGGTGAAAGGTCATATTTGTATGTATAATACTTTTATATATGGAAATCTTATAGTTAAAAATGAACTGTGAAATGTGGGTTTTTTCACCATCGTCTGCCTACATGACAACGAACACTTCCTTGTGGATTGTAGCAGCAATGCTCTATTGTCATTGGTTGATTTCTAGCCACACTCTATCGACCATTATTAATCCACCATCTAAATCGCTGTTGATAGTCTCGATCCATTCGTAAAAAATTGAAGACAAGATAACCATGACCAACTGTAATATATGACGTAATCTACTTTAAACTATGTACTTAAACAGACTAAATATTGACTACTCTCAAAATTAATAAAAGGGTTTTCCCCCTAATTTCAAGTTCTCGAGATAGGGATCGTCTCATATTCAAAGTCGCCTTGTATTCGGGTAAACACGGTAGCTCGTCAAAGAATAAAACTGGCGATGTTAATATGTGCTTTTTCTGCTCTTGATATGTTGTGCACTTTAATAGCATACTTACAGAGGTCATTTTATCATTGCCACGTCGGTGGCTTCTAACAGTTAATTTGTATGGTCGTATGTAACCGGATACTGAAGCCAACGCGATGTTGGTCTTCTTGTCGGCTATTAGTTGCACTTCGGTGTCGCTTTCTTTGACAGGCCTTGGTTCTTCCACTTTTTATTTTTACCATATTTGGACATTCTCCTCGAGCGTGTGGCTCTTGCCGCGACACACGACCAGGGCGAAAGGTCTGCACGTGTTAGCCCCGAAGTGGCACGTGTGTAGAGACCATTGTCTACAATATGGTCACACGAAGGCAGATTAGTGCCTGTGTCAGCTGAGGAATACGCAGGCACGTGGCTAGGAAGTGTGTCTGTCTTCAGGAGCGTGTCCATGACAGCGGGACCACGTGTTGCACGCACTGCTCACCCTCAGCCGACTCGTGCCTGTGGAAGCAATCTGGTACTTTGTTCCTTGTCTTTGTATAAAGTAACATGCGCCAACCGAATTCTGCAGCTTCCCCCGGACACGAGTCTTGAATTAGCATCTTTCAGGATGAATGCATGGTCTAAGGCAGTTTCCATAGTTACCGAAAATACCCAGTGCTTTAAGAATCACCATACTTCCGTTGTAGGAAGAGAATTCAAATGTTGCCTGTCCCTGGTTGCGCGTGCACGTAACCACCCGCGCGTACAACCCACGCACGCAACAACACTTGCAGCCCAGCAGGTTGGAAGCTGCCAGGACCAGTGGCAATGGTATGCTGAGTGATAGATTTTGTCCAATCCCCTGTGCTCACCGTCGCGTGCATATCATGAGGTTACAGTAATGATTAGTGTCTGTGTGGCAGGGCAGTTAAAGTACTTGTCTTACGAGGCAAAGAGGTGGAGTTTAGTCCGCGATCTCGACCTTCTTCTGTCTACTCAAATATGAACTTTATACTGTTATGGAAGGCATGAAATAGAGTCTATATCAGAGTGACTGGTTAGCGCAATGGTAGAGATCTCGCTTTTCATGCCAAAGGTACGGGGTTCAACTCCCACTACCTGCAGCTCCAGTCAACACAGCTGTAAATGGGTACCTGACTTATGGTTAGTGAAAGAAAAGGCAGCGACGAAAGAAACTGGTCACTCGATCTCACAAGCTGTGGCATAATATACTGAAGTCTCTAACACTTTATTCCTGCCCAGTGGTTAAGTCTGCTGAAGGGAACTCGCCAGCCCACCTCACAAGCTGAGAGTATACTGAAGTCTCTAACACTTTATTCATGACCCAGTAGCTTTCTCCACATCCCGAGCGTGCTGATGAAGGTGGAACGGGGTCCTCCAGGCGCTTGTGCTATGTTTGGCTTCATCTGCGTGTTGCTGACTACTACGGAGATCACGTCGATCCCTCACCTCGTTAGCCAGGATGCCATGAAAACAGTCAGTTTCCAGGGTGGGCAGCTAGGAAGCCGAGGTGAGGGTCCTGTTCAGTATGTTTTGCCTGACCCTGACTAACATGTCTGATCAGTATGTTTTACCTGACCCTGACTAACATGTCTGATTAGTATGTTTTACCTGACCCTGACTAACATGTCTGATCAGTATGTTTTGCCTGACCCTGACTAACATGTCTGATCAGTATGTTTTACCTGACCCTGACTAACATGTCTGATCAGTATGTTTTGCCTGACCCTGACTAACATGTCTGATCAGTATGTTTTGCCTGACCCTGACTAACATGTCTGATCAATATGTTTTGCCTGACCCTGACTAACATGTCTGATCAGTATCTTTTTCCTGACCCTGACTAACATGTCTGATCAGTATATTTTGCCTGACCAGACGTTAGTCTTCCTCCCCTTTGTTTACAATAATTTCCTATTTGAATCCCACAATGAACCCATAAAAATGTAATTTCCTGTTGTTATTTTTTTAAAAACACTTCCTGGTAAATGTGTATTATACAATGTCAATCTATTAGGACTTTTGTACTCGCATAAAGCACGTGAACAAACAAGCGAGTCTTCCCGTCCCACAAAGAACTCATCCCACTGCCCCAACCATTCCACTGTGCTACCTGAAGAAACACGAAAATAAATCCAGGTAAACAGTACAAATGAGCGTCTTTGAGTTGACGGTTCAGATTTACTCACTTCCTTGCCAGCGCCTGTTTATGGTGACGGCCTGTGATGCAATCAGCAAAGGGTAATTACCCGGCACACCGACCAAGGCGGATCCACAAGCTCGTTACTTGTGTTTTATGTTTGATCAAATGCATGCCTAAGGCCCCCCTGCACCCCCGGGGCTTATGATATCGACGGAAGTCAGCTGATTGTTCTGTTCGGAAGTCAATTACGCAGACCAAGCGGTACAAAAACAAACGGGTGGGACATTGTGGCAGAGGAGTGTCAGAAAGTTAAGAGGAGGTGTAAATGCATGGATAAAAATCATTGTTCAAGTACGTTTGGTGGGATAAAGGGTTAATTGTCTTGGAAGCGAGAATATGTGTGCAGTTGTTGAACAATTGAAAGCTATACCAGGAGAGCAAATACAGATTTGTTGAAATCTTCTTCATTGTCGTTCGTTCTCAAATTCCGACTACCAAGCACCGCGAGTTCTCTCACTCCCGCTACCAAGCCCTGCTATTCTCTCACTCCCGCTAACAATCACTGAACGTTCTCCCGCTACCAAGCCCTGAACGTTCTCAACCTCCCGCTACCAAGCCTTGAACGTTCTCAACCTCCCACTACCAAGCCCTGAACGTTCTCAACCTCCCGCTACCAAGCCCTGAACGTTCTCAACCTCCCGCTACCAAGCCCTGAACGTTCTCAACCTCCCACTACCAAGCCCTGAACGTTCTCAACCTCCCACTACCAAGCCCTGAACGTTCTCAACCTTTCGCTATCAAGCCCTGAACGTTCTCAACCTTTCGCTATCAAGCCCTGAACGTTCTCAACCTTCCGCTACCAAGCCTTGAACGTTCACAACCTCCCGCTACCAAGCCCTATACGTTCTCAACCTCCCGCTACCAAGCCCTGGACGTTCTCAACCTCCCGCTACCAAGCCCTATACGTTCTCAACCTCCCGCTACCAAGCCCTGAACGTTCTCAACCTCCCGCTACCAAGCCCTAAACGTTCTCAACCTCCCGCTACCAAGCCCTGAATCTTCTCAACCTCCCGCTACCAAGCCCGGAGGATAGCGTTGCAAGTAGCATGATATAGTCCGAAGAACTGAATGCCTTGTGTCGTAGTTAACAGCTTGACAGCGATATTTGCACCTTTTGATCCGACACATCCGACTTCAGCATGCCATTTTTGGGTACGTGGTCAGCCTTCCCTTTTCGATCCCTACTCAATTAGCCAGTCTGCTCTGTTGCAGCCCGTTACGTTATCTTGATCCCGAAATAAAACTCTGTTGAAATAATACCTATAAAACTGGAATAGATAAAAACAGATTTATTGAAATTATATAAGAAAACTGAAACGTAAAGAGTATAAAGATAATGGAAGCGTGTGATAGGACAAGGGAACCAATGATGGTGTCACCTAACTGGGATTGTGATAGGTAAAGAGGAATATCCCATTGGGTTATGGTATTTGTGAGGTGGGATAACTCATAGGTCAATGGTATGTCTTAGTCTTAGTTGACCTGCACTTCTATAGGGGCGGATTCTTCTGTGCAGGTCCGAGCTCTTGCGTGAGCTGAATGTAGCCGGGTGGAGGATTTCCTGCTGAGCGGGCTAGGTTCGAGTTTATTACTCTGCTGCGCTGGGACTAGTGCCACGGAATGTGTTTAACCACTGTGTGAGTCTATCTTTATAAACTTAAATACCAGAGAAAAATTGATCCGCAGCATGTTAAGCTGCTCTTAACAAACCACCTATCCATGCCGGTGTTATGCCATGTCACACAGTTAGTGTTAGTCGCATCTTTAGACATGTTCTGCGTGGGGCAGTGATACTATTAGATTCCGGCGGACAACTCGGGAGATTTTCTAATACCCCAACACTTTGATGGTATGTATTAGGTGGAATAACTCATAGTCCAATGGTATGCGTAAGGTGAAATGATCGCTAGGTCGATTGTTTGTGTGGTGGAATAATCCATAGTTTAATGATTTACATTGTACGTTTGCAATGCCAGAGATTTAATGAGAACAACATTTCTCTCAAAATGATAAAAGTAAAAGTCTTGAGAGCCTGTGATTTTCCTGTGGCAGTTTATGGCTGTGAATCATGGATGATTACCAAAACTTCTAGACAAAGAATCGAATCCTTCGAGTCAAAATGTTACAGAAAGATCCTCAGAATACCCTGGACAGAGAAAAAAACAAATGTAGACATTCGGCAAGAGTTGAGCATAGAGCAGAACTGGTTTATCAATTCCATTTTGGCTAGAAAATGAAAATACTTTGGTCACATCAAGAGACACAACGGTCTCGAGAGAACGGTGATGGAAGGTATGGTGCCAGGTAAAAGAGGAAGGGGTAGACCAAGAAAACGATGGCACCAAGATATCCAGGAATGCCTGAGTATGACTGTGGCGGAGGCTAGAGTTTTGGCAAGAGTACGAGTTTCTTTCAGACAAACTGTGATGGGAGCGACGTTCTACAAAGAACATGCTACATGATGATTAATATTTCACTCATACTACGAAACATTTTAGAAGATGTTCCATAGTGACTTGGTAGAATGCGTCTTCAAATGTTTATTTCTAAAATGTTTTAATTAAAAATTTGAGTCAAGCTGGGTTTTAACATAATGTTTGTGGCCAATTTAAATAATGCAAAAATGTTTCCTAGTTGTGTAACATCGTTTAAATGGTAGCCCCGTGAACAGATTGCAATAGAACCTTGTAACCTGCCAAGCATGTCGTGATCCACTACCGCAGAAGGTGACGGTGAGGCTAGTAATCTCGTCAAGTTAAACAAAGGGTTTCAGAATCATACCTGCCGATAGGCTAATGAGTGATATTCTTTAGGGGGACAAATAAGTCCCTCTATCCAGATTTTCTTTATGAGGACAAATAAGTGATCCCATACAGGTTTTCTTTAAGAGGACAAATGTCCCCCTATACAGGGTTTCTTTAAGTGAACAAATAAGTCCTTCCGTACAGGTTTTCATTAAGACGACAAATAAGTCCTTCCAAACAGGTTTTCATTAAGACGACAAATAAGTCCTTCCATACAGGTTTTCATTTAGGCGACAAATAAGTCCTTCCATGCAGGTTTTCATTAAGACGACAAATAGTCCCTCTATGCATGTTTTCTTTAAGTGAATAAATAAAGAGGAAGTCTACGTGGGCCACTTCCTTCTCCGCTGATCTGTGTGCGTGTGGTAGTCTTAACGTATATGTGCTCCTGTTATGTTTATCAGGCGGCAGTAACATAGGATGGTGGTACCAATTCTGAATTTGGTGTAAAGGTGGTGTCTCATTCTGTTGTGGCCTGTTCGGAGACGTAGTAGTATAACTTTGTCCTTTCTGGGAGGTTGGTAGTATTCATCATCTGTGTGGGGTTTGGGGTGTTCTTTCTTCCACTTTACATTGTAATGCCCTTTTATTATGGCTTTTGCGTCTTCATAGTGGACAGGTATTCTTCATGTATCGGTTTCGTTGGGGAGTAGAGAAATAAAGCGAACACAAACACAACAACAACCCCCGTTCAGTTCGGTGTTCTTGTGAGATTTGAGTGCATCAGTCTGTATCACAATTTTCTCGTGCATATGGTTGTTGTGTTATAGATAGATTTCTATTTGGACTTAGGTAACTTCTCCGCATCCATTTGTCTGATTACCACTCCTCTTCTTCTAACGACATGTTTGCTGCTTCTAACAGAGCTTTCTGTATATGCATGTGTCCAACTGTCTACTGGATACTAAACGTGTATGTGCTCTTATGTAATACGTCTTCTCTCCAGGTCTGTCTACATTCCTTTTTCTTTGAACCCTTCTATTTTTCCTATTAGCTCTGGAAGTATGCCTAGGCGAAAGTAGTGCACACTGATTGTATGGGTCTTGTTTATGTTTGTGACAGCACTTGATCCTTGAGTGTCAATTTCTTTATGTTTTCTGCGAATTTACTTCTCTTAAGTCTGCTCTTTCCTTGGGTGTTCATTCTTTGGGGCATTGGGTGGTTCAGCAGTCTCTTGAATTTCTCTGCCTGCTGTATTACTTTTATGTATCGCCAATTCTTCACTGACTGGAGCCTGTTCTTATCTCTAGGGTCCCTATTGGCGTGGACGTCATGGCCCCAATAATGATGCCTGTGGCTTGGTTCTGGACTCTACTTATTTGACCAAAGTGTGTTCGCGCTGCAGTGGCCCAAACCGTGATGTTCTACTCTAGTTACTGTTCCGATTCTTGCTTGTAAAGTCTTTTTCAGGATTTTGTTGTCTACGCACCAATTCGTGCCTGCTAACTTTTTCATTATGCTCATTTGGCACCTGGCTCTTTTTTCGAACTTTTCATTCTGCTTAGTCCATGCCATTCTACCATTTAGGGGGATTCCAATTGTGTTGGATTATGTTCTTGTGGGAGTACATAGTAATTTATCGTTAATGTCACTGCCACGTTTCTTGTCAGATAAACTGAAAACTGTATCTGTAGGTTTCTTCTTGTTGATGGTCAGCAAACATAATTTTGTCCCGTTGTCCAGCGCTTTTTGCTTCTATTATTTACAATTGTTTGATCTTTCTCTTGTCCACAGTGCCAAGTCGTCCCTGTGGATGTCTTTCCTTGTGTTGTTTATAAAGATCAGAGGTGACAATACTCTCCCTTGTAGGACTCCATGTTCTACAACCGTTTTGTGGAACGATAAGGCTAACGTCTGGTCAGGCAAAACACACTGATCAGACAATGTTAGCCAGGGTAGGGGGAAATATACTGGCAAAGACCCTCACCTGACCTCCTCGTTGGTCGTCCTGGAAACAGGCTGTTGTCAAGGACAACAGTTTGGCTAACAAGGGGAGGTTCGATTTGATCACTGTAGTAGTGAGCGACGCGCAGATGGAGCCTAGCATAGCACAACCGCCTGGAGGACTCCGGTCTACTTTCCTCAGCACGCTCGGTATGTGAGGAAAGCTACTGCAACCTGCCACTTAACGTCCTTTTCAGGGCTCACAAAAGAGTAGCATACTCATTGTGGGCATTTGCTAACAACAACAACCGTTCTGAGAACTACAGATAGCCTTTATCAAGGCTATAATTTGATCTTCGTGGTTTAAAAAAGGGTAAAGACGCGATCATGAATAAACTACTAGACCATAGTACAGGGAAAAAAAACATGAAAAAAAATTGTAAAAGTTGATTAAGGTTGAGTTTAATCAAAATTTTGAAATGGGTATGGTCAGATACCGCACCAAGACGAGAACACAAACAAAACCTACCTTACAACCAATAGGCTTTCAACAGGGACAACTATACTAAACTAATAAATCAACATATAAGGAAAAAGTGGTTAACTTATCTGATAGTAGACCCAGTCTGTCTAAGCGACTGGTTGGACCAGATGCTTGACTGAAAATGAAGGGGAGCGGGCAAATAATGTGGCCAGGAGAGCGTAAGAAGTGAAGGGGAAGGCGCCAGATAAGCCAATGGTGGCCAAATATGGAAACGACCAAATAGTGATCCAGATGGGAGAGAAAAAAAGAAGTTGATATAATCCGGGAGGGTGTGAGATTAATATAGGGGGGGGGGGGGGGGTCGAGAATTGATATAAGAAGGGGAAGGGGGCAGAGGAAGACAAATAGGTGGGGGCCAGTATGAGGTTTTAAGAAAAGGAATGGAAGACATTAACCAACGACACACCACAAGAGACATTATAGATGTTAAGTAATGCGCTCATCTGTAAACTGACGAACGGAAGCACGAACAAGTTGATGTTGGAATCCCGCTAGTTTCAAGCGTCTCTTATTCTCAGTGGCCTAGTCTTTTCGGAGATAAACGATAAATTCTGAGGTACTGTGTACACTGTCTAAGTTATAAAGGTAAATGTAGTCCCATAACATAATCTGGTTTATATGAGGCGAGGGAAGCCAGCTCCTTATCCCGCTGTCTTTCCTTACATAATCGTAGGCCAGGAGTCCGTTTACAGCTGGGTCGACTGATTCGAGTCGATAAAGTTGATCGAACCACGAGGAACGAGTGATGAACAACTATACTACTCAGCCACTCGAATTAGCCTCACCACGTTCTAGTATAATAATATAACTTTCATGTCTCTTCATTTGCTGATGTATAGGTCCAACACTGCATTTGGATTACTCTAACCAGCCTTTATGAAAGCTGCATTCCAATCATTTGCAGTGCGGTTTTATAGCAACTGTTTTACATGATGAGGTTACTAGCCCCATGCACGACCTCTTTGGTCGTCTCCTACAACGTGCAACGAAGGAAATAGCGGGCCTATTCTGTTTTCCCCAGGAGCCTACCGGGGCGACAATTAATTTTCTTGTACCTTAATGTTATGTTAAGGGTCAACAATTCATTTTCTTGTACCCTAATGTTATGTTAAGGGTCAACAATTCATTTTCTTGTACCCTAATGTTATGTTAAGGGTCAACAATTCATTTTCTTGTACCCTAATGTTATGTTAAGGGTCAGCAATTCATGTTCTTGTACCATAATGTTATGTTAAATGGTCAACAATTCATTTTCTTGTTCCCTAATGTAATGTTAAGGGTCTCTTTGGAGCTCACCCTGGGAGCAACTCTTCCCGCTCTGTCTCTTCTCACCTCACTCTGTTTCATTTGACTTTATCTTACAGTCACACTCTTGCACAACTTTCACACGCGCCCTCATGGTGAGGCCCTTCCCTTGCACTTTGGTTGGGCTAGCTTCTGAGGGCGCACAAACCTAGCATAGGTACATACAGACGCACACATGCATTCAAGCACTGGTTTATGCGTCCTGATATCGCCCAATGGACTACGATCTGGGGTGGAAAATGGCGCGCCTCCGCCAGTAGAAACTAGTGAGGCAAACTTCTAAACAAAAAAACAAAAAATATGTTAAGGGTCAACAATTCATTTTCTTGTACCCTAATGTTATGTTAAGGGGCAACAATTCACTTTCTTGCACGCTTATATAGAGCCCTATAAAAACACGGGGATACAAGCATTTATTTCGTTCTGTTTAAACATATCTCCGCTACCTACAAATGAAAACATCACCAAACCCCATTCCGTACCTTCAACCTGTGACCTGTCTTCTTCTTTGTGCGGGCCAATGGCATCTTGAGCGCGAGCATATCTTGTATGACGTCCGAACAGACACGACGGTTTGCTTGGAGTTTCTCTTCAGTGGTACCTGAGAGCCTTCTTTCCTCCCCTCTTGAGCCTCATTGAGAACAAGTGCTCTTGGTATTCACCTCAGAAAATGCTTCAGCGTCTTGAGTCAATGGGATTGACAATCTTCACCAACGTCTTCCCCGTGGCCAGAGTAGTCACAGTAGTGGAGGACCGAGCGAGCGAGCGAAAGACACTTTAAGAGATTTTTTTGTGTAGTTTTTTTTCCCCCCTATCTTAATGCAGAACAAGATGACAAAGACAGACTAGAAACTTTTACACGTATTTTAGCGCACTTCCATCGCAGCTAGAATTTAATGGGGACTTCATTGGAAAATGAAAAGAAATGGTGGAATAGAAACATGTCACTACATTTGTATGTCTTCATGTGTGATTAAAGCATGATTTTAAATGTCCCCTAGAACTTAGTATATATACGAAACATGAACATAATGTCAATAGAACTTTATATGTTTATACTACATTTTTATATGTTCACCAGAACTGTACGTATGAATAGAACATGAGAAAATGTCCATTTGGACATCATGTGTGAAAAAAACGTGAAAAATATGTCAACTAGATCTTTCTTTCTGTGTTCATAAAAGATTAACTAATTTCACAAAAACTTTGTATGTAGAAATAAACATGAAAAACATGTCCACTTGGATATTATGTTTGTAGGGAACATGAAAAAGATATCAACCACAACTTCACATTAGATCAAATATGCTCAAGTGTCCACTACAAGTTTGTATGTAGGGAAACAGCCAAAACAAGATTAAGGACAAGTTTATGTTGGATACATTCTCAGTCGATGTCCATATTGTGTGGACAAAACATGATTAAAATGTCCAATATACCATTCAATCTGTATATGAGGATACCGTGGAGAAAGTCAGCTAGAACTGTATATATTTGTTGATAACATAGAAAAACAGTTAGCTAGAACTTTATAATCTTTTTGTGTTGATAAAACATATACAAACAGTCAACTAATACGTTATGTTTGACTAACCTCATGAAAGTATATTGCAAGAGATATTAATGAAGTTGCATCATGGGAAGAACACGAGAACTTTGTCGAGCTATGTAAAGATTAAACACTTTCGAGAAAAGTTAGCCGTGTGTCTGTACACAAATACTATACTATACTATACTACACTACACTACACTACAGTAGACTGCATTACATTATATTATGCTGTGCTAAGCTAAGCTATTTTATGTTGCACTCCGTTACGTTATAATATATTTTATCATATTATATTACATACCTGCATACATAAATGTATACATGCATACAGATATACAGACATGCACGCATACGTGTGTATGTATGTGTGTGTGTGCGTGTATACGTCGATTACACCGACTTTAAATTCCCCCACCCATTGAACCTCTCGCCTTAGCCTCCAAGGACACATGAGGAGAATCTCTTGTGCCTCGCAAATATCCCCAGACTGGAGTGTACTAGAGCCCCAAGTAGGGAAGCCGGCCTTGTGGAAGAGTGGGTCACGTGATCTGTAGAACCCTCGACATTTCTCGTGGAGATCTCTTGACACAATAAGGGGACGCAAACCCAGATAATTTCTTTGGAAATGGCTTGCTTGGACGTGGAAATATCCTCCAGCTTTTGCCCGGATTGATTTGTATGCATTATAGTTGTGCTTTCCAATGACCAGTGTCTGAGTGGTAGTTTGGTTAGAGAGTTTACTTCTCGCCATAAAGGTGCTCGGTTCATTCTACAGTTTCGACGCCCTCTAAGCTGTAAATATGTACCTGACTGACTGTTAAATGGAGCCTAGGAAACGAGGAAGTGAACGGCCCACCCTAACAACAATAAACTGAGCAGAATTATTGGCAGTTATTTGAGTAATAACTGCGTCGTCTCGCTCTTTTTCTCCATGTTACGTTATCTAGGTGAGCTTCTGGCCAATGACTTTACAACAGAGCAGCGTATCTGGTAGACAGACTGGGCACATCAGGTCGTTCTTTTCATTATATGATAACTTCTCGCAGTCGACCAGGCATGGGTACCTGACGAAGTCTGAGCCTCCACAGAAGTTATGCAGAGCTTGTGCAATATCGTCGGCACTTTCAGCAATGAACGGGGTTGAATATATATATATATATATGGGGGGGGGGGGGGGGGTGGAGAGAATGAAGTCGGTCCTATGAGCTATTTTCCATATTTTATTGACATTATGCAATGTAAAATTTAATTGATGAAACGTATCGAATTATAATCCCTAGCCTAGCGACCAGCTAAATATATTGTCTCTGATACTGGTTCAGATTTCGAGAGTTTCGGGGAGAGTAATAGAGAGATTCCTGTCTCGGTTTTCCTATGAAGTTTCACTTGGATTTCTTCAGCACACTGACGCTGCAGAGCCCGTTAAATATTGACAAGTGGCATCCACGTTGGCTTTTAGAACGTAGTTACTTGTTCAAGCTAAGGCGTGATTCTGCATGTTCTAATGTTTTCTTGTCTGCAAGTTTATGTATACCCTCTTCGCCTACACATGTAGAGAAGTCGTAATGTAACAGTCTTCCATTTTTTAAATTAAAAAAATAGGAAAGGGAACCAGCGAGGGAAAAATAAATCTGATAAATGTAATTGTAATGAAATGTAATTGTAATGAAGTGTAATTGTAATGAAATGTAATTGTAATGAAGTGGGTCTGCCTAGTTGGCCAAACCTCCATACCACAACTTGATCTTGAAAGAAAATCGATTTATCTGACAAAGATGGCTGGTTCATTGGTTTGATTCAGTAGAAGTATTGTTCCGCCCCCCCCCCCTCCCCAAATACAAACATACATTACAATATGCAAACAATACTACGAGTATAATAAAACAACATACTGAACACAACACAAAATTCTTATTACAAGGCGTGCTGTGAGAATAGTATATTGTAATATCCTGTAACAGATACAGTTGTTGGAAAGGGGTGGGGTGGGGTGGGGCGGGGGGGGACGACGACGAAGATAGAAATGTTTAACAGCTTAACATTGTGTCACTGTGGAGTGTCGGCAACGGAAATGATAAACATCACTTTAGATAGGAAGTTTGATTATGAAGATACGTGATCGCCGACGCCAGTAAATCACTAAACATAAAAGAAAAAACATTTGTCATGATATTTCGCTGGCCCAATTCATTAAACAGGACTTGGAAATCATTAGACGAGACATGGGGAAGGAACAAGTACAGATGGCAGAGATTCTTACTAATGTACATATTTGATCGGTATTAATAGTCACTCATTTTGCTCATTGTATGGCTCATGATGATATTTAAGCAAAATATGACCCATTTATTTCTTACACTACATCTACATCCGTTCTTTAAAATAAAGTTTAAAATGTCTTGTCTTCATCAGTGATATTTCAGTTAAACTGGATCATGGTGCTGAATATATATTTGTTTTACTAAACAATTATTGTCGATTCCTGTCTGAAGTTAGGAGTAAAGACAAGAACTTTCAATTGGAAGTTTCAAACCCGCTTCCTCTTTTGCTTGCTAGTTTCTTCATCTCCATTTACTGTCACTTTCTTTAGCCAACGTGAACAAACATGAACGAGACAAATGGAATTTAATCGTAGCTAGTTCCATTCTTCTTTTTCTTTTGTCGTCTTACTGTCTACCGGGCGTAGCACAGTGTCGTGGTATGTATTTGTCTTTCGCCTCCCTCGTCGCCCGAGTAACATTTTCCTCCATTTTACGACAGGTCTCGTTTACTCTGTCTATTCAGCTTTTTCACTGTCTACCTTTAGCCCTCTTCCTGATGTTCTCCTGTAGAAAGTTGCATGAACAATGTGCTCTGGTTGGATTCTCACACTGTGGCCAAACCAATCCGTTCTCTTCCGCTCTATGTAATGTAAGCAGGGAATTGTTCCAACATTCTCCCGAATATTTGTGATTCTGTCTCTTCTGCTGTTGATATTGACCTTTAGTAGACACCACATTTCGCAGGTGGTTACCTTTCGTTCCCGGGCCTTATTCAGTGCCCATGTCTGGTATTGGTAGCAAAGGGTAGGCGTGAAGATTTTATTTATCATTTGCTTTTTTGCATGGAGGGAAATATCGGGGTGTCTTAGTATTGGAGACAGCACTCTCGTCTCTATCTCTCTATCGATTCTGCAGTACTCAGTGACAACAGTTCCCAAATACCTAAATTCGTATACCTGCTTTATTTTGTCTTCATTCAATGGATATCAAGCGTTGATCCAATGATATTATTTTACAACAGCCAGTCATCTAAAAAATGTAGTTTAAAAAACGCGTTGCCCTATTATCCGAATCAGATATGTCTGCGTTCATGGTCGAGTGACCAACGTGTGATCAATTTTGTTGATCTCATCAATAGTACGCTTGAACGACCAGAACAAGCCACCCTACCTCATAAACAGACTATGGTCTAGTACTATGAAATTGCCAAGCACCTTATTCCCGACAGCAATGTCTGCTTTAGGACTATCGTTAACCTATTGCATTACAGCCACGAGGACCCAAGTCCACCTTCTCCAGACTGTTTCGGGATGTAAGAAGAGCCACTCCGACCCGTCACCAATGAAAAAGCGCCAAGAGTTGAAATTCACTAATTACAAGTGGCTTTCGACAACAACAACAACAACCTCTGAAGCTTTCTCCAAATATTACTTTTTTCACCCCTCCTGTTATGCTCTAAAACCATTACATGAGTTGTTTTAATTCTGCATGAAAAATCTAACTTCGCTGCATAACCAAGCACTATAATCCAATTTTTGTCTCGCACACAAAATCTGCCTTATTTGCTAACCAAGCTCTATAAACCAATTTCTGTCCCGCACCAAAAATCTTCGCTAATCAAGACACATATAACCCAATTTCTGCTCGCCCCCCCCCCTTTCTCCCTCCCAAAAAGAATCGGACTTCATTGCTAACAAAGCTGTATAACCCAATTTCTGCTTCCCCCCCCCTTTTCCCTCCCAAAAAGAATCGGACTTCATTGCTAACAAAGCTGTATAACCCAATTTCTGCTCCCCCCCCCCCCTTTTCCCTCCCAAAAAGAATCGGACTTCATTGCTAACAAAGCTGTATAACCCAATTTCTGCTCCCCCCCCCCCCTTTTCCCTCCCAAAAAGAATCGGACTTCATTGCTAACAAAGCTGTATAACCCAATTTCTGCTCCCCCCCCCCCCCTTTTTCCCTCCCAAAAAGAATCGGACTTCATTGCTAACAAAGCTGTATAACCCAATTTCTGCTCCCCCCCCCTTTTCCCTCCAAAAAGAATCGGACTTCATTGCTAACAAAGCTCTATAACCCAATTTCTGCCCCCCACCAAAAAATAACATTTGTCAATGCATGTCTTCCTTTTTTTAATGTTTTACCCCGATATCACCGCGGCCATATTTGCTCAGCCATTCCTCTACAGAAGGAGAATCAATTTTTTTCACTCTTGAGCAAGTAGCAAGAGCTGGCGGGTCTGGTTTCGTAAATGTTTACAAACACAACGAAGTTATTTTTGTGCTGTCAGAGTTCGCTTGATTTGTGTCATTGTGGAGTTATTGATATCTGAAAGTTGAGAAAGTAGCGGGTCTTGATTATGAAAGTAGATAATTAATGTTGCTACATCGCTCTTAACATCTCCTTCACTTTCTATTCTCTAATTGTCGTCATCAGATTATACTAACAACCGTATCAAAATCTATGGTTAGCTTCAAATACATTCACGAATCAAGATGCTGAGCAGCGCATGAGCTGCAGTGGTCAGCGACCCATAGCTGACTGCTAGCGTCACGGCCAGCGAACCAGAGCTGCCCAGACCCTTCTACACCTCCACGCGGTGAACATGGATAACAGGCTGCAGCAGGGCAGACAGGCTAAGGAGAAGGGATCGAAGAGGGAATGCTAACCCGGTACTCAAAAAAATGATTGCTGAAGTCGGATGTGTTGGACCGAAAGGTGCAAATGTCGCAGTGAAGATGTAAACTATGACACAACGCCTTCCGTTCTCTTGACTACATTCTGCTACTTAAGCCCTTTCAGGGTTTGCTAGCGGGAGATTGAGAACGAACGAAGCCAAGCCAAGCCAATTATATTCACAAGTTTTTATGTGTGTTTTATTGCCGATATATAGGCTATTCCAAAACCTCATTACGGTTTTCAATGCTCTGAAAATGTCTTCAAAATGTATCTGACTTTGATTTCGTTCCATAAAGATCATAGCAAGATCAGACCTACCTCTCGTATTACCTCACATTCTGCTTCATTTAACTCCGTCCAACAATCACACTCTTACACATCTTTCACACGCGCCCTCAGGATGAGGCTCTTCCGTTGCATTTGGTTGGGGTTGACCACTGAGATCGCTCTAACTATCATCGGTACATACAGACGCACACACACATCCAAGCACTGGTTAATACGTCCTGGTGTCACTTAAAGGCTGCGGTCCGGGGTGGAAAGCGGCGTGCCTCCGCCAGTTGAAAACAGAGAGGCAAACCTCTAAAAAAAATGTATCTCGTTCATAATGTATCTTATTATTTCCGTTTCTCTTGTTATTTTATTTTCAATTGATGCTGCTTCTTGATGGTATTTCATTTATATATATTTCCTAACTCAACTTTTTTTTATACTGAGTTAGAAGACGCGGCAAAATCTGTGTACAAAGAGTTTCGTCTAATCCACTTGATCTAAAAATAACTGCGCACCCATTCAATTCTTGAACACATTAACTTACCCTGCTCCCACTATTTCCTGTGGCAATGCACTCCAAGCATTTGCCACTCTCTGTTTACGAAAATATTTCTTTATATTTAATTTGAACCTTTCTTTAATTAATTTGTAACTGTACCCTCTTGTTTATGTAGCCGGGTGTACTTTGAAAAACATGAGTATAATTTATTCGTGTAATTGATTATCGTACAGACTTGTATTAAATCAATGTCTGATGTTGCTGCGCTTTCTAGGCGAGTCAATGTTTCCGTCTTCACCAATCCTTCATTTCCTGTTTTTATTGGCATGGAAATCAACATTGTCAATGCCATAACCTCTGCCTTGTTTATATTCTTCTCCTTCTTCTTCTGCGTTCGTTCTCAATATTCCGCTACCAAGTCTTGAACAGTGCTTTGCAAGTAACAGGAGGTATACGTAGAACGGAATGCGTTTTATGGCTAGTTTACAGCCTCACTATGATATTTGCACCTTCCGGTCCGACACATCCGTCTTCGGTGGACTTTTTTATTTTCATATTCAGTCCAACTTGTTGACTATACACACTCAGTCTTTCCACTTTTTCTTGAATGTGTTGGTATACGTGTACAAATAATGCAATGTCGTCTGCGTATTCTCAAATCTTCCAGTTTAGAAAATAGTGTTCATCTTATTCCACTTTGGGTGCCCCCTGTGGCCCACTGCATCACACAGTAATTTATAGGTAGGAATATAATGGTTGACAAGCATATCCATGTCTCAGGAAAAGGAATCGAAGAGGGGAGACTGGCTAAGGAGAAGGAATCGAAGAGGGGAGACTGGCTAAGGAGAAGGAATCGAAGAGGGGAGACTGGCTAAGGAGAAGGAATCGAAGAGGGGAGACTGGCTAAGGAGAAGGAATCGAAGAGGGGGGACTGGCTAAGGAAAAGGAATCGAAGAGGGGAGACTGGCTAAGGAGAAGGAATCGAAGAGGGGAGACTGGCTAAGGAGAAGGAATCGAAGAGGGGAGACTGGCTAAGGAGAAGGAATCGAAGAGGGGAGACTGGCTAAGGAGAAGGAATCGAAGAGGGGGGACTGGCTAAGGAAAAGGAATCGAAGAGGGGAGACTGGCTAAGGAGAAGGAATCGAAGAGGGGAGACTGGCTAAGGAGAAGGAATCGAAGAGGGGAGACTGGCTAAGGAGAAGGAATCGAAGAGGGAAGACTAACCCGGTACCCCCAAATTGACATGCTGAAGTAGGATGTCTCTGACTGAAAGGTGCAAATAACGAAGCCAAGCAGTAAACAACGACAAAGCGAATTCCTTTCTCTGAACTATATCAGTGGATACCAAACTGTTTCGGTTTACGGCACCCTTAGTCAGAAAAATAAACTTACGTAACAGTTGCAGTGCGCAGTTGATGTGGTTAGATTGGTTAGCTGAAAAAGAATTAATGAAACATGTATTTCAAATTCACAAACAATTTATATAAATTAGTACACGCCTTGAGCGATCATATCATAGAATAATCGTAATTAGTGGGACGGGTGAAAATGTTGGTCGCTGCACATCTTATAGTGGGACGGGTGAGTCTGTTGGTCGCTGCACATCTTCTAGTGGGACGGGTGAGTCTGTTGGTCGCTGCACATCTTCTAGTGGGACGGGTGAGTCTGTTGGTCGCTGCACATCTTCTAGTAGGACGGGTGAGTCTGTTGGTCGCTGCACATCTTCTAGTGGGACGGGTGAGTCTGTTGGTAGCTGCACATCTTCTAGTGGGACGGGTGAGTCTGTTGGTCGCTGCACATCTTCTAGTGGGACGAGTGAGCATGTTGGTCGCTGCACATCTTCTAGTGGGACGGGTGAGTCTGTTGGTCACTGCACATCTTCTAGTAGGACGGGTGAGTCTGTTGGTCGCTGCACATCTTCTAGTGGGACGGGTGAGTCTGTTGGTCGCTGCACATCTTCTAGTGGGACAGGTGAGTCTGTTGGTGGCTGCACATCTTCTAGTGGGACGGGTGAGTCTGTTGTTCGCTGTATATCTTCTAGTGGAACGTGTGAGCCTGTTGTTGACTGCACATCTTCTAGTAGGACGTGTGAGCCTGTTAGTCGCTGTACATCTTATAGTGGGGGAGGCGAGCCTGTTGGTCGCTGTACATCTTCTAATGGAACGGGTGAGTCTGTTGGTCGCTGCACATCTTCTAGTGGGACGGGTGAGTCTGTTGGTCGTTGCACATCTTCTAGTGGGACGGGTGAGTCTGTTGGTGGCTGCACATCTTCTAGTGGGACGGGTGAGTCTGTTGGTCGCTGCACATCTTCTAGTGGGACGGGTGAGTCTGTTGGTGGCTGCACATCTTCTAGTGGGACGGGTGAGTCTGTTGGTGGCTGCACATCTTCTAGTGGGACGGGTGAGTCTGTTGTTGACTGCACATCTTCTAGTGGGACGGGTGAGCATGTTGTTGACTGCACATCTTCTAGTGGGACGTGTGCGCCTGTTGTTGACTGCACATCTTTTCAAGTCTTGGAATCAAACTGGACATAGACTCCCTAATTTCCTGTTCCACGCCGATTTTCGCACGAGACTTGCGTTTTATCCCAACGACTGACGAAAAAACAGCTTCGCACAAATATTATGTCGCAAATGGAGTTAACATACTTGTTAGCACTTCATCTTTTACTGATATCCAAAAGTTAAATAGTTCCATGCTGCCAAAATCTCTCTTCAGTGTACTGTCGCAGTATGGCTCAATAAGATTTTTGTTTATCTACAGAAGTAAATTGATATGGGTCCTTGGCCCTGAATGGGTATCGAATCCATGAGAACTTGTCGATATTATTTTCTTCAAAGTGTTTTTTTAAACCAGCTGATAAGCAGTGATATGTGCTCTTCAAAAACAAATGTTATATTGCGAGAGAAATCAACTTCGTTGGAAACCACAAACTGTAGCAACAACAGAAAAGACTCTTTGCCACCATCTTCATCCATTGGTCTTCTCCATAGCTGTAATGTTGTTTTTTTTCTCCGGATAGCTACAACCATCTCGACCAATATCAAAATGTGGGTGCTGCTTCCCTGCAGCGAGAGATTCAACACATTTAACTTGTCAAAGTTATCATACAAGTATGCTAGTTTTACCCCAAAATCTGTTTCTACAAAGTGTTTTGCATATTGCTGTTTTTCCTCTTCAAGAAAAAAATGTACATTTCCTGTCGTAATTCATGCGTACGGGACAACACATAGCCACGATAGAGCCATCGTGAGGGGTAGTAATACAACAAAGATGCGTATTCTGATCCCATTTCCTCTCACTATTAAGAAAAAACCCTAGCTTTAACTTGTCGAGTTTTTATAAAGTTTACCCCATTCACCGCACATTGTAAGACCAGATTCAGAGGAGGGCCCAGAGACTTTGATATGGGTGCTTCTCTGTGAATGATGCAATGGGTCCACAGTGAATCTGGAGCTTTGCTTCGAATAAGCGCTTGCAACCTTCCACAGCGACCGGACATCGAACTACCGCATCAGTATAGACACTAGCACACTTTGTCCGCTCCACATTATTTTAAACCATAAATGTTTCCAGGATATCGAACAAATCTTGAGCATTTGTACTTGCACGTGATGCTTTTACAAAAGAGAAGGTCTTCCACAATGTCATTACCATCTATAGCAAATACATATCAGATCAAATGTACATCCTTATTGCTGTCCGTGGCCTCATCCAGCTGTAACCCATATTCGTTCCCTTTTATTTTTTCAATGAATTGTCATTGAGATCCTCCGCTATGTGCTGGATCCTGCGACTGATAGTTTTGTCAGACAAAGGAATCTTTGACAGCAGTTTCCCCGCAGTATCACCGATCATAATCTTCACGAAATCTACATCAGCCGGTAAAATTAGTTGTTCTGCGATGGTGTGGGGAACTTTACGCTTGTCGGCTCTGTTTGATGCTAGCAAAGCATTGTTTGGTATTAACACCTGAGAAAAAGTAGATTATTTGCTGTTTTTATTATTTTAACTTTCTGTAAAATAGTCGCGGGAAACATTTCCATGACTAGTTTCTAAGTAGCGTTTTAGTTTAATTGGATCCATACATTCTGGGGCCAAAACGTTCATACACAGTAGACACTGCGGTCTCTCTGTATTGTTAATATGTGTTGATGTAAAGGCAAAATCCAAATAACTGCCCTCGTATTTACGACACTTCATTTTCTTCACACCAACACCATTAGTTTGTGGTGCGTCCTCTTTATTTTCACGCAAATAACGCTTATTATTGACATTCAATGAAAACTTGTCCATTTTTAGAAAGATAAATAACAAGAACTTTTAAAAGTGTACTTGATCACAACACAATTCAGTTGGTTTCATCTTCAATAAATGAGGATCGCAGAGACAGTTATTTATATACAAACACCAAGTGCCGAGAAAGTTCGATAAATAACTAGCTGGACAAAGAACATTCCAGTCACTATACTCACATGGATGCGCCGAAGTGTTTGCCAACTTTCAGCGTCGTTCTTCTTAAAATGTACCGTCCATCCACTCCCACAATCCCTCCCCTTTCCTGCACAGATACCAAAGATAAAGCTGCATCCCGTTTTTTAAAAATCTGCTGACCGCAGAAACATTGTTCGTCGACTAAGTTTCTCATTATCAAATACACCAACCCACACTGACTTTGAATATCTGAGTTGGTACGGAACATGTGCTCAATTGACACGATCAAATATTTTTGGAAACCATTTCCCTTTTGCACTGTGCTAAATGTCCTTGTATATCCTTCCTATCATGGCATCAACACATAGATGGCCCGATAATGAAACCACGAAGGCTAAGTGTCATTTCGGTGATGTTTGGGATGTTTCGCGGTAACCCTGTCAACCAACTTCGGCACTCCAGCGTGCCGCGACACACAGTTTGGGACGCACTGGATTACACACGGCTACTTGCAAACCTATTATTAGGGACATTATTATATTAGACACATCTCCTTGATTCTCCCTGTTATTTAGTTTATATTAGATCCAGCTCATTGATTCTCCGTGTTATTTTGTTTATATTAGATCTAGCTCCTTGATTCTCCGTGTTATTTTGTTTATATTAGACACAGCTCCTTGATTCTCCGTGTTATTTTGTTTATATTAGACACAGCTCCTTGATTCTCCGTGTTATTTTGTTTATATTAGATCCAGCTCCTTGATTCTCCGTGTTATTTTGTTTATATTAGATCCAGCTCCTTGATTCTCCGTGTTATTTTGTTTATATTAGACACATCTCCTTGATTCTCCGTGTTATTTTGTTTATATTAGACACATCTCCTTGATTCTCCCTTTTGTTTATATTAGACACTGCTACTTGATTCTGCGTACAATTTTCCATGAAGATAAACACAAAATGTGGGAAGTACAAAGTTCAGGATTCTGGCCACACACATACATGCCAAACGGTAAGTACGTATGTTCATATGTTAGAATATATGTATATGTCATTACGCTTCCCCATCATCATCATCATCATGTAGCATGTCCTTTATTCGCTCCCATCGCTTCCATCACAATCTGTCTGAAAGAAACTTTTTTCTCTGCCAAAACTCCAGCCTCCGCCACAGTCATACACAGGCATTCCTGGATATCTTGGTGCCATCGTCTTCTTGGTCTACCCCTTCTTCTTTGGCCTGGCACCATATCTGCCATCACCGTTCTCTCAAGACCGTTGTGTCTCTTGATGTGACCAAAGTATTTAAATTTTCTGGCCAAAATGGAATTCATAAACCAGTTCTCTTCTATGTTCAACTCTTGCCGAATGTCTACATGTTTCTTCTCTGTCCAGGATATTCTTATGATCTTTCTGTAACATATTTACTCGAAGGATTCGATATTTTGTTCAGACGTTTTGGTAATTGTCCATGATTCGCAGCCATATGCTGCCACGGGTCGGTTCCCCATATCAGATAATATATTTAACTTAAAGTTCTCAGTTTCTCCAATTGTGCAAGCATTGGTCAACCACTCCATCTGTATCCCAAAACCAGCTTTTCGGTAAGCCAGATTCTAATAAACTGCAGCACATTTTTAAAGCAGTGGTTTTTACAAGATGCGGTTGACATACACAACCCTCGTTGGTTGCCCCTTACGACATGCAAGAAAGGAAGCAGTGTCATGTTACGCTTAATCAGAGAGTCACTGAGATGAACGGTGAATTTATATTACAATTTATTTCATTGGGTAGACATTACCAGCCTATCTTTAACACATGTGCGTAGATTAGTGTATGAGTATGTGTGTGTACGTATGTGTGTAGGTGTGTGGGTATGTGTGTGCATGTGTATGTGTGTGTGCACGTGTGTGTGTAGGTGTGTGGGTGTGTGTATAAATCTAAAATTAATAGTATTAAACCCGGTGCTGTCCGGGATAATTATGCCCAATGAAACCAAAGCACCTCCCGCTTAACCCACCCGTCTATTCCTTATCCAACCGGTCCATCACCTGGCCCACATGCTCCCTCTCTCTCTCTCTCCCTCTCTCACTGTCACTCTCTCCAAACCACTCATACCTTTCCCTTTCAACCGTCATTTTTCGCCGCATATCTCATCCCACACTTTCCTTCCCAATATCAAGCGTCCCGTGACTTTTCCAGCAACATCGATTTGGCTAAATTTTCATGGTTTTCTGTGGGCTAAAAACATCCTGTAATTTCTAATTTAGGTGTACAAGTTATGCCTGTCCATGGGAATTAGCCATTTCCTTCAGCCGTTACAAATGATTGCACACCTTTAATCGTCTAATTATCACCAGCAACACCAGGTTACATGTTTCGGTACACCACGTGGTTCAATCAGCCCATCAGATCTCCCCTGCACAAGTGTGGACAGACAGAAGGAAACAATCGTAGATTAGCACATCCATGCAGAATATCTGCCCGTCCGTCGTGCGATAAGAAAGAAACAACGGCAGTTAAACAATTAAACGTTCTTTCATTTGCCGAACTCTTCTCATGCCTCCCATCTCTTGTCTTTGAACTCGTTCAAAATTGTTCCCCCTCAACTCGCACCTCACTTTTAGCCCATCTATCTCTTCCTCCCCAAACTGGCCCATCATCCCCTCCCCTCAACCCACCCATCTCTTCAGTGCTCAACCCGCACATTATCTCTCCCTCCAAACCATCCAACCCTCCCTCCTTCAGCTCTTTTCCCACCCATCTCGTCACCACACATCCCACATCCGCTCATCTCATCACCATCTCAAACAACGTCGCCTTTCTCCACCTTTCCGTCTCTTCCTCCTTCAACCGGCCCATCTCGTCCCTCTAAAATACATATCTCGTCTTCTCCCTTCAATATCTCTGGCCCTCCTCAGAGAGGGCTCGTCTTTCCAACCCTTCGCCTTACCAACCCCCACCCCCCCCCACCCCACCCTCTATTTCTCTCATAAACGCGTCGGTCTATCCCATAATTCTCTCATAAACGCGTCGGTCTATCCCATAATTCTCTCATAAACGCATCGGTCTATCCCATAATTCACCCATAGGGATCGCAATGAGAAGATGTCCTGATATTTCACAAATTCCAGCGGAACAGCAAATATGTCAGGTCAAAAGGCACAGATAGTGCAACCTCTCTGTACACTGTCACACAAAGTCGCAATGTCCTATTCAGGACAAACGCCAGAGAAGAAGACGCCATTTTGGGCCGATGTTGGGCCACGAAGACCTATAATGGTCAAGCGGACTTTGTTGTGTAATCGTGTATACAAATGGAAATTGGAAATGTCTGTTTATGTAATGGGTGGAAAGTTGCTGTAAATTCATGGAACTTCTGTCGCAAAACCTATAAATGAAAATATGCTTGTGGTGACGAATGTGTGCAGGAATTATCCTTGAAAACACGTTCAAAATAATGTAACTGCGAAGTTAGAAGTGTGTCAAAAACAACAGTATATCCATTGTAAAATATAATAAACTTATTAACTTACTTTCCACTTACCAAGAGATAGTGATGTCTTCTGTGTACTGGTGAATAATGCGTTACAAATGGGGACTTAACCACGACCAATGAAACATTTGTTGAAGAGTTCAATCCCATGCACCATTCTGGAATGTCACCTAAGGAAGAAAGGAAAGTGTACTGTTACCATCCTACACGGTAATAAATGCAAGGCGAGTGAAGAGAGTTGTGAATGTGTCTAGCACCTTGTCATGCAAAACGAAAACCTATATAATTCACCATTACAAAGACAAGACTTAAGTAGCCATCCATGAAAATGTGATACGAGCTAAGAGGTCACGCACCAATGCAAACACTCATCCATAAACTCACTCCACGTTCACACATTCCACACCTGCTCACACTAATCGCCGCACACACTCATTCATACACACACAAGATACAAACTCACTGGCGCACGCGTGCGCGGAGGCGCGCGCACACACACACACAGACAACCCTTGCGTACAAACTGGCACTCACGATTATTTCCCATACTTACCTACAACTTACAGTGGAAGCAATTCTTGGAGAGAGAGAGAGAGAGAGTGAGAGAGAGAGAGAGAGAGAGAGAGAGAGAGTGAGTGAGAGGGAGCTAGGGAGGGAGCTAGGGAGGGAGAGGAAGAGAGAGGGGGGAGAGAGGGAGAGAGAGAGTGAGAGGGAGGGAGGGGGAGAGAGAGAGGGGGGGAGAGAGAGAGGGAGAGAGAGAGACGCTAAGATGGTACTTGCCCGCTACCTTATGAGTAATTGAAAGTGAAGATGTTGGTATATTACCCGCTTGCAGACGTCGCTACTCCCCAAATCCCCATCGCACCCCCCCCCCCCCTGACACCCGACCCTCTTGTTCTCTTTTGCCACCCTGCCCCAATGTTTATATGATTGGAGATGAATGCGTGTCGTATCATTCTGTGGGTTACAAAACACAGCATAGAACATACATAAGAAACAGAGGACCGAACGGCAAAGAAATGCGTACAGAAATAACGATTGTATAGTTAATAAAAAACGAACATCAATATAGCAAAATATACAAATAATAGTAGAGTGTATTCATATGAGATTTTGTTTTTAAAACGTGTGTGTACTCTGGGGTAGAAGATCAGCGACTAAGTAAAGAAGAATGAAAAAAAAAACAAATTAACCAGCACAAGAAAACACACACATAAAAACAAACCTATGCAGCAAAGAAAACGCGTACATTAGCATAGCAGCAGAGAAAACATTTACAGGATATAAAACTAATTAAGAGAAAACTAAGATTCGTTGGATTAAGGATGAAAGGATACAAATTAGATTAGTATTGACAAGGATGGAGAATAGACTTATTAGAGTGGGAAATAGATTCAGAGTGAGAAGTAGGATGGTAAATAGATCGATAGAGAGAATAAGGATAAAAAATAGACTGGAAGCTACAAAGGTCAGAAATAGAGTGACATGGTGAAGAAGGATGATAAATAGATTGGGAGAGAGAAAAAGAATGATAGGCAAATTAGGTATAATAATTTGGATGAGAAATAGGTTGGTAACAATAAGAAGGTTGGTAAATAAATACGAAATAAGAATTTAGATAAGAAATAGACTAAGTGTCAAACGACAGATGAGAAGAAGAGGACAGTCCAAAACCGAACTCTGTAAACAAATATCAATTTCTTTACTTACAATTGATTCAAACTTGTCCCATCGAAATAGCTTCATCTACTGTTGATTCACCGCTGCCAACGTGTTTTCCCAGTTTTGAATACCACCTGTAGCTCGTTTTATCTGGAATAGCTTGCATGTGTCGTAGCGAGCGCTCTTTGATTTCTTCTATGGTCTGAAACCGGAGACGTTAAAGAACGGATTTCAAATTTGGTCATCCAAAACGAATTCTGCAGGTGTCAAATCTGTAGATCGCGGTGGTGCCGTTCCAAACCCACTGTGGTGACTGCCTTTTTGTTCCGACATCTATCCATAAACCCATCTTTCATCACCTGTTATGATGTTTTTCAAAAAGTTTTCGTTTTCATTCAGAAAAAGTTTGACCTAATTTGAAGCAGACCTTTCTGCAAAGACGTTGCTCCACAAGTTCGTTCATTGCTCAATTTTGAAGAAACAAAACGTCAAGTGCTCTTCTCGTGAATTCACTTCGCCGGATGCACATGGAATACTAACGGACGGGGCGTAGCCCTGTTATTATTATAATGAATGTCATTGTCACTGGCACATATGCAAGCAGTAACTAGCTCTCTACCTCCCTTAGTTGATGTGTTGTTTTAAAAGTCCGGTTTCTTTTTGGACTGCCCTCGTTTTGGTAGTGAGGAGGAGGATTTGAAATATTCAGGGACTGAAAAGAAGCATGTCAAGGTTGGAAACTCAACGTTTTTGTTGCGCTTTTCAACTACATGGTGTCTTTTCGGTTATATCAGAGCATGATGCCATCATTATGCCATCCAGACATAATCCACTCAGATCTTCCAAGTGTAGCAGAATATTAACAACTCATTTGCCTGGCACCAACCTCGCGTTAATGCAAATTGGATCACGCTGCAACAAATAAAATCTGGAATAAACTTTCCACGAATGACTTATTACGATTGTTGTTGTTTGTAGTTTGATTTAAAAAAACAATCGGTCTTATAGCGAGTCAATCACTCATTCAGCGCGAAGGTGTGTAATTGGTTATTATGCTTTTAATATGTATGTTCATCGAGCGCATGTGTACAAGACACTGAATTGGGCCATGCGCTCACAGTTCATATTACTCTTGAAATTAGCTTTGTCCTGTCCTCGTGAGACAACTTTGATATTTGCTGAATATAACCCTCAAAGGTCTCCGATATCAGACCGAAGAAGAGACCAAGGACAGCTCTTTACGAGACGTGCACACTGTCCCAGAAAACGAGCTCCAGGACGCGCTAAAAATGGGAAAATGCGGTGTGAGCAGTGAATCAGCAGTAGAGGGAACTATTTCGGTGGGGGCGGTGTATCAACAGTAGAGGGAACTATTTCGGTGTGAGCAGTGTATCAGCAGTAGAGGGAACTATTTCGGTGGGGGCGGTGTATCAATAGAGAGAACTATTTCGGTTGGGGCGGTGTATCAACAGTAGAGGGAAATATTTCGATGTGAACGATGTATCAACAGTAAAGGGAACTATTTCGGTGTGAACGGTGTATCAACAGTAGAGGGAAATATTTCGATGTGAACGGTGTATCAAAACTAGAGGGAACTATTTCGGTGTGAGCAGTGTATCAACAGTAGAGCGAACTATTTTGGTGTGGGCGGTGTATCAACAGTAGAGGGAACTATTTCGGTGGGGCTGTGTATGAACAGTGAAGGGAACTATTTAAGAGACAAGTTTGATGAATTATAGGTAAATCATTTTTGTGAACAGTTTTGTTTCTTTTTGGATTGTCCTCTTTTATTTCCCCTCCTACTTATCTCTATCACTTTATTTTTCATCCTTATACCTCCATTCTATTTCGCAGCCTTATCAACACTAATCTATTGTTCATCTTTATACTCCGACGACTCTAAGTTTTCTCTAGTTAATTAGTTTGCTATCCTGTCGATGTTTTCTCTGTTGCTATATGTTTCCCATAATCTTTGCTGAACATGTTTATTTTTTATGTGCGTTTTTTCTTGACCTGGTTTCTTGGTTTTTAATACTTCCTTACTTAGTGGCTCATCTTCTACCCCAGGGTGCAGAGGTTTTAAAAATAAAATGTGATATGAATAATTTCTACAATTATTTGTCTATTTTGCTATATTGATGTTCGTGTTTTATCAACTATACTAGTACTTTCTGTTATTTATGTACGTGTTTCTTTACCGTTTAGCGTCCCCTGTTTACTGACCAGTTTTTTGTTCTCTGCTGCGTTATGCTGTCAAACTGAATGATACCAAACGCACCCATCTGCAATCTTAAGAAACATGGTGCAGGGTGAGCAAGAGAAAAAGAAGGGGGTAGTCTGCGAGATGTGTTATGAGTTGCGACGCCTGTAAGCCAGTAATATACCCACATTTTCTCTCTCAATTACTGTATAGGTAGCGGGCAACAACCATCTAGGAGTTTTTCTCTCTCCGAGAATTGCTTCCCCTGTAAGTGGTCTGAAAGCAGGGGAGATAATCATGTGCAAGTGTTTGTTCACAAGAGTTGTATGACAGTGTTTGTGTATGTGTGTGAGTGTGTGTGTGTGCGTGTGTGATGTGTATGTGCGTGAGTGTGAGAGTGTGTCTGTGTCTGTGTGCATGTACGAATGAATGTGTGCGGTGGTTGATGGGAGGAGGTGTGGAATGTATGAGCGTTGAGTGAGTTTGTGTGTGAGTGTATATATTGTAGCGTCGAGTGATGTTAGCTCGTATCACATTTTCATCGGTGGCTACTTAAGTGTGTCTTTGTAATGGTGGGGTAGATAGGTTTTCGTTCTTCATGATGAGGTGCAAGGCCCATTCACAACTCTCTATAGCAGACTTGTATTACAGCAGAGAAAGAAAACATTGCACTGTTCGTTCTTCCTTTGGTGCCATCCTGGAATGGTGTGTGTCATTGAACTCTTTGGTTTTTCTTGCACGCACCGTGGAAGATGCTTCTTTGTCCGGATTGGTCTTACGGGTCACATTCGTTACCGTCATGGACTGTAGTTGCATACCTTTTCATAGCATAATTACTATCGTCTGACAAGACGGAAAAAGCTAATGATGATGATGGAATTATGGCTTACACGTAAGCAGGTTTTGTATCTGTATGACCCTGATAAACATGGATGACAGGACACTATGTAAAGTAACGCGACAGGTGATGATCTGAACGTCCGATGCTCCCCCCCCCCTTTTTCCGTATTCGAGCAGGTGTTCTGCCCCAATTAGCATCTAGGCATTGCAAAGGGGAGGGGTGGTGGTGGTAGGAAGTCTCCACCTAGGTTGTTTCTTAAATATTTCTCACCTGTACTTGGTATTTTGTTGTATTTTCCATTGTGATCTTTATATCTCCTTAATTTACCAAACTGCGAGTTTGAACCCATACCCATTTTTTTGTTTCAGTTGCCAGATGAATAAAAACAAGAAAACACTAGTGTAGGCTGATTCTCCGAGCAGGGTAAGCAAAAGGCAGTCTGTATACATTGCTGTCGGAGATAAAGTAGTAGGCTCTACATTGTACCTTCAAAAAGATGGTTTTGTCGGTCCATTATCTCGCTTCCTATCCTTCTCTATCAGTGAGAAATGTGGGGTGTCACCGAAGTAGTGCGCGACAGATGAAGTCAGGTTTAGCACAACAGCCTGGAGGTTCACGGTCCACCTTCATCAGCATGCTCGGGATGTGAGGAAAAGGACTGCAACCTGTCACCTATCTCCCTTTTAAGTAACTTACTTATTGTGGGCATTCAGCAACAACAATAGCAGCTGGGTCGACTAGAACGTGACGATAGCTGTGATCAAATCTGGTACACTTTTGCCGAATACCCAAATACGAGGCAATGTTGTCATCTGCATGGAATAGGTTCGAATCTCCAGAGTGCATATTTTCTATTTCTTCTTTATTACACGCTGTGCTTCAGGCGAGTTTCGAGTGCTTATAAGATACTTGCCCTCGCGGTCGTTACGCTTCATCTTCAAACGTATCGCAAGCCTCAGGGTTTCCCAATTTCCTTCAAAAATAGGAAAACAAGGTTACCGAAAATACGCGCTTGAATAATTTTCCCTACCACCCGTCCCCGTTCCTCCCGCGTAATTGAAACTTAATGTAACATTTCTCAAGTGCGCAACATTGTGCCGCCAGTTATTTGACTTCCCTCTGATACATCAACCACGCTGGCTTCTTGTTTATGCGCACATTATGCGCGCGAATTGCCTCTCACCACATGTTGACTCCGCCTTTCCCGCTTCCAATGCTCCGATTGGCTGCCGTGGGCGTGAAAAATTTCATTTTAAATCAGCCAACGTGGTTCTATTCTCTGACAAGCTCTTGAATATTTGTTGATAGAAGCCAATCACTGGTTCCCTTATATGGAAAGATCTGTTTACACAGTGCCAATGTCCTGCCTGCGTGCTTTAAAAAAATACAGAACAACCTCGTTATTAGCTGATGTGTGTGGTAGTCTTATTTTGATGGCTGTGGCAACCAAAAATGTTTCCAGAGGCACAAGTATTTGCCACAGGCTGTGTATAAAATAATATTTGTAATTTGTTTGCAACACTTTATTTGGTGTAGTTCAGTGTGAACCACACACTGCTCATCTATAGAAAGAAGTCAAGTGGAATGATAGCTAATGAGTGGGTCTAGACAGAGGCATGGGAAAATACGTTGGCTTTTCTTTAAGGGTGGGAAGACAAAGCAACTTAGATCTTCTATCTGTCATCACTACATTTGTATAGAAGAAGACTAACGTCTGGTAAGGCAAAATATACTGATCAGACATGTTAGTCAGGGTCAGGCCAAATACACTGATCAGACAAGTTAGTCAGGGTCAGGCAAAATATACTGATCAGACATGTTAATCAGGGTCAGGCAAAATATATTGATCAGACATGTTAGTCAGGGTCAGGCAAAATATACTGATCAGACGTGTTAGTCAGGGTCAGGCAAAATATACTGATCAGACATGTTAGTCAGGGTCAGGCAAAATATACTGACCAAGACGCTCACTTCGCCTTCCTCGTAGCCATCCCTGGAAACGGGCTGTTTTCGTGGCATCCTGGCTAACAAGCTGAGGGATTGACGTGATCCCCTTAGTAGTGAGCAACACGCATATGAGCAAAGCATAGCACAACCGCATGGGGGACCCCAGTCCACCTTCGTCAGCACTATCGGGATGTGACGAACGCTACTGCAACCCGTCACTTAACGTCCTTTTTAGGACGAACAAATGAGAAGACCTCGAAACAACAACATTTGTTGAAGTCCAACACTGCATTCGGTTGACTCCTCTAACACGATTTTTAGAGAAAGCTATGGTCCAGTAATTTGCAATGGTTTGATATGGTGAGATTGCCTAAGCCATCCACAACCTTCTTCATACGCCGAATTAAACTGCGATCCTGTTTTGTTTAGCCAAGAAACCACTAGAGTGAAGGCTCTTTGGTGCAATGTTACAATACTTTTCAATCGACTCGCTGACTCCTTGACCTATTTCACAAAGGAAGCGCTCGTCAGACCTGGCGGAGAAGTGACATGTAACGTGTACCTTCAGCATGAAATAAAACCCAATAAAATGTGAGAGATGAATAGAGTTTATGGAGGACAAGAACAGACGAAATAGAAGACAAGCAATAAATAGAGAAGGGTCGACTACTTTAGAGTGGTATGAGGGAGGGGAGGTGAGGGGAGGGTGGGTTGGGGGTGTCGTGATATGTAATGTTTCCCTGAAAAAAGCTCCACACAACAAAATCTATAAAAGGTTACAGAAAACTTCAACTGGCCGGGAAATGTCAAGTATTCATCACATGCTTTGCAAGAAAAAGGAGACAAACAAGGACAACGGAAAAGAGTTCCGTGGAATCGGGACACGAATAAACAAAACAGGGACAGTGAGGGGGGAGGGGCAGGATAACACGATCTCCTCGTCTCGTCCGTATTTCAATGAGGGTTCTGGCATCTTCTCCTGTGAGGTAGATAGACTTCGCAAAAATTGTGGATGTCTTTAATTCAGTGGAATAAATAAGGGACGCGGTGGAGGTTTCAGCTTTATTGTCACGGCCAGGCTGTAATAATATACAGATATTACATTTTTTATTTTATTCCATTTTGTCCTTTCTGGCAGAGGCACGTGCCAGACAATATTGACACGGTGTCCCGCAGAATATGGGATTTCTGTCTATCTAGACGGCGAAGTTCAACTAAGACATCAACACTCAGCACGCTCTCATTCACAGACACGTTGACGTGCTAGCATTCAAGCGCTGTGTTAATATGCGCTGTTCAGTTAGACTTTTTTTTAGTAAACTGAGAATATCTCTCCCACCATTCCTTCGATGATATCTGTCTTTCTCCTTTTCGTTCAAGCAATATAAAATTGTTTTTATTTTGAATCGAGTTTCTAGAATAATCCGACAGGACGGATTATCCCCCATGGCGCTGCGCTGTGATGAGCTCCCTCTATTTCCGGCTGGTATTGATCCGTTAAAAGATTCCACATCCTGCTGTCATTACTTCCACGATTGCTTCATGAACCGTGGACCACTCGTGTGCAGTTTCAATAACGCTTTTCATTCTACTCTTCTATTTCTTTGTTTTCCGTTATCACGCAGAGCAGCGGACCGGCGCTATGTTTACTTATCAGCCGCAGTGGAAACATCCGACATCTGGAATCGCTTGTTCCTACAATTATATACATCATGTGTGATCATAACGGCTTTGATAGAACTAACGGTATGGGCGTATTGAAAGGACAGGAAGAGGTTAATATGTGCAAAATGACTGTCTGGCTATACTGGTAGTTTTACATTTGGTTTCTTCTTTTTCTCTCTTCTTCCTCTTCGGCGTTCGTCCTGGTTAGGGCGTTGTGACGTGGTGTCGTAGTTTGCTGCGATAACAGCGACTCAGGCAAATAAAGAAGAAAAAAGTATCTAAACCTCATGTCAGAAGACTTAACTTAACGTCTTTATACTGATTTAGAAGACTATGCAGAGTCCGTATACAACCAGTTTCATTTACATCTCCTTGCTCTAAAAGCTATGCGCATTCAATTTATTCTTAAATGCATTTACTGTCCCTGCCTCCACTACCTCCCTTGGCAATGCATTCCAAGCATTCCCCATTCTCTGAGTAAAAAAATATTTCCTAATATCTAATCTGGACCTCTCTTTAGTCAACTTGTAGCTATGCCCTCTTGTTATTGTGGGTGGCTGTATTTTTAAAAACTTGTTATAGTCTAATGTATCCATTCCTCTGATCATAAAATTAACCTGTATTGTCACCACGAATTCTTCTCTCTTCTAGACACTGTAGGCCGATTTTTCTGAGTCTTTCCTCATAACTGTAATTCTGGAATCCCACTATCAGCTTTGTCGGTCTTTTTTGTATTCTTTCCAGCATGTTTATATCTCATCTACGATAAGAACTCCACACCTGTACACAGAACTCCAATCTAGGTCTAACTAAAGCTTTATACAGTTTGACTATCATTTCCTTGCTCCTATGTTTAATATTTCTTTTATCATACCTAACATTGCATTTACCTTTTTCACTGCTACATGAACTTGCTCACTCACCTTACCTGTATGATCTATTATAACCCCTATGTCCCTTTCCTTATCTATCTTTCTAATATTGTTCTCTCCCATTCTGTAATTATGTTCCATATTGGATCTACCCATGTAATATTTCTTTTATCATACCTAACATTGCATTTACCTTTTTCACTGCTACATGAACTTGCTCACTCACCTTACCTGTATGATCTATTATAACCCCTATGTCCCTTTCCTTATCTATCTTTCTAATATTGTTCTCTCCCATTCTGTAATTATGTTCCATATTGGATCTACCCATGTGGATGACTGTACATTTATCTACATTAAACTCAATTTGCCAGCTTACAGACCATTCTCGAATTTTATCTAAATCCGACCTCAATATATCCACTTCTGCTTTACTTCACATCCTAGGATAGAAGATACACGACTCGGACAACTGGTTGTATACAACCTCTGTAGAGCCTTCTAAACCAGTATAGTAAAGTTAAGTTAAGTCAAATCAAGGCCAAAATGGAGAACGCAAGTTCTGGGAAAGGGACGTGAAGCAACCAACAACAACAATAATACAAGAAACATTTATCTTCCCTCACTCCAGGCCCGTCTTCTTCCACTGATGTGTGTACACGATCTATGATTTTATAATGGTCTGCAATTATGAATTTTTGTCTCTCGTGACATCGATTCACCTCTGCATTTATGTAATCGGTCATTCTGTCATTCTTTCATCCATTTCTGCTATTGCATAATTGTTATGCACTTGATCTTTATTTATTTCTGTCTCTTTTCTTCTTCACTCGTTTATTTTTTTATACATCTCATCATCTGTTTCTCACTGGCAAGTGGCTGACTTGCTAATCTGTGTAACTGCAGCTTTACGTGTATGAATGTATAATATGGAGAGCACTTATCTATGATGCTGGAGAACTGGTACGAGGAGGACTAGGTTCGCGTAGACCAAAGCGTTCACTTAATGCTAGTCAAATGAGTAGTACACACAAGAGGTCGTAACCTAGGTAAGAAATTGCGGCGAAGCAGAAACTTCTAGGTAGGGATACCAGAACATGATTCTTAAACAGATCGCGACATGTTTTCTGCGTATAAGAGCTGCTGTCCTGGTCGCCGCAGCGAAACCATGGCCCATACGGTTTGTTTACGGTTTATTGAAGCGTGAACAACTTCCAGCAAACCTGGTAGACTTGAGAAAGGGAACTGTCAAGACGAGCTGGTTCTGACTACGCCTAATTCAACAGTTAATCAATGATAAATGGCAGTACGTGACAAAGCAACAAAAGAAAAATAATGATATTCCAGTGAAATAATTTTTCTGAATGCAGGTACTGAACGCAGCAGCCGTTAGCTTGAATTCTCTGCTACGTAATTATGCATACATTAGGTCTTCGGTGTGGAGGAAAGCTGGTGCATATGGCGTGTTAAAAAAACACGAAGAAATGATTTGAGAATTAGCACATTTAATTACATCCATCGTGTGTATCCGGTCAGTAAAGTTTGAGATGTAGTCCTGGAGAAAAACTGATAAAAAAAGGGTAAATGCATAGACTTAAGGAGACACATGAATCAGGGAGATTCCCACTGAAAGTTACAATCACAAGCGGAAATTCTAATGACTTAAGCAATGTTGTAAAAGCTAGATTTGTTATAGCCGTTCCTGTTTTAAGAAGAGCATCGGCTTTTGCCGAAACACAAACAAACCGGATGTCGCCATTATAGGATGTAGACGACATCGTGCAGGTCTACCAATTTAAAATGAAATTGTACTCCGTCTCAATGGAGATTGACCCACCGACTTCATCTATGAGGTGGCTGTCTATGTGACCTCTCTTTAGTGAGGGCAGTCATCGTGTTTGACAATGGATGCTTCGGAAGGTACAAACGGGAAGGCCACAGCATGACTGGATCTTGAGTATAGAAGTTTCAGACTCTTCGGAAGGTACAGAACGGAAGGTTTCGACATGACTGGATCATGAGTATAGAAGTCTCAGACTCTTCGGAAGGTACAGAAGGGAAGGTTACGACATGACTGGATCATGAGTATAGAAGTCTCAGACTCTTCGGAAGGTACAGAAGGGAAGGTTACGACATGACTGTATCATGAGTATAGAAGTCTCAGACTGTTAGGTGCGAATGTGAAACTGCTGTCCTGGTCATTGTGGGATTCATTGCAATGTAGGTGCTGACATCCTGACTTGGAGAGCATCTTCGGTTAGAACAGTAGGTATGAACAGTGGGAGGAAGTAGTGACATGAATCGATGACTACCTGTCAGGTAACGTCACTTCTATAATTGAACCAGCGATTCATAGGATGTACAGGTTTGAAATCAAGTGTAGCTCAAGCATGGAGGGATTTCTAGAAGGTGTAGAAACTGAAGTGTGCACAACCAGCGAGCGAGGAGAACAACACATATCTGCATCATATGTGGAGAAAGGCTGAGCACCTATGGATCATGGATCTTCCTCATAATTTTTTTAAAGAATGTATATTTTTGGTAAGTAGAACGCATATTTCATAGACAGAGCCTATATTTTAACAAGAAGAACGAATATTTTTACAAGCAAAACGAATATTGCTTATACTTGGAATACTTTAAATCCTGGTATTCAAACAGACATGCTAATATCTGTTGCCAGGCAGCCGAATGCTTTGGCAATAGTGTAGTAAGTATTTTACAACTTCCGGCGGCTTACTAGGCCTAGAGGAAGGTACACATAATTTGAGTAGATTGTTAACTAGAATTAATGTTCTGGCAGCGGCCAATAAGCCTACTCTTTTCGATTTGTAACTGCCAAGGGATTGTTAGCGTGCTCGATACATAACACGGGAGTCCGATCTCACTACTCAGAGATCAGGAGAATTTTTGCAAGAAAATCCACGTGAAATAATCGCGGTCTCCACCGAGATTAGAACCCGCGACCTCTGGCAATCAAGGCGGATACCTTACCTCGATCGAAACAATGACCACAATCATTGTTTGCTGCTTGCACAAGTTAGCAATTTCAGATCAATATTCGTGCGGCACTCAGATATAAACTACCCGTATGTGTGGGTTGGCAAACATGTGACATAGAACATTTTTACACAAAAGTAACCTCCATGTTTTATACCAACAATCTGCATATTTCGGTAACAATAACTTCTAGGTTTTCGTACCAATGATATCAATGTTTTGGTTACAATAATCTCTGTACTCTGACACCAATAATATCCATGTTTCACACCAATAGCCTCTATTTATAACACCAATAACCTCTATGTTTTGACACCAAAATCCTCTTTTCATGACCCCAATAACCTCTATGTTTTGAAACCAAGAGCCTCTATATATGACACCAATAACCTCTATGTTTTGACACAATAACCTTTTTGTTTTGACACAAATAACCTCTTTGTTTTGACATGAAAAACCTCTTTGTTTTGACACAATAACCTTTATGTTTTGACACCAATAACCTCTTTGTTTTAACACCAATAACCTGTTTGTTTTAACACCAATAACCTCTTTGTTTTGACACCAATAACCGTTATGCTTTGACACCAATAACCTCTTTGTTTTGGCACCAATAACCTTTATGTTTTGACACAAATAACCTCTTTGTTTTAATACCAATAACCTCTTTGTTTTGACACCAATAACCTCTTTGTTTTGACACCAATAACCTTGATGCTTTGACACAAATAACCTCTTTGTTTTGACACCAATAACCTCTTTGTTTTGACACCAATAACCTTTATGCTTTGACACAAATAACCTCTTTGTTTTGACATGAAAAACCTCTTTGTTTTGACACCAACAACCTTTATGCTTTGACACCAATAACCTCTTTGTTTTGACACCAATAACCTCTTTGTTTTGGCACCAATAACCTCTTTGTTTTGACACCAATAACCTTTATGCTTTGACACCAATAACCTCTTTGTTTTGACATGAAAAACCTCTTTGTTTTGACACCAATAACCTTTATGCTTTGACACCAATAACCTTTATGCTTTGACACCAATAACCTCTTTGTTTTGACACCAATAACCTCTTTGTTTTGGCACCAATAACCTCTTTGATTTGACACCAATAACCTTTATGCTTTGACACCAATAACCTCTTTGTTTTGACATGAAAAACCTCTTTGTTTTGACACCAATAACCTTTATGCTTTGACACCAATAACCTTTATGCTTTGACACCAATAACCTCTTTGTTTTGACACCAATAACCTAGTACACCTGACTGCATTGAGCATTTCCCTGAGTTCATCCCGCAACCTCTAACTGTGGAGGAAAGAATTTACCCACAGCAGCACCTACATGCATGTCGTAAAAGCTGACTAAAGAGAGTTGTGTATGGTGGCTAGCAATCTCATCGTGCAAAACAACTTGCTACAGAAACCAGAGCTGCAATAGCCTGCAAAAGTGCTTTCATGAAGTCATCCTAAAGGAAACCAACTGTAGAGGTGTGTCTATGCACCAGCTGGAGGGAAATTAACAAGATGGTGATACAATGAAAACCTCAATGAAGATTCAGACATTAAAGGAACTCGTGGTGTTGCTTGCTGCCATTAAACCCTCAGTCTCAGTTCAGTTCATCCCGTAACCCATCAGGTCGTTGGGGCACACATCAAGACATGAAAATCCCACGCCAGCTCTCTCTGTCTGTCGCCGCCTGACATATCTCACCATGACGAAGGCCTGACCACTCAGCGATGTTGTCCACTCATCTCTTCCTTGGACGTCCTCGCCCTCTCTGTCCCGGTACGGATCCAAAGAGTATCGAGTTGGGAATTCCGTTGGACCTCGCGACGTGCCCGCACCAGGCCATCTTTCGTCTTTTGATAGCTGTGAACAGATCTTCAAAGGGACTAATAGCGTCTTCAACTCTCTGACGTATTACTACGTTCGTGACACGATCTTTATATGTAACATTTAGGAGTTTTCTATAGCACCTCATTTCCATTTCACGTATTCTGCCCTGGATATCTGCTGTAATGGTCCAGGTCTCGCAGGCATACATAAATATTGATAGCACCAAAAAGCGCAGTAGTCTGACTTTTATGCCGAGGGCGAGGGGCTTGTCTCGCCAAATAGGTTTCAGCCGAGTCAGCGCCGCTGTTGTTTGTGCTATTCTTGCAATTACCTCTGGCTTCGATCCCTCTTCGCTGATCAACGATCCCAGATATTTGAAACGTTTCACCACCTCAAGTACCTGCCCATTTGCCTCTATGACAGATTAAAACCCTGCAACGTTATTGGTCATGAGCTTTGTTTTATCAGCATTTATTTCCATACCATAACTCAGGGCCGTTCTATCCAATCTACCAATCAACTCCTGGAGTTCCCTTTCTGTGCCTGCCAATACATCAATATCATCAGCAAAGCGGAAGTTTGTGATAAGCTTGTCACCTATTTTAACCGTGCCAACATGTCCTTTTAAGGTTGTCTCCATTATTCTCTCCAAGAAGATATTGAAGAGTGTGGGGGAGAGTATACAACCCTGTCTCACACCCACCGTCGTACGGAACCAATCGCCTAGCGTTCCCTCTACAGAGATTGCGCTTGTCGCCTGCTGATAAAGGTTTGCAATTACCCTCACAATATCACTGTTGAACTTATAATGCTTCATTGTTGACCATAGCGCCGCATGCCACACTCTGTCAAACGCCTTTCGAAAGTCAATGAAGGCATGGTAGAGTGGTTGATGATAGTAAACCCTCAGTCTACCCTTATTGAAAACAGGAACTTGTGGTGTTGCTTGCTGCCAGTAAACCCTCAGTCTACCACTATTGAAAACCTTATTGGAGGTTCATACATTTGAAGGGTTCGCCGTGTTGCTCCCGGTAAACCCTAAAGTCTACAATTAATGAAGACGTCGTTGGGGGCTCAGTCATTCCAGACGCGTCTCGTATTTCTCTCCGTAAAACATCAAACGTCTACAAGTAAACGTTGTGGCCTTGCCTTTATTGTCGGTGCTGAGTCGTCGACAGGGGAGTGGTCGAGTTTAATAGTAGAATAAAGGATGCTTGCCTTGCACTCGCCTTTAAGGTTATAGACTAGATTTGATTTTACCACCGATATAACAACAAATGAGACCTTACTGGGGATTTTCAATCAGTCACGTTGACTAAACAGAGGATCTTCCAACTGGTGGGCCATCTGCTGGTCGGTAAAACCTCATTAGCAATGAGAAAGACATTTGTCAGTAGTTTAAATGGCTGCACGACGTCCACCTATGCGAGACAATCAGCAAGGGCTGGTCCTGAATTCATTCGCTTATTATGAAGCACCAAGGTCAAGGTAAATATAATACCAAAGAAGAAGCTGCCTTCGGGGATAAAGTGTAAGAGACTTGGTATTACTAGGTCCTTCTTTAAAGTTGGGTAGAATGGATCATTTTGAACCCAGAGACCGAAATTGGCCCTTTTGCCACGAGAGATAAGCGCTATTACTGCTGTTATTATTTTCATTTTCATCTGGGGAACACGTAGTAACTAAATATTTGCCTTACGATCGCTTTACGGATACGTCTCTAGCAAGGATAAGCACACATGATGAAGGGGCATAACCCACTGGCAGTTCAAACCTCTCAAAGCAGAAATCGACAATAACGATTTTCCTGATAACAACTCCAGATTACGCTCAGGAAGATGAGCTGTACATAAGCAGTGTTTGGATTTGGTTCTTGTTTCACGCCGGATTGAAGCGATGACACGCTGAAATACGATCTCAGAAATGTCAATAAACAGAGATCTGTAATATCAAGTCACAGGGAAGGGAAACACCCGTGTAGACCCAAGGAAGCAAAGAACTGGTCCACTGCTGTCTTACAAATAGGCTGAAGAAAAGGAGGAGTTGTACTTAGTGCGTGCAACGTTATAATGCTAAACAAATTGCTGCAGTAACCACCACTGATCGAGCGTGCAAGGTGGTTTAGGTGCAGTTTTGTGCTTCAGTTGTTGGTCTATGCTTCGTAGGGAGCGGAAACGGAAGAGAACAAGTAGACGTCAAAAAGCGGTACTTCTTCGTCGTTCGGTCTCAAATCACAACTATCTCCCTCAGCCTGGACTTCCTTCTCATGCTTCGCTCGTCGCCTTACACTTTATCTCATATTTGAGTTGGGGAGGGCCATGTTGTCACTCTGATCCTCTCGCGGAGCCGGCAGTTTGTTCTTCTGATGGAGAGTGCAGTGTGTGTGTGGCAATGACGGACGGTGCCGGTTCCCTAACCAAGAAGTTGTGGGTTCAAACCAACAGTCAGGCACGCACTATTTTTATCGGAGGTAAACATTACAAAATATAGTATGTGCACTATGTGGCAACTGCATATGTAAGTGACCTTTATTTCTCAGCAGTATAGTCTTCCTGGAAAGCTCCAGAAGTGGGAAAGGACGAGAAAAAACCCAACGAAACACTTTGTAATGGTAGTTTAACGAGCAGCTATGTAATGGTAGTTTAACGAACAGCTATGTAATGGTAGTTTAACGAACAGCTATGTAATGGTAATTTAACGAACAGCTATGTAATGGTAGTTTAACGAACAGCTATGTAATGGTAGTTTAACGAACAGCTATGTAATGGTAATTTAACGAACAGTTATGTAATGGTAGTTTAACGAACAGCTATGTAATGGTAGTTTAACGAACAGCTATGTAATGGTAGTTTAACGAACAGCTATGTAATGGTAGTTTAACGAACAGCTATGTAATGGTAGTTTAACGAACAGCTATGTAATGGTAATTTAATATTTATTTTAATGAATTTGTAAATACATTTGGGAAAACCTGATATCCGAGTAAGTTGCAACAATAAATAACCTGAGATCGGAGTATCAGAGTAACATATAACAATATATAAGCTTTTTATCGGAGTATCAAAGTAAGCTGCAACAATAACTAACCTTTTTATCGGAATATCAGAGTAAGCTGTAACAATAGCTAACCTTTGATAGTAGTAAGCTGTAACAAATAGTTAATCTGATATCGGAGTAAGCTGTAACAATAGGTAATCTGATATCGGAGTAAGCTGTAACAATAGGTAATCTGATATCGGAGTAAGCTGTAACAATAGGTAATCTGATATCGGAGTAAGCTGTAACAATAGGTAATCTCATATCGGAGTAAGCTGTAACAATAGGTTATCTGATATCGCAGTAAGCCGTATCAATAGCTAATCTGAGATCGGAGTATCACAGTAACCTGTAACCAGAACATTGCCAACATGATAGGTGTAATCCTACCGGCACAAAGCTACGAGCGTAATTCATTTTCTATCGATGCAAGGCAGCGTGTACAGTGTTGGATGTGGACTTTGTGAGACAAGGCAGCGTTTACAGTGTTGGATGTGGACTTTGTGAGACAAGGCAGCGTGCACAGTGTTGGGTGTGGACTTTGTGAGACAAGGCAGCGTTTACAGTGTTGGATGTGGACTTTGTGAGACAAGGCAGCGTTTACAGTGTTGGATGTGGACTTTGTGAGACAAGGCAGCGTTTACAGTGTTGGATGTGGACTTTGTGAGACAAGGCAGCGTGTACAGTGTTGGATGTAGACTTTGTGAGACAAGGCAGCGTTTACAGTGTTGGATGTGGACTTTGTGAGACAAGGCAGGGTGTACAGTGTTGGATGTGGACTTTGTGAGACAAGGCAGCGTGTACAGTGTTGGGTGTGGACTTTGTGAGACAAGGCAGCGTGTACAGTGTTAGATGTTGACTTTGTGAGACAAGGCAGCGTTTACAGTGTTGGATGTATACTTTGTGAGACAAGGCAGCGTTTACAGTGTTGGATGTAGACTTTGTGAGACAAGGCAGCGTGTACAGTGTTGGATGTGGACTTTGTGAGACAAGGCAGCGTGTACAGTGTTGGATGTGGACTTTGTGAGACAGAAGTGCAAATGTGTTTGAGAACCCAGATATTAGGACACCAACCGTGTGGTACACTGATGAAGAAGAATAGTGCCACCTAAACTTTCCAAGCATCTAATAAAAGCTGACTTAAGAGGGTTAAGCATACGACTAGCAACATGAACATGTAAAAACCATGTCTATGAAGCTACTACTGAAAATATTTTGACACAAGCTTCATGTGACGAGGATAGCTGTAGGTCTGGCCTTGTACTTGACATGGAGTCAGAACTCGAATTCAATTTGCATAAGAAGAAGAAGAAGAAGAAGATCTCACATCCTTGAGTCGGTTATCTTGAAGTAGTGAGGGTACTTGCATGTATCAATGACACCACCCTAGGAGCAAAGCAAGGGGAAGCGAAAGCACCCAGAAGTCACACCCAGCTGGACAAATGTTCTTTTTCATTTGGGGTGGTGGAGAAAATAATCTAACAACAAACAGCTCACCTAGAGTATGATAGGTTACTTTAAGGCTGACTTCCGACCTAATTCTATATAAACAAAGTCGGTAATGGAAACATTGACAACAATACACAAACAAAGGGCCTTGGGAAATGAAACGCCTAAAGGGAAATAGGAGAAGGACGCACAAACAAACATAGCGACATGGAATGCTAGAACATTACACAAGGCAGGAAAATGGCACCGACAGCTAAAGAGATGAGGAATGACAACTTGGTAGTTCTATGACTGTGGGAAACAAGATGGGTACAATCAGGAAAGATGAGACTTCTTCTTCTTTGTTCTCAATCTCCGGCTACCAAGCCCTGAATGTTCTCAATCTCCGTCTACCAAGCCCTGAATGTTCTCAATCTCCGGCTACCAAGCCCTGAACGTTCTCAATCTCCGGCTACCAAGCCCTGAAAAGGGAGTTGCAAGTAGCAGGACGTAGTCCGGAGAACGAAATGTGAAACGACATTGAAGTAATAGGCAAATCTGGATTCAAACCGCGGACCGCCAGGAGACGGTGAGACGAGAGAGATGAGTTAAGGAATTCAGCCGGCCGGACACTCCCACAAAATTGCTTTCGGACCAAGTCTTCCGTCATTCATCCCTTGCGCCTATAGAATACATACATTTGCGATATCTGCGTATTTCAGCAAGGCATTTCAGCAAGGCATTTCAAGTTTTGGCACGACAAACTTGATGATCTGATTGACCTTCCCTCTTCGATCCCTATTCTTAAAGCTTTGATACACGGTTGCAGCCTGTTTACAGGGTTGCCAGTTTGAGGGGGAATGTGGCCTTGGACAACTCTGGTTCGTGACACTGACGCAAGCGTCAGCTATGATTCGTTTCCTGTCACCTCGTTCACTGCGGATGGTGCACATTTGTAAAATGAAATGTATCGAGGAGGGGAGGAACTGCTATGCAGAGGGCAATGTGTTAATGTGCGGCGATCTAGATTACAAGGCCATGCCACCATGTGTGACGTCACGGAAAGAGACGGATGTAAACATTGATAGGAGTTGTATGGTTACACGTTGTTAATGACAACGAACACATCGACAAGTAGTTTTCGGCGATCGAGAAACATAAAAAACGAAAAGCAGAAAAGAAAGTGAAGTAATATACTTTATATCTATCTATCATAAGTCTTAACGGCAAATATCTGCTGCCAAACGACAACCCAAACTACTTGTGAGTCACATTTGATCGGCGCATAGAAAAGTCAGATCGAGAGAAACCGAATGAGAGCCAGAGAAAGAATGGCAATCATGAGGAAACTTGCTGGCACAAGCTGGGGAGCAAACGAAAGAATACTAAAGAAACTGTACACTGGAAGAGTGAGACCAGTTCTCGAGTATGGCATTGCGGCATGGACAACAGCAGCAAAGGCGAACTTTGATCAAATTAGCAAACTTCAAAACCAAGCCATGAGAGTTATAACAGGAGGCATGAAGTCAACGACAATTGTAGAACTTGAAAAGATTACTAATCTACAATCCACGACCGACAGAAGAGACTGCAGAACCCAGCAGCAAGCAGAGAAACTCAGAAGACTGACAGACCATCCAATGCATCAGAGACTAAATAGATTTGGAAATGGGAAACTAAAGCGGAGAAACTTTGCAGAAATAGCCAAAGCAAAGATGAGCGAAGACCCTATGAACACCGTAACAATACCAAAGCCCATCCCTACTGTACGCAAACCCAACTGGAAGCAGCATATCAGTCCGGAGGTGGTAGAAAATATACCAGGTATTGGAAACAAGAACAGCCAGACTGAAAAAGAAAGAAGAGACATAACCATGAGAAACATAACGGAAAACTACCCAAGCATGGACTGGACCCATGCATACAAAACGGGTCTGTAACAAACACAACACAGAATGGAGGGGCAGGGGTATTCCTGAGCCTACCAAATGGTAGAAAAATAACACTGTCAGTGGCAACTGGAAAATTCTCAAGCAATTTTAGAGCGGAGGCAGAGGCACTGAGGGCTGCAGTAGAAGCAATGCTGACAGGCGAAAGCAATGAAAGCCAGATAGTTCTGTTTACATATGCCCTGGTCGTAGTTACAACACTAAAAAGTCAGAAAAATACTGAACTTAATGATTTAAGAGTAGTACTCTGTCAACTATGCTAGCAGTCCGCACCAAAAAGATTAGTGGTACAGTGGGTTCCATCCCATTGTAACATCCAAGGCAACTTGGAGGCAGATAGACTGGCAAAAGAAGGTGCAAGACTACCACAACCAGATTCTAGTGTGACCTACGAACAGTCCAAAAGGCTTATTAGGGCCAGATACATGGTCAAATGGGAAACAGAACATACTGGCTACACAAAAAACGATGCCTATTACCAGTTGAACAGAAGAGAGCAGGTCGTGGTCTTCAGACTCTGCACAGGCCACAACAGACTGAGGTACCACCTATTCAATAAACTGAAGAAAGGTGGTACTGACGAATGCACTTGCGGTACAGGGAAAATGACCACTGAACATCTGCTGCAAAACTGCCCGATATACGAGGACCAGAGAAAGCACATGTGGCCATCAACAGTGGCAACACTAGACAAGCTCTATGGCAGTGTCGACAGCCTCAGGATGGCCGCTGCTTTCTTTGAAAAAATACAGGTTGATGTCTGACAGCGTACGAAGAAGAAGAAGATATCTATCTATCGTGGTAAAGTCATAAAGTCTTTATCATTTAGTGCATATAGACATGATAGAAAGAATATTAAGAAGAGCTACAAAAATGATTGTGCGATTGCAGAATTACAGTATGAAGAAAGACTTGGAAAAAACAACTGACCCTACAGTGTCTAGAAAACATAAGAATTCGAGGTGACTTATTAAAAGTTTATTAATTAAACAGTGGAAAGGATAAATTAGAATATAGCTTCTCAAAGCTCATCAGGCTACAAGAACAAAAGGACACACCGTCAACATAGAGTCGGGTTAAAATGGCCAATCCGCGATGTGGCGTCACGTGAATTTACGTCAACTTTTGGCACGGCCTTGTAAATCTAGAAAGCCGTGGTTAATTTCCGTGGCAGAACTAAAATAAAGTACACTTGTTTAGCGATTACGTTTGGAAATCCTAGACGACAAATTGAAACATTATTGTAAAATCTGAAATACAAAATGTACTTACTTATAAGTGTTTTGCTACTAATAATTCACCATTGATATTTATTACAGATATGATGTTGTCAACCAAACAGCATGTTGTCGTGTGAATCACTGACAAACCTAGAGTGCTCTGCGATTTGAAAGACGAAATGTATTCGCAAAGGCAGTCATTTCAAATGAAAATAAATACACACACACACGCACGTACGCACGCATACGCACGCCCATACCCACACGCACACACACATACATACATACATACATACAACATACATACACCTATTCACAGACACAAATACATGCATTCACTTATACATACATACACACATACATCTACATACACACAAATCCATTACGCATACACGTACACATATATATACACACATAAGTACACACTGATTATGTTAGCAGTTTTTCTGTTTTAAAACTAAAGAGGTTTATGTAAGAATGAGACTTTCATCACGGAAAAGCGCTCCATGTCATTCTTGCTGACTGACATCCACCTGTTTTATAAAAGTGCTGTGGGGAGCTAATGTAGCCTATCTTGGACCAAGTGCATTACTGCAGTTGTTGTAAGGCTATTTTGTTGTAGGTTTCAGTTATGGTATCTATCCATGCGCCATACGTCCTTCCGCGTGTTCTGCGGCTTTACTTTCTTGTGTTGTATACGCGCAGAGGTAGTTAATCAGGTTGTATTCTTATGACTGGGGTGTCGTATTTTGTCTCCCGACACGTATTCAGCAAAATAGACAGTTTTCCATATTTATAGTGTCATCACTCCTCACATGATCTCTTATAGTAACGCCAATGACTCGTCTATATCATTGTTAGATATAGTTAATAGAGAGTTATTAGTACTTGTCTACTTGACTTGAGTGTTTATCGTCATTTCAAGCAAAAACTCTTAGAATGTTTGTCATAAGTTAAACGACCAGAAGATGAACAATCCATCAACACGCGACAGGACAATGGTGATTAAAGAGTGGCTGGTGAGTCAGTATTTGAAAATATATGTCAACTGAATCAATGAATGGTCCACAGCTTGTCTAAGTGATTGATTGATCGAATAAGCTAGAACGTATGTATGTGATGGGTTAATCGAATGCGTTAGAACCAGTCTAAGTGATTGATTGATCGAATGAGTTAGAACGTGTGCATGTGATGGGTTGATCGAATGCGTTAGAACGCGTCTAAGTGATTGATTGATCGAATGAGCTAGAACGTGTGTATGTGATTGATTTAATAAATGAGCTACAGCTTGTGTTTGTGACTGATTGAACGAATGAGCGGGATACAACGCCTGTATGTAATTTACTGAACGAATTAGCAAGCTACAACATGTGTATGTGTGAGTGCGTAAGTTAATAATACGTGTGTTAGCGGGAGACGCTGAGAAATCTATTTCTGGGAACAATTATAAATTGAATGAAAAGTGACCAGTTGTGTTGAGAGAGTTGGCTGTCCTGAGAATATATTAGGGGAGATGACTTTATTGAATGACTTCATGGCCATGCCCTTTTGGGACATCCACAAGTTTGATGAACTGAATAAATTCAGCGCAAAGTGGTAGCTGGTTGGGGCAGTTGCAGGCCAGGATTTTCATGACACGATCCACAAACCGACTGAGGAATTAGCAATCAGCAACATTTGGAAAGAGTTCAGGAAACAACTGTCTCTGGGGATCTAGAGTGCTCTCTCGAGACGGAATCACGAGTCAAGCAAAGACCGAGGTGTGAAGGAGACAGTCATTGAGCACGTGTTGAAAGATGGTCAGTGAGTGGCCATCACACCGGAGACACGGGGTGTCCAGTTCACATGACCCCTCCCAGCACTTGTTCTGTCAGCCGTGGAGCTAGGCTGGTCACCATGAATACAATTAATCTAGATTTTCATTACTGGGAACAGTTCAGTCAAATTGTAAAGACCGTTTTACGTGGTTGGGAAGTTTTTCAAATATAGTCTTATTTACCAACACGTAAAGAATACTTGGAAGCAATTCATTTTTTTCTTGAAAATACATCAATACAATTCACGCCACTCAGGTCTTTTAGCGGGGTCCAAGATCTATTCAACGAGGTGACAGCAGTCAGATATTCACAGCTGGTTACTTGCGCAAGGTCAGCGAACAAGAACTATGCAATACCCTATTAAGCGGCGGTAATGGAAATATGTTGCATCTGTACATCCTTGCTGAGAGAAAAGTGATCGCAAACCATGCCCATAAAATGAGCGTTCTGAAACAGGAAGTGTGGGACCGAAAAGACAAGACATAGCAGCCTCGTTGTGAACTATGACTCAATGTAACGAAACGTCCACTTCAGGACGGATGGTGACGAAGTAGTTCTTTTGTCATGCATGGCCATCTTCTGACACAGATTGTAGACACTTTACTTCCTCTCTTGTGGTCGTCGTCTGACACAGATTGTAGACAATTTACTTCCTCTCTTGCGGTCATCTTCTGACACGGATTATAGACACTTTACTTCCTCCCTCATGGTCACTCTTCATGGGTTCCTTGTTTTGTCTCAGACATTAATTTCCACGACTGACGCTTTTCATTTTGTTTCAGACATGAATTCCCACGATTAACGCTCCATGTTTTGTTTGAGACATTACCCTCGTTACAGACTATCTTGTTCCGGTTTGATATTACCGCCCCCCCCCCCCTCCCCCCAGATTTACCCATGTGTCTTGTCTTGTCTCTAACATTACCCCAAGCCGCACCTTACCGATGTGTCTTGTTTTGTCTCTAACATTACCATCGTTGGCTTAGTAGGAAACGACCTGCGATGAAAGCGATGAACGGAAACGACATTTGGTTCGAGTCCCGCAGGTTTCAAATACCCCTGGTCTCAAAAGAGGTGGGACCAGAATGCCTGCATCTTGAATTACCTCCAGTGGTCTTAACTTAAGTCTTTCCACTGGCCCAGTGTAGTTCGGGACCAGAGAGTGAGGTTGCTGACTAGCGCACCTTTTTCTTCACTTCAAGTTACATCATCACGGCTAAACCGGCTGATAGTGTCCCCATCATCGCTTGTGACGGGCAACTGACTTTTGATTAAGTAGGGGCCGATGCCAGCAACTCTGCCGTCGACTTTATCTTGGTGTCCAGGACTTTTGAAATATTTGGTGACCAGAAAGATATTATAACTGTCATTTACGTGTTGGCTGAGCGGTTCAGGGTTAGATGAATTCCAAACAGCAGCTGTTGTTAATACTGGCGTAGGTTGTGTTGTGTGGCTTACAAGTGAACCTAGCTTTGATCTCAACAACTGTATCTATATATATATGTAAATGTTTAGTTCTGTGCATCTATGTATATTTTCCTAAATGTATATATGTGTGGCTCTGATATTTATGTACATACTGTGGTAAGTGGAACTGCCTACCAGGCGCGACAGCTGGGTGGTAGATAATTGAATGATCTTATATTCGGAGGGCAACTGTTAAAACCAAATGGAAAGCCGTCAAACAGAAAAGGTGGATTACTTGGAAGCCAAACGGAGGTAGTACCTCAACCATGCCAAGACGCAGGAGGTCCATCAGGTGCCTGTTTACCCACCTGATTAGAAGTCTACAAAGAAAGAATAGCGAACAGGTCTAAAAGGCGACGAACTGGCGCTAAATATAAACTAGATTTTTGGAACATGGAATAATAGAAGTATCAACGGAAAAGAGAACGAATGCATACAGAAGAAATAAACAAATACATTGAAAATCCTAGCTCTCCTAGAAAGTAAGAAATGATGAAAGGGAATCGTGGATCTTGGGAGTAAAATGTTACTATACAACGGAGTTCCCACTACCAACAGAGTCACACGGGTAGTGGCTGTATTTTGTCCATTAGTCAAAGGGATAACATCAAAGGATAGCTATGCGTCTCTAAACGCATCATGATATTTGACTCCAAAGAAGAATGCGAAATAGCCAACCTCGTCATTGTTCATGCACCGAACGAGGGGCTGGAGCAGATGCTTGAAAAGACACCGGACGATTGTCATAATGAAATTATCTTTCTTGGAGATTTCAATGCGAGAGTTTGAAGAGATCATTCCAGATGAGTTGGATTGTGGGATGCAGTAAAGATGTTTGTAAGTACAAATGGACCGATATTTTAGTTTCTGCAGCGGGAAAACCCTGGTCATCACAAATAAAAAGTTCCCTCGATAGCGCATACGCACATGAACTCGACGTGACCCGGAAGGGAAAGAGAAAGCCATTATTGATTATTATGCTGTGAAGAAAGATTAATTTAAATATGTGAGAGATGTCAGAGAACCAATTATCGGAAGTGACTATTACGTTGTGGCAATAAAAGAGTAGCCCCAGAAAAACAACATCCACAATCATTTAGAAAACTACTAAATGACAATGGACAGTATGAAGATCATACTGGCGTATCCTCCTTTCCCTCCCTGGCTAAGCCTAATCTAGGACACTGAAGCAGAGACTAGGACGCTTGGTTGAGCTACTGAAGAACAAAGCCCAGTACGGTTTCGGAGCAATCCAAAGGACACATGATCTTATCTTCACACTCGGGGAACTGTTGGGGACCCACAAAAACAACTTTTGAGAGTGATGGTGGCATGCATCTCTGTTTCTTGGACCTGGACAAAAGTATTCGATTAGGTTTCCTTGAAAAAGCTCTGGAACTGCCTGGGCAGTAAGAACATCCCAGTACTATTAATCTGGGACTGCCTGGGCAGTAAGAACACCCCAGTACTATTAATCTGGGACTGCCTGGGCAGTAAGAACACCCCAGTACTATTAATATGGGACTGCCTGGGCAGTAAGAACACCCCAGTACTATTAATCTGGGACTGCCTGGGCAGTAAGAACACCCCAGTACTATTAATCTGGAACTGCCTGTGCAGTAAGAACACCCCAGTACTATTAATCTGGGACTGCCTGGGCAGTAAGAACACCCCAGTACTATTAATCTGGGACTGCCTGGGCAGTAAGAACACCCCAGTACTATTAATCTGGAACTGCCTGGGCAGTAAGAACACCCCAGTACTATTAATCTGGAACTGCCTGTGCAGTAAGAACACCCCAGTACTATTAATCTGGAACTGCCTGGGCAGTAAGAACACCCCAGTACTATTAATCTGGAACTGCCTGTGCAGTAAGAACACCCCAGTACTATTAATCTGGAACTGCCTGGGCAGTAAGAACACCCCAGTACTATTAATCTGCCTCATACGGAGTTTTTATAAGACGTTCAGGAACTACATTAAAACTGGAAACCAAAGGTCAGAGGAGTTCAAGACTACATGGGGCGTCAGACATGACGACATCATATCGTCATAGCTCTCCATATTACTCATGGATGATGTCATCAAAGAATGCAAATAGCAGACAAAAAACGTGCTATGTGAATTATTGGAATATGAGACCAATCTAGATATCGGAAGTGACGTGTGTCGATAAAGTGGCCTTGAATACCGAATTAGAGGCACATCATTAGACTAAGCTTCAAATCTGGAAAGAGAATTTGGGAAAGAGAGGGATGACCATTCGCAGTTCAAAAACAAAACCCATTGTGGTCTCGAGAGAAGTGAAGAGGCATCACATTTTCTGGGTTGCCTCTGGAACTGGTCAGGCAGTTCAAATACCTTGTAATAGACCAGAAGTGAGGTATGAACAGACTTGACTACGCGAAGAACAGCTACCGGTAAACTTTTCCATGCCATAAATAGAGGACTCCTCATCAAAAGAGGGATGTTAGAAAGCTAAGATAGCGCTGTACCACACCCCATCTGTACTAGTTTTGAGATGGTTTTAAGTCATGAGAAATGATATCCTAGAAAAGCTAGCTCCAAGACTACGAAATTCGGTATCCAAGGTGATCTGAATAACAAGAGGAGACAAGATCGTAATAAGAAAATACGACAAGATCTCGAGGCCCAGTCCTTGCAGACCCAAGTGGGACAATCTCAACTTGTTTGTTTGACTATGTCCTCCGATTGACAGAAGATCTACCACCACTGCAGGCACAAGAAGCAAAGATCCAGAGATCTAGACAATGACGATGGACCAATGTCCTCTGGGATGGCAGAATAATATGATCCATAAGAGACTTGTCTAGATTGAAACCAGACCAAATTGAAGATATCGATTATAATCGTATGGCGGTCTTTTTGATAAACCTCTCCACCACAAGATAGTAGAGTAGAGACAGTGTCAGTAAGAAGTGATAGGTGTTAGGGCGCATTCTCATTGGTTCATGCTTTACGGCCTGTTCTGTCCAAGTAACAATTTCATGATGACTCGTGTACTGCATGAGGAAGAATTGTCTGTAACCTTCCCAGTCGCCACTGGTGTCAAACAGGATCATGTGCTGGTACCGACCCTCTATAGTATGGTATTTGCAACGATGCTCACTGATGTTGTCTATGGCGCTGCTACTGGAATACATATCAGGTACAGTAACTTTGGTCTCACGATCAACACCAGGAAAACGGAGGTACTATTCGAGCCTGCCCCTGGGAAGCCATACATCGGACTAGACATTACTTCACAGAACCAACGTCTCCAAGCAGTCACTAGCTTTACCCACCTGGGCAGTCCCCTCTCCAAGCAGTCGCTAGCTTCACCAACCTGGGCAGTCTCCTCTCCAAGCAGTTGCTAACTTCACCAACCTGGGCAGTCCCCTCTGCAAGCAGTCGCTAGCTTCATCCACCTGGGCAGTCCCCTCTCCAAGCAGTCACTAGCTTTACCCACCTGGGCAGTCTTCTCTCCAAGCAGTCGCTAACTTCACCCGCCTGGGCAGTCCCCTCTCCAAGCAGTTGCTAACTTCACCCACCTGGGCAGTCTCCTCTCCAAGCAGTTGCTAACTTCACCCACCTGGGCAGTCCCCTCTCCAAGCAGTTGCTAACTTCACCCACCTGGGCAGTCTTCTCTCCAAGCAGTTGCTAACTTCACCCACCTAGGCAGTCCCCTCTCTAGAAAGGCAAATATCGACATCGAGATCAATAAAAGGATTGCTATGGCGAGCTCTGCGTTTGGAAGGCTGCAAGCAAACGTCTGCAATAGACAAGGCAATAGTGTCGCCACCAAGATAAAAGTGTATCGTGCTGTGGTATTATCCACTCTGCTGCATGCCTGAGAGACATGGACAGTGTATCGCAGACATACCAGACGGCTTAGTAGATTTCACTTGAACTGTCTGCTTAGGCTACTCAAGATCAGGTGGCAGGACACAGTTCCTAACTCTGAAATCCTTAGCAGTGCTAACATTTAAACATCAATACACTTCTGAAATTGGTTCAGATACAATGGACAGGACGTGTTATTCGCATGTCAGATAAACGCATCCCTAAGCAGCTGTTATATGGATAGCTCAAAACAGACAGACTTTCACCAAGAGGGCAGAAGAAACGCTATAGAGACTTCCTGAAAGTGTCTCTGAAATGCTTAAATGTTCATGTCACCTCCTGGAAGATGCTTATTACACAAGACAGTACCACCTGACGAGCTAGTATCACCGCAGGTGCTCAGATCCCAGAGAGGCAGCCATCGCGAAGGCTCACGAAAGCGTTCTGCCCGAAATAACAATACACACAACGATTCTACATCTGGCTCCCTTCGAGTGCCCTGAATCTGGCACGGTGATCCGTTCCAGGTTTAGTATTCACATCAGAGAACACATATTTCGCAGCATTAGTCTTATACTGTCGCCATCTTTGCTTGCGATGGGCAACTATTATTATTTTATAAGCGGCAAATTTTGATTTACACATTCTCGGTCGACTCTAGCTGACGGCTACAGCCTTACGTGCTGTATTGGTTGTATAGCCCCTTAACTTTGCGTGTTTTGTGATTTGCTAGAGATTTTCGTTTATTCTGTGTCCCTGACAAAGACCGTGTAGTCATAACGTGTGTTTTGTTGTTGTCACAGTGCTGTAGCTGGGTCGTACTTATAAATGTTTGTATCGATCTTCGACCTCCAGTACCGACTTATGTTGACTTAGTTTATACAGATTTCCGTAAGTGGCTAATATATTGTATTACTATATGTTTATTATTGATAGTCTGTTGTTACAAATAATTTAGCTGAACACAAATTTAGAAATAACCATCAACAAAGCCCATAAATACATACGTTAATTCATTTAGCTGGCGTGAGATGAAAGTAGTTCTCAAATTCGTGATTAACTTCAAGTAGAGGGATAGACAGACAGAGTGAAAGAGAGAGAGAGAGAGAGAGAGGGGAAGGGAGGAGAAGGAGGGAGAGGGTGAGAAAGAGAGATATGGAGGTGTTGATGTGTACATAGGTGTTATGCTGTACTTGTAATGCTCACCTCACTCTGTATACCTGACCTATTTCACCATAGGATTAGAGCATGTCATATTTGGTGTAATCAATCAATCAATCAATCAGTCAATCAACATATGTATTTGAATATTTAGTTGAATGTATTGTTCTGTCTATCCGGCTGTGTACATGTTTCTGTTTATGTTATGTTGTCGTTCCTTTCTGTTGCTTCATTTTCTTGTAAATAAATAATGTCATTTTGAGACTAATGTTCAAATAAATATACAATGATATAAAATAATTGAATCCTTACAATGGCTAACTGTTCCCGACCTGCCACATGAACAATATGGCGAACACGTTCAGATATAAGGTATAACCAAAAATATGATGTGGTCGAAAGCGGCTTGCATCCTCTCCAAAATAAGGTAACAATACCAAACCAACAATAACAGATTGCTTCGTTTATTTTGCCTAAACATTACATTTAATAGATAACCTGTGGTAGTTGAGTGTTCTAATCTTCTAATCCAGTCCCAATTTCAACCCTTTCTAAGTTTTTGACGCTGCTGGTCGTGACATCACGTGATAGTCAAATACTCGTAGTGTATTTTCCTCACAAATATTGGAAAGACCCAGCTGAACCCTTGTTCGATTCTGGACCTCAAACCCCTTGTTTGTGTGGAGAGTAGCCCGGGTGTAGGGCGAGAGAAACAAACATAGCTCGGTGCCGAGTGTTGTTACAAGATATTAACTGTTTACTTGGCGTCCGATTGGTCAATATTTGGTGTCTGTGCCGCGCCATTCCCTTGGGCGCTTAATCCCGCGCTCTAATGCGACGTGTTTTAGAAACACGACGATGTTCTATATACTCCAGCAATTTCGGTCTTTGTTCATTATCAGACGCCTTCTTTAGCCAACTACTCATTGTACTAGTGCAAACGTCTGGATGTCTGCAGATTTAGCAACAACAATACAAGAAACTTACACAATAATTGATTACTTCTGAGGAACGAAAACAGTTTTTTAAATGCGACCATTGTGTTGAGTTTTACAACAGATAGGAGAAAAGCTGAGCGGGGACGACCGTTTGTTTGCAGCTCTTTGAAAGTTCAGGAAAACTAGGGGAAGAGATTCATTTGTGTAAACTACAGATTGATAGAAGCTGGGATTGAGACAAAGAGTCGCCTGCCATTTGTCACCCTTTGCGATCTGTGTACACCAATGAGGTCTTTGCTTTCTGGTTGAATGTATTGGATGTAAACACGATCAAGTGAAAGACCGGCATACTTACTAAATAAATCAATTCCATACAGTGGACTCTTTCTTTTGTCGCCTACGTTTGAACACTAGGCTGAAAGTAAGTTTTTGTTAATTGATGTTCTTGGGTAGTAGTGACACACTGTTCTTCTGTCTAGCAAATATTGTTTTATTTCTAAAAGTACCTACGACCATGTATAATTTTAGTGCAAGGTCCGCTTTGTATTGCGTCTGTAGAGCATTAGTCGCTGTATTGCTGCATTAAGGACCACTTTAGGCGACGTATGAAGGAAGAGGTGAGCGGAGAAGGAAGAGGTGAGCGGAGAAGGGAGAGGTGAGCGGAGAAGGGAGAGGTGAGCGGGGAATGGAGAGGTGAGCACGGAATGAAGGGGTGAGTGGGGAGTGAAGAGGTGAGTGGGGAATGGAGAGAGGTGAGTGGGGGAAGGGAGAGGTGAGCGGGGAAGGGAGAGGTGAACGGGGAATGGAGAGGTGAGCGGGGAATGGAGAAATGAGCGGGGAAGGGAGAGGTGAGCGGGGAAGGGAGAGGTGAGTGAGAAATGGAGAGGTGAGCGGGGAAGGGAGAGGTGAGCGGGGAAGGGAGTTGTGAGCGGGGAAGAAAGAGGTGAGCGGGGAATGGAGAAGTGAGCGGGGAAGGGAGAGGTGAGCGGGGAAGGGAGAGGTGAGTGAGAAATGGAGAGGTGAGCGGGGAAGGGAGAGGTGAGCGGGGAAGGGAGTTGTGAGTGGGGAAGAAAGAGGTGAGCGGGGAAGAGGGAGGTGAGCGGGGAATGGAGAGGTGAGCGGGGAAGAGGGAGGTGAGCGGGGAAGGGAAAGGTGAGCGGGGAAAGGCGTGGTGAGCGGGCAAAAGAGAGGTGGGCGAGGAAGAGGGGGGTGAGCGGGGAAGAGGGAGGTGAGCGGGGAAGAGGAAGGTGAGCGGGGAAGAGGGAGGTGAGCTGGCAAAAGAGAGGTGGGCGAGGAAGAGGGAGGTGAGCGGGGAAGAGGGAGGTGAGCTGGGAAGAGGAAGGTGAGCGGGGAAGAAAGAGGTGAGCAGGGAAGAGGGAGGTGAGCGAGGAATGGAGAGGTGAGCGGGAAAGAGGGAGGTGAGCAGGGAAGTAATGGCTTTGTAAAACTGAGCCCACAATGACAACAACCGCCAGTTTGAGAATGGGTGATAACAGCATTCAGTTTTAGAATTTATTACAACAGCTCCCAATTTGAGAATGGATGACAACAACCTCTAGTTTGAGAATGGATGACAGCAACCTCTAGTTTGAGAATTTATTACAACACCCTCCAGTTTGAGAATGGCAGGCAACATCCTCCAGTTTGAGAACGGATAACAACAACTTCTAGTTTGAGAATTGTCAACAGGAATCAGGGATTCCACAGGGATCTCGACAGGATCACATGAATGATCCCATTCATGAATATCGAACTAAAGGGGACAATAAAAGTTAATTGTAACTTGGGAGGAAGCAGGGGGGGGGGGGGGGGAAATAAAGAATGAATGAGAGTTCAGACAAAGGCTTGTTGTTTCGGTCATTTCGAACAAAGCCGGTCTGGGTGCGAAATGTCATTTTTCATTGTCTGAAAAAAAAGAAGATTTAGTCCTACAATGGATTCCGGCCCACAGTGGACTCCGGCCCATAATAGATTCCGGTCCACTGTGTAATTTCGGTCCACTGTGGGTACCCTGGACATGAGAAAACAAATGAGCTCCGAATAGCCAGAAGTGGCTGCACGCAGACTCCCCAACCACATAGCTATACAGAAGCAAAGACACTCATCAAATGTTCCATGAGAACATAATGGACAGACCAGCCCAAAGAATACAAGCCAGAGAATGACAGCATATACAAACTTGGCAGAGATGGACAGAAAAAGATCTTCAGAATCAGAACCGGACATTAGAGACACAATTCCCACCTCCACAAATTGGGTCTCAGAGAGACACCGCCACGTGCGATTGGGGAGCACCCAAACAAAAAACCAGAACATGTTCTGCAGGTCTGCCCAACCTATGCAGACCAAAGAGAGACAGTCTGGCCGGGGGTAGCGACCATGCTCGAAAAGTTGTGGGGGACCGGCGAAGACCTGAAACACACGGTCTCCTTCGTGAACCTCACCAGACTAGAAGCACAGCATCAGTTGATCGTGAACCTCACCGGACTAGAAGCACAGCATCAGTTGATCGTGAACCTCACCAGACTAGAAGCACAGCATCAGTTGATCGTGAACCTCACCGGACTAGAAGCACAGCATCAGTTGATCGTGAACCTCACCGGACTAGAAGCACAGCATCAGTTGATCGTGAACCTCACCAGACTAGAAGCATAGCATCAGTTGATCGTGAACCTCACCAGACTAGAAGCATAGCATCAGTTGATCGAAGAAGAAGATGAAAAAGATTGAAATCAGATAAAGGGAAAGTTGGCTAGGCAACGACCAGAATCAACGTCTTGTATTATCGAAGCTTATCATCCGTAGTTTAGTACGGTTGGACACATGAATTTCGCATGTTAAACTTGGAGAGGATCCTAAAACGTTTAGTTAAAATTGTGGGGAAAGGCATAATTTAGAAGAATGGTAGGAGAATTAGCAGATATACCAGTGTTGTGTGGCTGTTTCAACTGAAAGGTGGAATTTCATAAATGGAGTCTGACGTATTAATGGTCAGGCCACGAAAGCTGTCACACGAATTTGACCACACAGTTGAGACTTTGGTACCACGTTACGTGTGCTCAGCGCAGCCATGAAAGGACAAAGAGTTAATGGAGCCATTCAAAGTGATGAAAGAGAGAATTTGGCAAGAAGGCTACCCTTTGTACTTGTGTGAGTTTGCTGCGTTAACTTTATAAGTCGTGTTCTTCTGAGTAGTCTGACAGTGGTTTCGGAATATCGGTGAATTCAAAGGATTGCACTAAATCGTCTTTGGACGACACTGATTGACCAACTCCACTAAGTATCTGTGAAGCTTCAGTGTGTTTCAAATTGGTCGAGGTCTCTTATGTTGTCAGAAGGGTGTGCAAAACCCTAAGTCAGAAAAAGGTGTAAGCGAACACCAGAGATCACATCCCATCGCACGAATTCGGTACCTTTATTCCACAGCGAAAACTGAAAAGATATAATCTGTCAGAACGTCAGTGGCCAGACACACTACACGAGACAAGAACCAAGACTCGGAGATTTAGTTAGATATTAGATGATGTTGTTAGGAATAGAAATAACTAGATTATGGTTATGGATATAATCGGTTTTAGAACCAAGGGAACCACCCGACTAGGTGTCAAAACCCCACAATAAGAGAGCTTAGATAGCGATAGATTATATTGTATTTGATGTGATCATATCAAGTTATATCAATAATTTTAAATTAGTGTTTTTGTGAAAGAAATAGCTTTTCAAATCTCAATAATGTTTATTTTAATTTTTAGGGGAAGTGATTAGATCTAAGAGAAATAAATCGGCTATACAGTGTCCAAGATAGCTAGTTGGGTTGAGTTGGATCCACTATAGATCTGAGTTAGCTTTCTGAGACACTATTAATTAGGGAGCCGCGTAGCGCAGTGGTTAGCGCTCTGGCCTCACATCGGAGTGGTCCTGGGTTAATTCCCCAGTTGAGGCGGTCATGTATTTTCAGACCAGAGATCACATCCCACCGGGTCGACCCAGCCTTAAATGGGTACCGGTTCAGACCGAGAAGTCTCATTTAGTCGAGCCTTGGAAATGTGAGATCACTAACACCTCACACCCCTACGGCAGTATTGCTATGGGTTACTTTACTTTACTTTTTACTACTAATTAGGATAACCATGGTTTCTCACTCTCCATCCTTGTTTCAGAATGGACGGCTACGATATGAGTTAGCTCGGATATGGAAGCCTGGCGTTCCCACATTGGAAATACACCCAGTAAACATAAGTCATGAAGTTGATTTCACTTATCCATTGATGTAAAAACAGTAGCGCGCACTCCGACATAAGAAACAAAGAGAAACCAACTGGGTCTTCTATCCCGGTGTCAGGGTAGTGTGTGGGTCTACTGTCCCGGTGTCAGGGTAGTGTGTGAATGTACTGTACCAGTGTCAGGGGTGTGTGTGAATGTACTGTCCCGGTGTTAGGGGCTTGTGTGAATGTACTGTCCCATTGTCAGGGTCGTGTGTGGATCTACTGTCCCTTGTGTCAGTGTCGTGTATGGATCTACTGTCCCGGTGTCAGAGTCATGTATGGATCTACTGTCCCGATCTAAGGGACGTGTATGGATCTACTGTCCCGGTGTCAGGGTCATGTGTGGATCTACTGTCCCGGTGTCAGGGGCGTGTGTGTATCTACTGACTGTCCTGGTCATAGGGTTGTATGTGGGTCTACTGTCCTCGTCAAAGGAGGCATGTTGGTCCCCTGTCCTGGTCATAAAGGCGTGTATGAATCAACTGTCCCGGTGACAGGTGGTCTCTGTGGATATAATATCCTGGTAACAGGAGCTGTGGATCTGCAGTCGGCACAATATTTTGGTACAGAGCAACTGAAGACCATTCTGTCCGTCATGTTTACTGCTAAAGTCCCGGATAGTGACTAGACAGACGGGATTTTCCTAAATTTGGTTGAACAGATTAACAGCCGGCTAATTTCTGTAATCTGTGCGCACTTGCACAAGAGGTTCGCGGGTTGATTCACACTACATGATCCCAAAACATGAACAAGAATTTGGTCACAGACAGTGCTATCTAGCTTAGCGAGAACAAGATGGGTGTCCGCTGTCTTGGACATGTGTTGATACTATCTTAGATGGGTGTCCGCTGTCTTGGACATGTGTTGATACCATCTTAGATGGGTGTTCGCTGTCTTGGACATGTGTTGATACCATCTTAGTTGGGTGTCCGCTGTCTTGGACATGTGTTGATACCATCTTAGTTGGGTGTCCGCTGTCTTGGACATGTGTTGATACCATCTTAGTTGGGTGTCCGCTGTCTTGGACAGGTGTTGATACCATCTTAGAAGCGTCAATCAGAACTGAATATGTGAAATGAGACACTTATTTGTAGCCCATCACCGAAGGTGTACTCTTCTTGGGAGAACGTGGTCTCAGTCAAAATTGTTCACACAGACACATATACACACACATATACACACACACATACACGCACACACACACATACACGTACGCGCACACACACAGACATACACACAGACACACACACACAGGCCAGGATAGAATATTGTATAAAGCGAGTACTTAACATATTCTTTTTTGTTAATTTTTGTTTTGTTAAGGGGGGGGGGGGGGGGTTGTTTACTCTTTACAATGAATGCTTTCTGATGATCTGATCAGTATTGCAATATCAAAGTATGTTTTAGTGTAAATGATTTCTCCATATCTGTATTATATCAAAGTATGTTTTAGTGTAAATGATTTCTCCATATCTGTATTGTAACATAATCAAAAATGACCATATCAAATATGTTTTATTCACTTTGACTCTCCATCGTTTTAATACTCAGGCGTTCAGAAAGTAATGCACCACATCGTTTTTCTCATGATCTGTCCAATCAAAAGGCATGATATTTCTACACAATATACATGGATATGGCGATCAATATACATGGATATGGCGATCAATATACATGGATATGGTGATTAATATACATGGATATGGCGATTAATATACATGGATATGGCGATTAAACATCTGTATTATTCAACATAATCCCCATCCTAGCTTGTACCAGATGTTGTCTTGATCATGTAGCCATTTCTTGGCTGCATGAAACACTTCCTCATCTTCAAACCCTGAACCAAGGAGTGCATCTTTGGGTGGACCAAACAGATGAAAATCAGAGGGTGCCAAATCGGGACTATAGGGTGGATGGAGTAGTACAATCCAACCCAATTTGATGATTGCTTCCTGTGTTGTCAGACGTGTGAGGGCGCGCATTGTTATGAAAGAGAAGCAGTTCTGCTGGATTTTTGTGCGGCTGAACTTTGCGGAAACGGCGATTTAGTTTTTTCAATGTTTTAATTTAAGCTTGCGAATTGATTGTCTCTCCTCTTGGCATCACATTCACAAGAATCACACCCTCAATGTCTCAAAAGACAGTGATCATGACCTTTCCAGCCGAAGAAGTTTTGAATTTTTTTCTTCGTGCTGATTACGGGCGATGCCACTCCATGGACTGTCTTTTTGTCTCATGTTCAAAATGATGTGCCCAGGTTTCGTCACATGTAACGATATCAGCCAAAAATTTCTCTCCATCAGCATTTAAATGCTCCAATAATTCAGAAGAAATTGTTTTCCTCTGCAATCGGTGGTAATTTCTGAAACTTCGAGGAATCCATCTTGCGCAAACCTTAGAAAATCCGACGGTTTTTATAACATCATTTGCACTATCAATGCTGATTGACAGCCGTAAGGCCAGTTGTTGACAGCTGTAAGGCCAGTTGTTGACAGCTGTAAGGCCAGTTGTTGACAGCTGTAAGGCCAGTTGTTGACAGCTGTAAGGCCAGTTGTTGACAGCTGTAAGGCCCATTGTTAACAGCTGTAAGGCCAGTTGTTGACAGCCGTAAGGCCAGTTGTTGACAGCTGTAAGGCCAGTTGTTGACAGCTGTAAGGCCAGTTGTTGACAGCTGTAAGGCCAGTTGTTGACAGCTGTAAGGCCAGTTGTTGACAGCTGTAAGGCCAGTTGTTGACAGCTGTAAGGCCAGTTGTTGACAGCTGTAAGGCCAGTTGTTGACAGCTGTAAGGCCAGTTGTTGACAGCTGTAAGGCCAGTTGTTGACAGCTGTAAGGCCCATTGTTGACAGCTGTAAGGCCCATTGTTGACAGCTGTAAGGCCAGTTGTTGACAGCTGTAAGGCCAGTTGTTGACAGCTGTAAGGCCAGTTGTTGACAGCTGTAAGGCCAGTTGTTGACAGCTGTAAGGCCAGTTGTTGACAGCTGTAAGGCCAGTTGTTGACAGCTGTAAGGCCAGTTGTTGACAGCTGTAAGGCCAGTTGTTGACAGCTGTAAGGCCCATTGTTGACAGCTGTAAGGCCCGTTGTTGACAGCTGTAAGGCCAGTTGTTGACAGCTGTAAGGCCAGTTGTTGACAGCTGTAAGGCCAGTTGTTGACAGCTGTAAGGCCAGTTGTTGACAGCTGTAAGGCCAGTTGTTGACAGCTGTAAGGCCAGTTGTTGACAGCTGTAAGGCCAGTTGTTGACAGCTGTAAGGCCCATTGTTGACAGCTGTAAGGCCAGTTGTTGACAGCTGTAAGGCCAGTTGTTGACAGCCGTAAGGCCAGTTGTTGACAACTGTAAGGCCAGTTGTTGACAGCTGTAAGGCCAGTTGTTGACAGCTGTAAGGCCAGTTGTTGACAGCTGTAAAGCCAGTTGTTGACAGCTGTAAGGCCAGTTGTTGACAGCTGTAAGGCCAGTTGTTGACAGCTGTAAGGCCAGTTGTTGACAGCTGTAAGGCCAGTTGTTGACAGCCGTAAGGCCAGTTGTTGACAGCTGTAATGCCAGTTGTTGACAGCTGTAAGGCCAGTTGTTGACAGCTGTAAGGCCAGTTGTTGACAGCTGTAAGGCCAGTTGTTGACAGCTGTAAGGCCAGTTGTTGACAGCCGTAAGGCCAGTTGTTGACAGCCGTAAGGCCAGTTGTTGACAGCCGTAAGGCCAGTTGTTGACAGCCGTAAGGCCAGTTGTTGACAGCTGTAAGGCCAGTTGTTGACAGCTGTAAGGCCAGTTGTTGACAGCTGTAAGGCCAGTTGTTGACAGCCGTAAGGCCAGTTGTTGACAGCCGTAAGGCCAGTTGTTGACAGCTGTAAGGCCAGTTGTTGACAGCTGTAAGGCCAGTTGTTGACAGCTGTAAGGCCAGTTGTTGACAGCTGTAAGGCCAGTTGTTGACAGCTGTAAGGCCAGTTGTTGACAGCTGTAAGGCCAGTTGTTGATAGCTGTAAGGCCAGTTGTTGACAGCTGTAAGGCCAGTTGTTGACAGCTGTAAGGCCAGTTGTTGATAGCTGTAAGGCCAGTTGTTGACAGCTGTAAGGCCAGTTGTTGACAGCCGTAAGGCCAGTTGTTGACAGCCGTAAGGCCAGTTGTTGACAGCTGTAAGGCCAGTTGTTGACAGCTGTAAAGCCAGTTGTTGACAGCTGTAAGGCCAGTTGTTGACAGCCGTAAGGCCAGTTGTTGACAGCTGTAAGGCCAGTTGTTGACAGCTGTAAGGCCAGTTGTTGACAGCTGTAAGGCCAGTTGTTGACAGCTGTAAGGCCAGTTGTTGACAGCTGTAAGGCCAGTTGTTGACAGCTGTAAGGCCAGTTGTTGACAGCTGTAAGGCCAGTTGTTGACAGCCGTAAGGCCAGTTGTTGACAGCCGTAAGGCCAGTTGTTGACAGCCGTAAGGCCAGTTGTTGACAGCCGTAAGGCCAGTTGTTGACAGCCGTAAGGCCAGTTGTTGACAGCTGTAAGGCCAGTTGTTGACAGCTGTAAGGCCAGTTGTTGACAGCTGTAAGGCCAGTTGTTGACAGCTGTAAGGCCAGTTGTTGACAGCTGTAAGGCCAGTTGTTGACAGCCGTAAGGCCAGTTGTTGACAGCCGTAAGGCCAGTTGTTGACAGCCGTAAGGCCAGTTGTTGACGGCCGTAAGGCCAGTTGTTGACAGCCGTAAGGCCAGTTGTTGACAGCTGTAAGGCCAGTTGTTGACAGCTGTAAGGCCAGTTGTTGACAGCTGTAAGGCCAGTTGTTGACAGCTGTAAGGCCAGTTGTTGACAGCCGTAAGGCCAGTTGTTGACAGCCGTAAGGCCAGTTGTTGACAGCCGTAAGGCCAGTTGTTGACAGCTGTAAGGCCAGTTGTTGACAGCTGTAAGGCCAGTTGTTGACAGCTGTAAGGCCAGTTGTTGACAGCTGTAAGGCCAGTGATTGACAGCTGTAAGGCCCATTGTTGACAGCTGTAAGGCCAGTTGTTGACAGCTGTAAGGCCAGTTGTTGACAGCTGTAAGGCCAGTTGTTGACAGCTGTAAGGCCAGTTGTTGACAGCTGTAAGGCCAGTTGTTGACAGCTGTAAGGCCAGTTGTTGACAGCTGTAAGGCCAGTTGTTGACAGCTGTAAGGCCAGTTGTTGACAGCCGTAAGGCCAGTTGTTGACAGCTGTAAGGCCAGTTGTTGACAGCTGTAAGGCCAGTTGTTGACAGCTGTAAGGCCAGTTGTTGACAGCTGTAAGGCCAGTTGTTGACGGCTGTAAGGCCAGTTGTTGACGGCTGTAAGGCCAGTTGTTGACGGCTGTAAGGCCAGTTGTTGACAGCCGTAAGGCCAGTTGTTGACAGCCGTAAGGCCAGTTGTTGACAGCTGTAAGGCCAGTTGTTGACAGCTGTAAGGCCCATTGTTGACAGCTGTAAGGCCAGTTGTTGACAGCTGTAAGGCCAGTTGTTGACAGCTGTAAGGCCAGTTGTTGACAGCTGTAAGGCCAGTTGTTGACAGCTGTAAGGCCAGTTGTTGACAGCTGTAAGGCCAGTTGTTGACAGCTGTAAGGCCAGTTGTTGACAGCTGTAAGGCCAGTTGTTGACAGCTGTAAGGCCAGTTGTTGACAGCTGTAAGGCCAGTTGTTGACAGCTGTAAGGCCAGTTGTTGACAGCTGTAAGGCCAGTTGTTGACAGCTGTAAGGCCAGTTGTTGACAGCTGTAAGGCCCATTGTTGACAGCTGTAAGGCCCATTGTTGACAGCTGTAAGGCCAGTTGTTGACAGCTGTAAGGCCCATTGTTGACAGCTGTAAGGCCAGTTGTTGACAGCTGTAAGGCCAGTTGTTGACAGCTGTAAGGCCAGTTGTTGACAGCTGTAAGGCCAGTTGTTGACAGCTGTAAGGCCAGTTGTTGACAGCTGTAAGGCCAGTTGTTGACAGCTGTAAGGCCAGTTGTTGACAGCTGTAAGGCCAGTTGTTGAGTAGTAATTCGCCAATCAGTAAGTATAATGCACTCACCGCATTTCAACATTTCTGCGTTGGTGGCTCCACTGGGCCCCCGATCAAGCAACTCAGTATTTACACTTCCTGATTCTTCGATTCTCTGAACCCAGCGACTAACTGTACTCCTGTCCGCTACAAAACTTTCGCATACATCACATAGACGCTTGTGAGTGTTCTTATATATAGGAATCTACTGTGTTTTCATGCTGTTTTAATTTGAGTTGCTCTGCCTGAGCGCTTTTGCCATGCTGTCCAGTTCTTAATTTTTTTTTGGCTTCAAATGTCCACTACAACTGCTAGAAAATCTGTGAAAAAAACGGAATCATCTCTAAAACTGATATTATTGACTGATTCGGCTCTCAAGCTGTTTATGCATTTTCCAGTTGTCTCTGAGGAATTGCTTCTTGTTCGTTCTGTAATTCTGCGAAGATGTTTCTCTCTCAGAGATTGTGTAGATGTCTCTCTCAGAGATTGTGTAGATCTTTATTTCTCAGAGATTGTGTAGATGGTTCTCCTTCAGATATTGTGTGGATGTCTATCTCAGAGATTGTGTAATGTATATCTCTCAGAGATTTTGTAGATGTCTCTCTTAGAGATTGTGGAGATTTCCCTATTTCAGATTGTGTAGATTTCCCTCTTTCAGATTGTGTAGATGTCTCTCTCAAAGATTGTGTAGATGACTCTCTCAGAGATTGTGTAATGTATCTCTCAGAGATTGTGTAGATTTCTCCCTCAGAGATTGTGTAGATGTCTCTCTCAGAGATTGTGTGGATATCTCTCTCAGAGATTGTGTAATGTCTCTCTCGGAGATTGTGTAGATTTCTCCCTCAGAAATTGTGTGGATGTCTCTCACAGAGATTGTGTAGATTTCTCCCTCAGAGATTGTGTAGATGTCTATCTCAGAGATTGTGTAATGTATCTCTCTCAGAGATTTTGTAGATGTCTCTCTTAGAGATTGTGGAGATTTCTCCCTCAGAGATTGTGTGGATGTCTCTCTCAGAGACTGTGTATGTGTTTCTCTCAGAGATTGTGTAGATGTCTCTCTCAGAGATTGTGTAGATTTCTCCCTCAGAGATTATGTAGATGTCTCTCTCAGAGATTGTGTAGATTTCTCCCTCAGAGATTGTGTGGATGTCTCTCTTAGAGACTGTGTAGATTTCTCCCTCAGAGATTGTGTGGATGTTTCTCTCAGAGACTGTGTATGTGTTTCTCTCAGAGATTGTGTAGATTTCTCCCTCAGAGATTGTGTGGATGTCTCTCTCAGAGACTGTGTATGTGTTTCTCTCAGAGATTGTATAGATTTATCCCTCAGAGATTGTGTGGATGTCTCTATCAGAGACTGTGTATGTGTTTCTCTCAGAGATTGTGTAGATTTCTCCCTCAGAGATTGTGTGGATGTCTCTCTCAGAGAGTGTGTAGATTTCTCCCTCAGAGACGGTGTATGTGTTTCTCTCAGAGACAGTGTATGTGTTTCTCTCAGCTATTGTCCACAGCTCCCACCGATGATCTGTGTATGTATGTGGATCCATACTATACTTGATTATTCCCGTACAACCTGTCCGCTACATGAACTGTTATTAACCACGAAGCTTTCGTCAAGTGCCTAGGCAGGTTGAGCACCTATGGGTCTGTCCATAGTGTAGTGATGTCGAATTCAGTATAACATATCATACAGACAGGCATATTTCCATTATACATATTTATACGTGCGTAATACATGCAAACTTACATTCGTGAATACATTTTCTAATTTTGATAAATACACACAGACATACGTAAATACATATACAATGGACAGACAGGCTGACATAACATAATAGTTTTGACGCACATATTACCGGATGTGGGAAGTCCATTTGTCGTTTTTAAAAACTTTTATTGGGGATATACGAGAAAGGGAGGTAGTGTGTTCAACTAGATGATGCTGTCACACTTGGCATCAACTTTCTGGATGTCGTATGTTCATTCATATATAATGTATGGGACATTTCTACAAATTGTCCAGGTCGGGCATATTTGTGGAACCGGAGATGAGTGTGCTTAAATAGCTCCGCAAACACAGGACGCCTACTGTTTTCCCGCCAATGTTTTGCACGTGCCCAACAGAAGAGAAGGAGAACCTTAGCAGGAATTATATTTAGGGGCAGCGGATCGATATGGAGAGTAATGAAGAAAAAATAGGGCCAAATATGGGGTTTCTCTTGGAATAAGGTGGAGAAGTGACGTGGAAGACAAATAAATGTCCTTGCGTGTGCATAACTTGTGAGCGGACGTGTCCGACTGAGTGAAAACGTGCTCTTCTCTATTTTGACGCAATAGTTTTCTTAATATTTGACATCTCCAGTGGTGTACCTACCGAGGGGTTCCTGTGAAGTAGACGCCACATTAGTCTCTGGTCGCAAGTACACCGATTGGTCTGCAATTTATATATTTCTGTATAATTGCTGGGCCAGCCATCAGTTAAGGAGAGATTCTTGTCTTCTCTGATGATCCGTAGACTACGGTCAAGCTAAGGTACGTCTCTTTCAGGAGCAACGTTTGGGAGAGATTCCCGCTTCAAGCTAATGTTGTAGACATTTCATATCCTAGAGATGTTCCATGTCATTTGACGGTTCTGAGAACACAACGGTGTTTATTTTGTTTTGCGACGTTCTTCCTGAAAAAGGTGTGAAGCTGTACCGTAGTTTACAGCGAGGATGCGATGAAAACGCTTTTCGGCCTGACACATACGGTTTCAGCCCGATAGTTTTGCGGTATCGGGTTTTACTTCGCACTGCAATCCATATTCTCTTAGCCAGGCTACATTAAAGCAGCCTATTCCAAAGGCCACGCCTTAGATTCGGAACAGGGTCTTGGTCAGTTGCAGTTCACAGACCATGATGCAAGCAGCCATCTATGAGTCTGGCTGCTGTCAGCTCAATAACTGTACTTCAACTTCAGCAGCGCCAAACTGCTTTCATGCATTGCCTTCTGACCAAATGGATAGGGGGTCAAAACCTTGGTAAAGTACAAGGGATTTTTTTTTAATATGGGTAAAATAAAAACTGCCTGGCATCTGCTGCATTTCAAGCGCTGGTTTTCTCACCGAACACCAGAAATGAGACGAAGACAGGAGCCAGCGGTTGGCGAAATATGGAAACGACCGCTAGCTATTTGCTTTTCCACTGGTAGCCGCTTTGGTCCTGAGGTTTCAGTACTTGCCAGACTGGACTAATGCGTGTTTGCTGTGTCCACAAAGACGGACGTTGTGGTAGCGATAATGTAATAGCAGGACTCAAAAGGAGATTTGGATCGTTATATTCTTTTTCTACTTCTGCTTCTTTAACTTCGTCTCATTCTTCTGCTTCACCTTCTTTATCTTCTTTGTATTCATCTTATTCGTCTTCCGTTCTGTTCTTCACTTCATCTCCTTTATCTTTTTCTGTACATTCGTTTTTGTCTTTTATTTGTTCTCCTTCGCCATTTTTGTCATCTCCTATTGTGTTTACTACTTTTCCAATTCTCTTACTTAACCTGCGTCTAGTTGTTTTTCTTTTTCCTCTTCTTGTACTTCTTCTTTTTCTTCCATTTCGTCGGCTTATTTTTCTCCTCGTCCTTTTTCTTTTACAAATATATTTTTGGAACAGACGTCTTCGTCACACATTTCGTGTAAGTTGACAATTATAAAACAATATGACCAGTGCTCACTTTCTAATGATGTTCTCAGATTATTTATATTTCTTTCCATTAGATAGACAAAAAACGCATTGTTCAATCGTAGACACGAGCCGATTTGGTTGTACTGCGGCGTATTTGATGCTCAGACATATTTGACCTATATGCTGCGATGAAACACTAAGCAATGGTAAGGACAGACCTCAGAGCTAGATACCAGAAGTGTATTGTTTTTGTAATTCAAATTTTGGAGCAAATTCCCGTTTCCGATACTTCATATACACTAGAGAATTCAGAGACAGGAGACTAAGCCCATGTTGATCATTGCTTCTTTAAGAATATGCATTATTTTGGCAACTACATAAAGTCTTATTGTCTATTTACATTGCCTTTTTTTCGTGTTTTTTTAAAATAGAAGTGCTAAATCCATTGTAGCAATAGAATGCGGCTGACATTTAACTCTGCCATTGTTTTATTTTTCTGGTAATGTAGACCGGCTGGTAGACAAGGTTCTGTCAGGATGTGACGAGCAATGCTGGAGAAATTCTTGAACTTCTTCTAGTCTGGATATCGCAGGAAGGATTTGCTCTGTCTGTCTATCTATCTATCTGTCTGTCTGTCTGTCTGTCTGTCTGACTGAATGTCTGTGACTGACTGACTGTCTGTCTATCTGTCGGTCTGTTTCATCTTTGCCAGCTGCTCCCCAAATAAACGTACAAAATGTAGCTCTTTATAGACAAAGCTAATAGTATAATTTGAATACTCTTTTCAAGTGTTCGATTGACGGCCACCTGCCTACCTATCATCCAACAGACTGGAATCCGTTAGTCAGTCTGCTTGTCTTAGGGACTTTCTCTCTCTCTCTCTCTCTCTCTCTCTCTCTCTCTCTCTATGCATTATTGTTGCACTATTACGAAGTCACGAATGATTGGAATCCCGTCTGTAACCACTTCCTCGACCAATGCATTATTTCAATAGTATTACATTCTCCTGCCATTGATTGACGTCACGTTTAACCTATCCCCCATGCTATCGCCATCCACACCGTGCTACTTCCTAGACACTATCTCTGTAGCTTCCTCCTTAGTCTTATCCTTTATTCGTTTTATTCTCACCTCCATCCATCCAAACTGTCAAGTCTTCATCTCCACTTTAGTCCTGTCAAGACGTCACAAGAGAGTTAATGTGAAAAACCTGTGATTATACCTCCGCCTACAGAGAGTCCTGTCTACATGTCTTGAGCCCAAGAATCAATAGCAGCCACCTCTTGAGGATCGAGACCCCGTAAGCTCCCTGGTAAAACCACTTCAGGGCCAAATTGAGGCCATTAATCGTTGGCGACCAGCCGGGTCTGTGAGCAGAGATCCGAGATCAGCGCTTTCTACTTACTACTTAGCAATGCAAAAGTGAGGTAGCTACAAGTGCATTCATTAGGAAAGTTCTGCTAGATCGTTCAGCTTATTATCTATTTGTCGTCACCTTTTTTATATCGACTCTAATTCACATCTTATTAACAAGTAACATAAAACCAGAGAAGGAAAACTTTCCCAGAAATTACTTGTCAAATGTCAACTGCCACATGTCAGTCAACATTTGTTAACCAATAGTAACCCATGTTTTTGTTCGTTATAGTTGATTGGTAGATGATTATGTATATCAAATGCAGAAAATGAGGTGTGCTGGAGCTGCCATTGTCTACAGGTCCAGTCGTTTACGTCGAACAGCATCACGAAGTCTACGGATGACCTCCAGGTCTCGGATGGTGAAACGACGGTTCAGGAAGGGCAAGGTCCGTTCTTGGTCAATGACTTCATCATTTCGGTGTGATGAGTGCCTAGCGGGCGTGATCCGATCTTCACCGATGTGCGGCCATCTTTGAAGCGATTGTACTACTCTTTAATCTATGTGATACTAGAGGTGTCGTCACCGAAAGCCTGTTGGATCTTCCGAATTGTTTCCACTTGGGTATCGCCCAACTTTTGGTAGAATTTGATGCAACAATTTTTTAAATCGTTTTATGATGAGTGACAATCCCACGGTTCCTTACTACACTGACAGGCTGAGTGCCAACGACTGACACCATGTGCGGAAGTGAAACAAATCAGGCATGACAATCCTCTTTACCTTTCAGACGAAGGATAACATCCATGCCTCATATGTTTCCGCGAAAAATAAAATTAAGGTTGGATACTTTTTGAACACACCTCATGTGTGTGTGTGCACACACACACACCCACCCACACATACATACATACATACAGCAACATCAGTAACACACATCTCAAGGAGCAGCGAATTTCCAAGTAAACAACAAGTTGAGGCAGACGGAGTGGTATGCAGCCGGGCGGAACTAGTGAAATCATCATCCCTGATCAGTCTTGGCCATCTGATCAGGAAAGAGCTGGCCAACCACAAGCACAGAACCATCAGCCCAGAACCATCAGCCCAGATCCATCCGCCCAGAACCATCAGCCCAGATCAATCAGCCCAGAACCATCAGCACAGAACCATCAGCCCAGATCCATCCGCCCAGAACCATCAGCCCAGACCCATCAGCCCAGAACCATCAGCCCAGAACCATCAGCCCAGAACCATCAGCCCAGATCCATCAGCCCAGAACCATCAGCCCAGACCGATCAGCCCAGAACCATCAGCCCAGAACCATCAGCCCAGAACCATCAGCCCAGACCCATCAGCCTAGAACCATCAGCCCAGAACCATCAACCCAGAACCATCAGCCCAGACCCATCAGCCCAGAACCATCAGCCCAGAACCATCCGCCCAGAACCATCAGCCCAGAACCATCAGCCCAGAACCATCAGCCCAGAACCATCAGCCCAGAACCATCAGTCCAGAACTATCAGCCCAGAACCATCAACCCAGAACCATCAGCCCAGACCCATCAGCCCAGAACCATCAGCCCAGAACCATCCGCCCAGAGCCCTACAACGCAAGCATGACTGCGCGGGAGTGACTTCGGGGGAGAGGGGGGAGCATGAACATCCCAATCGTCCGCTCGTCACTGTTAGACCAAAATACACGACTGGAATGCAACACCGGTCGTCTACAGACTCAGCAAAGTCTTCTGATGTCGCTGTGTTCGGGAGGTCAGGTACTTGCTGTGTTCGAGAGGTCAGGCACTTGCTGTGTTCGAGAGGTCAGGCACGTGCTGTGTTCGAGAGGTCAGGCACGTGCTGTGTTTGAGAGGCCAGGCACTTGCCTCCAAAATCTATGAACAGAAACGGTGGACTTTGGAAGCTCACAACTATATAGTGACCCCAGGTCTCACGGGAGGTATAACCAGTGTCTGCATCTCGAGTTGCCTCCAGTCGTCTTGATTAATGTCTTGCCACTGCTCCAAGGTAGCTCGGGACCAGAGAGTGAGGTCGATGACAAGCGCAGTCACTTCCTCACTATAATCCAAATACAGTGAAAGTTACATCATCAAGACCAAACCTTCTGTTGATGTGGCCGTCATTGCTTGCGATGGGCAACTAATATACATAAAAGCAGGTAGGCAGACAGACAGACAGACACACACACACACACACAGACACACATACACACACACAGACATACACACAGACATACACACAGATACACACTTACACAGACACAGACACACGCGCGCGAACACACTCACGCACACACACACACATGCCAACTACTAAGATGTTCTGACTCGGATGATTATGAAATTAGTTAATTTTTTCAACTCTTTCGTCGCACCCCTTCAATCCATCACTTTCCACATACTAGCATCCAGCCGTCCAGCCTGCTCCATCGCCAACCACCCTTCTCAGTAGGCATGTCCTACGACCATCTCTAATCCTCCTGAACACCGATCTTTCAAGCCATGTAGAAAAATCGAGATTGCCATTTGCTTGAACCAATGCTATAGTGTTGAACGTGATACGCTCAAACTCGATCATCCTACAACGATTCATATCTTTAATAAACTTTCAATGAATAAATTATTATACAAATCTTATTTCAATTTTGTTTTATTTTGTACAAAAATGAACAATCCGTCTTCTGATTAAGTCGAGCCAACAGTTATATGCAGCGGTATAAAGAGAAATATCGCGTACTATTAGTTCATTGGTCGTAAGCATGCATACGTACAGGCACCACAGATTGGGTCATGTGGGGAGGGGGGGGGGGGGAGGGTGTCACCGTTCATATTTCTCAATGTTGACCTTGGTAATTATTCACAAATTGTAATCGATCTTTCTGATGGAGTAATACCTCGAAGAGATCAAGAGCAATCGATCTGACGAATTTCGTGAATGTGTTTATCAAGAGCATGGCCTACCTTAGATCTACAGTAGGAAGTGCTCGCAGGCGTTGTGACCAACATACTTTTCCTCAGCGAACAGGCATACTCCCTCGCTCATAAACATGTTCTAGCTTTAGTACACGACACGGCGCATGATAGTTATGCAAGTACTACATTATTAGCCCGCCTCTTCACCCCTAACTAGTCCATCCCCGGGCTAATCATTTCCCACCCAACTTAATCTGCACTTCCTCCGACCATTTCCCTTTTATTATATCTCTTTCCCTCCTCATCTCTCCCTCCCTCTCACTCGCTCTCTCTCTCTCTCTCTCTCTCTCTCTCTCTCCAACCGGCCCATTCCGTCTCTGTGTTGGTCAGAATTCATACTTCTCAATAAACCTTCGTAAATACTTTGAAAAAGGGTATACAATTTGTATTTCTCTCTGCTTAGTTTTAATATACACTAAAACCTAAAAGCGATCTATATTCCAATTTGGTGAACTGTCTGCGTTCTTTAAAGATGCTGCTTATTGTTTGCAGACATACACACGTCATCGCTTATAGATATATTCCCTGACTTAAAGGCACTCAGAATAGGGCCACTGTTTCCTTCCTTGTTCATCCCAGGAACCGATGAATACAGATTGTTTTGTTCATGTGGCTTGCAACCTCCCCATTGTAGTCCTCTTCCGTTTTTGAGACAGAAATAATGTACTTAATGTTTCTGGTTGCCGGTCCTTCCAGAACAGGTTTATTAGAGGAAGCGACGATTAGAAGAGTGTACATTTGCTGCGCCAAAGTTCACAGAATCCAGATCTAATGATATTATCATGCTCAGTATAGACATTGCGATTCTCCACAACCACCCTACGGCCAATAACTTGTTGTCCCATTGCTAATGGTTACTCCTTGCCGGGGAATAAACTCTTCCCAAATACGCCACGCTCTCAGATTAACGTTATCCTAAAGTCTTACCTTATTTATATTCTTTAACCCAAAGGCATCATTTTATGGATGTTAGTAATAAAGACAAATAATGGAGAAATATGCTGGGGTAATTGTGAATAATATCAGGGAATGTATTACCGTCCGCGATTTTATGGGATTATTTCTGTTGTACGCCTCTGGGAATGTGAAACTCAAAGTAAATTACTACACACATACATACACGCACACACATACACACACATTTCAGACGGTGCTCTCGCGAAGATGAAAGGTCGGATTTCGTCTGTCATTTAAAGGCCCTGTCCCAAGCAACCGTTACTTGTGGATTTGCAAAAAAACATCCTTTCATGAGATCTGCAATTTCGAACAAGCAATCTCCTAAACTGGATTTGCCTTGGCTAAACGTTATTGTTGAACTCGCTGTGTTTATTTTTATTGTTTGTTGCGTTCCGGTTATTGAGCGAGCCTGTTTCTTCCTTTATGATTGTTTGCATATCCATGGCCCTAGCAAACAACTCTTTTCATTTACGCTCTTCTGTTCAATGAAAACACAAAAAGATGACCTTCATTGCCGTCTCTTTCACTGACTTGAACCCAAGAGGACAAGTCAGGCCTGTGAGTTAAACCACTTGAATCAATAAAATAGTCCGACCCACACACACACACACACACAAACACACACACACATGCCCCAACACGTGTGGTGCGAAAAGAAAGAAAGCGAATTATGAATAATGAACAGGGCCCACCCAAGCTCCAAGTTCTTCGCTGGGCTCACGTGGGCTTGTGGTGTGCAGTATTTATGAGAGACTTGGCGGTCATTTCAATAGTCCCTATTTCACTGCTTTTCATGGCAAAGGTACCTAGATCAATGCCAGGTCACGAAATGTTTCAGTCAACTCAGCGGTAAACCGGTACCTGTCTTGCAGTTAGGTAAGAAAAACAGCGAGCAATGAAAGTTGTCATTTAATCAAATCTCATACAATGATGAGACAAAGTTCATTGAGGTCTGCAACACTTGTTACTAAACAGCTGTGTCTCGGTTATGGGATGACCTTCACTATGACTTATTGGTATGTACGTGTACGTAGGAACTGGGTATGCCACTTAGTCTGACGTAATCTATAATCAGGGACTCAACCGGGGTTCAACAGAGCGCCAAAATTAAGAGAAAGGGCTCTGTAGCTTCCGTGGAAGGCCTATTGAGGTTCCGTTCAGTGAAAGGTCTCTATTGGTTATGTGAAAGGTCTCAATGAGTTCTGTTCCATGACTGATTTCTATTGGCTCCATTCCGTGAAAGGTCTCTAGGGTTTCCGTGAAAGGTCTCTAAGGTTTCCGTGAAAGGTCTCTAGGGTTTCCGTGAAAGATCTCTAGGGTTTCCGTGAAAGATCTCTATGGTTTCCGTGAAAGGTCTCTAGGGTTTCCGTGAAAGGTCTCTAGGGTTTCCATGAAATGTCTCTAGGATTTTCGTGAATGGTCTCTAGGGGTTCAGTGAAAAGTCTCTAGAGTTTCTCTGAACGGTGTCTAGGATTTCCGTGAAAGGTCTCTAGGTTTTCCGTGAAAGATCTCTATGGTTTCCGTGAAAGGTCTCTAGGGTTTCTGTGAAAGGTCTTTAGGGTTTCCATGAAATGTCTCTAGGGTTTCCGTGAAAGATCTCTATGGTTTCCGTGAAAGGTCTCTAGGGTTTCCGTGAAAGATCTCTAGGGTTTCAATGAAAGGTCTCTAGGATTGTCGTGAATAGTCTCTAGGGGTTCAATGAAAAGTCTCTAGGGTTTCTATAAACGGTTTTTAGGATTTCCGTAAAAGGTCTCTAGGGTTTCCGTGAAAGGTCTCTAGGGTTTCTGTGAAAGGTCTCTATGGGTTCCGTTCCATGAAAGTAATTTTTGGGTTCCGTTTCTTGAATTTTGTCTATTGGTTCCGTTTCGGGTAAGATCTCTAAATGTTCGGTGAAAAGTCTTTGTTGGTTCCGTTTCGGGTAAGGTCTCTAAATGTTTTGTGAAAAGTATCTGTTGGTTCCGTTTCAGGTAAGGTCTCTAAATGTTATGTGAAAGGCCTCTGTTGGCTCGGTTTCAGGTAGGATCTCTAAATGTTCTGCGAAAGGTCTTTGTTGGTTCCGTTTCAGGTAAGGCCTCTAAACTTCTATGAAAGGTCTTTGTTGGTTCCGTTTTAGGTAAGGTCTCTAAATGGTCTGTGAAAGGTCTTTGTGGGTTCCGTTTGGTGAAATGGCTCTATGGGCTCCGTGAAATGTCTCTAAGGGTTTCGTGAAAGGTCAATGGGAGTTCAGTCCATTAATTGTCTATATTGGCTCCCAGAGATATTGTGATTCAATGAAATAAAATGTCCTTTAAAAAAGCTAAGCAGAAATGCACTCCTAGCTGTGGGCACAGGGCCACAATTTTTATATATCAGTCCGTATTTAAATGGACTGTTTTATATTCATTGTGGCCCCTCGTAGCTTAGTTCGTTAACATTGCTAATACACATACATCTTGTATCTAGAATAAAATAAAACCACTCCAAAACAATCATAGCCAATGATTAATCGATAATTAGATTTACAACTGACTAATCACACTTTCATTTACTAGATCTGCAAATATATCATTTCTATTTAGGAAGTTCATGAGCTCTGGAAAAAATATTTCAGGCGTTCCTCAGTAATAGAAAATCTGAGAAGCGCTACCTGAACTCAACGTCTCTTCAGGTATCTCATAACACTGTTCTCTTCTGAGTAGAAGTCACCTCGTCTCAATAACGTGCTGGCCGCGAACGCTTGCCTTAACTCAACAACCCATCCCAGAGTCAAGATTCACCAGATCGATAATTATCGGCCTGGAAAACAATAAAAATAAGCTTGCCCAAAGAAACCTTGTTCTAGCAACATCGCTTCCCTGTGTTCCAAACTGACACAGTCTATGGTATTTCACTACCCCAGTCTACTGAGCTCTCCTTGCTCTTCAACCCATATCGTGTCTCATGGTTATCAGATCCTTCGGTCACCTCTCCTGGCTCACTTCTTGCTGATATTTAGATATGTAAGTGTGTACATATAGCTCGTAAGACGATCTAGAATCTGATTACCACTCATACCAGAAATCTGAACGACACCCTACCAAGAAACTGAATGTCACCCATACCAACAACCTGACTAACATCCCTACCAACAACCTGACTGACACCCATACCAACAACCTGACTAACATCCATACCAACAACCTGACTAACATCCACACCAACAACCTGACTAACACCCATACCAACAACCTGACTAACATCCATACCAACAACCTGACTAACATCCACACCAACAACCTGACTAACACCATACCAACAACCTGACTAACATCCATACCAACAACCTGACTAACATCCATACCAACAACCTGACTAACATCCATACCAACAACATGACTAACATCCACACCAACAACCTGACTAACATCCATACCAACAACATGACTAACATCCATACCAATAACATGACTAACATCCACACCAACAACCTGACTAACATCCACACCAACAACATGACTAACATCCATACCAACAACATGACTGACGCCGATATTGATAACCTGTTTGCAGGTCTAAGTTACAGCTTAGGGCGCCGCAATCCACAGGAGCTTAACAAAACATTGAATACGTACTGAATATGTGATTCATCCATTTTCTTCTGTTAAAATGGTCATTCCCGTTATAGTTTTGTGAGACCTTTCTGTGTATTTTGTTCACAAAGGACCTCCAAGCTTTATATAGCGTATGGCCTCACTCTACCGAATACGGATGTGTCGGATCGAAAGGTGCGAATATCGCAGTCCAAGCTGTAAACTAGCGACACAACGCAATCCGTTTTCCGGAATATATCCTGCTACTTGCAAAGCCCTGTTTAGGGCTTGGTAGCGGGAGGTTGAGAACGTTCAGGGCTTGGTAGCAGGAGATTGAGAACGTTCAGGGCTTGGCAGCGGGAGATGGAGAACGTTCAGGGCTTGGTAGCGGGAGATGGAGAACGTTCAGGGCTTGGTAGCGGGAGATGGAGAACGTTCAGGGCTTAGTAGCGGGAGATGGAGAACGTTCAGGGCTTGGTAACGGGAGATGGAGAACGTTCAGGGCTTGGTAGCGGGAGATGGAGAACGTTCAGGGCTTGGTAGCGGGAGATGGAGAACGTTCAGGGCTTGGTAGCGGGAGATGGAGAACGTTCAGGGCTTGGTAGCGGGAGATTGAGAACGAACGCAGAAGAAGAAGAAGTAGAAGAAATGTCTCGCCAGTCGAAATTCGACAATGTCTGTATGCGAAAGCAGTATTGTGTTTTCACGCTTACAAAAGTTAAACTTCAAAGAGAGATTACTTCTCCTGGTAAAGCTATCAAGTTCAAGGCCAGTTTTCAACATGCTTCAGACTACCCAGGAAAAATGGATACCTGACTGGAATGGCAGAGTAGCGAGGCAGTAAACTGATTTCCTCCACCTCAAATAAGATGAATCCTAGTCAAATGTAGCCCCTAACACTTTGTGTAACCATGTTTGTGTAACCATGTTTTTGTAACCATGTTTGTGTAGCCATGTTTTTGTAACCATGTTTGTGTAGCCATGTTTGTGTAATCATGATTGTGTAACCATTTTTTTGTAACCATGTTTGTGTAGCCATGTTTTTATAACCATGTTTGTGTAACCATGTTTTTGTAACTATGTTTGTGTAGCCATGTTTTTGTAACCACCTTCGTGTAGCCATGTTTGTGTAGCCCGTTAGTCTTACCATGAATGTGAAACCACCTTTATGTAACAATGTTATTATAATCTTTCTTTTTCTTCTTCTTCCTCTTCTTCATCGTCGTTTGTTCTCAGGCTCCCGCTACCCAGTCCTGAAATGGGCTTTGCAATTAGCAGAATGTAGTCCAGAGAACGGAATGTGTTGTGTTGTAGCTTACAGCTTGACTGCTATGTTTGCACCTTTCGGTCCGACATATCCGACTTCAGTAGGCATTTTTTGAGTATCTGGTTAGAATTCCCTCTTCGATCCCTTCTCATTAGCCAGTCTGGTCTGTTGCAGTCTGTTATCCAGGATCACCGCGTGGAGATGTAGAAGGGTCTTGCACCTCTGGTTCTCTGGCTGTCAATCTAGCAATTAACTATCTGTCGTTGACTGTTGCAGCTCATGCGCTGCTCAGCGTCTTGATCCCCTTTGTGTAACCACCTTTGTGTAACCATGTTTGTGTACAAATGTTTGTGATTCTACTTTTATGGAGTTAATTTTATGGAATGGCCTTTATTATTAGTAGTCCGCTAACAGTCTTGGCTGACTATAGGATGATTCGACCTTGGAGTAGCAAATCTCTACTAAGCTTTTAATTTCCTTTTTCCTTACAGAGTTGTCTTTTCATTCTCTGTGTTGCAAAAGCTCATTTTTGCGCATTCAGTGGAGGCGTTTTAGCTTTTATCTCCATTTGAATCGGTGCAGCTATGTTTTCCCAAGATGTCAGATCCACACCCAGTGCCTTTATAGTCAGCTTAAATGTGTCTTTGAACCTCAGCTGTGGCCGACCAACTTTCTTTTTCCACACGTCAGTTGTCCACAGAGAACATCTTTGGAGAACGACCATTTTCCGTGTAACGAAAATCGTCAAGCCATCTCAATATTCGCTGCCTAAGTAGACCAGATGCGAGAATGCGCCTCTGCTCGTGTCACCCTGTATCTACACGAGACGCACTGATCGATCTAAGGCGCCGCACGTGAAAGTTGTTGAGCCTTTGATCTCGTTTTGGCATCGGTTGCCCACACTTCTCTACCATAAAAAAAACCGCACTGACGACACCAGCATTATAAACTATGGCCTTGACCTTAGCTGTCAGTTGGAGGTTTTCCCAACCACGTGATATGAGACGAGAAAATATGGCAGCAGCTTTGCCAATCCGATCTCCTAAATCGTGGTATAGGGAAACCGTATCATTGATGATGGACCTCAGGTAGGAGAACTGGTTCAGTTGTCAGTCCGTAGTTGTCGATAGTGATGATTGGGGCGGCATCTATGTCTAGTCCCAACACGTTTGTTTTCATCAAGCTTATTGTGAAGTCAAAATCTTTGCACGCTTGTGAGAAGTGATCTCTCAAGCTCTGAGGTTCCCGCTGACTGTCAGTTACAACTGGACCGTCATCAGCAAAAAACAAGTCCCTGACAGTCACTTCGATGTTCTTTGTTTCTGCCTAGAGCCTGGAAAGATGTAACAGATGATTATTCAAAAAAAGTGTTCAGACAAATCTCTTCTGTTTTATTACCAAATGAGTTGTAGCTCCAGTTGTAGCGTAAAAAAAGTTTAACTCCACTGTGAATACTGAATGAATTGGCTGCATTATCATCGCATTGGATTGTTCCTTTCATATCTTCATGAAATGACTCTATTAGCGGCAGCAGTTTGTTAATGGTGCCTATTTTTTAAAGGATTTTGGAGAGTCCAGACCTGTAAATCAAATCAAATGCCTTTGTCAGGTCGATGAATGCGACATTAAAAAGGCGTGTTCTTCTCGCATGACATTTCGTGTAGCTGCCAAAGAGAGAAGATCATGACGGTCGGAGATCTTCCATATCGGAATCCAGACTTTGTTTTGGGTGCATGCAGCAAGATTACCCTGGCAAAGACTTGCCCACAACACTGAGCAATGAGATACCTCTATAATTTTTAGTCACATCTATCATCTCTGCTGTTGTATCATGTGACAATGATTGAATCCCTCATATCTTGAGGTCTGATGGCCTCTTTCCAACTCAGGCATAGCAGAATATGCAGCGGTTCCAAACGTATTTTTACATGGTTTGGCTTGGCTTCGTTCGTTCTCAATATCCCGCTACAAAACCCTGAAAGGGCTTAAGTAACAGAATGTAGTCCAGAGAACAGGAATGCGTTGTGTTGTAGTTTACAGCTTGGCTGCGATATTTGCACCTTTCGGTCCAACACATCCGACTTCAGCAAGCATTTTTGAGTACCGGGTTAGCATTCCCTCTTGGGTCCCTTCTCTTTAGCCAGTCTGCCCTGCTGCAGCCTGTTATCCAGGATCACCGTGTGGAGGTGTAGAAGGGTCTTGGCAGCTCTGGTTCGCTGGCACTGACGCTAGCAGTCAGCTATGGGTCGCTGACCACTGCAGCTCATGCTCATGCTCAGCATCTTGATCCCTTTTACATGGTTTAACCAGGTGAGGTGAGATCCAGTCGTTGCCTGCTACTCTGCCCGGAGCCAAGTTGTCAATGGCTTTATTGAAATCTTCTAAAGATGGTTCGATGTCCAGCTCCTCCATTCTAGGATATCCTTAAACGGCACGGGCTGTGAGAGTGACCGCACTGTCACGTGAGTGGAGCTCAAGGTAGCGCTCTATCCCGTTCTTTCTCCCACCTTCCTTTGTCCCTGTGTTTCCCGCTAATGGTGGACTTCACCTTTATAGACCACGTTTATATACACCACTTTTATTTAACTACTTTTATAGAACCATTTTTATGTAACTGCCTTCAAACAACCTATTTTATAGAATCGTTTTTATAAAACCGCCTTTATAGAACCACCTTTATAGAACCACTTTTATAGAACCACCTTATAGAACAACCTTTACAGAACCACTTTAAAAAACATTTAATTAAAACCACCTTTATAGAACCAAGTTTGCAAAACTACGTTTACAGAATAATTTTTATAGAACCACATTTATAGAAAGATCTTTACAGAACCACTTTTATAGAACCACTTCATAGAACTACTTTTTAAAAACCAGTCTATTGAACCATTTTTTTTATAAAATCACATTTTTAGAAACCATCTTGGTAGAATGATTTTTATAGAATCACTTTTATAGAAAGACCTTTTTGGAACCAATTTATAGAACTACTTTTTAAAAGCTACTTTATTGAAATCACCTATAACTAAAACCACTTTCATGACACCACTTTTTTTTAGAAACACCTTTATGGAACACTTTTATAGAACCACTCTTCAGAACTACTTCTTAAAAACCACTTTATTATAACCACCTATATAGAACCACTTTCATAAACATCTTTTATGGAGCCACCTTAATTGAATCACTTTTATTCAACCACTTTTATAAAACTATATTTTGGAATCATTTATTGATGCTAACAAAAGTCAACAGAAGATAAGACAGCATTCCTGGGTCATATTCTTACAAAGAGAATTGTGGAGAAATGTGGACAGATGGAGGTTGTGAAAAGTGAGGAAGACACAGCATGAAGTCCAAACATGTAACGCCATTGATGTGACAAACAAATCGACGTCTAAACATGTAACATCATTGATGTAACAGACAACACGAAGTATAAACATGTCATAACATCATTGATGTAACAGACAACATGAAGTATAAACATGTCATAACATCATTGATGTAACAGACAACATGAAGTATAAACATGTCATAACATCATTGATGTAACAGACAACGTGAAGTCTAAACATGTCGTAACCCCATTTATGTAACAGAAAACAGGAAGTCTAAAAATATCCTAACACCATTGATGTAACAGAAAACAGGAAGTCTAAACATATCCTAACACCATTTATGTAACAGACAGGAGGAAGTCTAAACATGTGTTGCAGCGTAAGGCGTTTAGAGTGGCGTAGTACTTATCCTATCAAAGATATCCTGGTCACTCGGACCAAAATAAGATATGTGAAAAAGTCTAGGTTTAGCTGAGTAGTTTACTTATCTAAAGAGTAAAAAAATGTATCCACACCAGGACACTTCACACAGGAAAACGCAGTAAACACTATGCATGTCCTGCATGTAAACATATTATCACGTATTAGTCGTTAAAACAAAACAATATTAAAAACAAGTACAGTACATTTAAACTAAATAAGCATTATATATATATATATATATATTGAACTACAATCGGATGTTTTAAGTACTAGCTTTGATTATTTATCCAAGGACATAATACACAGGCTCTTGCCGCTGCACTCCCGTTATCTGCACACTCAACACACAATCACAAACTCGTTCTCACGATCGGATAACGTACTCAGTCGTTCTGTGCATTCACATATAATCAGATCCCCTTCAATCTGGTGATCTGTACATTCACATACAATCGTTTTTCGAAACGGTCCGGCGATCTGTGCATTCATATGTAATTAGATCCCGTTACTTATAGTCGGATCACGTACTCACTTGTGATTACGTACTCAGTCGAAGTGTGCATTTACATACAATCGGTTTACAAAGTGTCCTACACATACAACACCCAATCAGATCTCGTCCTTGGGTGATCTGTACATTCACATGCAATCAGATCACTTACAATCAGGCGATCTGTGCATTCACAATTACTTAGATCACTTCAGGTATTCGCACGAATATGTACATTCATATGTAATAAGATCACGCATCGTTCACTAAGTGTTACGCACGTACATCACACATTCAGATATCGGACTGTTCACAGGATGTCCAACATAAACACCTATAGAGCGACTGACTAAAACTCGAGGTGTATGCTGGTCTAGTCACCCTGCAAACTCACACACTCCTGACAGCCTCTCAGTCATTCTCCTAGCCAGTCTGTTTGAGTTCATCTTTGCAGAGTATTTTATAGTCTCAAGCAACAACATGACTGTTGGTTGTCTGACTTAGCCATCACTCTAATTTGAAACTACCCCCAACTAATTGTAATTGGATGACTATCCCCGAATCCCTGTCACTCTAAATGTCGTAGCCCGTCGTGGCAGCATCTGACTGTCACCAACCTCCCTCTCCCACCGTCAACTACGCTAATTCGGAGCGCTAGAGTGGTGAACTACGAACAGAAATCTCAGCTCCGAACACCTCCCTCCCCCCCCCCCCCCCTCCTCTTTGTACCAGACAAAGTCTTCCAGCTAAATTCCTAGTTTCCCTTGTCGACATAGTGTCGAGGCGGTGATTGACCTTGGCACGCATTCGGGCAACCTTTGTTCCCAGAGTCGCCAGCCCAATCTCCCCTGTCCTAAACGCCCATGCTCCAGCTGGAACTGTCACAGTCGTAACACAATTGATGCGACAGACAAATCAGGAAGTCTAAACATGTACGGTCACGGATTTGATAATAACAAATGTCTCAATGACTAGAGCTCAAAATGGACGTGCCACACTATGATGATGAATCGTTCTCAGCCCAACGAATAATTTGGTGAGGCTTGAAATTGTTAACATCGCATGCTTGTATTGCTAACGGTCCTACAGAAGCGTGCATGCTTGTGTTGCTAACGGTCCCACAGAAGCGTGCATGCTTGTATTGCTAACGGTCCTACAGAAGCGTGTGTTCTTGTGTTGCTAACGGTCCTACAGAAGCGTGTTTGCTTGTGTTGCTAACGGTCCTACAGAAGCATGTTTGCTTGTATTGCTAACGGTCATACAGAAGCGTGTTTGCGCTAGGAAAGCTTATACAACGAACAGAAAATGAAACAGTAGGCAAACTGGAGTCCAACCACAGTCTTTCATAATTTGGCAGGTCAGTGAGTTTGGTAAAGATTGCGCGACCAACCTGTACCACTACCGACGTGCCTCAGTGGGGGTCACTTCGGGACGTGGTCAAGCGGTTAGAGTGGCAAGACTCACAGTCCAATCTTTCTTGTTGTGTTGGCATTTGTGAAACATCATGGCTGTGCCAAATTGGACATAAACACATTTTAAAAAAAAAAGTGCTCAAGTAGTATACGCTGGGCGGAAAAGCGCAAAGCAGTTCAAAACACTCGGCCTAGAAAACCAGACGAGTAAGAAGCAGAAGTGTCTACATCACCACAAACTGCGTACACTGAAGTAAGAAACGGTTTGAGATTCCACCAGTTGTGAGGTAATCCTTACCCGTGTTTGCCACTAACCCAGGCCTCCATTAGAGGCATAGCTCCGTCACTATTTGCTCTGCTGTTGACACTGCCGAGCCACATCGCCCGGAAATTTGTTACGAGTCGCCAGATCTATTTGCTCACTGTATCTCACTGGCCGTTCTGTTTGTTTTCCGAAATGTCGGCTTGGATTTGGATTTATGCCTTTGTTTTGTTATTTTATTAGCTGCTGAGTGTAATTTTGTTTTTATTATTTTTTCCAGGATGTAATAGAAACGGGAAGAACGAAGCTTCTTGTTGGAGTGAAAGGATGGAAATAAGATATACACTGGCTGTGCTTGTTGTTGAACAACTGTCCACACAAAACAAGACAATTAGAATATTAGAAGTTCATGCATAGAGGGCAAATCTTAGACACCCGCCCCAGTCTCTACTCTTTTGCTAGCACGTCTAGGCACGATGTTTTAGGGGACCACAAGCTCCCAACCCGTGAAGGAACAAAGCTAGACATGTTTGCTGAATAAACACTCTTCCCCGGCAATCACTCGACAGTGGCCAGCACTCCAGCAAACATTGTTCCATAAATCAATCGTGCTATTTGCTCTTACCTCGGGTATAATTTAACCAGAGCTAACACGGGCCTATAAGAAAATTGAACAGTGTAAGACTTCAACAGAAAACTTAAACAAACTGGAGACCTGGTAATCTACCCACGGGGTTTCGCACTGAAAAACATTTGACAGCAGACACACTAAAATGTCAATCAAACCGCTACTTCAGCCGCCTACAGAGCTGTCCTTTTGCCAGCCCACCAAATGAAATGTCAACCTGACAGCTATTTCATCCCTAATGATCAAATGACTGGTTATATTCATCCACAAACTACGTAGTCTATTTCTGCTCATCGATCGCTCAAGAAAAAAGAGTGCAATAAACGAAAGGTCAAAGGTCAGAGCCTGTGAGTTAACTGCATATTAGATTTCATCTAGCGGTTTTGTCTTCAACTGTAAGAATTGTATTCTACATTGACAAACATGGCTTCCATGCTCATTCTTTTCAACCTTTCTCTCTTTCACACCTGATCATGAAGCTCATAATTATGGAAGCTGGCGACAAAGATATCGTCTAATCACGTATTTGCAGTAGATGAAAGAGACATTAACGATTGCGTGTAGATATCTCTATCATTGATCTGAAAACATCATGATGTTGTGTAATAACCACAGAAACTTGAACCATCATAGTCTTGTGTAATGACTAACATCACTGGAAATCCTTTCCCACGGTAAAAATGTAGTTCCTGTGGAGGTTAGTGCGCGTACCAGATACAGATTAGAAATCACACGCGCTACGATAGACTACACCTAAACGGGTTTAAAAGATCTTCTCTCCTTCGTCACCTCGCTTTACGTGGAGCATAGGACAACCAGTACATCTGACCCCATTGCACGAATCTGTATCGTAACATTTGCGCTTGGGGTTTTTAAAGTAATGGATTTACACGATGCGGTTGCTAATGTCCTGCGCAATCTTCTTTAGCAGCATTTAGGGACATGCTTGGCATGTTACAGGGACAACATTCTTTCCACCCTGGCACCACTCGTGGAATTCCACCCTGGTACCACTCGTGTAATTCCACCCTGGTACCACTCGTGGAATTCCATCCTGGTACCACTAGTGGAATTCCACCTTGGTACCACTCGTGTAAGTCCACCATGGCACCACTCGTGGAATTACAGAATCAACGTTTATAAAATAATACAAAGGGGCACAATTCACTGGACAAAAAAAAAAAAAAAAAAAGACATGGTATGGGAAGTCTTATGGGAAGTCTTATGGGAACTGGCAAGTCTGGAGGCATGGGAAGTTTTATGGCAACTGTCACGTCTGGGGGCATGGGATGTTTTATGGCAACTGGCAAGTCTGGGGGCATGGGAAGTTTTATGGCAACTGTCACGTCTGGTGGCATGGGATGTTTTATGGCAACTGGCAAGTCTGGGGACATGGGATGTTTTATGGCAACTGGCAAGTCTGGGGGCATGGGAAGTTTTATGGCAACTGGCAAGTCTGGGGGCATGGGATGTTTTATGGCAACTGGCAAGTCTGGGGGCATGGGCAGTTTTATGGCAAGTCTGGGAGCATGGGATGTTTTATGGCAACTGGCAAGTCTGGGGACATGGGATGTTTTATGGCAACTGGCAAGTCTGGGGGCATGGGAAGTTTTATGGCAACTGGCAAGTCTGGAGGCATGGGATGTTTTATGGCAACTGGCAAGTCTATGGACATGGGATGTTTTGTGGCAACTGGCAAGTCCGGGGGCATGGGATTTTTTATGGCAACTGGCAAGTCTGGGGACATGGGATGTTTTGTGGCAACTGGCAAGTCCGGGGACATGGGATGTTTTATGGCAACTGGCAAGTCTGGGGACATGGGAAGGGAGTCTTATTGCAACGGGCAAATCTGGGGGCATGGGAAGGAAGTTTTATGGCAACGGGCAAGTCTGGGGGCATGTGATGTTTTATGGCAACTGGCAAGTCTGGGGGCATGGGATGTTTTATGGCAACTGGCAAGTCTGGGGACATGGGATGTTTTATGGCAACCAGCAAGTCTGGGGGCATGGGATGTTTTATGGCAACTGGCAAGTCTGGGGACATGGGAAGAAAGTTTTATGGCAACTGACAAGTCTAGGGGCATGGGATGTTTTATGGCAACTGGCAAGTCTGGGGACATGGGAAGCAAGTTTTATGGCAACTGGCAATTCTGGGGGCATGGGAAGTTTTATGGCAACTGACAAGTCTGGGATCACGACAAGGTAGTTTTATGGTAACTGACAAGTCTGGGGGCACGGGAAGGAAGTTATATGGCAACTGACAAGTCTGGGGGCATGGGAATTTTTATGGCAACTGACAAGTCTGTGGGTATGGGAAGTTTTATGGCAACTGGCAAGTCTATGGACATGGGATGTTTTGTGGCAACTGGCAAGTCTGGGGACATGGGATGTTTTGTGGCAACTGGCAAGTCCGGGGACATGAGATGTTTTATGGCAACTGGCAAGTCTGGGGACATGGGAAGGGAGTCTTATTGCAACGGGCAAATCTGGGGGCATGGGAAGGAAGTTTTATGGCAACGGGCAAGTCTGGGGGCATGTGATGTTTTATGGCAACTGGCAAGTCTGGGGGCATGGGATGTTTTATGGCAACTGGCAAGTCTGGGGACATGGGATGTTTTATGGCAACTGGCAAGTCTGGGGGCATGGGATGTTTTATGGCAACTGGCAAGTCTGGGGACATGGGAAGAAAGTTTTATGGCAACTGACAAGTCTGGGGGCATGGGAAGGAAGTTGTATGGCAACTGACAAGTCTGGGGGCATGGGAAGTTTTATGGCAACTGACAAGTCTGTGGGTATGGGAAGTTTTATGGCAACTGGCAAGTCTATGGACATGGGATGTTTTGTGGCAACTGGCAAGTCCGAGGGCATGGGATGTTTTATGGCAACTGGCAAGTCTGGGGACATGGGATGTTTTGTGGCAACTGGCAAGTCCGGGGACATGGGATGTTTTATGGCAACTGGCAAGTCTGGGGACATGGGAAGGGAGTCTTATTGCAACGGGCAAATCTGGGGGCATGGGAAGGAAGTTTTATGGCAACGGGCAAGTCTGGGGGCATGTGATGTTTTATGGCAACTGGCAAGTCTGGGGGCATGGAATGTTTTATGGTAACTAGCAAGTATGGGGACATGGGATGTTTTATGGCAACTGGCAAGTCTGGGGGCATGGGATGTTTTATGGCAACTGGCAAGTCTGGGGACATGGGAAGAAAGTTTTATGGCAACTGACAAGTCTGGGGGCATGGGGTGTTTTATGGCAACTGGCAAGTCTGGGGACATGGGAAGGAAGTTTTATGGCAACTGGCAAGTCTGGGAGCATGGGAAGAAAGTTTTATGGCAACTGGCAAGTCTGGGGGCATGGGAAGTTTTATGGCAACTGACAAGTCTGGGGGCATGGGAAGTTTTATGGCAACTGACAAGTCTGTGGGTATGGGAAGTTTTATGGCAACCGGCAAGTCTGTGGGTATGGGAAGTTTTATGGCAACTGACAAGTCTGTGGGTATGGGAAGTTTTATGGCAACTGACAAGTCCTGCGGCATGGGAAGGAAGTTTTATGACACTGTGCAGGTCTAGGGGTATATAGAATGCTCTTCGTCGTTCACCCTCAGATCATGGTCAAGGTTTCTTTTACAATAGGCTACTGGTGTTTGTAAAGCTGTATAATATCTGTACGGCTAGTTTCTCTCGTTTGTCTCGCGAAGCCAGTATCGTTCTCACTCTTTCTGTGTGAACGTGTAGGTTTGATGAATGGGTTCCAAGGACACGGTATGCTTCCGATATGGGCACATATCACCTGTTCCAATTATTAATTTGTTGTAAAAATGATCCTTGAGTCTCTTATGCCCAGTTGTGCACTCTTACGACAGCATACGCGATTGAGAGAATGGTAAATCGTGGGCAACGGGCAAAACTGAGGGTAGGACATGTCTCATTACAACGAGGAAAATATGGTGGCAAGAGAAACACGGACAGACACAGAAGAAAGACACACAATGGTAATATTGACAAAATGACACTCGAAAGGTTACCCTTCTTCTTCTTCTTCCTCTTCGTACGCTGTCAGACGTCAACTTGACTTTGTTCGAAGAAAGCAGCTGCCATCCTGAGGCTGTCGACACTGCCATAGAGCTTGTCTAGTGTTGGCACTGGCGATGGCCACATGTGCTTTCTCTGGTCCTCGTATGTTGGGCAATTTTGCAGCATATGTTCAGCGGTCATTTTCCCGGTACCACAAGTGCATTCGTCAGTGCGTGCCACCTATCTTCAGTTTATTGAATAGATGGTACCTCAGTCTGTTGTGGCCTGTGCGGAGTCTGAAGACCACGACCTGCTCTCTTCTGTTCAACTGGTAATAGGCATCATTTTTTGTGTAGCCAGTATGCTCTGTTTCCCATTTGGCCATGTATCCGGCCCTAATAAACCTTTTGGACTCACACTAGAATCTGGTTGTGGTAATCTTGCACCTTCTTTTGCCAGTCTGTCTGGCTCCTCGTTGCCTTGGATATTACAGTGGGATGGAACCCACTGTACCCCCACTCTTTTTGGTGCGGACTGCTGGCATAGTTGATAGAGTACTTCTCTTAAAGCATTAAGTTCTGTATTTGTCTGGCGAAAGGTGACTCAAAGGACACTGATTATGTAAAACATTGATCATCAGCAACACCAGCTGTGACACATGATGCTGCTTATGTTTGCCAATATGGAGTATACATTTATTTCAAAAAGCTGGGGGTCAAACCTGCAAGTGCGCACACTAGGAAACAATTTCGTCTGACATTCTTTGTGGCTTAAAGTCGCTTTCACAACAAACTCCTGTTAACTATCTCAAATGTCAGATATTATCTGTAAATCAGAACGTAAAAGCTTGTGTGAAGTTTGTTTCATGGTTTGGACTACAGAACACACTGAAATAGTAAATACTGTATTGACTGGCATTTAGAACGACAGCGCACATAATGCGACCATAGAGGTTTTATCATGTCCTGTATCTACAGTAAGATGTTAGTTTGATGTCGCTCTGCTTGAAAAATAAATGGTATAGAATATACCTCATGGTTTCCCTTGACTTTGATGTACTCCCAAACTAGTCAATCAACATATAGACATTTCCAAGCAGTAAAGCCCTCTAACTGCTTTTCTTTATTGCGCAGGTACTTCTAAATTCCTATTTTTTTCCTGGTGAAAGTCGTAAATCAGCTTTGTTAGCATACAGCTAGTTAGCAGAACGCTCGTTATTTATTTATTGCTCTGAATTGTAAATACATATAGCGTATTTTTATAATTTCTTTGTTGACGTGAGACAAGGAAAAAGCCTTCATGTTAACACGAGCAGTCAATTATCCCTCTGCCATTTGTCATTTTAAAAATATCAGTCCATGTACACATAGTGGATTTTGCCACCAACTAACGCAGATCGATTACAAAACTGAAGGGTGCAAATTCTTACCATTATAGGCAAGCGTGCTAAGTCATACCTGGAGTCTGTCGGAATCTGTCGTTCGCGGTTTTTTAATGAAAAAATAACATTAGGCTGCGCACATAATACGAGTTATGTTATGCGATGGACATTTATAACAAAACAAAGCATGTTACTATATTCGGTACAATAACGTTTATAAATCACTTATATATACCAAACACACTAGAAGAAAGACACACGAACAGATATACATACACGAGCACAGAAAAACATATACGAGCACATATACGAGCACATAAACGCATACACGAACATATATACACATACACGAGCACACATACACATACACGAACATACATACACGAACACAAAAAACACATACACGAACATAAATACGCGAGCACACAAACACATACACGAACATATATACACATACACGAGCACACATACACATACACGATCACATATACACATACACGAATATACATACACGAGCACACAAACACGAACATACATACACACGCATTCGAACAATCATATGCACATATAAACACATAAGTTAAAACACACACATTCAAAAAAATGCACGAAAAACACAACACAGGCGAACAAACACACGCAATCGAACAAAGCGTACACACTTAACAAACACACAAGAACACACACACACTTGAACAAACACACACACATGAACACACACACTTGAATAAACACATACACAAAGAAACGCAAACAAGAGCAAATACACACATGAAAAAAGACATGCACTTAAAAACATACTCACAAATACATGCACGAACTAATACAAACAGACGCACGCGCGCTAGCGCTCGCGCTAACAAACGTAATCACGAATGCACACATAAACAACTACACACATGTCAACAATCACATACAGACGAAGACACACTTAACAACAACCACACTTACCAACAATCGCATACACACGGACGTAGACATAAACAACCACACGGACGTAGACATAAACAACCACACTTACCAACAATCACATTCACACGGACGTAGAAATAAACAATTACACACTTACCAACAATCACATACACACGGACGTAGACATAAACAACCACACTTACCAACAATCACATACACACGAAGACACATAAACAATATCACATACCATCAATCACATACACACAGACGTAGACATAAACAACTACACACATACCACCAATCACATACACACGGACATACAAACACATGTTTACCACCGAGAGAACCAGTTTCTAGTGTATGCGGCCGCCGTTATGTTAACTAGAAAAGTAAGAAGTAAAATTCGTCATTATTTTTTGTGTAACAGAGAGGACAGGTAATGTAAATAAACATGCAACGGGAGCCTAATTTTTTCGTGATCAATCGTGGCTCTGTAAATATTTGTTAATTGATTTGTGAAGCCGAGTCTGTACGGTAAAATTGCTTCATTTGGCCACATGTCGATAATCAGGGGCAATTGTGTTCAGCCTAAATTGGTTAATTCTAAATCCCGTTTAGTTTTGCAATGCCGTTTTTTACATGTCCTCAAAATGTCGATATTGATCGACGACCACGTGAAGAGAATATTGAATGTTCACACTTTAAATTGGAAAATAAAGATTAAATACAGCATCTGTTGAAATTTGGCGGGGAAACTTTTTGATCATAATCTCTCAAAGCAGCAAGATTATGTATGTAACACATTTCTCGTGAAAATCAATACGTTTCAGTAAATGAATTGATCGATTAGCAATTGTGTTACACAAATTTTGTCGTTACACGCTCTTGATCTGACTGATATATATTTTGTTGAATGAATATGTTCTGATCTTGTTTCTCGGTGCATGAACAAATATATATACAAGATGAACGATTTTACGACATCATAATTGCACCTTTTTCTCAAATCATGTTGTCTCATTCTTTTACTCAATAATCTTGAAGATTTGTGAAGTCTGCTTAACGATCATGGAGATTTGTGAAGTCTGCTTAACGATCATGGAGGTAAGTGAAGTCTGCTTAACGATCATGGAGGTAAGTGAAGTCTGCTTAACGATCATGGAGATTAGTGAAGTCTGCTTAACGATCATGGAGGTAAGTGAAGTCTGCTTAACGATCATGGAGATTAGTGAAGTCTGCTTAACGATCATGGAGATTGGTGAAGTCTGCTTAACGATCATATTGGTGAATTCTGCTTAACGATCACGGAGACTGGTGAAGTCTGCTTAACGATCATTGAGAATGGTGAAGTCTGCTTAACGATCATGGATAGTGGTGGTCTGCTTAACGATCATGGAGAAAGGTGAAGTCTGCTTAACGATCATGGAGATTGGTGAAGTCTGCTTAACGATCAGATTGGTCAAGTCTGCTTAACGATCAGATTGGTCGTCTGTTTAACGATCAGATTGGTGAAGTCTGCTTAACGATCAGATTGGCGAAGTCTGCTTAACGAACAGATTGGTGAAGTCTGCTAAACGATCAGATTGGTGAAGTCTGCTTAACGATCATGGAGATTGGTGAAGTCTGCTTAACGATCATGGAGATTTGTGAAGTCTGCATAACAATCATGGAGATTGGTGAAGTCTGCTTAGTGATCATATTGGTGAAGTCCACTTAACGATCATGGAGAATGGTGAAGTCTGCTTAACGATCATAGAGATAGGTGAAGTCTACTTAACGATCAGATTGATGAAGTCTGCTTAACGATCATTGAGATTGGTGAAGTCTGCTTAACGATCATGGAGGTAAGTGAAGTCTGCTTAACGATCATGGAGATTAGTGAAGTCTGCTTAACGATCATGGAGGTAAGTGAAGTCTGCTTAACGATCATGGAGATTAGTGAAGTCTGCTTAACGATCATGGAGGTAAGTGAAGTCTGCTTAACGATCATGGAGATTAGTGAAGTCTGCTTAACGATCATGGAGATTGGTGAAGTCTGCTTAACGATCATATTGGTGAATTCTGCTTAACGATCACGGAGACTGGTGAAGTCTGCTTAACGATCATTGAGAATGGTGAAGTCTGCTTAACGATCATGGATAGTGGTGGTCTGCTTAACGATCATGGAGAAAGGTGAAGTCTGCTTAACGATCATGGAGATTGGTGAAGTCTGCTTAACGATCAGATTGGTCAAGTCTGCTTAACGATCAGATTGGTCGTCTGTTTAACGATCAGATTGGTGAAGTCTGCTTAACGATCAGATTGGCGAAGTCTGCTTAACGAACAGATTGGTGAAGTCTGCTAAACAATCAGATTGGTGAAGTCTGCTTAACGATCATGGAGATTGGTCAAGTCTGCTTAACGATCATGGAGATTTGTGAAGTCTGCATAACAATCATGGAGATTGGTGAAGTCTGCTTAGTGATCATATTGGTGAAGTCCACTTAACGATCATGGAGAATGGTGAAGTCTGCTTAACGATCATAGAGATAGGTGAAGTCTGCTTAACGATCAGATTGATGAAGTCTGCTTAACGATCATTGAGATTGGTGAAGTCTGCTTAACGATCATGGAGAATGGTGAAGTCTGCTTAACGATTAGATTGGTGAAGTCTGCTTAACGATCATGGAGATTGGTGAAGTCTGCTTAACGATTATGGAGTTTGGTGAAGTGTGCTTAACGATCAGATTGGTGAAGTCTGTTTAACGATCATGGAGAATGGTGATGTCTGCTTAACGATCATGGAGAATGGTGAAGTCTGCTTAACGATTAGATTGGTGAAGTCTGCTTAACTATTATGGAGATTGGTGAAGTCTGCTTAACGATTATGGAGATTGGTGAAGTTTGCTTAACGATCAGATTGGTGAAGTCTGTTTAACGACCATGGAGAATGGTGAAGTCTGCTTAACGAACAGATTGATGAAGTCTGCTTAACGATCAGATTGGTGAAGTCTGCTTAACGATCATTGAGATTGGTGAAGTCTGCTTAACGATCATGGAGAATGGTGAAGTCTGCTTAACGATTAGATTGGTGAAGTCTGCTTAACGATCATGGAGATTGGTGAAGTCTGCTTAACGATTATGGAGATTGGTGAAGTCTGCCTAACGATCAAATTGGCGAAGTCTGCTTAACGATCAGTGTGGTGAAGTCTGCTTAACGATCAGATTGGTGAAGTCTCCTTAACGATCAGATTTGTGGTCTGCTTAACGATCAGATTGGTGAAGTCTGCTTAACGATCATGGAGATTGGTGAAGTCTGCTTAACGATCAGATTGGTGAAGTCTGCTTAACGATCAGATTGGTGAAGTCTGCTTAACGATCATGGAGATTGGTGAAGTCTGCTTAACGATCAGATTGGTGAAGTCTGCTTAACGATCAGATTGGTTAAGTCTACTTAACGATCATGGAGATTGGTGAAGTCTGCTTAACGATCATGGAGAATGGTGAAGTCTACTTAACGATCATATTGGTGAAGTCTGCTTAACGATCATGGAGACTGGTGAAGTCTGCTTAACGCTCATTGAGAATGGTGAAGTCTGCTTAACGATCAGGGAGATTGGTAAAGTCTGTTTAACGATTATGGAGATTAGTAAAGTCTGCTTACCGATCAGATTGGTGAAGTCTGCTTAACGATCATGGAGATTGGTGAAGTCTGCTTAACGATCATGGAGATTTGTGAAGTCTGCATAACAATCATGGAGATTGGTGAAGTCTGCTTAGTGATCATATTGGTGAAGTCCACTTAACGATCATGGAGAATGGTGAAGTCTGCTTAACGATCATGGAGAATGGTGAAGTCTTCTTAACGATCAGATTGGTGAAGTCTGCTTAACGATCATGGAGATTGGTGAAGTCTGTTTAACGATTATGGAGATTGGTGAAGTCTGCTTAACGATCAGATTGGTGAAGTCTGCTTAACGATCATGGAGATTGGTGAAGTCTGCTTAACGATTATGGAGATTGGTGAAGTCTGCTTAACGATCAGATTGGTGAAGTCTGTTTAATGATCAGATTGGTGAAGTCTGTTTAACGATCATGGAGATTGGTGAAGTCTGCTTAACGATCATGGAGACTGGTGAAGTCTGCTTAACGATCATGGAGAATGGTGAAGTCTGCTAAACGATCATGGAGATTGGTGAAGTCTGCTTAACGATCATGGAGATTGGTTGACACATGTTTAACGATTTCATATCTTGGATTGTTTTGTTAAATTTTGATTGAATGTATCGTATTAGTGATTATGGAGATAGATTTGTCTGTTCCTTGATCTTGTAGACTGGATTTGTCTGTTTAAGAGTGGTGCATGGAGTTTGGATTTGTCTGTTTATTGATTATGAATATTACATTGATTTTGTTAATGACACTGGAGATTGGATTTGTTAATGACACTGGAGATTGGATTTGTTTGTAATAATTTGTAGATGTCTGTTAACATGTTTGAAGGAATTGTCTGACTAGTGATCTGAAAGTTTTACAATTTCTGCTTAAGGATATTTCTCTCGAGAAGGAAACGTTTGAACTGAAACACTAGGAGAATTCAAATTCTTCTTCCACGTTCTTCTTTGTCTTCGTTCGTTCTCAAACTTCGCTACTAAACCCTGAAAAGAGCTTGGCGAGCGGAAGGATGTAGTTTGGAGAACGTAATGCGTTGTATCGTAGTTTGCAGCTTGACCTTGATATTTGCATCTTTTGATCCAACACATCCGAAATTACCATGTAATTGTTAGGTACCGGGCTAGCTTTCCCTCTTCGATCCCTTCTCCTTAATCAGTGTGTCCTGTTTCAGTCTATAATCAATGATCACCACTTGGAGGTGTAGAAGGGTCTTGGCAGCTCTAGGTCGCTGACTGGCGCTTGCAGTCAACTCTGGATCTCTGGCCGCTACAGATCAGATCGTCCCTTTTCGCTCATCGAGAGAATGTTTTTTTATTGATCTTAGGTATGTCAATGTTTATATTTTGAAATTGAACACTGGAAGGTCGTGTTAATTGATTTTTTAAATATCAATACGTATTATTGACGTCTTGAACAATCATTTGAAGTGAGTGTTTATTGATCTTTGGTATTTATAGCGTTTATTTATTGATGTTGGAAATCAGAAATGTTTACTTATTGGAGGGGGGGCTAGACATTGTTGCTGAAGTGACTAGTTAATCTCACATGCAATCAAACCAGACAGTTAAAGAAGGTGACGGTGAGTCACTACGCATTATTTCACAAACACTGTGACAGCTCTGATGACAGGAACGCGAGTTGTGTCGGCGAACATGTAAGGAAAAGTAGGCGAGCTGTGTCGGCGATCATGTGAGGAAAGGTAGGCGAGTTGTATCGGCGATCATGTGAGGAAAGGTAGGCGATCTGTGTCGGTGATCATGTGAGGAAAGGTAGGCGAGCTGTGTCGGTGATCATATGAGGAAAGGTAGGCGAGCTGTGTCGGTGATCATGTGAGGAAAGGTAGGCGAGCTGTGTCGGCGATCATGTGAGGAAAAGTAGGCGAGCTGTGTCAGTGATCATGTGAGGAAAGGTAGGCGAGCTGTGTCGGTGATCATGGATTGCCACAAGCTCCTGCACCTAACGCTATTTATCAATTCATATGAGACCTTGACATGTTCACTCCTCCTGGACATATTCCCACCTCCTGGGCATGTTCCCTCCTCCTGGACCTGTTCTCCCATGCCGTGTTCTCCCATGACGTGTTCTCCCATGACGTTTTCTCCCATGATGTGTTATAAACTGTCCACTATCTTCTCCTGTCACAATGTACTCGAACTTTCCTATACTTATAACAGGTCTGACTGAATATTAGTAAACACAAGAGCTACTGATGTCTCTTACTGTGGCATGTAATAAGCATCTACGGAACATTGGCCTCCTTAAATTATATAATGTCCTCATCAGTTGACTTTTGCTGTCACCCGGTTTGTTAACATTCTGTTGTAAAACTGTAAATGTATTGTCTTTACTTATATTCAGTGCTAGTTTTCTATCAGCATAATCTAGTTAATCTATTTGATATTGTTTTCTAGATTAAGCAGTTAAAACAAGCAGAATCGTGTTGTATCCTGACTAACTTTAATTCTTTAAAACTTTATATTGTATCCTGACTAACTTTAACTCTTTAAAACTTTATATTTTATCCTGACTAACTTTAATTCTTTAAAACTTTATATTGTATTCTCACTAACTTTAACTCTTTAAAACTTAATATTGTATCCTGACTAACTTTAATTCTTTAAAACGTTATATTGTATCCTGACTAACTTTAATTCTTTAAAACTGTATATTGTATCCTGACTAACTTTAACTCTTTAATACTTTATATTGTATCCTGACTAACTTTAATTCTTTAAAACTTTATATTGTATTCTTACTAACTTTAACTCTTTAAAACTTTATATTGTATCCTGACTAACTTTAATTCTTTAAAACTTTATATTGTATCCTGGGATCAAGAGGCTGAGCAGCTCATGAGCTGCAGTGGTCAGCGACCCAGAGCTGACTGCTAGCGTCAGGGCCAGCGAACCAGAGCTGCCAAGACCCTTCAACACCTCCACGCGGTGATCCTGGATAACAGACTGCAGCAGGGCAGACTGGCTAAGGAGAAGGGATCGAAGAGGGAATCCTAACCCGGTACTCAAAACATGTTTGCTGACGTCGGCTGTGTTGAACCGAAAGGTGCAAATATCGCAGTCAATCTGTAAACTACGACTCAACGCATTCCGTTCACTGGATTACATTTTGCTACTTCAGCCCTTTCAGGGTTTGGTAGCGGGAGATTGAAAACGAACGAAGCCAAGCCAAACAATATTCTAAATGTCATGGGCCTAGACTACATCCAACAATAGAAAGCTCAATTAGTAGTTGAGATATAGCAATGCTGAGTACCGCTGTATAACCATTCTCATCATTAAATAACCTGCTCATGTGTGTTGCTGATCACGAATCTCCACGTTCTCTTATCACACGTGTCACGTCATTCCATTCTGCATATTTGACCCCCAACAAAATGACACAAGTACATTGGAATTGAAAGTGTATTTAACGGCTCAGTCTAGTAGTTCAAACAATATCACCACTTGAACCTTCTTGTCGTGTTCAGAAAGGTGATTTAAGAGTGGTGTGTGTGGGGCTAGTAACCGCATCATCTAGAATAATCTGCAACAACAATCTAACTACAGGTGCTTGGATATGTCTTCCTGAAAGGGGGCCTCCTAGAGGCGTGACCCTGTGCTTCATATAGACCGTACCAGCGAACTGGGTTGTATTTAATGGAACGAGTTTATAATAATCATGATCACGTTGTCTTAAATCTAGGGCACATGTACATGGTTGTATAACTGTTTATACAGTATAGACACACGAACGAGCGTTTTCTAGTGGCATGAGGACACATTCTTTCCCGTTTGACATAAACTTCCGGGCAAATTTATAGCCATCCAGTGGTGACCTGACTGTCCTAGTGCTTTCAGATCACTCAGCTGACCCCCCCCCCCTCTCCCCCTACCCCCGTGTGTTTCCCTTGACGAATCACACTGATAGACAAGCTCATGGGCTCAGCTTCATTTCGCTGTGCCAGAAGGGCAGGAGATCGTGACGGAGACCTGATTATCAGCAAGCAGAAGGCTGAGAGTCAGACCGGGAGGAAATAGAATCTAACATCCTCTCCTGTTGCCAGGGAACGTGACAAAAAGCGCTAGCTGGAACACAAAGAGCTCAATGTTTCATCTCTCTCTCTCTCTCTCTCTCTCTCTCTCACTCTCTTCTCTTGCTATGTCTTCGGCTCCATGTCTCCTTTCTATAGTTTAACCTTCTCTCCATCTTACCTTCCCCGCCTCTCTCCCAACAGCGTACTCTTTGTCACTCGTAATCGCTCGCATTCTGTTTTTCTCTTTTTAGCCGACCTTCTCTCTCTCTCTCTCTCTCTCTCTCTGTCTCTTACATTGTTTCTGTCTCTCCCTTTCTCTAACATTACAGCTTCTTTATATCTTACGTTACTATCTCTCCCGTTTTCTAACGTTTCTCAATATCTCTAACGTGTTTTATCTCCATTTGCCTTTCCCATGCCTTTCTTTTTCTCATTCTCTAACTTTACATCTCTTCCTCTCACTCCATCTCTCTCTCTCTCTCTCTCTCTTTGCTACCTCTATTCACACGCCAGACACATTAAAACTTGCTTTCACTCGCTCATTCTCTCATCGCGGCCCCCCCCCCCCCCCCCCACTTCACTTCTCTCTACCAGCCCCTCCCCTCTCTCTCTCTCTCTTTGCTTCCTCTATAGACACGGCGGCAGACACATCCCAGCTCTCTTTCACTCATTCATCGCCCCACTTCACTCTATATCTCACGCTCACTCGTTCTCACGCTCTCTCTATCACCACGTTCTCCCACCTCTCTCTCCAGCTTTCCTTCCTCTGTGTGCTGGGCATACACTTCCCAGCACATTCTGTCACTCTCCAAAGTTTGCTTGGCTTAGTCAGATTGTGGACCGCCTGTCAATGTTTACTCCAATCAAACAGAACTTTGGGAACACTCCAGCCATTGTCAACTATCTGCATGTACATATTCTAGCAGCCATTTCAAACACTTGTCAACTAGTCGTTGGCCAGCTTTCATTTTTTGTCTGCTCCTTTTTAAATAGATCTTTATGTTCCGCTCTCTCTCTCTCTCTCTCTCTCTCTCTCACTCTATTAATTCCTCTTCAGCCGTCTCTATATTTCTCTACATATATATATTTATATTAAATATAATTTTCTGTTCCGCTCTCTTTCTCTCTCTCTCTCTCGTAAACCATTTCTCTCTCTCTCTTTCTCTCTCTCTCTCTCTATTAATTCCTCTTGAGCCGTCTCTATGTTTCTCTCCATCTCGCTCTGTCTCTCGCTACCCCTCTCCTTGTCATCTCTTATTCTACCCCCCTCTCTCTCTCTCTCTCTATATATATATATATATATATATATATATATATATATATTCACTTCTGTTACTCATACTACGCTTCTCTCTCTCTCTCTCTCTCTCTTATTCTATCTCCTCTCTATCCCTCTATCTCTCTATCTCTAACCAAACATTCTCTCTGGCAGTTTCTCTTTTCGTTATTGTCCTTTATCATGCACTATTCGCCATATTCTCTCTTCTTCTTTCTCTCTGCCTCTTTTGTTACTCTACCCTCCCAATAATTCTGCCTTGTCTCTCTCCCTCATCTCCTCTTTCTCTCACGCTTTGTCTTTGTCTCTAAATAGATATGTATACCATCTCTTCATTCACCACTTCTCTATCGCTACATCTATCTAGTTATTTATCTCTCGCTACATCAACCTAGTTACTTTCCTCGCTACATCCATCTAGTTACATCTATCGCTACATCCATTGAATTACTTCTCTCTAGCTATGTCCATCTAGCTACTTCCCTATCGCTACATCCATCTAGCTACTTCTCTATCGCTACATCCATCTAGTTACATCTATCGCTACATCCATTGAATTACTTCTCTCTAGCTATGTCCATCTAGCTACTTCCCTATCGCTACATCCATCTAGCTACTTCTCTATCGCTACATCCATCTAGTTACATCTATCGCTACATCCATTAAATTACTTCTCTCTAGCTATGTCCATCTAGCTACTTCCCTATCGCTACATCCATCTAGCTACTTCCCTATCGCTACATCCATCTAGTTACATCTATCGCTACATCCATTAAATTACTTCTCTCTAGCTATGTCCATCTAGCTACTTCCCTATCGCTACATCCATCTAGCTACTTCTCTATCGCTACATCCATCTAGTTACCTCTATCGCTACATCCATCTAGTTACATCTATCGCTACATCCATTAAATTACTTCTCTCTAGCTATGTCCATCTAGCTACTTCCCTATCGCTACATCCATCTAGCTACTTCCCTATCGCTACATCCATCTAGCTACTTCTCACTCATTGCATCGATCTAGCTACTCTTTCGCTACATCCATCTAGCTACTTCTCTATCGCTACACTCATCTAGCTACTTCTCTCTCGCTACATCTATCTAACTACTTCTTAATCTCTCTCTCTCTCATACACACACAAATACTCCTCTGCTTCTTTTAAACTAGAACGCCTGAAGTATTTGGTTTATATCTTAATTTTCATCGTCGTATCATCTCATCTCATCACATCTCATCACATATCATTTCATCTAATATAATCTCATCTCTTCACATATCATCTCATTTCATCTCATATCATCTCATCTCATTTCATCTCATATCATCTCACCTCTTCACATATCATCTCATCTCTTCACATATCATCTCATCTCATCACATATCATCTCATCTCATCACATATCATTTCATCTCATTTCATCTAATATCATCTCATCTCATCTCATCACATATCATCTCATCTCATCGTATCTCATATCATTTCATCTCATTTCATCTAATATCATCTCATCTATTCACATATCATCTCATCTCATTTCATTTCATCTCATCACATATCATCTCATCTCATCTCATATCATATCATATCATATCATCTCATCTCATATCATCTCATTTCTTCACATATCATCTCATTTCATCTCATCTCATCTCATCTGCCCATTCATGCCGTTTAAAGATGTGGTATTGAGGAATCTTTTTTCGCGTGTGATCAATCTGAACGACATCCATTATTTTCAGTCCATTCAGATTCACATAACTGGTGTCTTTTAACAGTTGCCCAGTCATGGAGAACTTTGTTTGCTGGTACTACCAGAGACTTGAAGTCGCAGCTCAAACAATCTTTCTACTTGCTGCTTATACGACGTGCCATATCTATGCATCACTCCTAATGTACTGTCCTGCTCTTGTTTAGGTGAATAATATCTTCTTGTTTGTCAATTCAATATTGCCACAAGCAAGCAAATAAAATGAGAAAGAATTAATAATTGTTTAGGGAAAAAAATAATGTGTGTAATAGAGTGGGTTGAGGTGGGCTGGAAAAACCAATGTCTGAACTTGCTGCTTTGAGCAAACATTTGGCCTGGTCAAATATTGGAGTCATGAATTGTTGCTATGTTTTGCTGTTCGAATTCGGTTTGAGTCGAGGCGAGAGAAACGAGGGCTGAAGTAGGGCAAGAAGCAACCTGAACCAGGAGAGGTAGGTTGATACGCAGAGATTAGCACCAGAAAGTGAATTCATGACATATCGTTTACTTTTCGCTTGTGTAAACACTAATACAGTAGTTACTACTCGATGTTGTAACAACACATGCCGGATGTTAGGTGTGAACAAAGGGGTGTTTCTAGATTCGAAATTCGAGTAATGAAACCATTTATTTTTTGTCGTCCTCTTCTGTTCACTCGCTTGTTCATACATTATTTATAGCGTATTATCTCTGGGATTCTCTAACATTATCCATTTAGCTGCTACAGACGTTTTGGGTCTTTGGAAATAGTTGGGTGTGAGGCACAATGCTTTAGAGAGCCTTATACCATACAGTGGTACCAAGGCTAGAAAGAAAAGCAAAGAATAAAAACACTGTAACTTGTCATGCATGTCGTGAGAAGCAACAAATAAAGCTGATAACCCTATCATGTAGAGACGTTAAGCCACACACACTTCAATAGATACAAACAGATCGCCATTTATTGACAACGCGTATTTGTTGACAGCCTATGTGAAGAGTAATCAGGTGAAACACATTGATCAAAACGCCACATCACGGCCTTGTCCCTGCTCCTGAAAGCAGGCTGTGTCACTGCAGTCTGGCCATTGAGGTAGGGATCGACACTGTAGGCACTGTAGTGGTGAGCTTAGACAGGAGCCTCTCGTTACAATTCAGCCAGGAAAACCCCAGACAACCCTGTCAAGTATGCCTCTGGATGTAAGAAAAGCCACTGTAACTTGCTACCAAAAAAAAACACAACAACAACCGCAACAAGAGTTTACTCAGCACGATTAACTCGAGCAACAACAGCAACAAGATCTATACTCCTCGGGTAGCTCAAAATATTTTGATTGGTTGAGTGAGACCCTAGACTGTATTAAGGGACCCCTTTTAAGAAGTGCTTTCATTGTGGAAGTGGACCTATTCTCATCTATGTCACAGCTAGAAACTGTAGATGAGTAACGAAAGCATTTACAAATCTTGGTACAGTGTAGCTACTTCATCTCACAGTTTGGTACAGTGTAGCTACTTCATCTAACAGTTTGGTACAGTGTTGCTACTTCATCTAACAATTTGGTACAGTGTAGCTACTTCATTTAACAGTTTGGTACAGTGTAGCTACTTCATTTAACAGTTTGGTACAGTGTAGCTACTTCATCTCACAGTTTGGTACAGTGTAGCTTCTTCATCTAACAGTTTGGTACAGTGTGGCTATTTCATCTAACAGTTTGGTACAGTGTGGCTATTTCATCTAACAGACGGTTAAGCTCTGCTGTATCACATACGTATTACATTCTCCTGGGTCTGTATGTCGCTCTGTGTGGCTCGCTATCATTCTCCGTGTTTGCAATATTTCCAGGACTGTCTGCACCATTTCCAGGACTGTCTGCGCCATTTCCAGGACTGTCTGCGCCATTTCCAGGTCTGTCTGCGCCATTTCCAGGACTGTCTGCGCCATTTCCGGGTCTGTCTGCGCCATTTTTGGGTCTGTCTGCGCACCCTTATTCCATATACGTATTACCTTGCCCTTGATTTGTCTATCACACAATTATTTCACACACTTGCAACGTTGTACAGCATTATTTTTGTCCCCCAACCCCAACTATTCCGCATACTTACTACTCTGGTCGAAGAGCCTAACCTATTACCAGGCGCGTCTGCTGGGCGTTGGGTATCTGAATGGCCTCTTTATTTAGGGGCTAACTGTAAATTCATAACAATAACAACAACAAAACGTGAACGAAAATAATTACCTGCGTGGAGGCAAAAAGGAGGCAGCGTCTCCATCATGCAAAGACTCAACAGGCCATCACAAACACAGTTTCCACAACAAGCATAGATACATACACTCGATGTGAACCGACAAGAAAACAGAAATCAATAATCGATAATGCCGACGTGATTATAAATTAATTTAAGTATGAGAGAACCAGAAATCGGAAGTGACCACTACCTCGTGCCAATAAAGAGAATACCCGACAGATTATCCCTACCAAAACAATATTCACTGTCAAGTAAGAAACCAAATACCAGATAAGGAAGGAGAAGCAAGAATAAAACCTTACAAGCTGCTAAGAGAGTTAACAGTTAGAACCAGATACCAAGGGTTAATATTGACAGCAGCGGGAAGTGAAAGAGTACTAGCTGACGATCTATAACTTCCTTGGTTAAAATACCAGACCGTGCTCAATGCAGCTGCAGCAGAAAAGCATGTGATGGAATCGGCGTCAAGTAGGATCTGAAGATGCTACACTGGTGGATATAAAAAGTCAAAATCATAATAGTGGGGAAAAAACGTCACGGAAACCTTACTTGGAAGCCAAGAATACAGCAGGAAAAACAAAGAAATAGAAAGAACATGTAACACTCAGAACGAACGCCAAGAAAACAATGCTAAGAGTAAAACAAAACCCTGGGTGGACTTTTGGAGAAAGACTGAAAAAGGATGCCGGAGAAAACCAGAAGCTCTTGAACATGATCATAAAGATCATGCTGAATTAAAAAGAGTACCCACATCAATTTGTAACAGACAAACAAGGTGCTATGCTCACCATTCTGAGAGAGATAGTGGCTAGATATACACTCAACGAAAAAAAGTAACTTACCAGTTTTTCTGCATGTTTTTATGTTTGGAAATTGTAATGTAATTTCATACCGATATATTCTTGGCCGTTACTAGAAGCCATGTAATTGTCTTAGTACAGTCTGAGTGTGAAGTGACCTTTCACTGACCTTGAAAATCTGATTTCATGAAATGAATGACTATCCGGACAGTTACTCGCAATTCACGTGCTGATTCACGTGATTCACAAAATTGTCCAGAGAAGTGTTCACTGGCAATCTGGGATGATTTTGCCATTCATTTCGTTCACAAGCAAACTACTGGAAGGATGGCACGCACGGTGTTAAATGGGATGTTACAAGCTGTTGGCATGTTGGAAGGAGAAATGTCCGTGTCTGCAACAGAAAGACAATTTGATGTGTCAAGACAGACTGTCACAGAGAGCGCTACAACAATACCTGCATCCAAAAGGCGCTCGTCCTGGAGATTTGAGTGGTTATGATCATATACCTGCATCCAAAAGGGCGTTCGTCCTGGAGATTAGAGTGCTTATGATCTGGGAAGTCATCTGTACCAACCATCGTACATACTTCTTTATCTTAGACTGTGATGTTACCGGCTTGCGATACCGTGATGAGATCGTGAAGAACCACATCGCGCCTTCTGTGATGAACCAGGCACCGTGCTTCGGCAGGACAATGCCCCTCCGCTAGTTGCCAGAGCTGTGCAGGATGAACTCCAAGACAGAAACGTTGACATCTTGCGCTGACCAACAATTTCACCTGACCTGTCCTCAATTGAGCATGTCTGGGACGAGTTGAAACGTCGACTTCAGCAACGACAGCATCCACCGCAGATTACACGGCCACTTCAAGAAGTCGAGGAGGAGTGGTAAAACATTCCACTGGATTCACTGAATCGCTGCATTCGATCCATGAGGCGCAGATGTCAAGTCGTGATCAACTCACGTGAAGGACACTCGCGGTCCTGGGCGTTGTCATTTACAAAAAAAAGACCCCCATGCTCCCAGACGCAGCGGAGACAACCACATCAAACACATCTTCAGATCAATCTTCGACGCCGCGGAGACAATCACATCAAACACATCTTCAGACCAATTTTCAAATCTGAAAAGCAAAGTTGGAGACGAAAGGAAAGACCATTAGCAGTTCAAAAACAAACAAACCAGTGTGGTCTCAAAACATTACATTTTTCTGGATGAGCCGCTTCTAGAGCAGGTCAAGCACATCAGATGTATTGGAGATGTAATAAACCAGAAGTGAGGTATTGGAGATGTAATAAACCAGAAGTGAGGTATTGGAGATGTAATAAACCAGAAGAGAGGTATTGGAGATGTAATAAACCAGAAGTGAGGTATTGGAGATGTAATAAACCAGAAGTGAGGTATTGGAGATGTAATAAACCAGAAGAGAGGTATTGGAGATGTAATAAACCAGAAGTGAGGTATTGGAGATGTAATAAACCAGAAGAGAGATATTAAAGTAGAGTTGGCTACACGAAGGGCAGCAACTGGTAGACTGTTTCTTTGCCATAAATAAAGGATTTTTCAGCAAAGGAGAAATGAAAGAATGGTTTTACACCTCTTCACATGTGAACCAGTTTGAACTTAAGGACGCGAGATGCGGGTAATGACAAGATCCCAGAAAAGTCAGCTCCACGCGTCAAAAATAAGAAATCTAATACAGTCCCAAATAACAAGAAGAACTAGTTCCATAACAGACAAGACGATTTGGCCAAAGATGCTAAAGTGAATTAGCTGACATCAATAGGTAACTCATAGGTGTTTACTTGCATCATGGTCAGTGTCCCCCAACTGAACTAGACCATATTCTGCCTCCAGGTGGTGGTCTTGGAAACAGACTATCGATGCAGCCTGACTAATAGAATGTTGACCAAAGAGGGTAGGCTAAACCGATCCCCAAAAATGATGTGTTGAAATCGGATGTGTCAGGTCAAAATGGGCAGATATCGCAACCACGCCGTAAATTACGTCACAGATGTCCTTTTCAGGACGAACGACAAAGAAGAAGACAATACAACAAGAAGGAGAAGACAATACAACAAGAAGGAGAAGACAATACAACAAGAAGGAGAAGACAATACAACAAGAAGGAGAAGACAATACAACAAGAAGGAGAAATCCAGCCGTTGCAGAATCGAGTGCAACAATCTCCTCTTCGGTGACTTGGCCTGGTCTGCAGAATGAAAGAATATCGGCTTCCCCGCCAGTCATTGGAAGCAAAGGGTCAAGGACGCAGATCCCGAGGCCGACCCAAAGCTCAATGACAAAATATGACAGTCTCTAAGGGACCGTGGACTAGCCTAAGATCGGAACAAAAAGAAGCTTAACGCTCTTTCTTACAGACCTCAACACAACATGTGCCCAAGTACGTACGTACTGAGTAATCCTGATTCTGTCTGTCCATTGCTCCATTCTTCCACATACTTAATTCCTCTGTCCGTCGATCCGATATTCAAAATGTGTCGCAGACCGGAACAGAAAGCGTAAATCATCTTTATCTGCTCAAACATGAAGGATAACATTCTTGGAATATGTAATTACAGCTGATGATTTCCCTTGTAGTCTATATAGTTATATATACATATATACTTACAAGAAGCCTGCCCTAGTAATGTCGTGTGTCACTTAGTAAACGTTCTAGTGTCCGAGTGTCCCTGCTCATTAAAAAGAGTAATATCTCTTAGAAATGGACTCGGCATTCCATGTCTTCTACCCTGGGGGCAACTCTTCTCTCTCTTCTCACCTCACTCTGTTTCATTTGACTCTATCCTACAGTCACACCCTTGCACAACTTTCACACGTGCCCTCGTAGTAAAGCCCTTCCATTGCACTTTGGTTGGGCTAGCTTCTGAGGGCGCACAAACCTAGCATAGGTACATACAGATGCACACATGCATCCAAGCACTGGTTTATGCGTCCTGATATCGCCCAATTGACTACGGTCTGGGGTGGAAAAGGCGCGCCTCCGCCAGTAGAAACTAGTGAGGCAAACATCTAAGCAAAAAAAAAAAAAAAAAGAAATGGACTCAATGGGTAATCCTAACACGTTTCGAAATAAAGAAATACATTATCATAACTGTTGACTTGAGAGGGAGAAAATAGTTTTCTTTACAAATAATGTTTGTGCAGATTTGAATGGGTACATGCGGGTTTTTAAAATGTTAGTTGTATTTCTTGTTTCTGTAGACAAAACGTAAAGTTTTTGAATCTAAGCTTTGGTGGCGGGTGCATGTTTAAATAACTATGCCGGGATCAATATGCTGAGCAGCGCATGCGCTGTAGCGGTCAGCGACCCATAGCTGATTGCTAGCGTCATGGCCAGCGAACCAGAGCTGCCAAGACCCTTCTACACCTCCACGTGGTGATCCTGGATAACAGGCTGCAGCAGGGCAGACTGGCTAAGGAGAAGGAATCGAAGAGGGAATGATAACCCGGTACTCAAAAAATGCTTGCTGAAGTCGGATGTGTTGGACCGAAATGTGCAAATATCGCAGTCAAGCTGTAAACCATGACACAGCGCATTCCATTCTCTGGACTACATTCTGCTACTTCAGCCCTTTCAGTGTTTGGTAGCGGAAGATTGAGAACGAACGAAGCCAAGCCAAATAACCATGCCTAGCCCACTATGTTAGATATAAAGAATGTTACTGAAAATGTACCATGCTGGAATAATTGACATTAAGAGTAGCGTAATTTTTTTCACATGAATTTTCTGGTAAAAATTCCCCTGATCTTAGGGTCGAACACGTTTAACCTTGGGAGTTAGAAATAAAAAAGAGTAGGTTAAAAATCTGGCCAAATTATGTGTATCTTCTCCCAGGCCTAGTAATCCGCAGGAAGTTGTCCGATACCTGTTACGTATAACCGAAGTTTTCGGCTACCTGGCAAGACATTAACATGCCTGTTTGGACGCCAGGAATCCAAGTATTCCAAGTAGTAATACATGTATATTGAGCATTTCTCAAACGTTCGGACGTCAAGCCGAACTTGGTTGAGGAATATTCTCCCGCAGCAATCTTCATTTATATAATATTATACTGGAGTGTAATAATACTGGACTTTTACAAATAAAACCGGACAACAAATTTTGTTGCTTCAATGATGCTTTTTAGATTTTAAAAAAAAGCAATTTCTTAAAAAGATTTTAAAGCGCTGAACACGAATCTGACAATAACAATTTCAAATTAGTTATTGAATTCAAATTTATTAGAAATCCGTAATCTTGTATTATTATTATTATTATTATTAAGTAGTGCGTACATTCGACATGCATCTGTAAAATCTGCTCCGATGGACAGCTTGTGTTTCGGGTACGGAACGCTCTAATATAGAGGGAGATCAAATTCCGGGTACGGAACGCTCTAATATAGAGGGAGATCAAATTCCGGGTACGGAACGCTCTAATACAGAGGGAGATCAAGTTCCGGGTAAGGTACGCTCTAATACACAGGGAGATCAAGTTCCAGGTACGGCACGCTCTAATACAGAGGGAGATCAAGTTCCGGGTACGGCACGCTCTAATACAGAGGGAGATCAAGTTCTGGGTATGGCAGGCTGTAATACAGAGGGAGATGAAGTTCCGGGTATGGCACGTTCTAATACAGAGGGAGATCAAGGTGTGGCCCGACACACTATAATACAGAGGGAGATCAAGTTGTGGCCTGACACACTCTTATACAGAGGGAGATCAAGTTGTGGCTCGACACACTCTAATACAGAGGGAGATAAAGTTCCGGGTACGACAGGAGAGCGTCCAACAGTAGCCAGCTAACAATGAAGTGGACCAGTTTTGCTAGTATCGTTTCTCCATCGTGTTCTTGTGGAAACTTCCTCCGTGCTCATCACTAACCATGCTGTAGTTGTCTGGGATGACAACCAAGTGGTGATGGAGGAAGTGAACATAATGAAGCCAGCATTTTTTATATAGTGACAATAATGTAGGTAGGGATGGTTACTGTGATCCCCATAATGACGAGCTTGCTGAAATGCCTTATCTAGATTGTACTACAGCCAGAAGGACCCTGGTCCACCTTCTCAAATACGTCTTGGGATGTGATGAGAGCCACTGCAACCCACCACCAAAGATAACCCGTCAAGAGTAACTAACTCAAAGTTCGAGTGGCATTAGCAGCCAGACTTGATCAAAATAGCTCCGTTTGAATCCTGGAGATCTCCAGATCGTGAACAAGATCTCACTGTTCTTATAGAGTTTGAATGGGTGACTCAAGATGGCTCACCGTAGCAGAAAAATGAATCATCAAAATAGTGAAGTCTGCAGATAACCCGACTTTGGTTCACCTCTCTTCATATCACAGAAATAGCAAATAGCATCGCCAAATGTCGGCCTTCAGCCACTTGTGAATATTTATTGCACACGTACTACAGCATATGTGTGTGGCCTACGCCGTATCATGGTACACAATCCTGTTACCCAAGTCAAGGTAATGCTCTGTTTTCACTATTGGAGTGATGATCTTCTGAATTGCAAACGTCACTTCCTGGCAGATGTAATCAAGTGATCTGTACTATTAACACAGTTACGAGGTATACATGACGCTGACTAAAATTTTAGATATCCCGTGTGCTGTAGTTAAGGGGCTGATGGGGGTGGCTCTAATTACTTGCTGACCTACGAGACTTCGCTTACAAATAAAACCGTTCTCATTGTTTTCAGTGATCGCGTCTTCTCGCTCTCGATGAGGACCACTTTGTCAGCATTCACTGTTCGCACGAGTTCTTCTTCTTCTTTTTCTTCGTACGCTGTCAGACGTCAACCTTTATTATTTCGAAAAAAGCAGCGATCATCCTGAGGCTTCCGATACTGCCATAGAGCTTGTCTAGTGTTGCCACTGGTGATGGCCACATCTGCTTTCTCTGATCCTCGTATGTCGGGCAGTTTTGCAGCAAATGTTCAGCGGTCATTTTCCCGGTACCGCACGTGCATTGCACGAGTTCGAAGATGGCTAAATGAGTCAATCTGAGCCCTGAGTTGTCTGTTGCACTTAGTACAAGGAAATAGGACAATTTCTTCCAGTTGGGTTGAAGAAGGGTTGCTGTGAGCTGACTTCCGGAGCGATCGTCTCTGGACAGCCTCATTTAGTCTTGATACCATTTGTCTCTGAACACCCTCCAGAATAGTTCTACATCAGGCTTTCCCAGTCATCATGATTAATACCACACTGGATCAGTGATCTCTTTAATTGTGTCTTTGTAGCATTTCCGCTGCCCACCTCTTGCAGTTCACCAAAGAGCCGTTTCATTGGCAGACGCTGATCTTCTTCTTCATCGTACGCAGTCAGACATCAACTTTTATTTTTTCGAAAAAAGCAGCGGTCATCCTGAGGTTGTCGACACTGCCATAGAGCTTGTCTAGTGTTGCCACTGGTGATGGCAGACGCTGATCCAATATGCGCACAACATGGTCAGCCCATCTCAGCTGCACTGCAGATATCATAGTTGACATATACTTGTCATGTCAGATCGCGCTAGCACATCTGTATTTGGCACCATGTCTTGCCTTCTAATCCTCAGTAGTTTCCACAGGCAGTGGACGTAAAAGTGGTTTCCAACTAGATTATGACTGTCCAGGTGTCACACTGACTAAGACTGTCCAGGTGTCACACTGACTATGACTGTCCAAGTGCCACACTGACTATGACTGTCCAGGTGTCACACTGACTATGACTGTCCAGGTGTCACACTGGCTATGACTGTCCAGGTGCCGCACTGACTATGACTGTCCAGGTGTCACACTGACTATGACTGTCCAGGTGTCACACTGACTATGACTGTCCAGGTGTCACACGCATATACCAGGATAAGTAGCATAACTACAGAGTAGACCTTCATGTTTTATTGAGTCATGATCCCTGACCTATCACACACATATCATGACCCCTGGCCTGTCACACACATTACTATGAAGTTTACCAAATGCTGCATTTATCCTAGCTTTTGTTGTATTAACTTCATCAGCTGTGTGAATAACCTTAGACAGTTTACTGCCAAGGTACATAAACCTGTTAAAATATTTGAAACAGTGGTCGTGTATCGTGATTGAAGTCTCTGAATAGTCAATATCTGGAATCGGTTGATGTGTTTCTTTTATAAAGATGGTGAGACCGGAGTTTTCGCAGACTGTGGCGAACCGATTCATGTATTCTTGCATGTGACCCTCCGTATTTGTATTCAAGGCACAGTCATCCGCATAAAGTAAATACGGTCATTTGGTTTTGGCCTAGAACCTTCTCTGATTGAATTGCCTGCTGTCAGTGCGGAAGTTAAGCCCGACTACAATCACTGTAGGCATTCCACAGATGGCAGAAAACAACATACGGTACTGAAAAGAGCAGAGGTCAGCACACATCCCTACTTCCCACCGTTAGTAGCAGTAAATGGGGCCGACTGGTTAATCTGCTTATTAACTCTCACGCGCATGCCTTCATGAAACTGACGAACTATTGCACCGAATGTTGCCGGACACCCAAACGTGGACATAACTCCACATAGACCGTCATGACTGAATGTATCAAATGCCTTACTGAGGTCCACAAACGGAATACAGAATGACACATTATATTCTTGTAGTTTCTCTTAGATCTGATGTGCAGCAAAGATCATATCGATGGTTCCACGGTTCTTTCTAAAGCTACATTGAGTTTCAGGTAGTAGCCCCTGCTCCAGGTGAAGATCTCGTCTTCGGAGAAGTATTTCTGCAAGCATTTTTCCTCCTACACACAGCAGAGATATTCCTCTGTGGTTATCACATATTTGTTTATTACCGTTACGCTAATGTAAATGAACAATGGACGCGTCTTTGAATTCCTGTGGGATGCTCTTTTTCTTCCATGTTTCGCCAAAAACTGAGAAAGCTTCTCAGCCATCTTTTGGCTGCCAACGTCACAGATCTCTTCTGGGATAGCGTCAACTCCCAGAGCTATTTCGTTTGAGAGGAGGTCAATCGTGGGCCTGGTTTCCTGCTCGGTCGGAGGATCATACATGCTTTCATTCATTTCTGTTTGTGGTAGATGATCAATGACCTCTTCATTAACAATAGAGGGTTTATAAAGGTCCTTAGCAAAATGTTCTACGCATATTACCAGTAGCTTATATTTCGCAGTGATTACATAATTGCCATCTTCACTTAAGAGCAGTGCCAGATCTAATCAGTACAGATCGTGAACAGCCTGTAGAGCGCTCTGAAGAATTTTTATATCATGTTTGTCAGCAAAGGACTTAATCTCTTCAGCCTTCCATCTGAGCCACGCATAGCACGGAGCTGGCGATGTGAAGTCGCTCGAGCTCTTGTGAAGACAATCTTTGTCCCCACAGATTGAGTATAGTTAGTGTATACACTGGGTTAGGTGATTCTCGTCTAGCAAGGCTTATTCAATTCACAGTTCTCGTCAAACCAGTCTTGAGCAGCGCATGAGTTGCAGTGGTCAGCGACCCATAGCTGACTGCTAGCGTCAGGGCCAGCGAACCAGAGCTGCCAAGACCCTCCTACACCTCCACGCGGTGATCCTGAATAACAGGCTGCAGCAGGGCAGACTGGCTAAGGAGAAGGGATCGAAGAGGGAATGCTAACCCGGTACTAAAAAAATGCTTGCTGAAGTCGGATGTGTTGGACCGAAAGATGCAAATATCGCATTCAAGCTGTAAACTACGACACAACGCATTGCGTTCTCTGGACTACATTCTGCTACTTAAGCCCTTTCTTGGTTTGGTAGCGGGAGATTGAGAACGAAGAAGAAGAAGAAGAAGAAGAAGAAGAAGAAGAAGAAGCAGAAGAAGAAGAAACCAGTCTTGATGGTTGCGTGTAGAGGTACCGATACCATCAACGGAAGTAGAGTGAACCGATTTGATAAAGATGCCCCTAAAGGATTCTACGTTATTTATAGTGTTATCTATTGTCTTCAGCTTGTCTGAGGAAATGAAGGATTTTCGCAGTTATCTCTAAGAACGGAGAGGTTGAGACGGTCCTAGGTTATAGTTCTTCGTGGATGTCTAGGATCTTGGATAGCAAAATTCATTTTAAAAATCACCAGTCAATAGTCTGTCCAGCATTCTGCTCTATCTGTCGCGCGTACATCCTGGCGATCCTGTCTGCGAACAATAGCATGATCAACCAGACGCTAGTGCTCTGATCTTGGATGCATCCAAGTGGTTTTATTGTGGTTAGGGAGACGAATTAGTCATTAAACGATCATTTGCTTTGCATGTCCTCAAGAGTAGGTGTCCATTATTATTCCAGCTACCAATATTATTTCTTTTTATCAACTAATCCCTTGAAGCAAAATCAGCGTCCACTAGAGTATTTAAGTCACAAAGAATGAAGTTATTTTTCTTTTGTTTTACGTCGATTAACGTTTCTAAATCTTGATAGTACTTTTCTTTCGTGTCTTTCTAGTTACTCATAGTTGGTGAATATGCAGTGATGACGATGAATTGTTTGTTTCTGGTCAAGACGACCATCAGGACCATTAGACGGCCATTAATCACTTTTGGTGCATTAGGAAGCCCGCCAACCCAGCTCGATTTGATAGTAAAGTTAACACGTGACTTCGACTCCACGTCCTTTCCAGGAAAAGGAACAGCCGGCTTCAATGTCTGTAATTTGGCCATCTTCTGGCCAGTCAGTCTCAAATAGAACTACTATATAAATTCTGTAACTGGCAAGATCTTTGGCAATCAGAGCTGATCCATGAGGGAACTAATATTCCATGCACTAAATATCAAGATGACTTTCATGTTAGACAGCTGTTTTCGTGAAAAAAGACATAGTGACTTGCGCAGGAATTTGATTATAGTGAAGGATGGTTGCACACCTCTGTCTCACTCTCTCGTCATTGATTATAGTGAAGGATGGTTGCACACCTCTGTCTCACTCTCTCGTAATTGATTATAGTGAAGGATGGTTGCGTACCTCAGTCTCTCGTCATTGATTATAGTGAAGGATGGTTGCGTACCTCAGTCTCTCGTCATTGATTATAGTGAAGGATGGTTGCGTACCTCAGTCTCACTCTCTCGTCATTGATTATAGTGAAGGACTGTTGACACCTCTGTCTGTCTCTCTCGTCATTGATTATAGTGAAGGACTGTTGCGCACCTCAGTCTGTCTCTCTCGTCATTGATTTTAGTGAAGGACTGTTGCGCACCTCAGTCTGTCTCTCTCGTCATTGATTATAGTGAAGGATGGTTGCGCACCTCAGTCTGTCTCTCTCGTCATCAGCCACCCGTATTGACGGGCAGGACACGGTCAAGACGACTGAGGACATAAGAGGAAGCATTTTTCTCACTGTTTTCTCCCGAAGCCTTTCCTGCTATCAGGTATCACACAAGGTCGTTGGGGGGGGGGGGGGGGGGGAGAAATGACACCGCTGAGATCACACGGTTCTACTCAAGGGTAACATATATACAAAAGTCATCTGTCACATGCTTCTACTCAATGGTAACATACATACAAAAGTCATCTGTCACATGCTTTTACTCAAGTGTAACATACATACAAAAGTCATCAGTCATATGCTTCTACTCAAGGGTAAAATACATATAAACGTCATCTGATGTCACACGCTTCTACTCAATGGTAACATACATACAAAAGTCATCTGTCACATGCTTCTACTCAATGGTAACATACATACAAAAATCATCTGTCACATGCTTCTTACTCAAGGGTAACATACATACAAAAGTCATCAGTCACATGCTTCTACTCAAGGGTAAAATACATATAAACGTCATCTGATGTCACACGCTTCTACTCAATGGTAAACATACATACAAAAGTCCGCATGCCAGAAACCCACAGGAGATAGCCGGGGTATTCCAACCACATTGTGACTAGGTTGGATCCAGTTTTATCTATGAAATCGTACTAGACGTCAATAATTCGGACCGAAATTCATATGTGAAATACGTCATGTTAACGCGCATTTCTCTCTTTGATCAGCTGTACCGTCATACATTTTTGGAAAGGAAAATACACAACTGCACATTTCTTGAGATTGAGTACTGACCAGACGAAATATGAAACATAGATTGTTCTAAATGAATATTGGTGTGGAATAGACACTGGAAACCAACAATTCACGACCGCAAACATCCATAATCATATTTTATAGCCACTAATTGGACAACCCAAAGCGCAGAAAGCTACCGGCACCCACTAATGCTCGGACTATGCAATGACTCTACCAGAGAAAATGTTGCAGTACTGTCTGTGGTGTTTTTTTGTATGGCGGGCTGATGCAATACGACGCAATATGGAGATGAAAATACAGCATTGCAAAATGGCTACTTTGGTACTCAATGAGGATTGTTTATTTGTTAAAATCTATTTTTCTCCAAAACAAAAGCCAAACAACAAAATGTAATATCACTTTCGCGTTCATGACCAATAAATTTTTCAAGATTGGCTATGTCCATTTCAAAGACAATGTGTGTGTTGTCCAGTGTAGTAAGTGTTCTAGTCTAATGTGGTATTAACATCTCTATAGCCTGTGCTGCACACTTTGGACATGTGATGATATACTTTGGACATTTGTGTAACATACATTTGGTGACAAACTTTGGGCATTTGGGGATACACTTGAGACATTAGACAACACATCGCATAATTGTCCTGGTATTGTAGAGACAGAACGAGATCATAACATGTGGAGGAATGTCGCTGAAAATAATACATGCTAGAAGTTATCTAAATGAGTAACTCACTTTACTGCGGGTTTCTGATCTCTAACCCCTCTAATGAGCGACGTGCGTCTATGTTGTTGTTGTTGTTGTTTTTGGATGCCCACAATGAGTAGATTTACTCTTTTATTCGCCCTGAAAAGCACGCCCAAAAGCAGTATGTTGTAGCATTCCTCACATCATGAGCGTACTGATAACTGAACGTTTTTATAACTGTTTAGAAAACTATGCAGTCTGTAAATAACCAGTTTAATTTACATTCAGGGCAGGTCAGGTCATCCCGTAACCAGTGAGGTTGTTGAGGCACACATGAAGACATCCTCACAACTCCGCGCCATCCCTCTCTGTCAGATGCCGCAGATATAAAAGCTATGCACATCCAATCTATTCTTAAATGCATTAATTGTCCCTGCCACTACTACTTCCTGTGGCAATACATTCCAAGCAATCATCACTCTCGGACTAAACAAATATTACATAATATCTAATGAAGGTGGACCTGGGTCCTCCAGGCGGTTGTGCTATGCTTGTCTTCATATGCTTGTCGCTCACTTCTACGGGGACCACGTCTATCAATCAGCTCGTTATACAGGCTGCCATGAAACCATCCGTTTCCATGGAGGCTTACAGGGAAGTCGAGATGAGGGTCTTGACTAGTATATTTTGCCTGACACAGATTGACATGTCTGATCAGTATGTCATGTCTGACCAGACGTTAGTCCCCCCCCCCCCCCCCCCCCACATATCCGCCTATACATATACATCGAGGCATTTCCCATGTGGTCGTAGTCTGAGCTCTTGAAAGAAGAATTAGCCGTGGATACCTAATGTCATTAAATGATTGACAGAAAGGGATTGATACTACATGATGAAATCGACGACAATAATTACATCAAATTATCTTCTTTGGAAGCCAAGATTACCGTCAGGACTAGGTGAGACATACTGACTAAGGCCCCCCCCCCCCCCCCCCAACCTCATCTTCAAGTCAGGTTACTGGAACCCGGAAACATTACAACAGCCTGGCCAGCGACGTGAGAATCGACACTCAAATCTCTGAAATAGGGAACTTACTCAGCAGCCACACCAGCGAGGAGGACCCAGCTACCACTTTCTTCAGTGTCCTTCTGCATGTAAGAAGAATCGCTGTAACGTACTACCAGAGAACGTTCCTCAAGCGTGACAAAGAGTAGCCATTACAGAGAGCGATGACCTGCTCTGTTGAATTCCATACGTGGTATTGTACAGGCTCATCATAATCATACACATACACACACATAGGTATACACATACACATAGACATACACATATGCATACATATACACATACACATAGACATACACATAGACATACACATAGACATACACATAGACATACACATAGGCATACACATACACATTGCCATACACATATATACACATAGACATACACATATAAATACACATAGACATACACATATAAATACACATAGACATACAAATATATACACATAGACATACACATAAACATACACACACAAGTTACATACATCTGGGATTCATATGTGTTCAGAGAATCACGAATTACTGCTTTATAAGTTACAACATGTGTCTCAAGTTTTTAATGTTTCCCATTTGTTTTCTCCTTAGCAGTCCCCACGATAACATGTTGGTACAAGCATAGGCTGTTTTGTGTGTGTGTGTGTGTGTGTGTGTGTATGTGTGTGTGTGTATGTATGTGTGTATGTATGCGTGTATGTATGCGTGTGTTTGTGTGTGTATGTGTGTGTGTGTATGTATGTGTGTGTATGTGTGTGTTTGTGTGTGTGTATGTATGTGTGTGTGTGTTTGTGTGTGTATGTACGTATATGTGTGTTTGTGTGTGTGTGTATATGTATGTGTATGTATGTGTGTGTATGTGTGTATGTATGTGTATGTGTGTATGTGTGTATGTATGTATGTGCATGTGTATGTATGTATGTATGTATGTATGTGTGTGTATGTATGTGTGTATGTATGTATGCGTGTGTGTGTGTGTGTGTGTGTGTATTGTGGGTTTTTAGATTTGGACAACCAAGGCGTCAAAAGTGATGCGTTTGGTCGTATAATTAAAGAATATTTTATTTCGCACAGGAAGTACTATTTGGCAAAGGACGGTTAATTATTTAATGTGGTTTTCTGAGCTGTTCTAATTTGCTGTATTTCTTTCCCTTTTAGTGACTATTTTTGTGTCTGTTGTTCTACGGTGTCGTGTTGGTATATTTTATTGACTGGTCATGTTTTTTTTTTATGCTTCTGTCCTTCTATAGAGCATTGTAAAAATGTTCCAAGTATTTATTTGTAAAATGTTCCGAGTATTTATTTGTAAAATGTTCCGAGTATTTATTTGTAAAATGTTCCGAGTATTTATTTGTAAAATGTTCCGAGTATTTATTTGTAAAATGTTCCGAGTATTTATTTGTAAAATGTTCTCAGTATTTATTTGTAAAATGTTCCCTGTATTTATTTGTAAAATGTTCCCAGTATTAATTTGTAAAATGTTCCCAGTATTAATTTGTAAAATGTTCCGAGTATTAATTTGTAAAATGTTCTCAGTATTAATTTGTAAAATGTTCCGAGTATTTATTTGTAAAATGTTCCGAGTATTAATTTGTAAAATGTTCTCAGTATTAATTTGTAAAATGTTCCGAGTATTTATTTGTAAAATGTTCCGAGTATTAATTTGTAAAATGTTCCCAGTATTTATTTGTAAAATGTTCCGAGTATTTATTTGTTTAATGTTCCCAGTATTTATTTGTATAATGTTCCCAGTATTTATTTGTAAAATGTTACGAGTATTTATTTGCATCTGCAATGTTATCGGAGTTCTCTTCTTGTATATAATATGGATTCCTCTATCGTGTCATTGCCCGTGATGTTGAATGTGATAAAAACAGACAATATGCAACATGAAACATATTCCTCTTCATCTGAAACAATTCTCAGGATGTATCTACCAAACTCAAATTTTAAAAATACTCAAAGTAGTGTACTCTTGGAGAATTATGTCCCACGTCATAGGGTTACTGGTCGGGTGGTTTAGATGTCGGACATCTGAAGTCGAAGGTTGCGTTCAAAACCTAAACACTGCGTAGATGTTTTATTTCTATTGGAGAGGATCATGTCTAGAAAACGGCTGTTTTGTATTATTTTCATATTCTTCAAAACATGTTTTCATCTGTCAATTAACAACGAAAATATTATATTCATTAAATTGTCTTGTGCTCAATACTGGCCATTATGCATAGTCTAACTGCCAGCACAGTTGTATCAGCAGCAAATGGCTTTAAGAACGGAGGAGCTGATATCTGCATTTCATATCCCGAATACCATTGCGGGGCAAGGAGTATTTCTATTAAGAAGTTCTGTTCTCATTATACAAGTGAAGTTCAAGCACTTGAACAAGATGTAAACATGATCCGTAACAACATTCTGACTGCCATCAGGTAGTTATCTTCACAGATGTACTATCTGCACCACAAAGATCTCAAGCATGGCAACGTCCCGCACATAAGTAATGAACTACGCCAGGTAGCCGTCAGCAGGCGAACCATACTTCTGTGGCTACCATTCAATTGTAGTGTATCGGGGAACGAGAAGGCAGAAAGACTTGCAAAATGGGGTTGAGATTGTGATCAACAAGACATTGAAATCACGTACTCTGAAAAAATGATAGCTATACAGACAGAACAGATCTGAGCAATGAGTTAGCTATACAGACTGTCAGTAGAGATAAGAGCAACGAAACTAAAACTAGCTATACAGACACTCAGAAGACATCAGAGCAACAAAACTAAAACTAGCTATACATATACTCAGAAGACATCAGAGCAACGAAACTAAAACTAGCCATACAGAAGACATCAGAGCAACGAAACTAAAACTAGCCATACAGACACTCAGAAGACATCAGAGCAACGAAACTAAAACTAGCTATACATATACTCAGAAGACATCAGAGCAACGAAACTAAAACTAGCCATACAGACACTCAGAAGACATCAGAGCAACGAAACTAAAACTAGCCATACAGACACTCAGAAGACATCAGAGCAACGAAACTAAAACTAGCCATACAGACACTCAGAAGACATCAGAGCAACGAAACTAAAACTAGCTATACATATACTCAGAAGACATCAGAGCAACGAAACTAAAACTAGCCATACAGACACTCAGAAGACATCAGAGCAACGAAACTAAAACTAGCCATACAGACACTCAGAAGACATCAGAGCAACGAAACTAAAACTAACCATTCAGACACTCAGAAGACATCAGAGCAACAAAACTAAAACTAGCCATACAGACACTCAGAAGACATCAGAGCAACGACACTAAAACTAGCCATACAGACACTCAGAAGACATCAGAGCAACGAAACTAAAACTAGCCATACAGACACTCAGAAGACATCAGAGCAACGAAACTAAAACCAGCCATACAGACACTCAGAAGACATCAGAGCAACGAAACTAAAACTAGCCATACAGACACTCAGAAGACATCAGAGCAACGAAACTAAAACTAGCCATACAGACACTCAGAAGACATCAGAGCAACGAAACTAAAACTAGCCATACAGACACTCAGAAGACATCAGAGCAACGAAACTAAAACTAGCCATACAGACACTCAGAAGACATCAGAGCAACGAAACTAAAACTAGCCATACAGACACTCAGAAGACATCAGAGCAACGAAACTAAAACTAGCTATGCATATACTCAGAAGACATCAGAGCAACGAAACTAAAACTAGCCATACAGACACTCAGAAGACATCAGAGCAACGAAACTAAAACTAGCCATACAGACACTCAGAAGACATCAGAGCAACGAAACTAAAACTAGCCATACAGACACTCAGAAGACATCAGAGCAACGAAACTAAAACTAGCCATACAGACACTCAGAAGACATCAGAGCAACGAAACTAAAACTAGCCATACAGACACTCAGAAGACATCAGAGCAACGAAACTAAAACTAGCCATACAGACACTCAGAAGACATCAGAGCAACTAAACTAAAACTAGTCATACAGACACTCAGAAGACATCAGAGCAACGAAACTAAAACTAGCCATACAGACACTCAGAAGACATCAGAGCAACGAAACTAAAACTAGCCATACAGACACTCAGAAAACATCAGAGGAACGAAACTAAAACTAGCCATACAGACACTCAGAAGACATCAGAGCAACGAAACTAAAACTAGCCATACAGACACTCAGAAGACATCAGAGCAACGAAACTAAAACTAGCCATACAGACACTCAGAAGACATCAGAGCAACGAAACTAAAACTAGCCATACAGACACTCAGAAGACATCAGAGCAACGAAACTAAAACTAGCTATACAGACACTCAGAAGACATCAGAGCAACGAAACTAAAACTAGCCATACAGACACTCAGAAGACATCAGAGCAACGAAACTAAAACTAGCCATACAGACACTCAGAAGACATCAGAGCAACGAACTTAAAACTAGCCATACAGACACTCAGAAGACATCAGAGCAACGAAACTAAAACTAGCCATACAGACACTCAGAAGACATCAGAGCAACGAAACTAAAACTAGCCATACAGACACTCAGAAGACATCAGAGCAACGAAACTAAAACTAGCCATACAGACACTCAGAAGACATCAGAGCAACGAAACTAAAACTAGCCATACAGACACTAAGAAGACATCAGAGCAACGAAACTAAAACTAGCCATACAGACACTCAGAAGACATCAGAGCAACGAAACTAAAACTAGTCATACAGACACTCAGAAGACATCAGAGCAACGAAACTAAAACTAGCCATACAGACACTCAGAAGACATCAGAGCAACGAAACTAAAACTAGCCATACAGACACTCAGAAGACATCAGAGCAACGAAACTAAAACTAGCCATACAGACACTCAGAAGACATCAGAGCAACGAAACTAAAACTAGCCATACAGACACTCAGAAGAAATCAGAGCAACGAAACTAAAACTAGCCATACAGACACTCAGAAGACATCAGAGCAAGGAAACTAAAACTAGCCATACAGACACTCAGAAGACATCAGAGCAACGAAACTAAAACTAGCCATACAGACACTCAGAAGACATCAGAGCAACGAAACTAAAACTAGCCATACAGACACTCAGAAGACATCAGAGCAACGAAACTAAAACTAGCCATACAGACACTCAGAAGACATCAGAGCAACGAAACTAAAACTAGCCATACAGACACTCAGAAGACATCAGAGCAACGAAACTAAAACTAGCCATACAGACACTCAGAAGAAATCAGAGCAACGAAACTAAAACTAGCCATACAGACACTCAGAAGACATCAGAGCAAGGAAACTAAAACTAGCCATACAGACACTCAGAAGACATCAGAGCAACGAAACTAAAACTAGCCATACAGACACTCAGAAGACATCAGAGCAAGGAAACTAAAACTAGCCATACAGACACTCAGAAGACATCAGAGCAACGAAACTAAAACTAGCCATACAGACACTCAGAAGACATCAGAGCAACGAAACTAAAACTAGCCATACAGACACTCAGAAGACATCAGAGCAACGAAACTAAAACTAGCCATACAGACACTCAGAAGACATCAGAGCAACGAAACTAAAACTAGCCATACAGACACTCAGAAGACATCAGAGCAACGAAACTAAAACTAGCCATACAGACACTCAGAAGACATCAGAGCAACGAAACTAAAACTAGCCATACAGACACTCAGAAGACATCAGAGCAACGAAACTAAAACTAGCCATACACACACTCAGAAGACATCAGAGCAACGAAACTAAAACTAGCTATACATATACTCAGAAGACATCAGAGCAACGAAACTAAAACTAGCCATACAGACACTCAGAAGACATCAGAGCAACGAAACTAAAACTAGCCATACAGACACTCAGAAGACATCAGAGCAACGAAACTAAAACTAGCCATACAGACACTCAGAAGACATCAGAGCAACGAAACTAAAACTAGTCATACAGACACTCAGAAGACATCAGAGCAACGAAACTAAAACTAGCCATACAGACACTCAGAAGACATCAGAGCAACGAAACTAAAACTAGCCATACAGACACTCAGAAGACATCAGAGCAACGAAACTAAAACTAGCCATACAGACACTCAGAAGACATCAGAGCAACGAAACTAAAACTAGCCATACAGACACTCAGAAGACATCAGAGCAACGAAACTAAAACTAGCCATACAGACACTCAGAAGACATCAGAGCAACGAAACTAAAACTAGCCATACAGACACTCAGAAGACATCAGAGCAACGAAACTAAAACTAGCCATACAGACACTCAGAAGACATCAGAGCAACGAAACTAAAACTAGCCATACAGACACTCAGAAGACATCAGAGCAACGAAACTAAAACTAGCCATACAGACACTCAGAAGACATCAGAGCAACGAAACTAAAACTAGTCATACAGACACTCAGAAGACATCAGAGAAACGAAACTAAAACTAGCCATACAGACACTCAGAAGACATCAGAGCAACGAAACTAAAACTAGCCATACAGACACTCAGAAGACATCAGAGCAACGAAACTAAAACTAGTCATACAGACACTCAGAAGACATCAGAGCAACGAAACTAAAACTAGCCATACAGACACTCAGAAGACATCAGAGCAACGAAACTAAAACTAGTCATACAGACACTCAGAAGACATCAGAGCAACGAAACTAAAACTAGCCATACAGACACTCAGAAGACATCAGAGCAACGAAACTAAAACTAGCCATACAGACACTCAGAAGACATCAGAGCAACGAAACTAAAACTAGCCATACAGACACTCAGAAGACATCAGAGCAACGAAACTAAAACTAGCCATACACACACTCAGAAGACATCAGAGCAACGAAACTAAAACTAGCTATACATATACTCAGAAGACATCAGAGCAACGAAACTAAAACTAGCCATACAGACACTTAGAAGACATCAGAGCAACGAAACTAAAACTAGCCATACAGACACTCAGAAGACATCAGAGCAACGAAACTAAAACTAGCCATACAGACACTCAGAAGACATCAGAGCAACGAAACTAAAACTAGTCATACAGACACTCAGAAGACATCAGAGCAACGAAACTAAAACTAGCCATACAGACACTCAGAAGACATCAGAGCAACGAAACTAAAACTAGCCATACAGACACTCAGAAGACATCAGAGCAACGAAACTAAAACTAGCCATACAGACACTCAGAAGACATCAGAGCAACGAAACTAAAACTAGCCATACAGACACTCAGAAGACATCAGAGCAACGAAACTAAAACTAGCCATACAGACACTCAGAAGACATCAGAGCAACGAAACTAAAACTAGCCATACAGACACTCAGAAGACATCAGAGCAACGAAACTAAAACTAGCCATACAGACACTCAGAAGACATCAGAGCAACGAAACTAAAACTAGCCATACAGACACTCAGAAGACATCAGAGCAACGAAACTAAAACTAGCCATACAGACACTCAGAAGACATCAGAGCAACGAAACTAAAACTAGTCATACAGACACTCAGAAGACATCAGAGAAACGAAACTAAAACTAGCCATACAGACACTCAGAAGACATCAGAGCAACGAAACTAAAACTAGCCATACAGACACTCAGAAGACATCAGAGCAACGAAACTAAAACTAGTCATACAGACACTCAGAAGACATCAGAGCAACGAAACTAAAACTAGCCATACAGACACTCAGAAGACATCAGAGCAACGAAACTAAAACTAGCCATACAGACACTCAGAAGACATCAGAGCAACGAAACTAAAACTAGCCATACAGACACTCAGAAGACATCAGAGCAACGAAACTAAAACTAGCCATACAGACACTCAGAAGACATCAGAGCAACGAAACTAAAACTAGCCATACAGACACTCAGAAGACATCAGAGCAACGAAACTAAAACTAGCCATACACACACTCAGAAGACATCAGAGCAACGAAACTAAAACTAGCTATACATATACTCAGAAGACATCAGAGCAACGAAACTAAAACTAGCCATACAGACACTTAGAAGACATCAGAGCAACGAAACTAAAACTAGCCATACAGACACTCAGAAGACATCAGAGCAACGAAACTAAAACTAGCCATACAGACACTCAGAAGACATCAGAGCAACGAAACTAAAACTAGTCATACAGACACTCAGAAGACATCAGAGCAACGAAACTAAAACTAGCCATACAGACACTCAGAAGACATCAGAGCAACGAAACTAAAACTAGCCATACAGACACTCAGAAGACATCAGAGCAACGAAACTAAAACTAGCCATACAGACACTCAGAAGACATCAGAGCAACGAAACTAAAACTAGCCATACAGACACTCAGAAGACATCAGAGCAACGAAACTAAAACTAGCCATACAGACACTCAGAAGACATCAGAGCAACGAAACTAAAACTAGCCATACAGACACTCAGAAGACATCAGAGCAACGAAACTAAAACTAGCCATACAGACACTCAGAAGACATCAGAGCAACGAAACTAAAACTAGCCATACAGACACTCAGAAGACATCAGAGCAACGAAACTAAAACTAGCCATACAGACACTCAGAAGACATCAGAGCAACGAAACTAAAACTAGTCATACAGACACTCAGAAGACATCAGAGAAACGAAACTAAAACTAGCCATACAGACACTCAGAAGACATCAGAGCAACGAAACTAAAACTAGCCATACAGACACTCAGAAGACATCAGAGCAACGAAACTAAAACTAGTCATACAGACACTCAGAAGACATCAGAGCAACGAAACTAAAACTAGCCATACAGACACTCAGAAGACATCAGAGCAACGAAACTAAAACTAGTCATACAGACACTCAGAAGACATCAGAGCAACGAAACTAAAACTAGCCATACAGACACTCAGAATACATCCGAGCAACTAAACTAAAACTAGTCATACAGACACTCAGAAGACATCAGAGCAACGAAACTAAAACTAGCCATACAGACACTCAGAAGACATCAGAGCAACCAAACTAAAACTAGTCATACAGACACTCAGAAGACATCAGAGCAACGAAACTAAAACTAGCCATACAGACACTCAGAAGACATCAGAGCAACGAAACTAAAACTAGCCATACAGACACTCAGAAGACATCAGAGCAACGAAACTAAAACTAGCCATACAGACACTCAGAAGACATCAGAGCAACGAAACTAAAACTAGCCATACAGACACTCAGAAGACATCAGAGCAACGAAACTAAAACTAGCCATACAGACACTCAGAAGACATCAGAGCAACGAAGCTAAAACTAGCCATACAGACACTCAGAAGACATCAGAGCAACGAAACTAAAACTAGCCATACAGACACTCAGAAGACATCAGAGCAACGAAACTAAAACTAGCTATACAGACACTCAGAAGACATCAGAGCAACGAAACTAAAACTAGCCATACAGACACTCAGAAGACATCAGAGCAACGAAACTAAAACTAGCCATACAGACACTCAGAAGACATCAGAGCAACGAACTTAAAACTAGCCATACAGACACTCAGAAGACATCAGAGCAACGAAACTAAAACTAGCCATACAGACACTCAGAAGACATCAGAGCAACGAAACTAAAACTAGCCATACAGACACTCAGAAGACATCAGAGCAACGAAACTAAAACTAGCCATACAGACACTCAGAAGACATCAGAGCAACGAAACTAAAACTAGCCATACAGACACTCAGAAGACATCAGAGCAACGAAACTAAAGCTAGCCATACAGACACTCAGAAAACATCAGAGCAACGAAACTAAAACTAGTCATACAGACACTCAGAAGACATCAGAGCAACGAAACTAAAACTAGCCATACAGACACTCAGAATACATCAGAGCAACGAAACTAAAACTAGCCATACAGACACTCAGAAGACATCAGAGCAACGAAACTAAAACTAGCCATACAGACACTCAGAAGACATCAGAGCAACGAAACTAAAACTAGCCATACAGACACTCAGAAGAAATCAGAGCAACGAAACTAAAACTAGCCATACAGACACTCAGAAGACATCAGAGCAAGGAAACTAAAACTAGCCATATAGACACTCAGAAGACATCAGAGTAACGAAACTAAAACTAGCCATACAGACACTCAGAAGACATCAGAGCAACGAAACTAAAACTAGCCATACAGACACTCAGAAGACATCAGAGCAACGATACTAAAACTAGCCATACAGACACTCAGAAGACATCAGAGCAACGAAACTAAAACTAGCCATACAGACACTCAGAAGACATCAGAGCAACGAAACTAAAACTAGCCATACAGACACTCAGAAGACATCAGAGCAACGAAACTAAAACTAGCCATACAGACACTCAGAAGACATCAGAGCAACGAAACTAAAACTAGCCATACAGACACTCAGAAGACATCAGAGAAACGAAACTAAAACTAGCCATACAGACACTCAGAAGACATTCTTCTTCTTATTTCGTTCACTTTAAAATATTGTCTATATCTGCAATGTTGTCTCATGTATAAACTTCACTGTCTTTTGTAGTTCACACACAGGTCCATAAAGTTTCTCTTCCAGTGTTGTTTCTATGGGCCAGTGAGATTTTCTCTGTATATCATATTCGGGGCAGTTTTGCAGTATGTGCTCTGCTGTCTGGGGCGCCTGTCCGCATGTACACATGGCTGAGTTGCCAATCTTCATTTTTGTGTACATGTGGCTGCGGAGTCGGTTGTGTCCTGTTCTAAGGCGCAACACAACAGTTTGCTCTTGTCTGTTCATGTTATGGTAATCGTCTGGTATTACTGTTAGTGGCTTTCTGATTGATTTGATCATCCTTATCTTCTGTTGGTATGTAACTGGCACATCTGTTTGCTCGTCTGCAGTACCCTCCTTTGCCAGTCGATCTGCTCTCTCGTTTCCTGGTATTCCACAAAGAGAAGGTATCCACTGCATGACAATCTTGCGCTGGTTGCTCAGTTCAGACAGTAGAGCCTGTAGATCTGGCAGTTTCTCAAATTTAAGTGCTTGGAGTGCTGATTGTGCATCTGTAAGAAATACTACAGGTTGTGGACCGACATTGGTGTTCAACAGTTTCTCAGTTGCCACCTTCATTGCCTGTATTTCTGCATCATATATATGACAGAATTTCCCAGTTGGTACTTTGACTGTTTCCCTAATGTTGTTTGGGTATTCTATGTACACTCCCGCTCCACCATTCTTTACTGCATTCTGTGCTGACCCATCTGTGTATACTCTGACCCAGAGGTCTTGTGGGTATTCTTCATCCAGGAAATTGAGGATCACTGTTCTGTTCCTCCTTGTCTAATATTCCTTTCACTTTTGTTTGAATGCATACTGATAGTGCGTGCTCCTCTCTCCAAGGGGTTTGTTCTGGCACAGACTTTAGGGGGATGTCAACTTCAGGTAGATCCATAATTTGCCTGCGAAGTCGTTTCGCCTGATGCATAAAACTACTTCTTTTCAGTCTTCCCATTGCTAAATTTTGAAATCTGTCTTTCATTGGATGGCTCGGCATGCAGTGGCATTTTTCTGCCTGTGTAATTCCTTTGTGTCTCTGCGTTCTCTTAGTGCTTGTATCCTTCCCATTTTCTTCATCTCCACTATAGGTGTTGATTTCATTGCTCCTGTAATGACCCTAAGTGCCTGATTTTGCACCTTATCCACCTCTTTTAGGGTAGTGTTTGCTGCGGGGCACCACGCTGCTGACCCATATTCCAGATGTGGCCGTATACCTTGTTGGTAAACTTTGTTAAGTATTTTTCCACTAGCACCCCATGTGGTTCCACTTAATTTTCTCAGGATGGCTAACTTCCTCCTGGCTTTTTTGGCTGCCTTGTTGACGTGTTCCCTCCATGTCAACCTATCATCAAATGTAACTCCAAGATAGGTGGGTTGTTTATCTTCTTTGAGGTGTTCTCCATTTATCAGAATACATCAGAGCAACGAAACTAAAATTAGCTATACATATACTCAGAAGACATCAGAGCAACAAAACTAAAACTAGCTATACATATACTCAGAAGACATCAGAGCAACGAAACTAAAACTAGCTATACAGACACTCAGAAGACATCAGAGCAACGAAACTAAAACTAGCTATACAGACACCCAGAAGACATCAGAGCAACACAACTAAAACTAGCTATACAGACACCAAGAAGACATCAGAGCAACGAAACTAAAACTAGCCATACAGACACTCAGACGACATCAGAGCAACGAAACTAAAACTAGCTATACAGACACCCAGAAGACATCAGAGCAACGAAACTAAAACTAGCCATACAGACACTCAGAAAACATCAGAGCAACGAAACTAAAACTATCGCATCATTGACTGGCAGGGACAGATCCCCATTCTTCGCCTCATGATGGGGTACAACAGACTGAACAAACACATACAAGCTTCGACCGACTTTCTGCTTCGCTATTGTCCACATGTAGACTAAACGAACAAACTGCAGATCACGTAATGTCCCTTGTATGACCAGTTAACGAAGATGCACTGGCCCTGCTGTAGAACACTGGGCCCGGAATTGTAGAGATAAACAGGAGTCCTTCTTCTTCTTCTTCTTCGTACGCAGTCAGACAGTAACCATTATTTTTTCGAAAAAAGCGGCTGTCATCCTGAGGCTGTCGACACTGCCATAGAGCTTGTCTTGCAGTTCCACTGGTGATGGCCACATCTGCTCTCTCTCTGATCCTCGTATGTCGGGCAGTTCTGCAGCAGATGTTCAGCGGTCATTTTACCGGTACCGCACGGGCATTCGTCGGTACCACTTATCTTTAATTTGTTGAATAGGTGGTACCTCAGTTTATTGTGGCCAGTGCGAAGTCTGAAGACAACGACCTGCTCTCTTCTGTTCAACTGGTAATAGGCATCGTTTTTGGTGTAACCATTATGTTCGGTTTCCCATTTGGTCATGTATCTGGCTTTGATAAGCCGTTTTGACTCTTCGTACGTCATACTAGTATCTGTTTGTGGTAGTCTTGCACCTTCTTTTGCCAGTCTGTCTGCCTCCTCGTTGCCTTGGATGTTGCAGTGTGATGGGACCCACTGTACCACTACCCTTTTTGGTGCGGACTGCTGGCACAGTTGGCAGAGTGCTGCTCTTAAGTCATTAAGCTCAGTGTTTTTCTTGCTTTTTAGCGCTGTGACTACGGCGAGAGCATCTGTAAGCAGGACTATATGGCTTTCATCTTCTTTGTGTGTCACCATTTCTTCCACTGCCGCCATCAGTGCCTCTGCCTCCGCTCTGAAATTGCTTGTGTACTTACCAGTAGCGAATGACAGTGTTATTTTTCTGCCATTTGGTAGGTTCAGGAATGCTCCTGCCCCTCCGTTCTGTGTAGTGTTTGTTACAGAACCGTCGGTGTATGCATGGGTCCAGTCCATGCTTGAGTAGCTTTTCGATATAAAGCTTAGGGTAGTATCTCTCCTTTCTTTTTCAGTCTGGCAGTTTTTGTTTCCAATACCTGGTATATTTTCTACCACCTCTGGAAATATATCCTGCCTCCAGGTAGGTTTTCGTACAGTAGTGATGGGTTTTGGTGTTGTTAGTGCGTTTATGGGATCTTCGTGCATCTTTGCTTTGGCTATTTCTGCAAAGTTTCTCCGCTTTAGTTTCCCATTTCCCAAATTGTTTAGTCTCTGGTGCATTGGATGGTCAGTCAGTCTTCGGAGTTTCTCTGACTGCAGCTGGGCTCTGCAGTCTCTTCTATCGGTCATGGATTGCAGTTTTGTAATCTTTTCAAGTTCTACAATTGGCGTTGACTTCATGCCTCCTGTTATAACTCTCATGGCTTGGTTTTGAAGTTTGCAAACAGGAGTCCAAACCGTGGCCGAGATCTTCCCGGAAACTCGTCTGGCAGTGTCAACATCACAGTTGCAATCACGAGAAGATCCAGAAGACTGACTTAACATTTCTCTGAATGGTTGTATTCACCGCACACTTTGAAATTTAGTTCAGATATGAAACACTCTTATCTGGCATATGTACTAATGTTAAAATATGAGCACTCTTATCTGCGACATGTCTTAATGTTAAAATATGAGCACGCCTAGCTGCCACATGTACTAATGTTAAAATATGAGCGCACTTATCTGCCACATGTACTAATGTTCAAATATGAAGCACTTCGGCCTCACCTCTTTGTTCTCAAACAACCCAGGATTTTATACAATTCCTGGGATACCAGAAAGTGTTTGAGCCACAAATTATCGTATTTCCTTTTTATTTTACTGTTCATGAAATAACATACTTTATACCTCATTTGTAGAGGTTTCGTGGCACATATTGATGGGTGCAACGACACATATTGATGGGTACAATGGCACATATTGATGGGTACAATGGCACATATTGATGGGTACAATGGCACATAATGATGGGTACAATGGCACATATTGATGGGTACAATGGCACATATTGATGGGTACAATGGCACATATTGATGGGTACAATGGCACATATTGATGGGTACAATGGCACATATTGATGGGCGCCACAGCACATATTGATGGGCGCCACATCACATACTGATGGGCGCCACATCACATACTGATGGGCGCCACAGCAGACCACATGAGAAGCAGTGGTATAGCTCTCCTTTCTTTAACATATCTAGCGCGGTCTCGTCTTCTCTCGTGTCTTTCTTTTTTCTTTCTATTCGTGTCTCTCTCTATCTCTCTATTTCTCTCTAAATCTTTCTCTCGGCAGTCTGCTTAATTTCAACCCCATTACCCCATCCCCACCTCCATTTATTCATCAACATACAATACAAATTAACAAACCAGCCTGGAAACCCATCCACAAACAATGGTCGCCAGAATATTCCACTTCCATATTTTCCACTTGGCTCCGTTACGAGAAGCCAGCAGATGATAGTCAAGGAAGGACAGACAGACAGACTAGACTAGTCAATGAACAAAGTACAGACCACAATCCCATAAGCTAAACGTCTTTTCCCCATTACGGAATCTATAGACAGGTACATTTGAAGCACTAGGAAAACAGACACACCACCCAGTATAATGGTTCTCCTCGCTACTGGGTTGTTTAACATTAAAGTAAACAGAAATGGGTGGGGGAGGGAGATTTAGTTGTCATCTGGGCTTTTAATCCCCCCCCCTTCCGCCCCTTCACCACCACCACCACCATTTTATATGTATCTGGTGGCGAACGCTCATCAAACTCAAATAAACCGCCCGGTCCGGAAATATTAATGCGCGATACAAACACCTGTCGACGCGGGTCAACATTCCTGGCTGACGATCGATTCTAAAGGCTTAACTATTAAAATATTTCTTAAAACGTGGCGAGAACCCGGCTGCTATAACACTCTCGTAATACCCCAGTCTAAACGTGACTCCAATACCTCGGCCTAGGACTATTCTTTGCCGTTGTTTAAGGATCGCTTTTACGGATTAGCAGCAGCAAACACTGGCGGCTCTTTCCCTTCAGACAAAATGGCTATCTGATTTCACGTGTTTGGAGTGTAAACACTCGCCCGAAAAGAGTTTGCGTTGCAGACGCCACCTTATCGCGCTACCTTCCTGAAGTCCGTGACGCCCAGGCTCGTTGGAAGGAAATTGGTGGACTAGGGTGGGTAGCTGCCCGACAGATGGAGTCAGATAGTGACTGGAAGGCTGTAGCTAGCCGGCCCAAATAGTGTGTGTGTGTGGGGGGGGGGGGGGGGGGGGGGCCAATATTCAGATAAAAATGGAAGCAACTGTTATGGAAAATCCAGCGCCAGATGTTTGAATTTTTGCAAACGATTTAGAAAACAGAATTTATGTAACACCAAATGCCTGTGTCTGCTGCCGGACTTGTGTAGTTTGTATGTATGTATATATGTATGTATGTATGTATGTATGTATGTATGTATGTATGTATGTATGTATATATGTATGCATGTATGTATGTATGTATGTAGTTTGACCTATGTGCGTAAAGCTACTTAACTTAAATACCCGAACTTCAACTTGACAACAAACAACAACTACTAAACATTATATTTATTATGCTCAATAACATGTCTTTTGCAACAGCCAGGTTCTAATACCAGTTTGAAGACCATTGATCACACATTGTCAGTCTTGTCTAGACTGTCCTACCACACTGAGACCGTCAAGTCCGGATTTGGTGCCTTATGACTTCCATCTGTTCACGCCAATGAAAAATAAACTGCGTGGGCAACATTTTCATAGTAACGACGCGTCATAGCGGCTGGGAAACAGTGGGTGACCTCCGCTGGTGCAGGTTTTTACGAGCGAGGCATGTATGCTTTTGTTCATCGTTGGTGAAGATGTATAGCCAAGGGAGGTGACTATGTGGAAAACGGTTTTTTTGAAGGCGAGACTAACAAATGGTGCCTAGTGTGCTCTTTTTCTTTTTTTAAATCTGTTTTGGTTTTCGTGGAATAAAACAGGAGGCACGATTTTCAGAACGCCCCTCGTATATACACTTGTGCCGTTGAGCTTTGCGGGGAGCTTAAGTCGTCTGTCCTGCGCCAAGTGCGTTGCGTCGGTCAATGTGAGCCTGTGTCGCTACACAATTACTCTATTGTCATCTATCCACCTGCCTCGCGGTCGCTCATTTGCCATGTAGCCAGATCTACCAGCGTTGTAAGCCATCAGTGGAAGTTGATGAGGGTGTATTTTCATGGGATGACCAAATCAACTTATTTTCTTCCTGGAAATGTATTCGGCACAAGACGTAGTGCCGACCATACTTCGAATGTTGTCATTCCGCATTCTGTCACTTCTGGTAACACCGATGACTTTCCTCAAACACTTCATTTCACAAGTCGAAATTCTGCTCTCACGCGCCCTTGACTGAGGTCATGTTTGGCACTGGTAGCACAAAATTGACACAAATATGCTTTTGCTGTTGCTTTGTTGCCAAACTAATGTTTGAGTGCCAAAGCAGTGGAGACAGCTGATAAGTCACCGCAGATGCTTTCTGACACATTGTCTCGATTTCCCTGTCGATCTTACCGTTTGTCGAAAAAATTCTGACCAAATACTTGAACTCATGGGCCTGTTGAAGAGCAATATCATTTAGACTTATCTTGAGTGACCCAGGAGTTCGACTGAGCATCATAGTTTATATTTTGTTTTCGTTAATTCGCATATTGTATTTACCACAGTTCGTGTGATTTTGCAGTTTATTTTCATTTTCGTACAGCAAGCACTGATCATCTGCAAAAAGTCATTCGTGTATCGAGTTTCTGTTCTGCTTCAGATGTCTCAATTTGACTGTTCTCTTAGACGATTGTGTCCATGTCGATGTTAAACAACAAAGGAGAAAACACACACCCTTGTCTCACACCGGCAGTGATTTCACAAGCAAATGTGACACCATCAGTCGTTCTGACGACGTTTGTACTCGAACGATACAGTGCTCTGACATTATCAAGAAGCTGGCCTTGTGCACCATCATCTTCCAGTATCTTCCAAAGTTTAGTCCTGTCTACCCTATCAAATGTTTTTTCCTGATCAATGAAAGCAACATATAGATTTTCGATGTATTCTATTGATCTTTCGCTAATTACCTCGAGGTGAACAAGGCGCCCGTGCAGCTCACACCTCGCCAAAATCCAAATTGAGCTCTGGATAGCTGAGGATCAATAATAGGTCTTATTCTATGCTACAGGATCTTAGCATACATTTTACTAGTAGCTAATATAAATATAATACATATTGAGTATTTGACGATCTGCAAAGGAAATGCTACATGATGATGATGTGTATATGTTTAATACCTGTACGGTAGACAACTCACCAACTCATCGCATTGGACACTTAGCAATTGCGTTGACTCACGCCTAAAGCCTGCTAAATCTGGATTAGTAATCCGAGTTCAAGAACGTTCTAGAAACAATAATCCACGGAGCACAGGAAACAATTAACGCATATTTATTTGCACAGGAATTGGGGAGGGAGAGTGACATGTGTTTTATATGCTTGTGTTCGTGAAAAAGAGATGTTATCACACATAATCATGGTTATCACACATAATCATGGTTATCACACATAATCATGGTTATCACACATAATCATGGCTCCCAGTACTGGTACAAAGAGGGGATATCACACATAATCATGGCTCCCAGTACTGGTACAAAGAGATGATATCACACATAATCATGGCTTCTAGTACTGGTACAAATGTTGATATCACACATAATCATGGCTCCCAGTACTGGTACAAACAGAGGATGATATCACACATAATCATGGCTCCTAGTACTGGTACAAAGAGAGGATATCACACATAATCATGGCTCCTAGTACTGGTACAAAGAGAGGAAATCATAATCACGCAGACTCATGGCTCCTAGTACTGGTACAGAGAGAGAGGAAATCATAATCACGCAGACTCATGGCTCCTAGTACTGGTACATAGAGAGGGTGATATCACACATAATCATGGCTCCTAGTGCTGGTACAAAGAGAAGATGATAGCACACATAATCATGGCTCCTAGTGCTGGTACAAAGAGAAGATGATATCGCACAGAATCATGGCTCAAAGTACTGGTTCAAAGAGAAAACGACATCACACATAATTATAGCTTCCAGTACTGGTACAGAGAGATCAACTAATCACACAGAATCATAGCATCAAGTAATTGAACAAACAGAACAAGCCATCCCAAAGTATTATAGCTTTTATTCCGGAAACAAAGACAGCATGACTTCACAAAGAGATCTATATTTTAGTGCGGGTAATTAGAGAGTAATACAGAGATGGACGAAATATTGCTCACAACTGTACAATATGAAGACCCCTAGGGATCCTAGAGATGTAACCCCAGCAGACCAACAAGAAGAGGAAGATAACTCTAGCATCATGCGTGAAGAAGTTGAGGTGGCGGTTAGATCTCTGAAAAAGGGTAAAGCGGCGGGAGTGGATAACATGCCAGGCGAACTATTAATTCTTGGAGGGACAGTGGTGATATCATTTCTAACAAACAAATGTAACATGATATAGCAGACGGGAGAATGGCCCACAAACTGGACAAAATCATTGATCATAGTGATAGGAGAATGGCCCACACAATCCTTGATCATAGTGATAGAAGAATGGCCCACAAGCTTGACACAATCATTGATCATAGTGATAGCAACACAGAACGGAGGGGAAGGGGTATTCCTGAGCGTACCAAATGGTAGAAAAATAACACTGTCAGTGGCAACTAGAAATTACTAAAGCAATATCAGAGCGGAGGCAGAGGCACTGAAGGCTGCAATAAAAGCAATGCTGACAGGCGAAAGCGATGAAAGCCAGATAGTCCTGTTTACAGATGCCCTGGCCGTAGTTACAGCACAAAAAAGCAAGAAAAATACAGAACTTAATGATTTAAGAGCAGGACTCTGTCAACTATGCCAGCAGTCCGCACCAACAAGAGTAGTGGTGCAGTGGGTTCCATCCCACTGTAACATCCAAGGCAACGAGGAGGCAAACAGACTGGCAAAAGAAGGTGCAAGACTACCACAACCAGATTCTAGTGTGACCTACGAAGAGTCCAAAAGGCTTATTAGAGCTAGATACATGGCCAAATGGGAAACAGAACATACTGGCTACACAAAAAACGATGCCTATTACCAGTTGAACAGAAGAGAGCAGGTCGTGATCTTCAGACTCCGCACAGGCCATAACAGACTGAGGTACCACCTATTCAATAAACTGAAGATAGGTGGCACTGACGAATGCTCGTGTGGTACAGGGAAAATGACCGCTGAACATTTGCTGCAAAACTGCCGGACATTCGAGGATCAGAGAAAGCACATGTGACCATCACCAGTGGCAACACTAGACAAGCTCTATGGCAGTGTCGACAGCCTCATGATGACAGCTGCTTTCTTCGAACAAATACAAGTTGACGTCTGACAGCGAACGAAGAAGAAGAAGAAGAAGAAGAAGAAGAAGAAGAAGAAGAAGAAGAAGATCATAGTGATAGGAGAATGGCCCACAAGCTGGTTACAATCATTGATCAAAGTGATACCAAGGAAGGGTAACCTCCAACAGTATCAGAACCATCAGTCTGATTAGCCACACCAGTAAAGTTATGCTCAAGGTCATCCTTAACAGACTGCAGCCACGAGCAGAAGAAATTATTGCGGAAGAACAAGTGGGTTTCTTAGCTGGTCGAAGCACAATAAAACCAATTTTTAACCTGCGCTTGATCAGTGACAAATACACTCGACACAAACAGAAATTGTACCAGGTCTTCATTGACTTTAAAAAGGCTTTTGATAGGTAGGGCCATGAGGCCTTATGGGAAACTCTGCGAAAGTACAAGATAGGATGGTGGCTCACCCACGTCATTGAGAAACTATACCCCGATGCCAGCAGTGCAGTTTACCTCAAAGTGACCACATATGAATGTTTCCGCACGACAGTCGGCGTGCGTCATGGGTGTCTCCTCTCTCCGACACTTTTCAATGTTTTTCTAGAACGCATTATGTCAGAAGCATTAGATGAACACGTAGGGACGGCCAGAATAGGTGGACTGTCAGTATAGGTGGACGGTCAGTATAGTGGACTGTCAGTATAGGTGGACGGTCAGTATAGGTGGACGGTCAGTATAGGTGGACTGTCAGTATAGGTGGACGGCCAGTATAGGTGGACGGTCAGTATAGGTGGACGGTCAGTATAGGTGGACGGTCAGTATAGGTGGACGGCCAGTATAGGTGGACGCATACTCACCACCTCATGTTTGCCGACGACATTACCCGTCTGGTTGGAACAGAACCTGAACTTTTAAGGCTAGTCGCAAACCTGGACAATGCTGCCCAGAAATGTGGGATGGAAATCAGTGCAGAGAAGAGTAAGATCATGGTCAACTACACAGAGGGTATTCAAAACCCGATTACGGTCAAAGGTGAACCTCTGGAAAGTGTTACGCGGTTCAAATATCTGGGAACAGAAATGAAGGCGGAGGGGTCTAGAGCGGAGATCCAGTCAAGAACAGAGATGGCCATGGTCACTCTGACCAGACAGCGAATGATCTGGAAAGAAAAGAACATTAGCCTTAAATGGAAGCTGACTTTAATGTATGCAATGATCACCTCGGTATACCTCTACGCGCCTAAGAATTGGCCGGCTGGACTAGAACATAGAATTAGCGCAATGGAAATGAGATGCTTGCGAAGAATTCCTGGCATTTCATATTTCGATCGCGTTACAAATGAGAGAGTTCTTGAAATTGTTAGGACGGAATTAGGCCAGAATTAAAACCTACTGACTATAGTGAAAACACGAAAATAGACATGGTATGGACATATATCACGATCGATGGGGCTGGGGAAGATCGTCCTGCAAGGCACTGTGCCTGGGAAACGTGGAAGAGGGAAACAAAAAAAGAGATGGGGGAACAGTATAAAAGAGTGGACGGGAAGGTCTATAGCTGAAACTGGCGAAAAATCGAGACGTATGGCGGGAACTGGTTCGACAAACTGCAATATCGGTGCCTAACGACCTTCTAGGTTCGGGACTGATGAGGATGAATAAGAGACCACAGAAAATTAAGGCCTGACGTATGGGTACAAAGAGACTAGGATTTCTTTTTTTTCGGTGTTAGTCCCGAAAAGCAGGTTGCGTCAAAGTTTCAGTGAGGCTGCGAAATGTATTCCTTTCTACTCGATACGGTCGGTTTCATCACGTAACTTCTGGGTCTATGTTTGTCTTCTCTCTTCGCCAGACTACACGAGTACAGCCAGTCAACAGGGTCACCGCTTGGGGGCCGAATAGGGTCTTGGTCAGCTGTGGGTTGCTGACTTTAATGCAAGCAGCCAGCTATGAGTCACTGTCGGTTGTCAGCTCAAAGACTGTGTTGCATCTTCGGTCCAAGCAGACAGTTCAATTTTAATTGGCCTTGAAAAACTTCTTTAGTCGAGAACAATCGACATTTGACTCCACTTAGTCATTCTTCAAATATGGCAAGCATTTTCCTTTGTCAAGTACCGACATATTATAGGAAGGAGGCGGATACTCGCTAGCTGTTGTTGCGCTTGATGACATGCAGCAGTGGTACGGATGTGGAACGCGTTGTCTAGTAGACAATGAGCCGGCTAGCTAGACTGAGATTACAGCATACCAGGGTTCGAGATCAGACGGACAGACAAACTTCCAGGTCGTGGTTCGTGTCTGGTACGACCGCTCATACAGTCGACCCATCTGTGAATGGGTACCTGACGTATGAGTTGGGGCAAGTAAATACAGCACGGAAGGGAAATGTCCACCCCACCACCCATATGTTGCGGCTTAGTACGTAAAGAGTTATCTTCATCCGGGATGGCCATGTTGCCAAGGAACAGACCTTGATCTTCGGGGGTACGCTGGACCTATTCTGTGCTGCTCAACAAGAGACGCCCAAACAGATCGCTAGCGCTGCTAATGAATCTTCTGCTAGTCCTGCTCAGTTGTTTCTGTCATTGTTGGACCACGTGGTATTCAGTCTGTTGGACCACGTGGTATTCAGTCTGTTGGACCACGTGGTATTCAGTCTGTTGGACCACGTGGTATTCAGCCTGTTGGACCACGTGGTATTTAGTCTGTTGGACCACGTGGTATTTAGTATGTTGGACCACGTGGTATTTAGTCTGTTGGACCACGTGGTATTTAGTCTGTTGGATCACGTGGTATTTAGTCTGTTGGACCACGTGGTATTCAGCCTGTTGGAACACGTTTTATTCAGCCTGTTGGACCACGTGGTATTCAGCCTGTTGGACCACATGGTATTCAGCCAACAAGAAACAAAGAAGATAATGTAAATTATTCGTTAACTCATTGCCACCCCGACCCAACTTTTTGTTTTGTTTTTTTTCTCTACAAAATGCCTACTGTTTTCATCATTGACCTCAAATATCAATAAATGGACGTGTCTGGTTATGTATGTGTACATATTTGATAAGCTAAACTGTTTTTGTGTAGCCATACTGATTATTCTAGTTTGGCCTACTCTGGCATAACGTGATTCACACATCCCTGGTCACGTCCTGGCTAAGCACTGCTACAGAAGTTCTGTTCTGTCCGTTGCAAGTAAAATGAAATGCTCTCTTCTGCTGTGATTTGTATTGTGTTTTCATTTGTGTCGTGTCCTTGAAGAAGATCCTGTGTCAGTGATGTAGGTTTCTATTTGTTACTGCCCCTGCGCAGTAACTGGGCAATACATATTTATGTTATTATTTGCTTCAAATAAAATCTTAAAACAAAGCAAAACAAACTACGCAAAGGTCTCTGGCTTTTGCCAAAACGTGCATGTTTTATGTGTGTGCTTCAAGTCAATAAATCGAAATCTGAAGGTTAGGGCTGGGCAGTGGGTTCAAATCTCTCTATAGCTCCTTACCCTGGTGTTTGTACAACGATAACAATCCTTCAGATCCTGGCTATTGACGGAATGTACAAATACACCGTCGACTTCATTAGTCCTGGAAGTATGAAACAGAGATCAGATCTAGCTGGTCGTAACGTGGTCTCTAAACATGTTTTACAGTAACTTTGAACGTGGGAGTAACCGAAATGTAATAACATGAAGCAAAAACGACTACTGTCTGGCACGAGATGATGGTGACGAGATTTGAAAATCGATGAGTTGTAGAGAAGAATGACAGCGCAAGTACTGTTCCTTTGATGAGTTGTAGAGAAGAATGACAGCGCAAGTACTGTCCCTTTGATGAGTTGTAGAGAAGAATGACAGCGCAAGTACTGTCCCATCAACTGTAGCATGTGTTCTTGCTTGCTTAAACACGATACTAGTACCCGATTGGGGAAAAATAGGACAAATGTATCCATCCAAGCATATTGTTAAATGCCCCTGAAAATGGTTGTGTATGGGGCTAGCAACCTCATAATGGCTTGGCTTCGTTCATTCTCAATCTCCCGCTACCAAACCCTGAAAGGGCTTAAGTAGCAGAATGTAGTCCAGAGAACGGAATGCGTTGTGTCGTAGTTTACAGCTTGACTGCGATATTTGCACCTTTCGATCCAACACATCCGACTTCAGCAAGTATTTTTTGAGTACCGGGTTAACATTCCCTCTTTGATCCCTTCTCCTTAGCCAGTCTGCAGCCTGTTATCCAGGATCACCGCGTTGAGGTGTAGAAGGGTCTTGGCAGCTCTGGTTCGCTGGCCCTGACGCTAGCAGTCAGCTGTGGGTCGCTGACAACCTCATAATATAACATAATTTTTATTGAAACAATGAATGTGCTTGGACACATGCTTGATATCAAGTGATCAACTGTAGTGGTGCTCCTATGCTTCAGTTGGAGCGGGAATACGACGTAGGAATGAGTATATGATAATGTGTATCAGACGTAGAAACGCCTCCTTCGAGAAACGTTAAAATCTAAAGCAGAACTGATCCAGAAGATAAGATACTGTCAACATACCAATATCAGAGACATTCATTGAACGCTCCGAACACAATGTAATACGAACGATCGCGGAATGTAAATAAATAATCGTTTACAAGCGGGCAAAGTGAAGAGGGATTAGCTGACCACATATAATTTACTGACACTAAAAAAAACCCGCACATAAATTAAGAACACAACAGTCCAAATAATACACACGACATGTAAGAGAATAAACCACATCTTCGCGCAATTCTCTTTGAGTGAAGGTAAAAGAGACATTAGCACGTTAAAGAAGCATTTGTTGTAAGAATGATATAATAAATGTATGTGTTTTTTCTGTTCGTCTTGTACTCTGTGACAGAGTGCTGTGTTCTGTTTTTTTTTCTGTTTGTCTTGTATGGGATTCCGTGGCGAAGTGGTTAAGTCGTCGGTCACGTGATTAGGTGGTGTGGGTTCGACTCTGGACTCCGCCGTCTTTTTCACGGGTGCTTGATGCGGAGTCCCCTGCATCTCGTAGTCACCCCCTAGTCGTCTTGTCCTTGACTTGCCACTGGGGTCGAGCGGCTTGAGACGAGAGAGTGAGGATAAAAAGTAGCGCAGTTAATCCTTGCCAAAAATAGCGCTAGCAAAATTAATTATGTCATCATCGTCTACGATAGACGGCGGCCTAAGCCTTGTACCCTGATACAGAGTGCTATGTTCTGTGTTTTGACGCCTAGCCACTCAGTGCAGCCGACATTTACAAATGGGTTTACTTCCTGTCTGAACAAAAACAAGTTGTTGCTTCGCCACAAGAAAGCTGAGTTCAAAGTTCAAAGTTCAAAGTAGTAGAAGCCTCACGAACAGGAACCTCAGGTCGGCGATTCAAAGCTGACATCTTTGACAGCCAGTCATGTATTCTACAAGGAACGAACAATATTTATTATACATTTTTAGTAACAGCAGTGTGGAGGTGTTTTGTTGAACCCAGCCCTATTTTCCTAAATAGAACAGCCCCAGAAGATATTGATGGACACGTATACATTGGAAGGCTTCTCAACACGGAGAATAACTTGACATCGGAGATTACCAGACGGCGACGATCAGGCTGGGATGCCCAACTCAATTATAACAGCAAGAGACGCCACAAAATACACTAAATTACGTGCATATATTTTCGGCACTCTGCTATGGTAGCGAAACCTGGTCCATAACAAGAGCAGTAGAGGACCAGCTGAACCATGCATCACTTGTGGGCCTAACGCTCAAACAATAACGGGCCTACACAATCATGCCATCCTAGAAATGTCGCACATCAAAGATATCCTGCAACACGTAAACTATCAAAAACACAGCTGGACAAGCCTTGCAGTTGGAAGAAAGGTCGAGGAATGAAGTACTGCAACTACCCAATAGTACTCACGTCACAACAGTTGGAAGAAAGGTCGAGGGATGGAGTACTGCAACTACCCAATAGTACTCGCGTGACAAAAAGACCTCGCGGACGACCAACTACTCATTGACTCACTAGAGAGCCGCAACCCGCCACTTACAAACAGACAGATTACTAACCCACTAAGTGACCTTTGTCGGAAACGACTGGATCCAGAGTTGGGAGCAGCACAAGATCAACCATCCCTTGTTGAAGAATAGGTCGAAATAGATTAAGTGTGCAGATGCATGAGCCAGTGATAGATGCAATTTCATGTGAATACTCTTGTAAGTACGATAGCGTTACAGAAAGGTTCGGTGAATGCAGCTCTGTGTAAGGGGCAAGGACGTGTGGCAAGGGTGCAGCTTGTTTCTGTGTTCAGGTTGGCATGTTAATGATCTGCTAACAGGGTGCATCGACTCGCCAACTGGTTGGTCCTTTGTTCCACTGAGTGCAGGTGAACAGCCAATTGGCATGGATACTTTGTTTAAAGCAAGAGTTACTGACTTTCCTGACTCGACTTTTCGAATTGCCGGACAAGTTGTCCTGTAATTTACACAACTCAAACCAGTAGTTAGAATAAACGGTTTCCATTGTTACTGATCGACTGGTTCACCTATTAGCCTTAACTTCTGACCAGCAAACTGGCCGATGTCAATTATTTTTCGGTATCTTGTATATTTTCTTGAATGACCTTTCTGACTTGCTCCAACAATTGAAGGTCACCTGGTATCATACAACATTGCACGTGACCTCAATCCGGCAGATATGGGCGAGAACGACAACATCATTTTGTTACGCATCCCGATTCAATGCTATTCTGTACCAGAGTGGAGTCATCTTTAAAGTCATCTCATTCTTTTATCCACTTAAGTCATCTCATCCTTTGATCCACTTAAGTCATCTCATCCTTTTATCCACTTAAGTCATCTCATCCTTTTATCCACTTAAGTCATCTCATTCTTTTATTTACTTAAGTCATCTCATCCTTTAACCACTTAAGTCATCTCATCCTTTTATCCACTTAAGTCATCTCATCCTTTATAACCACTTAAGTCATCTCATACTTTTATCCGCTTAAGTCATCTCAACCTTTACCCACTTAAGTCATCTCATCCTTTTAACCACTTAAGTCATCTCATCCTTTTATCCACTTAAGTCATCTCATCCTTTATAACCACTCAAGTCATCTCCTACTTTTATCCGCTTGTCATCTCAACCTTTACCCACTTAAGTCATCTCATCCTTTTAACAACTGAAGTCATGTCATCCTTTTATCCACTTAAGTCATCTAATCCTTTTATCCACTTAAGTCATCTCATCCTTTGATCCACTTAAGTCATCTCATCCTTTTATCCACTTAAGTCATCTCATCCTTTTATCCACTTAAGTCATCTCATTCTTTTATTTACTTAAGTCATCTCATCCTTTAACCACTTAAGTCATCTCATCCTTTTATCCACTTAAGTCATCTCATCCTTTATAACCACTTAAGTCATCTCATACTTTTATCCGCTTAAGTCATCTCAACCTTTACCCACTTAAGTCATCTCATCCTTTTAACCACTTAAGTCATCTCATCCTTTTATCCACTTAAGTCATCTCATCCTTTATAACCACTCAAGTCATCTCCTACTTTTATCCGCTTGTCATCTCAACCTTTACCCACTTAAGTCATCTCATCCTTTTAACAACTGAAGTCATGTCATCCTTTTATCCACTTAAGTCATCTAATCCTTTTATCTACTTAAGTCATCTCTTCCTTGTATCCACTTAAGTCATCACATCCTTTTATCAAGTCATCTCATCCTTTACCACTGAAGTCATGTCATCCTTTTATCTACTTAAGTCATCTCATCATTTTATCCACTCAAGTCATCTGATCCTTTTATCCACTTAAGTCATCTCATCCTTAACCACTTAAATCATCTCATTCGTTCATCCACTTAAGTCATCTCATCCTTTAACTACTTAAGTCATCTCATCCTTTAACCACTGGAGTCATGTCATCGTTTTATCCACTTCAGTCATCTCATCCTTTAACCACTGAAGTCATGTCATCCTTTTATCAACTTAAGTCATCTCATCCTTTTATCCACTTAAGTCATCTCATCCTTTTATCTACTTAAGTCATCTCATCCTTTTATCTACTTAAGTCATCTCATCCTTTTATCTACTTAAGTCATCTCATCCTTTTATCAAGTCATCTCATCCTTTTATCTACTTAAGTCATCTCATCTTTTTATCCGCTTAAGTCATCTCATCCTTTTATCTACTTAAGTCATCTCATCCTTTTATCTACTTAAGTCATCTCATCCTTTTATCAAGTCATCTCATCCTTTTATCTACTTAAGTCATCTCATCCTTTTATCTACTTAAGTCATCTCATCCTTTTATCAAGTCATCTCATCCTTTTATCTACTTAAGTCATCTCATCCTTTTATCCGCTTAAGTCATCTCATCCTTTTATCTACTTAAGTCATCTCATCCTTTTATCTACTTAAGTCATCTCATCCTTTTATCAAGTCATCTCATCCTTTTATCTACTTAAGTCATCTCATCCTTTTATCCGCTTAAGTCATCTCATCCTTTAACTACTTAAGTCATCTCATACTTTTATCCGCTTAAGTCATCTCATCCTTTAACTACTTAAGTCATCTCATCCTTTTATCCACTCAAGTCATCTCATCCTTTTATCCACTAAAGTCATCTCATCCTTTTATCCGCTTAAGTCATCTCATCCTTTAACCACTTAAGTCATCTCATCTTGTTATCCACTTAAGTCATCTCATCCTTTTATCCACATAAGTCATCTCATCCTTTTATCAAGTCATCTCATCCTTTAACCAGTTAAGTCATCTCATCCTTTTATCCACATAAGTCATCTCATCCTTTTATCAAGTCATCTCATCCTTTTATCCACTTAAGTCATCTCATCCTTTTATCCACTCAAGTCATCTCATCCTTTTATCCACTAAAGTCATCTCATCCTTTTATCCGCTTAAGTCATCTCATCCTTTAACCACTTAAGTCATCTCATCCTTTTATCCACTTAAGTCATCTCATCCTTTTATCCACATAAGTCATCTCATCCTTTTATCAAGTCATCTCATCCTTTAACCAGTTAAGTCATCTCATCCTTTTATCCACATAAGTCATCTCATCCTTTTATCAAGTCATCTCATCCTTTTATCCACTTGTCATCTCATTCTTTTCTCCACTCGTCATCTCATCATTTTATCCACTTGAGTCATCTCACAGTATATATCCATTGTGGACTTTTGTCTGCACACGTCTAGTCGCCGAAGTACTGTTGCAGGGTTGACAATTGGCCAAATGCCACACTCAGAGCATGTCGTGGGATGCAACCAATAAGATGGGCTAACTCCGTCACAATAGAAGACTCTTCAACTCACAACCTTTCACAGGTCATCATACCCCCTGGACAAAAGCCTGCCATTGTGGAGTGAGTAGCTTCCAGAGTTTGAGAAACAGGTCTACACTACACTTGATCAACAGTACGCTTAGGCGGACAGGGCCAGTTGCGTCGACTGACCATGTCCATGACCACGTCTGACAGATTCGCCACAGGCGACCTGCAGTTGTGAATAGAAACACAGTACCACGCACGCCGCCTTTGGGGAATAGAGAAATAAGGCGAATGCAAAAAACAAAACAAAAAAACAACAACAACACAACAGTTGTTGAGGCATTGCTAGCAAATTGAGTACGTCGAACTTTTTCACTGTTGGAAATCAAGTCGTGCCAGTGGATGTCGAGAATGAGCCTTTCATTGCGCAGGTGGAAACCTCAAGATGCTGCCGGTGCCGCTATAGTAGTGTCCAGGTCTCTCAGCTACACACGAGGATGGGGGTGATGCAGGAAGAGTATATACGAAGCCTGGTCTCCAGGGAGATCCTTCACTGCTACTAGAATCTGTAGAGTGAGTGCATAGATGAAGTCGCCACGAGTGATGTCGTGACTGCTGTATGCGTCAGAGGATTAACTGCTGCCCGGGAAGACCAAGCCCTAATGACTGCAACAGGTTTGTCGTTCTCAGTGATGCTCCCTTTCTGAGGATTTGAATTTTTGCCTTCGTCCAGAACATCTGCAAGCCTAGGTGGCTGACCGATCCAGTGCCCCTAGGGTGTCTACCAAGGCCTGACGATCTGTGCCGGTATGAAGACGTTGGGCTTCCTTTTGATTCGATGATCTGCTGTCTGGTGTTTCTTTATGTGTGGTCCCATTTGTTTAAATTATGTGTCACGGTCTGCTGTACTTCTCTTGTCTCGTGATTTCCAGAAAAGAGTCTCTTGTAATTCTATCATCGTGTTTGATTAATGTGTGTACTATCTAAGGGAAGCAGCACGTACCACTGCTGTCTGTGACTGATCCAACATTTCTAAATTAGGGATCCTAACATGTCATTTCAATCTCTCCATTCTGAACAGTCATGGCAGTGACCCACCTGCAGCGGGCATCATTGTCAACGGCACTCACGTCAATCCCACCGAGGACCATCTACATAGACAGCAAACAGACTTCTGATGGTCGATCGACGTTTGTGCATTATCCATGAGCTCTCTGCACAGACAATGGAAGCCAAGCTGCGACTCTATACATCCTGTCATTCCAGTACTCCTGTACGGCTCAGAGATCTGGTCGATATGACGGGGAGATCGGAAACTGTTCGAGGTCTTCCACGTGCGCAACCAGCAACGAATCCTTGGTGTACGCGCGCAAGGCAAAAAAGGTAAAGGTAGGTCAAATGTCAAGAATTGACGTCGGGAAGGAAGATCCCTCTTCATATACAACCTATGTGAGGTGGGTTGGTCAATTCCCTTCCTTGTTGTTTTTACCTTCACCAACGCATTCGTCAGGTACCCATTTACAGCTGGATCGACTGGAGGAGCGGTCGTACCAGGCACGGCTCGGTTTGTTTTTTCCGTCCGTGAAGTAGAACCTCTAGCACGTTGTAATTCCACCCAGTCTAGTAAGCCAGCTCACTGTCGACTGGCTACACGCTCCGCGCGCTGGAAAGATAGAGTTACAAATAAGAAGCCGGCTGACTCCAGAGTGGGGAGCTGAACACTTACTTATACCAACTAAATTCTACTGAATACTTATCAGTGCTCCCAGCCTTTGCTTCACATTTGTGATGAGACATAATGACATTTGTGTAAGACTTTAAAATACAGTTAAGTTAATAGAACTGAATTGTTGTATACTTTTTTGTGTATTTCGAAATGAATGAGTTTGTTTTACACTTTAAAATATATATATTTTTTTAATGTCTTATCTTTCCTATCTCTAAACAGTGAAGTGCCATTTTCTATAGCTGTGTAAACTGAGACGTGCCGCCATTAGGCAATGAACTTGTTCTAATACTAATACAATGTAGTTCTATTTTAAAAAAAAATAGACATTAAGGTATGTGTTTTCGCTCAATGTAATCATCCGGTACAGTGGCACGAGACGTGGAAGTCTCAAATCTCTGGATTTCTTCCCCCTGAAATAAATTCTCTTGTCTAGTGCTCGTTTCCATGGTCTTGCACTATTTCTTTTCCTGATATCTCAAACTGTGTTCTCCCGAGATGCAAACAGACGTGATACTAAAAGTTGCTACCACTGTCTGGGTAGATCCAGGAATGCCCGCTAGCATCTGGTAAAATGTGTTAGATCAAATTCTTGCCCATGCTCAGAAGTTAGCACATTTAACTGATGTTTAACTCCCCCCCACCACTTCTGCATTATTAATAACGTCAATTTCCACTGATAGTTTTCCCAACCAGACATGCTCGTGCTACGTTCAACATTCGGGCCTCACGGATTCAGACCGTATCTGCCATGTCAACAGAAATTTGGCGAGTCAATATTTGCTCATTCTACACTGCTTTGGTGCGTTCAGACCACTACGTTTATTTGGAAATGGCTAGTAAAGTAAAGAAACCTGAAGCGATCAATTTGACAAATAATAATAAATACTGGAATATTGAATCTGTGAAATCAATATTTCCTTTTTTTTGTTGTATGTTTGTTCCGTCTTAGTCAACATATAAATCGTAACTCGGTGGTCGGTCTTACATATTCATTGCTCTCTCGTTTCTGAAATATGTGGCTTCTCTTATGGTATCTGCTTTAATCTCTCTAAAAAACTGGCGGTCTGTCACATCCAACAAGCTGCCCTCACAAACCTGACTGTCTGTCACTTCCAACAAACGCCCCCACAAACCTGGCGATCTGTCACATCTAACAAGCGCCTCTGGTGGTCTGTCACATCCAACAAGCGTCATCACAAACCTGACGATCTGTCACATCCAACAAGCGCCCTCACAAACCTGTAGGTCTGTCACGTCCAACGATCATCCCTGGCGATCTGTCAGATCAAACAAACGGCCTCACAAACCTGGCGATTTGTTACATCCAACAAGCGCCACTGGCTGTCTATCACATCCAACAAACGCCCTCACAAACCTGATGATCTATCACATCCAACAAACGCCCTCACAAACCCACATCCAACAAACGCCCTCACAAACCTGGTGATCTATCACATCCAACAAACGCCCTCACAAACCTGGTGATCTATCACATCCAACAAACGCCCTCACAAACCTGGTGATCTATCACATCCAACGAGCATCTCTCCACTAATTATGTAAGTTGTCTGCGTTTTAGATATGTCAGTCCTGTCGAAGACGGACGTGTTGGACCGAAAGATGCAAATATCGCAGCCAAGCTGTCAACTAGCGACACAACGCACTCCGTTCTTCGGACTACATCCTGCTACTTGCAAAGTCCTATTCAGGGCTTTGAAGGGGGAGATTGAGAACGAACACGGAAGAAGAAGAGATATGGCGGTCTAAAATATTCGTACCACATATAAACTTGCGACATTGCCAATATATGCCTCTTTAACAAACATATCAGTCTTGTTATAGTGCCAACATTTCTCGTTCACACATTCACTCACTCATAAAACGACTCACTCAACCACACACTGAAACAAAAACATACATAGAAGCTCTGCTTTAGTATCTACACCTCTCGCTCACTCACTCAACCATTCTCTCGCTCACTCACTCAACCATTCTCTCGCTCACTCACTCAACCATTCTCTCGCTCACTAACTCAACCCTTCTCTCGCTCCCCCACTCAACCATTCTCTCGCTCCCCCACTCAACCATTCTCTCGCTCCCCCACTCAACCATTCTCTCGCTCCCCCCACTCAACCATTCTCTCGCTCCCCCACTCAACCATTCTCTCGCTCCCCCACTCAACCATTCTCTCGCTCCCCCACTCAACCATTCTCTCGCTCCCCCACTCAACCATTCTCTCGCTCACTCACTCAACCATTCTCTCGCTCACTCACTCAACCATTCTCTCGCTCACTCACTCAACCATTCTCTCGCTCACTCACTCAACCATTCTCTCGCTCACTCACTCAACCATTCTCTCGCTCCCCCACTCAACCATTCTCTCGCTCCCCCACTCAACCATTCTCTCGCTCCCCCACTCAACCATTCTCTCGCTCACTCACTCAACCATTCTCTCGCTCACTCACTCAACCATTCTCTCGCTCACTCACTCAACCATTCTCTCGCTCACTCACTCAACCATTCTCTCGCTCACTCACTCAACCATTCTCTCGCTCCCCCACTCAACCATTCTCTCGCTCACTCACTCAACCATTCTCTCGCTCACTCACTCAACCATTCTCTCGCTCACTCACTCAACCATTCTCTCGCTCACTCACTCAACCATTCTCTCGCTCACTCACTCAACCATTCTCTCGCTCACTCACTCAACCATTCTCTCGCTCACTCACTCAACCATTCTCTCGCTCACTCACTCAACCATTCTCTCGCTCCCCCACTCAACCATTCTCTCGCTCACTCACTCAACCATTCTCTCGCTCCCCCACTCAACCATTCTCTCGCTCTCCTAACGGTTCCCTGACACACACACACACACACACACACAATCCCACATACACCAGCTGGCACTGCCTCTACGACTTATTGATGGACATGTGATGGATGTCCCCGCCCCCCACCACCGCCTCTCACCCACCTTCTGCCAGAGTTCTACGGTAGACATGGTTACCTGTTAGTTTTTGACCCTATTATTGGCACGTGTTATTTGCCCACATTTAGAGTGTTTCAAATTCCGATATATTAGCCCCCAGTCTGACGATTGTCTGATATCATCTTAGAATGAGCATCATGGATTTGTTGAGTTTACAGTAGCCTATCTAATAACCTGGCACCGGTTGCACATCGTGTAATTAAATGCCAAACTGGACTAAGGAAACACAATTAGAACCGAACAATAAAACATCATTTTCAAACAATTATCGGTTGACATAAACATTGAATCTTGATTAATGTCATCGAACAATGACATCATTATTATTTATCATTATATAAATTGATATTCTGATGATAATGGATAATAAGAATTGATACTACTCATGGATTATTTGTCTCAATCAACTAACGAATATTTTATCATCCAGCTTTATCTTAGTTCTGTATTGTCTTACTCTAGTTGACATTTGTGTTTGGTCTTACTCTAGTTGACATTTGTGTTTGCTCTTACTCTAGTTGACATTTGTGTTTGGTCTTACTCTAGTTGACATTTGTGTTTGGTCTTACTCTAGTTGACATTTGTGTTTGGTCTTACTCTAGTTGACATTTGTGTTTGGTCTTACTCTAGTTGACATTTGCGTTTGGTCTTACTCTAGTTGACATTTGTGTTTGGTCTTACTCTAGTTGACATTTGTGTTTGGTCTTACTCTAGTTGACATTTGTGTTTGGTCTTACTCTAGTTGACATTTGTGTTTGGTCTTACTCTAGTTGACATTTGTGTTTGGTCTTACTCTAGTTGACATTTGTGTTTGGTCTTACTCTAGTTGACATTTGTGTTTGGTCTTACTCTAGTTGACATTTGTGTTTGGTCTTCTTCTAGTTTACATTTGTGTTTGGTCTTACTCTAGTTGACATTTGTGTTTGGTCTTCTTCTAGTTCACATTCATGTTTAGTCTCATCCTAGTTGACATTTGTGTTTCTCCTCCAATGACATATGTTGTCTTTCAACCAATCGTGTATCAGCATCGAAGGACTAGATGTGCGTTCCCCGCACTTAAATATGTAGTTGGTGTCAAATATCCAATGCGTCATTGGACGAAAGGACAACAATCAGGGACTCATTACTTGCTGCTTGCGTCAGGGTCAGCGAACCAGAGCTTATCAAGACTCTATTCCACATTCAAGTGGTGGCCCTGGAAACAGGTTGCACATGTGCAGTCTGGCTGAATTGTGATCAAATAGCGAAGGCAAACCGGGTCACACAAAACATGCCGTGCTAAACCCGGATGTGTCCTGCCCAAATGCACCAATTTCAAAGTGGCCAGGTCAACTACGATACAACGTAAAGAAATGTCTTCTTTCAGGACGAAAGCCGAAAAAGATGAAAAGAGAAATACATTGTTAGCTTATGTTCATTATTTTTCTCCAGACAAACAGGTCACTTCAAAATTCTCGTGTTACTGTCAAGGTCACTTCAGAGTTATCGTGTTGCTGTCTAGGTCACTTCAGAGTTCTCGTGTTGCTGTCTAGGTCACTTCAGAGTTCTCGTGTTGCTGTAAAGGTCACTTCAGAGTTCTGGTGTTGCTGTCAAGGTCACGTCAGAGTTCTCGTGTTGCTGTCTAGGTCACTTCAGAGTTCTCGTGTTGCTGTCAAGGTCACTTCAGAGTTCTCGTGTTGCTGTCAAGGTCACTTCAGAGTTCTCGTGTTGCTGTCAAGGTCACTTCAGAGTTCTCGTGTTGCTGTCAAGGTCACTTCAGAGTTCTCGTGTTGCTGTCACTTGAAGTCCGCAATGACCAGTTATAGAACGTTTTAGTTATGAGATAACTTGTGAACATTTAGTAGTTATTTATTTTTAGTTTTATCTTCAGTGTGGGGAGAGGAGACTGCCGTTTGATGAGGGAAAACATGCTGATTGGTCATGTTACTTAGGATCAGGTAATATATACTGGCTAAGAGCCCCCCCCCACCCCCCCCTTCCGGACAGATCACCCTGCAAACGGGAAGCATTCTTGACCTTCTCTTCCACTAATCATCAGCAGTTCGTGACCTTCTCTTCCACTAATCATCAGCAATTCTTGACCTTCTCTTCCACTGATCGTCAGCAGTTCTTGACCTTCTCTTCCACTAATCATATGGAGTTCTTGACCTTCTCTTCCACTGATCATCAGCAATTCTTGACCTTCTCTTCCACTAATCATCAGCAATTCTTGACCTTCTCTTCCATTGATCATCAGCAGTTATTGACCTCTCCCAGTCGTTCCAAATCCAACACAGAGACTATCCATAAAAGGAATCCACGCAAAAAGGAGATTGAGGGAATGCAAAAAGTTGACATGTGGACTTAGCGCGGGCGCGTGTGTGTGTGTGTGTGTGTGTGAGTGAGTGAGTGAGGGTATCGAAGTTTAAAGTGGACGTCAATATGGTAACTCTCGAAGGTTGCAGCACCTGGCAACTCTCAAAGGTTGCAGCACCTGGCAACTCTCGAAGGTTGCAGCACCTGGCAACTCTCAAAGGTCGCATACTGAATTCACTGCTAAAATGAAATGTCAACCCTTCAAATTTAAATTGCTGCAGTTGAGAGTTCTCCTTCAGAATATTGCTTCAGTACATTCTGTTTCAAAAGTTTAAGACGGGGACGGCATGGGCTAGTGGTTAAGTAACACGAATCACAACCCGAAGGTGATCGATTCGCTCCCCAATCAAAGCACTGGTCGTTAACACAAGAGAGAAAATCCTTATAAAATGCAGGAGGAAACAGAACCTTACATAAAAAGCTTGCCGAAGTCGGGTGCACTGGGTCGACAGGCGTAAAATAAAAACATAGAACAACGCACACCGTTTTGGGGAATAGAGAAATAAGGCGAACGCAAATTAACAATATTTTATTTTTTAAGTTTAAGACGTCCCAGAAACAGTCAGATCTGACATCTGTTTTAATAGCAACTAAAGATTTTCGGTGTTAAAATTATGCTTCAGTTACCAAATTTATAAATTTGTTTATAACATTTTGTCTTATTAATTGTCAAAACATTTATTTATGGTCGACTGGTTATACCAAATATAGTCATGATTATTCTGGTCTTAAACTTAGAAAACATGGCGTTCTGTTATATGCACAGTATTTTACATTTTTTGGTTTGTTTTTTGTTGTAATTAATAGTTGTCCATCACAAATGATGAAGATCACTCTCTTTGTTCAGCCGTGTGGACATTCGTATCTCTTGCTGTGTCTGCTGAAATGGGTGACTTGCGCGGTTATTTGGATTAAAGTGAGGAAGAAACTGCGCATTTTGTCAACCTCACTCACAGAGCCTAAGCTACCTTTTGCCAGTGGCAAGACATTCATCGAGATGACTGGAGATGGCATAGGATGCAGATTTTGCCTCAGGGTTACCACCGAAGCCTTTCCGTAAACATGTAACCCTCAGGGCAGAAAGGTGGGATGGCAACCAACGCAGTTTGTCGTGCCTTTTCGATAACCACAAGAGGTCGTATGGACAACACTCAGCGTGTGAGTGAGTCTGGCATCTCTCCCTAGCTGTATTGAACTCATCATAGTAGCATCTAAAATTCCCACACGTCAAATTCGCGAAGGTGAACCGGCAGAACTAACCCGTGAAATACGTCACAGGTATAAGCGTAGTGCCATTCAGCCGGCGTCCAGACCAGGATAAACGGATGGAAGAAATCACAAAAAAAGAACGAAATAACAAGTCCAGACGTTAAAAAAAACACCACGTTTCAGTGAACACAAGTGTAAATCGTCGACTAGTGTGAATTCCAGGCAAATCCGTGGTCTAGCGGCATCCATAATGATCCAAAACAGTAGAGAAATGTAGACTCGCAGCCAGTTATGGCGCCATCTTTTACATTTTAAAATGGTTGCAATAATTGTACTGTTTGAGTTACTGCAAGATATCCATAATTGTACTGTTTGAGTTACTGCAAGATATCCATAATTGTACTGTTTGAGTTACTGCAAGATATCCATAATTGTACTGTTTGAGTTACTGCAAGATATCCATAATTGTACTGTTTGAGTTACTGCAAGATATCCATAGTTGTATTGTTTGATTTAATGCAAGATATCCATAGTTGTATTGTTTGAGTTACTGCAAGATATCCATAATTGTACTGTTTGAGTTACTGCAAGATATCCATAGTTGTATTGTTTGATTTAATGCAAGATATCCATAATTGTACTGTTTGAGTTACTGCAAGATATCCATAGTTGTATTGTTTGAGTTACTGCAAGATATCCATAATTGTACTGTTTGAGTTACTGCAAGATATCCATAGTTGTATTGTTTGAGTTACTGCAAGATATCCATAATTGTACTGTTTGAGTTACTGCAAGATATCCATAGTTGTATTGTTTGATTTAATGCAAGATATCCATAATTGTACTGTTTGAGTTACTGCAAGATATCCATAATTGTACTGTTTGAGTTACTGCAAGATATCCATAGTTGTATTGTTTGAGTTACTGCAATATATCCATAGTTGTATTGTTTGAGTTAATGCACGATATCCATTTGAAACCTGTAACCTACAATATTTAGAGAGGTGTTTCACATAATTAAATTGTCGTATTTGTATACAAATGATGCACCGGTATTTGTATAGAACTAAACTGGCGATGTAGTGTGTGTGTGGGGTGGGGGTGTTATAACATGTGCCTGTGTTTGATTAAGGACATGTGGCGTGGACGGGTAGTTAATCAAAAATTTACATTGGGTAGGAGTCAATCAAAAGTGGTCAGAGGTGGATATTGGGGACGGGTAAATTAAAAGTGGAAATTGGGGAGGGATTAATCAAAAGTGGACATAGGTGGACATTGGGGAGGGGGTCAGATAGAGGTGGATATTGGATAGGGGTTAATCAATAGTGGAAATTGGGGAGGAGTCAATCAAATGTGGACATAGGTGGACATTAGGGAGGGGTCAGACAGAGGTGGACATTGGGGAGGGGTTAATCAAAAGTGGGCACAGGTGAACATTGGGAAAGGATCAGATAGAGGTGGACATTGGGGAGGGTTAATCAAAAGTGGACTGCGGTGGAAATTGGAAAGGGATCAGGCAGAGGTGGACATTGGGGAGGGATCAATTAAACGTGGACAGAGGTGAGAATTGGGGAGTGGCCAAGTTAAAGTGGATAGAGGTGGACATTGGGGAGTGGTCAAGTTAAAGTGGACAGAGGTGGACATTGGGGAGTGGTCAAGTTAAAGTGGACAGAGGTGAACATTGGGAAAGGCAGTAAAAATATTTCCGAATTTTGTTGATGTCTTTAATGGATGACCCCCATTTCTAGTTAGATTCCCAGACTATTGTAATATCCATCTTGACTTTCTCTACCTTATATCCAGATGTATGTCCTGTTGATCGTGTTCCTTGCCAGACCTGTGACCATGCACATTTTGTTGCCTTCCATATCATTCTAATTCAAGTTACAGGTTACAATGTTTCTACTAAGTTCAATATTGCGGTGCTATAAGCTGTCTTCCAAACTACTGGTCTTCAACCAGCTTCACCGTACAAGTTATACGGAACTCGAGTTAATGATAGGCTACATCAGGCGCTCTCAACCTGGTGCTCGCGAGCACCACGGCGCTCCTGTAATGACATATTGTGCTGGCGTCGTGCAAGTAAAAAAGTGCTCTCGAGCACCAACTGTCACGAGGTCCGTTTTTCAATTCAACATTTATTTTGCTACCCAAACAAATAGTGTTGCTATCCATCCACTATATTTCAAGAGACCTGAAAGTTGTTAAGTTGCGCGTTTGCTGCTAGTAAACGTATTTTTCTCTCTATGTTCTGAAATATTTCGCACTACTGACTTGGTTCGTGGGATGGGATGGGAGGAAAGAAGTGTTTACCAGATGCTGGTCAGGTCAGCGTTGTGCTGCATCATGGGCATATTATGATTCCTTCGCTCCTGACAAATTTAATAGAGATGTGGGTTGTTGCTAGATTAAACAAAAATGTACAATCTGAATAATGCGGTTTGTTGTTAGGTCAAGTTAAAAACGTCAGTTATGTATTGTGAATAGTGTGGTCAGAGTTTGTTGTTAGGTCAAGTTAAAAACTTCAAATATACAGCAAGGGCTAGTTTATACTGCGTAATACGCAGATGTGAAGATTTGAATAATTCGGTAACTTCTTCATCGAAAAACAGATCCAGCATACCGGTATGTAGTGAACCAAGAAGACGGAAACAATAATGATGACTAGAAAGGGGCATTTCTTGTGGTAAAAACAGGACCACAATACAGGAGTTGTCTTTTGTGCGATACTTTTTTTTTATGGAGGATCAAAAGAGAAAATTGTCATAGACATTATAATACACATTAAAGTGCGTTTGGCGAGGAGTACCCCAACGTGGTCAGGCGCAAGAGTATGCCACATAGAGGAGCTGAAATCGCAACTCAAGCGTTAACATAAATATGTGTCGTCTAGTCGAGCCGTTAACAAGCTTTCAACCGAGGTGTCTATGTCAATGTCTCATAGACTTATTAAGCAGAGCATGGCATTTTCAAGTGGGGAAGTTGTGAAGGAGTGTATCGTTTCAGCAGTGACCACTGTGGAGGAAGAGTATATCTGAAAAGTATAAATGTTCTGATTAATGCTGTAAAAAATGTCTTTTAGTAAGGCACGGTTATTAGACGCGCTGATCTCATCTCGGCTCAAATTATGCCGACAACTTTTCTAAAACTATCTGAATGTAGTTACTTTTATCTTGTATTGATGAATCGACGGACATTGCGTCTATCGCACAATTGATGTGTTTTGTGCCCCGTGTTAACGATCACGGAAATCTTGATAATTCATTTCTGACAGTATTACCACTATCAGGTACTACTACAGGTCAAGACATTTATAACGGTGCCACCAACTTCCTAGTATCCAATGATATCGATATACCAAAGCTCGCGTGCGTGGTTACAGATGGTGCACAATCAATGATGGGTAATAACAAAGGATGTGTCAGTCTTCTGAGAAATGATAAACGCTTTCCGCCTTTCATTCACTATATTGAAAACCTAGCTAATCATTTGAAATCCAGTCCTGAAATTTCAGAACACTTCAAAGTGATTGTTAAGTTAATCAACTTTCTTGTTGCAAAACGTCTGCTTAAAGTCTTTTTTGCATGATTTGTCAGCGCCATATTCCGAACTAATCCTTCATGCAGACATACGTTGGTTAAGTCGTGGCGATGCCGTTAAAAGGGTCTGGACAGTGTTCGAAGAAATCAAAGCACACATTTCTTCAAATGGTCTTACAACAAACTGTCCTCAATTATATGGGGATGATTTCAAGATTACCATGCTTTCATGGTAGACCTCTTTCAGTATTTAAACAACTTCAAAGTGAACAAAACTCAATTTGTGAAATGAAAGAATTATATTTTCATATCGATCAAATTTAAAAAGATTTCCTTTCAACAGCAATTAAGAATGAACTTCAACATTTGCCAGAACTTGTACACTTTCTAGGCTTGACCAAGCCCATTCTCATTGTCCTAAAATTGTCCAGCTAGCAATTCAAGATCTTTTGAATGACGTATTTTGGAAGGAGATGAACAGTTGTTTAACATGGCGTATTAACCCCTATCAATTCAGTGTGAACTTAATCAGAAAAAACTAGATTATTGAAGAGATTGATATGGTTGCTTGTGCGGAATTTAAATAGATTTAAAGTTATTAGTGCTGAAATATCATAACCTTTTGGGGAGCAGAAGATTCAAAAAGCTGCAAATACTGGGGAGTGTTTCTTTTAAATGTCTGGTTATGTTTGGGACGACCAACCGGTGCGAAAAAGATTTCTCATGAAATACCTCAAGAACAAAGTACGATCACAATTAACTGTTTGACATCTGCAAGACTGTTTACGTGGAGCAGCTACAAGCGACTTCTCCTTGGAGATCACTGAACTTCTGACGTGTAGCAGCTACAAGCGACTTCTCCTCGGACATCACTGAACTTCTGAGTGGCTTTCATCCTCAAGGATGCCATTAACCCGGTGTGTGATTTAACAATGCATTGTTTTCCAAAAATGAAACCTATTAGATTGCATGGTGCTCGCACACTTAACATTACACGTGATCGGTGCTCACAATCTGAAAAGGTCGAGAAACCCTGGTCTACAGTATTAGCAAATACTTAGGTAACCCCTGGCTCTGGTAGAATGATAGGATGGAGCACTTATCCCTTACCGCCAAGGGGTAAGGTAACCAATTAAGGACAGCTTGCAAAGTCCGACTTCATACTACCTACCAAGTACCCGGTGCTGTTTTGACACGTGACTTCGTTCGTTCTCAGATCTCCCACTACCAAGTCATTAAGAGGGCTTTGCAAGTAGCTGGATGTTGTCGGGAGAACGGAATGTGTTGTATAGTAGTTCACAGCTTGACTGCGATATTTGCACCTTTCGGGTCGACACATCCAACCTCAGCAGAAATTTTTGAGTACCAGGTTAGCTAGCCTTCCCTGTTCGATCCATTCTTAGCCAGTCTGCTCTATTGCAGTCTGTTATCCAGGATCACCGCGTGGAGATGTAGAAGGGTCTTGACAGCTCTGGTTCGCTGGCAGACAGATATGGGTCGCAGACGTTTGGCAGAACATGACCACAGAAATTCTGAGGACATGCATGATTTCTGTGGCGAAGTACGGATGCGAAACGTCGACTAACACACAAACATGAAACTGGAATCTTTCCAGCTAAAGGTTCTCAGAATGCCATACTCACTTTCAGGACAGCGGGAAAAGAAAACACCCAGACATCCTAAAAGAGCTGGGTTTCATCAAGATTTGCTGATAAACAGAAATACATTGAAGATGAAGGGTATCCTTCAGCATACAACCGCTGGTCAGAAGTAATGTGTTAGCGACTTCAGTATACTGTGGGGTGGGGTGGCCAGTTATCTTTCTCGCTGTCATTTAATCCCTAACCGCAAGGCAGGTATTCATATACAATTGGGTTGACTGGAGCGTAGCGGTAGTGGTAGTTGAACCCCGTACCTTGGGACACTTAAATACTTTGGCCATATCAAACGCCACGAGAGTCTCGAACAAACTATACTTCAAGGTATGACACCAGGAAAACGAGGCATGACAGACCGAGGACAAGATAGACAGCCGGTATCCAGGATGTCCTGGACATGACGTTGAAGGAGAACTGACTAAAGATCGGGACTCTGTGATAAAAGCGACATTCTGTAACAATGGAAATGTTCATCTGAGAAGTAATACCATTCAAAAGTGCATGTTGGGCACTTAACACTCATCAGTAGAATGAATGTAGGCTCTCGGCCTGTGTTAATGGTGGGATGTGCTACGTCATGAGTTAGAAAGTGCCTACTGTACCACGTGTCACACCCTGTATACTAGTCTCACTGTGCTCGAGAGGTAATCCACTCGCCTCTCGAAAGGGGGGCGGGGGGGGGGGGGGCGGCGCGCGATCGAATCCTGCAAGTTTCAAGCGGCCCCTGGTCTCAAGGGAGATGGAACCAGAGTGTAAGGTTGATGACCAGCGCCGTTTCTTACTCACTATAATCCAAGTTACATCAAGACAAAATAGTCTGACGATGTCGTCTGTTTACGACGAGAAACTATCATTAGACGCGACCAACAGTTTCAGCGGGTTGGACCACATGACCGACAGTTCGGTATTGTGCGACGAACAGTTTCAGCGTTTGTACAACGAGACCGACGGTTTTACCATGGTGATCACGGGTGTGAAAGTCTAGCAGTTTTGTAGCACTTGACCATCTGTCTCGCCTCGCCATATCCAGAAACCAACTGTCTCGCCTCGCCATATCGAGAGAAGACTATAGTTATTTGGAATCCTGGTATTCAAGCAGTCAGGTTATGCCTGCTGCCAGGTAGCCTAAGACTATCCATAGTACGTTCTTTATTTTGACTTCCGTCAGCTTACTAGCCCTGGAAGAATGTAGATATTGGGTAGGCATTTTATTACTTCTTAAGATTTCTCTCAGACAGCGGTTAACAGGCTATTGTTATCGATTGTCAACCCGTAGTAGTGAGCGACACGCAGATAAAGCCAAGCATAGCACAGTCACCTGAAGTAGCCCGGTCCACCTTCGTCAGTACGCTCGGGATGTGAGGAAAGCTACAACAACCTGCTACTTAACGTCCTTTTCAGGGCGCACAAAAGAGTAAATCTACTCATTGTATGCATTCAACAACAACGGGCATACTGGAGTTTTTCCATCATGACTAGACGATGATTTCACCTCCCTTGAGACCAGGGAATGCCTGAGACTTACAGGATTCAAAACTCCACTGTTTCACGCTGTCGTTTCTTGAGAGGCAAACTGCTTTGACTCTTTAACTATAGATTCATGATGACAGACTGAACAGCAATCAATCCCAGTCAAAGTGTGTGCATATGTCAGTGAGTGAGAGAGAGAGAGAGAGAGAGAGAGAGAGAGAATCCGTCTGATGATCAGATTGTCTCGTGATGCATTTCTCAGCATAAGTTGCCCTTAACTTGACAAGGTTTCAATACAGTATCTCTTTTTTTTTTTTTTGCATTCGCCTTATTTCTCTAGTCCCCACGGCGGTGTGCGTTGCACTGTGGTTTTTATTTTGCACCTGTCGGCCCACTGCATCGGACGTCAGCATGCATTTTATGTAAGTGTCTGCTTCTTCCTGCATTTTCTAAGGATTTGCTTCCTCCGGCTTGTGAGCCGTGCCACTTAACCACGTCGTCCCCTCAATACAGTATCTAATATCTTACTCTAAAACAAAAATGGTTCCCACTTAATAAATTTGTTCTCCTCTACTTGTCATGTAAATTGAGCAGGTTCTGTGTCTATGGCATGTATAAATAGCAAGCAAAAAGCTGTACTCAAGCTAAAAAACAATTGAACATTATAGCATGCAACTGCCTACATAATTGTCAAGTAATACATTCCTGCTGTTTTATTACATTGTCCCTGAAGTTGACACTTCCACACTATCTACCATTATCTACACTTCCACATTATCTACACTATCTACCATTCCACACTATCTACACTTCCACATTATCTACACTTCCACACTATCTACCATTATCAGATATATTTGGGACCAAGAGGCTTAGCAGTGCATGAGCTGCAGGGGTCAGTAACACATAGCTGTCTGCTAGTGTTAGGGCCAACGAGCAAGAGCTGACAAGACCCTTCTACACCTTCACCCGGTGATCCTGGATAACAGACTGCAGCAGGGCAGACTGGCTAAGGAGAAGGGATCAAAGAAGGAAGGCTACCCCTGTACTAAAAAATGTCAGGGGAAGTCGGGTGTATCGGAACGAAAGATGTAAATATCGCAGTCAAGCTGTAAACGAGGACACAACACATTCCGTTCCCTAGACAACATCCTGCTACTTGCCAAGTCTGCTTGATAGCGGGAGATTGAGCCCGAACAAAGAAGTAGGCATATATATTTTAAACTCCACATTAACCAAGGGGACGGCGTGGCCTAGTGGTTAAGTGGCACGGCTCACAACACGAAGGTGCTGAGTTCGATCCCCATCACAGCACCAGCCATTACCCCGGGAAATCAAACCCTTAGAAAATGCAGGAGGAAGCAGACCCTTACATAAAATGCATGCTGAAGTCAGATGCACTTGGCCGACAGGCGCAAAATAAAAACCACAGTGCAACGCACACCCGCCTTGGGGAATAGAGAAATAAGGCGAACGCAAAAAAACAAAACAAAACTCCACATTAAATCTTGACATTGCAGCTTGTCAATCACTAGTTAAGTTTGCGGCTTTAATTTGTTCATCATTTGCTTGTCCAGTACTTGATAAAGACAATTAGATCCATGTTTATCTGTTTCTCTTCTATGTAATATTGTCTGCCTGCAGGGAGAAAACTGGTTTTTAATTTATAATTGGCACTCAGTTTTGGGCTCCAGAATTGACAAAATGGTGACTGCTCGAAAGAAATCAGAAGAAAACTAGCCATGGCAAAGCAGAGGCTGAACAGCCTGAATAAATTACGGCAGAGCACCAACAGAACGACAAAAGTGAAAGTCTTGAGAGCCTGTGTTTTTCCTGTGGCTGCGAATCATGGACGATTACCAAAACTTCTAGACAAAGAATCGATTCCTATTGGTCAAAATGTTACAGAAAAATCCTCAGAATACCCTGCATGGAGAAAAAGACAAAAATAGACATTCAGCAAGAGTTAAATATAGAAGAGAACTGGTTTATCAATTCCATTTTGGCCAGAAAATTGAAATACTTCATTGGCAAAAGAGGTAGACCAAGAAGACAATGACACCAAGATATCCAGAAATGACGGGGTATGACTGTGGCGGAGGCTGGAGTTTTGGCTAGGGAAATAGTTTCTTTCAGACAGTGATTGGAGCGACGTTTTATAAAGGACATGCTACATGATGATGATGACGACTCAGTTCAACTGTAGCAATTCGAATATTCGGTTGACCCAGAAATAATTGACAAATATCTTGTTGCTGCTTCAGTCAAGACGTTAGCTACAGACCTCATTGTCCTGACCGAAAGAGAGTCAGATGTCAGCTACAGAATGCATTCAAACTTAAATGTCATTCTGATTTTTCTAGAGCTGAACTGCCTTTCTTATTCTGTAGAGTTAAACTTTATTTTAGCAAAGCTAGGTTTATTTTCAACAAGAAGCATGGAAAAGTAGGACCATCTCTATCGTAGATAAGTGAAAGTAGGACCCTTTCAATCATAGATAAGTGAAAGGACCATCTCAATCATAGACAAGTGAAAGTAGGACCATCTCAATCATACACAAGTGAAAGTAGGACCCTTTCAATCATAGATAAGTGAAAGTAGGACCATCTCAATCATAGACAAGTGAAAGTAGGACCATCTCAATCATACACAAGTGAAAGGACCATCTCAATCATACACAAGTGAAAGTAGGACCATCTCAATCATACACAAGTGAAAGTAGGACCATCTCAATCATAGACAAGTGAAAGTAGGACCATCTCAATCATACACAAGTGAAAGTAGGACCATCTCAATCATAGACAAGTGAAAGTAGGACCATCTCAATCATAGACAAGTGAAAGTAGGACCATCTCAATCATACACAAGTGAAAGGACCATCTCAATCATACACAAGTGAAAGTAGGACCATCTCAATCATAGATAAGTGAAAGTAGGACCATCTCAATCATACACAAGTGAAAGGACCATCTCAATCATACACAAGTGAAAGTAGGACCATCTCAATCATAGACAAGTGAAAGTAGGACCATCTCAATCATAGACAAGTGAAAGTAGGACCATCTCAATCATAGACAAGTGAAAGTAAGACCATCTCAATCATACACAAGTGAAAGGACCATCTCAATCATACACAAGTGAAAGTAGGACCATCTCAATCATACACAAGTGAAAGTAGGACCATCTCAATCATAGACAAGTGAAAGTAGGACCATCTCAATCATACACAAGTGAAAGTAGGACCATCTCAATCATAGACAAGTGAAAGTAGGACCATCTCAATCATACACAAGTGAAAGGACCATCTCAATCATACACAAGTGAAAGTAGGACCATTTCAATCATAGATAAGTGAAAGTAGGACCATCTCAATCATAGACAAGTGAAAGTAGGACCATCTCAATCATACACAAGTGAAAGGACCATCTCAATCATATACAAGTGAAAGTAGGACCCTTTCAATCATAGACAAGTGAAAGGACCATCTCAATCATAGACAAGTGAAAGTAGGACCATCTCAATCATAGACAAGTGAAAGTAGGACCATCTCAATCATAGACAAGTGAAAGTAGGACCCTTTCAATCATAGACAAGTGAAAGGACCATCTCAATCATAGACAAGTGAAAGTAGGACCATCTCAATCATATACAAGTGAAAGTAGGACCATCTCAATCATAGATAAGTGAAAGTAGGACCCTTTCAATCATAGATAAGTGAAACTAGGACCCTTTCAATCATAGATAAGTGAAAGTAGGACCCTTTCAATCATAGACAAGTGAAAGTAGGACCATCTCAATCATATACAAGTGAAAGTAGGACCATCTCAATCATAGATAAGTGAAAGTAGGACCCTTTCAATCATAGATAAGTGAAACTAGGACCGTTTCAATCATAGATAAGTGAAAGTAGGACCATCTCAATCATATACAAGTGAAAGTAGGACCCTTTCAATCATAGACAAGTGAAACTAGGACCATTTCAATCATATACAAGTGAAAGTAGGACCATCTCAATCATAGACAAGTGAAAGTAGGACCCTTTCAATCATAGATAAGTGAAAGTAGGACCATCTCAATCATAGACAAGTGAAAGTAGGACCCTTTCAATCATAGACAAGTGAAAGTAGGACCCTTTCAATCATAGATAAGTGAAAGTAGGACCATCTCAATCATAGACAAGTGAAAGTAGGACCATCTCAATCATACACAAGTGAAAGTAGGACCATCTCAATCATACACAAGTGAAAGGACCATCTCAATCATACACAAGTGAAAGTAGGACCATCTCAATCATAGATAAGTGAAACTAGGACCCTTTCAATCATAGACAAGTGAAAGGACCATCTCAATCATATACAAGTGAAAGTAGGACCCTTTCAATCATAGATAAGTGAAAGTAGGACCATCTCAATCATAGACAAGTGAAAGTAGGACCATCTCAATCATACACAAGTGAAAGGACCATCTCAATCATACACAAGTGAAAGTAGGACCATCTCAATCATACACAAGTGAAAGTAGGACCATCTCAATCATAGACAAGTGAAAGTAGGACCATCTCAATCATACACAAGTGAAAGTAGGACCATCTCAATCATAGACAAGTGAAAGTAGGACCATCTCAATCATACACAAGTGAAAGGACCATCTCAATCATATACAAGTGAAAGTAGGACCCTTTCAATCATAGACAAGTGAAAGGACCATCTCAATCATAGACAAGTGAAAGTAGGACCATCTCAATCATAGACAAGTGAAAGTAGGACCATCTCAATCATAGACAAGTGAAAGTAGGACCCTTTCAATCATAGACAAGTGAAAGGACCATCTCAATCATAGACAAGTGAAAGTAGGACCATCTCAATCATATACAAGTGAAAGTAGGACCATCTCAATCATAGATAAGTGAAAGTAGGACCCTTTCAATCATAGATAAGTGAAACTAGGACCCTTTCAATCATAGATAAGTGAAAGTAGGACCCTTTCAATCATAGACAAGTGAAAGTAGGACCATCTCAATCATATACAAGTGAAAGTAGGACCATCTCAATCATAGATAAGTGAAAGTAGGACCCTTTCAATCATAGATAAGTGAAACTAGGACCCTTTCAATCATAGATAAGTGAAAGTAGGACCATCTCAATCATATACAAGTGAAAGTAGGACCCTTTCAATCATAGACAAGTGAAACTAGGACCATTTCAATCATATACAAGTGAAAGTAGGACCATCTCAATCATAGACAAGTGAAAGTAGGACCCTTTCAATCATAGATAAGTGAAAGTAGGACCATCTCAATCATAGACAAGTGAAAGTAGGACCCTTTCAATCATAGACAAGTGAAAGTAGGACCCTTTCAATCATAGATAAGTGAAAGTAGGACCATCTCAATCATAGACAAGTGAAAGTAGGACCATCTCAATCATACACAAGTGAAAGTAGGACCATCTCAATCATAGATAAGTGAAAGTAGGACCATCTCAATCATATACAAGTGAAAGTAGGACCCTTTCAATCATACACAAGTGAAAGTAGGACCATCTCAATCATAGACAAGTGATAGGAGGACCATTTTAATTATAGACAAGTGAAAGTAGAACCATTTCAACCACATTAAACTTTTTCCTTCAGTTTTTGCCCTGCGTTATACCATTACATCCATTTATGAACTTTCCCATTTCAAACATATACATACATATATAACTCATTAAAACACCAACTGATCCGGTTATGACGTCTATCTGTGTTCTGAATTTTTCTTTAACTATGTTTTTTAAAAGAAGATGTGGGCTTTTAATTTGTCCACAGACCATGTACCTTAACTTTTGTTAAAGTCTCAAATCAAAACATTTAATAAGATTTGGACTCGAATGATCAACCTGTCAATGATTTAAGCAATTTATTGAAAGTGGTGAAAAATTTACCTATTACTTTCACCTCAGATAACATAAGATGCTAACAGAAAACTGTAGAGACTGACAGCTTATGACAGATTTTGAATAATTAAAAAAAAATTTAATGTGCAAACTCAGTTGTGGTTCTCGATTCACTTAATTTCAAAGTAGAGAGGGTAGATTACAGAGAAAAAGACAGAGAGAGAGAGAGAGACAGAGAGATAGTGAGACAGAGAAAGATTGAAGTAGATAAAATTTATAGAACATCTGAAACAATGAAATACACATTTCAACACTAGTTGGGAAGAGAAAAGAGGAAAATAAAGACACAGAAATAGAGAGTGGGAGGGAGAGTGTGTGTGTGAGAGAGAGAGAGAGAGAGAGGGAGAGAAAAAGATGGAAGTAGAACAAATTTCTAGAACATCTGGAACAATGAAATAAGAAAGGAAAGACAGAGAGAGGGAGAGAGAGAGTGGGAGAGGGAATGAGAAAGAATTTATAGAACATTTGGAACAATAAAATACACATTTTAACACTTCAATGCCCAGTAAACAAACACACACACACCCACTCTTAACATAAAATAATTAAGACATACATTAAAATAAAAAAATTATAATAAACAGAAAAAGTATAAAAAATGGATATCTTAACACAGCAAGTGCAGATTTTGTCTAGGGTTTTGAAGGACACTTATCTGTCTGCCCTATTTAACCTGTCTATGTGGCCAGCTGTCTCCATATCTGCCTGGAGGAGTGTAACAAATACACCACACACTTCATATGTGCCTTATCAGTTGAATCCTGAGTGTGCTTAGCCAAACAAAAGCTAGACCTGGCTACCCACTCTAATATCTCATTCCTTCAGCTTGGCTGTTTTTTTTCAATGACCAACTAATGCATCAAACAATCCTTGTGGTGATTCAGGTATGTTTTGTTTGCTTGCAGCATGGGTTAGACACACAAACAGTGTGCATGTTGAAATCTTGGGGATAGTTGAAGAACAATTCCTTTCATTATTAATTCTATTTGGTAGTCAAACCGGGCTCTTCAACACTGCCATTATTTGTACAACAATGTTTCAAGTAGTAGCTGTGTACTTGTCAGATGATAACTGGGACTCTTCAGGCGACGACCACTTCATCAACAATGGGGCCAATGATAAATGCAGTTCCACTTGAGCACACTCAAGAAATTTTCTGAGCTGATAAGACAGACAGACACAAGGATGGGAAAGTTCAATCTGGTCTGGTCAGGTCAGGAAGGATGTGTGTGTGAACAATGTTCCCTTAGTGGTCAACAGCTCTTCTTAAATATTCAATAACATTTAAGAACAAAAAAATGAAACGGATCATAACATGCATGATCTTGCTTGTTGGGTCATTATGTTGTTATTATCCCATAGCTGCTGAGCAAGCCTGCTCTTGGCACACCAATGCCATCCTTATATAAATACAGGTCTTCTTCAGTTGTTTCACTGCTCTGTACAGTGTGTTGGCAATTATCGGCAGTGCTTGTAAGAATCTTGTCCTCATGTCTGCAAGCACTATGCACTCAATGAGTAAGTGTCTAACTGTTTCATCAGGGTGACAGCAATGTCTGCACAAGGGGATTGATGCGGTTCAAGTGACTATTGACTCTGGTATGTCCTTTTCGGAACTGAAAGATAAGACTTCTATTTAGTTTATTTATATCATCATTACTTTTTGGCTGTGACATTTAGCTAAATACACTGTGACCTGTTGTTCCCGTCACCCACCTGTTCATCCACATTTCCCTGCTAATTATTCTTAATGATTCATTTCTATGTTGGTGATAATGACACATCCAGTGCAAGTCTAGACAATAAAACCAAAAGGAAGGCAACTGTATGAAGATCTGGAGTTTAATGTTTTATTATTACAGCACAAACAAATCACATCTGGCAAATTATTGGCAGACCAATCAAGACAGTGGCAGTCACTTTAACCAAGTCAAAAAAATAATGTCCCTGGATTTAAGAAAAGAAATGATCTAGCACACATGACATGACAAAATAGAAATACGCTTCATATTAATCTTTCCTGGCTGACAAAACAACGATGGATGTAAGCATGCCAGCAAACACTTCTCTTTTAATGAGCCATCAGAATAGATAAAACATTCAAAACAATGATTTGTAAGAGAAGCACAAAATAAGCACACAACTACAACCCCAGCTATTTAACACAAGTAAAGTACAACCCCCACTATTTAGCACAAGTACAGTACAACCCCCACTATTTAACACAAGTACAGTACAACCCCCACTATTTAACACAAGTACAGTACAACCCCCACTATTTAGCGCAAGTACAGACCACCCCCCCCCCATTTACTGTACAAACCCCACTATTTAACACAAGTACAGTACAACCCCCACTATTTAGCGCAAGTACAGACCCCCCCCATTTAGCACAAGTACTGTACAAACCCCGCTATTTAACACAAGTACAGTTCAACCCTCACTATTTAACACAAGTAAAATACAATCACCACTATTTAACACAAGTACTGTACAACCCCCACTATTTAACAGAAACAAAATATTTAGATGTTCAAACCCTCCATCCCTGCTCTTCACAAAGACAATTAAATTTGAGATATTTAGTTTAAAACAGTGAAAACCTAAGCAGGCACATCAACTTCAGACACGCCATCATTGAGAAAATGGCTGATGTTGTTAGAGAGATGGAAGCAGGAACTTAGGTAGGGATATTATGTCTATATAAAGTGAGTGAATATTTACATAATGCAGTTTATCCAGTCTGATGTATTCCCTGGCCTATGATAGCACATTCACAACAGGACATGTATCGGTCCTCTAAATAGACAGCAGTTAGCACACCTCCAGGCATCCTTAAAGGGCACCACAGCCACAAGAAAAAAAAACTAGAATTAACCAGAGCAATTTTCCGCTCTAGCAGTTGTCATTGCCAAAGACAGATGCCAGTGAGTCAGATGGACCCCAGCGACATTTGTCATTGACAGTTCCCAGTGAGTCAGATGGACCCCAGTGAGTCAGATAGACCCCAGTGAGTCAGATGGACCCCAGCGACAGTTGTCATTGACAGTTCCCAGTGAGTCAGATGGACCCCAGCGACAGTTGTCATTGACAGTTCCCAGTGAGTCAGATGGATCCCAGCGACAGTTGTCATTGACAGTTTCCAGTGAGTCAGATGGACCCCAGCGAAAGTTGTCATTGAGTTTCCAGTGAGTCAGATGGACCCCAGCAACAGTTGTCATTGACAGTTCCCAGTGAGTCAGATGGACCCCAGCGACAGTTGTCATTGACAGTTCCCAGGGAGTCAGATGGACCCCAGTGAGTCAGATGGACCCCAGCGACAGTTGTCATTGACAGTACCCGGGGAGTCAGATGGACCCCAGCGACAGTTGTCATTGACAGTTCCCAGGGAGTCAGATGGACCCCAGCGACAGTTGTCATTGACAGTTCCCAGGGAGTCAGATGGACCCCAGTGAGTTGTCATTGATATAGACAGTTCCCAGTGAGTCATTCAGTTGCCAATGATAATGATAGATGACATCCAGTGACAGTTGTCATTGACAGTCTCCAGTGAGTCAGATGACCCCAGCAACAGTTGTCATTGACAGTTCCCAGTGAGTCAGATGGACCCCAGCGACAGTTGTCATTGACAGTTCCCAGGGAGTCAGATGGACCCCAGCGACAGTTGTCATTGACAGTACCCGGGGAGTCAGATGGACCCCAGCGACAGTTGTCATTGACAGTTCCCAGGGAGTCAGATGGACCCCAGCGACAGTTGTCATTGACAGTTCCCAGGGAGTCAGATGGACCCCAGTGAGTTGTCATTGATATAGACAGTTCCCAGTGAGTCATTTAGTTGCCAATGATAATGATAGATGACATCCAGTGACAGTTGTCATTGACAGTCTCCAGTGAGTCAGATGACCCCAGTGACAGTTGTCATTGACAGAGACAGTGAGTTGTCATTGACAGAGACTGAGTTGTCATTGACAGAGACAGTGAGTTGTCATTGACAGTCTCCAGTGAGTCAGATGACCCCAGTGACAGTTGTCATTGACAGAGACAGTCTCCAGTGAGTCAGATGGACGCCAGTGAGTCAGGTGGTTCCTGGTGACAGTCAGGTGCGGATCAAGCCAGGGTAACATAAAACACGAAGCTAATCATAAAACCACAACATGGCCACAGTATTTAATTAACCTTGGCCAAGTCTTGATAAAGTGAAATCTCTTGTGAATAGACCAGTCTGTAGTCACAATAATCCAAAATGGAACACACATGTAATCTCTCCTCTTTCAGCTATGGATTTTAGAGATAATTGTACCATTCGTGCTTCTCATGAATGCAATTGCCAATGTTGAAGCTTTTTGCACCGAAAGAATATTATCCATCTTGCTACAGAATCCATAAATGAATAATTTGGTTTAATCCATGAATTGAGCAGCAAAGTTGAATCCACACTTGAGAAAACAAACTTTTCTTAACGCACAAATATGTGATCAACTCTCAGATCTTGTACCACAAATATGTTGTCTCATCTGCTGGAAACTGTACTGTAGCCACCGAATCCAGAAATCACAAACGTATTTCATAACCATCATATCTTTAACTCCCCAGAAAGCAAGTTATTCACTGTTTAATTACCTGTTTCATGTAATATTTTGAGAAATGTTTCTAGAGCTTTCCTTCACACTCAGCAGGCAGGTCAACCCCAATTGATGAGCGTGTAACCAAAAAGTGTTGGAAGTCTCTTCTACCCAAGAGGGTGTTATATTCGCATCCGAGACCAAACTTCAACACTTACAAGTAAGATGTCCTTTACTCTGTGTTTGCAAGTCTGAAATCTAACATAGATGACAATCCACCAGCATATAGCTTGTAAACACTAACCAACACCTGCAGCCAAATGAGATTTGAAATAGTTTCTGCTTGAATAACATTAAGCAGCTCCCCTCATTAATATTCATATCAAGCAGTCTCCACTTTGACCCTGCTAGAGTAGCCATGCAGTTACAGTCTCCACTTTGACTCTGCTACAGTAGCTATGCAGTTACAGTCTCCACTTTGACTGCTACAGTAGCCATGCAGCTAGTCTCCACTTTGACTGCTACAGTAGCTATGCAGCTAGTCTCCACTTTGACTCTGCTACAGTAGCTATGCAGTTACTGTAGCCATGCAGTTAGTCTCCACTTTGACTCTGCTACAGTAGCCATGCAGTTACAGTCTCCACTTTAACTCTGCTACAGTAGCCATACAGTTAGTCCATTTAGAAGATCACTTCATAAACAGTTGCCTTCTTGTCACCTGACCCAGTAACGATGTATTTGTCATCAGCAGAAATATCACAACTCAGGACTGATGATGGCTCCTTGGACTGAAATAGACATTATACACAAATGTCAGAATGCTGCAACAAATTATGCTGACTCATTATATTACTCTGACCAAACATATTATATTGAACCATGTTGTTTTATCCTGACAAAACATTATTATCCTGACCCAATATATAAACAGACCAAACATAATATTAATATTATATTGTACCAACATAAAATGATCCTGACTTAACATATCCTGACCCAATATGATATTAACCTAGCCAACCATATTAAACAGACCAAACATAGTATTATCCTAGCCAACCATATTAAACAGACCAAACATAGTATTAACCTAGCCAACCATATTAAACAGACCAAACATAGTATTATCCTAGCCAACCATATTAAACAGACCAAACATAGTATTATCCTAGCCAACCATATTAAACAGACCAAACATAGTATTATCCTAGCCAACCATATTAAACAGACCAAACATAGTATTATCCTAGCCAACCATATTAAACAGACCAAACATAGTATTATCCTAGCCAACCATATTAAACAGACCAAACATAGTATTATCCTAGCCAACCATATTAAACAGACCAAACATAGTATTATCCTAGCCAACCATATTAAACAGACCAAACATAGTATTAACCTAGCCAACCATATTAAACAGACCAAACATAGTATTATCCTAGCCAACCATATTAAACAGACCAAACATAGTATTAACCTAGCCAACCATATTAAACAGACCAAACATAGTATTATCCTAGCCAACCATATTAAACAGACCAAACATAGTATTATCCTAGCCAACCATATTAAACAGACCAATCATAATATTATCCTCACCAACATATTAAACAGACCTAACATAATATTATCCTGATACCACATTATATTATACACCACACCTACTGACAATTTCAAAAAGTTGTCCAATAGCAGATACTGCCAATGGATTATAAAGTGTTACAAACTTCCATAACTCAGAACAGAGTCATCTACCAATTGTAAACTTGGGTAAACTATAGCATGCCCTGACAGAATTGTAAACAGAGTCCCTTGGCTACAAGAAACAAGTGCTTAATAGTTCTGCTAATGATCAGTCTCATCAGTTAAAGAACGAAACAAAAATTGCTTGCTAACACTCAATAATTACCAAAATTGCAGATCATATGTCAATTACAGACAAAATAAGTCATCAAAGTATCAATAAATATGTGTGAGTGGGTATATGTGTAGTAGTAGTATTAAAAAATGGTGTCGAGGGAGTGGAATGACGGTGTGGTGACAGGCAACAAGTACAAGGCTAGACAGTTTCAGACAGTACGTGTGTGTGACAGTACAAAACTAGAGAGTTTTAGACAGTACATGTGTGTGGAGACAGTTTCAGACAGTACGTGTGTGTGCGTGTGAAAGTACAAGACTAGACAGTTTCAGACAGTACATGTGTAAAAGTACAAGACAGTTTCAGCCAGTACATGTGTGAAAGTACAAGACTAGACTGTTGCAGAGAGTACATGTGTGGACAAACAGTCAGTACGGTTACATCAACAAAAAATAAACTGGCAAAGAAATAATGACCTGGAATATACTAGCCCCATATGGTGTGCGCCAAGCATTGAGCAGGTTGTCCTTTCCAGTGCTGATGAACCACTCTCCGCAGTAGGCAAACTTCAGGGAGAGCACACAGCTCTCATGGAGGTGGAGCTGGTACTTGTCTGGTTTGGAATGGTGCAGGACTTCAACATTGCTGCTCTCCATGCTGATACAGAATGTACACAAACAACTAATTACAAACATACGCAAACCAACTACAAACATACGCAAACCAACTACAAACATACGCATAAATATTTGATAATTGATAGTATAAGAATGTCGATACATTTCCTCTGTCATGCTGTCAGTAACATGGAAGTCCTGGTATCTAACTTGGTAGGACATAGGACCACTATATTCTACTATGGATGTTGTACAAGTAGGGTTGTAAATGGGGCTAGCAACCTCATCATGTACAACAAATAAGAAATAAGCCCAAGAAGAGCAAATCAGCGATGTGACGCAGGTTTTTCTTACATGGAGTTCAACATGAAGTGATGGTAAGAAGCAGTAATGAGAAAGGGAGTTTATAATGTATACAATATTTGGTACGTTTCCTTTTCTCTTGAGTGAGTATTAGAGAAATAAAGATAGAGAAGAGGGGTAGAGTGAGAGAAGAGAAGGAGACAAAGAAAAGGAAATATATAAAAAATGTAGAGAGATGGCAGAGAGAGAATGCAAGAAAGAGAAAATGAAGGTAATGGATGCATTCAAGATAGAAATGTGTCTGCTGTCAAATATGAATGCACATTGAAATAATATCATCAATAAACTTTCTGTCCAGCTCCTAGATTTTCATTTGTCAAAATGTAGATTAACATAATTTTTTTTTGGTAAAAGACAGAGAGAGAGAGAGAGAGAGACAGAAGTTGGCAAGCATTACATTTTGGCTAAAAAACAAACAAATAATGAATGTAAATGAAGACGTACCCAACAGCCAACCATTCTCCTTTTGGACAATATCCTAATGAGAAAATCTGAGATGAAAAGTCATGCTGCTGCAACTGTCGCCCCTGAGAAAAGAGTGTACACCATCAGTTGTTAATGACTCGCAAAGACAACACTTCACAATTATTCAGTACATCCAACACCATTTATCAATCACTTCCTTTAAGCCAAATTATTATTTGTACCATTATGCAGAACAATAAACACAAGATTCCACAATAAAAGGCTGACACACTTGACCTTGATAAGCTCGTATAACATCCTCTGATAAATAAACATTTTAAAAACAGTCAAAATTCAAAGGTAGACTTATAGCACGACTAGTTCCCTTTCTTAGCTCTTTGTCTTCTCTATGTACCAATTTACATATAAGTAGTCTGGACAGTGTCGAATTAGAGATCAAGTCTAGTCACTTTGCCATGAGAGGCAAGTACTTGAGTTGTTCAGATGTTAAATTTGAATAAGCATCTTCTTCGTACGCTGTCAAATGTCAACCTGTATTTTTTCGAAAAAGGCAGCGGTCATCATGAGGCTGTCCACACTGCCACAGAGCTTGTCTAGTTTTGCCACTGGTGATGGCCACATGTGCTTTCTCTGGTCCTCGTATGTCGGGCAGTTTTGCAGCAGATGTTCAGCGGTCATTTTCCCGGTATCACAAGTGCATTCGTCAGTGCCACCTATCTTCAGTTTATTGAAAAGGTGGTACCTCAGTCTGTTGTGGCCTGTGCGGAGTCTGAAGACCACAACCTGCTCTCTTCTGTTCAACTGGTAATAAGCATCATTTTTTGTGTAGCCAGTATGTTCTGTTTCCCATTTGGCCATGTATCTGGCTCTAATAAGCCTTTTGGACTCTTTATAGGCCAGACTAGAATCTGGTTGTGGTAGTCTTGCACCTTCTTTTGCCAGTCTGTCTGCCTCCTCGTTGTCTTTATGGTGCGGACTGCTGGCATAGTTGACAGAGTACTGCTCTTAAATAATTTAGTTCAGTATTTTTCTGGCTTTTTAGTGCTGTAACCACGGCCAGGGCATCTGTAAACAGGACTATCTGGCTTTCATTTCTTTTGCCTGTCAGCACTGCTTCTACTGCAGCCCTCAGTGCCTCTGCTCTGAAATTGCTTGAGTATTTTCCAGTTGCCACTGACAGTGTTATTTTTCTACCATTTGGTAGGCTCAGGAATATCCCTGCCCCTCCGTTCTGTGTTTGTTACAGAACCGTCGGTGTATGCATGGGTCCAGTACATGCTTGGGTAGTTTTTAACTTATAATACAATTTCTGAACTTCCATCTAGGGGATTGACAACAAACATTACCAGTTAACAATTCATACAGTACATAAAGTCAATCAATCTAACAGCTGAAATAGTCCTTACTTCTCGGAGATCCCAAGACCGCACTGTGTTGTCTAAACCACCTGTCCACAGTTTTGTGCCATCAGGAGATATGTCAATACAGCTTGCGCCATCTGTATGTCCCTGGAATTGTCTGTCAGAAAGAAAGAAACACAAAAAATTAGTTTTCAAATAGATACAAGTGTCTGTTAGTCACATATATAGTTTTTATATAATGCTTGTTGAATTGTATGAGGAGACACTGAAACCCTCTGCACTATCCATTCTTTTTGACGAAAATTTGACTTATTTAATTAACTTAATTTCTCGCTATGGTAGTCGACTTACTTTTAAAATTTGTAACTTTTCTGTTTGTTTGTAAACAAATATGATTTTCTTGTGTGTAGAGACACAATTGAATAACGAACATTTGGGTGTTACTGTTTTTGTTAATTTTTGAGATACAAAAAGATGAAGTTGAAAATTTATGAAAATCTCTGAACAAATTTGGACTCGACCACTAGGCCTAGTCGCTCCGACAGAAAACCATAACAACGTATTGATACTGTGTTTACACTATCAACACAACTGTTAGTTTCCAATTTAAACGTAGTTCTTTTATCTAAACAAACAAAATAAACAGATCTACTCGATAAAGATCGTTCCCAACAACCTACTTCACCTTTCATAAAAAGTCGGCTTGCTCCAAATGGCGTATACAAAATTAAAACTGTTCAAAAGCCATTTGTAATCGAACATACAATACTTTAACCGGCAAAATATTGTGTATATATGGTGACCTATTCAGCAGAAAAAAAAATTGGCTGTCGGGAGTGGCTTCGATCAATTTTTTTTTTTTTTTCACGCACACCGTTTTTGTAGGCCGAGTTGGGGCGTAATTCATACCTCTAGCGTCCAGCAGGTTAAATACTTGAATTAATTTTCTATCATAAGAGCATCAGCATTTCCAACACTGTCCCGCATAAATCTCCTTGGGGAGAGAGAAATAAATGATAAAATATTTAGAATTCCCCAACATTTTAATAGTAAATTTAGAAATGATAATCTCGCTCAATAGGAAAACAAGACAAAAAATATGAATATCTGTTGACAGTAGTCTCTGGGTGGAGAAGTACTAACAAATGAGCAGTACCACTGGCATGTGAATGATAAATGTACCTGACTAGTGTCTGGTTGTGAAGATCCCAAACAGCAATATGGCCATCACTGCAACAGCTAAAACAAACTTTGGCATCTGGACTGATTGCTAGGGCATAGCAAGCAGGGGCAGTTGAGTTGAGCTCTGCTTTGATCCGTGGAGTTGGCTGCAGGAGAAAAAAAGTGCAGGTGAATACCGGTGTACAAAGTAGACTAGTGAAACAAAGAAGTTGTTTCACTTCACTTTGTCTCTCAGACTGGTCAATCACACAAGCTGTACCACTTCACTTTGTCTGGCTAATAACACACATTGTTGTCATTATTATTTGTGCTAGCATTACAATGACACAGCTGTGCTATATGGGTCCAAAAAAAGAAGAAAAGGACAATAATAACACTAATATGCTAGACATGTTTTAGAGGTGACTTGAGTCAACCACCTCATCCTGTAGAACCCACAAGAAGATCTGACCCCCACATCTCAGAACAAATAAGTAGTGACCCAGTCATTACAATAACATTCTTCGAACAGCCTACTTGCTTCTTATAATGGAATCTAGAAAAACAACGACAGCATAATCAAACCAGAAAGCTGCAGACATTTGTTCAGTTCACCGATTTCCACACAGCAAGGCAAAGATTAGAATTGTAAGCGTCCGATAAATAACAAACTACAAGTTTCAGATCTACAAATTCAAAAATGTAAATCCAGATGTATCAATTGAAGCTGCTTTCTTCATTTGTGAAGTTGTATTGTAGTTTACAGTGAATCTGCACATTTCCTGGTATGTCTTTACTCTTTTATCCACAATTTCATAGCCAGGCTGTATGGTTGCAATCTGTTTATATGATCACAGCTTGGATGCGGAATAGGGTCTTGGTCCGCTGTGGTTCACTTACCCTGATGCAAACAGCCAGCTGTAAGTCGCTGGCTGCTGTCAGCTCATTTTGTGCATCTTTGGCCCCATATCAGTCATAAGCTAAACAAATTATATTATACAAATGCACTACAACCACAGACAAGAGAGAGAAAAACTAGAATTAAATACCAAAAAATGAAGAGCCCTTTCTCTAGAATCAAACTACAATGATTGACACAGAGATTGTATATATAATGGAGCGAAGACCAAATCAATAGTTAGAATGACATTATTTATGTAACATAAAAAGAGCGATTGTTACAAAAATATCAATAAAGCAAATATAAGAAACTTACAGAAGCCAAGTCCCATATAGATAATGTGCTAGCCTCTCCACCAACAATCAAAGTTCTGCCATCTTGAAGGAGTTTTATAGAACGAATGTAATTGTCTCGTTGCTGTAAAAATGAAAGTGAAATGTCAGCTAATATACATAGAAATAAAAAATTAAAGTTACATATATAAATTTATTTAATTTCCCAAAAGTGAATTCTGTCCTCCAAAGCTTACTCAGAATAAACCTAAATGCTACAGTAACACAGAAAATACAATAGGCTATAGATATATATTGAACAGAAACATACCAGACAGTCTAGTTGTGAAATTGGTGGACTCTTGTTACCAGGTTGGCTGATGTCCCAAACTTTGACACACCCCTGTATGGAGGACAAACATATGCTAATAGTTACAGTTTTGTGACTGAGAAAGTCAGAGATGCTACAGGTCTAGTATCCATTTTAATATGATGTCCAAATAAAATGATATTATTTAGTGCTGAGTTATGGAGACATTCTATTCAGTCAGTACAGTCTTAATTTAATTGTTGTTTTTTAAATGTTCATAAATAGTCAAGAAAAACAAGAAAGTTCTAAACATAGATAAAAAATGCTGACCTTTCCACCAGTGTAAACATGTCGTGTTGGATTGCTAACTGTGACCGCACACACAACCTCCCCGTGGTTGAGTGTATTAATCTGCCTGGCATGTCTGGGGATGCCTGGACCAATCAGCGCATCAGGTGGGAATGGTACCGGCTGCATTTGGCCATCACCACTTACATGGAATGAATAGGCTCTGGAAAAATTGTCAGGGTCATGTCAATTATTTTGTCATCTACTTTTATTTATTTTGAAAGAAAAAAAACACGTACATTCTTCTTCTTCTTCTGCGTACACAGTCAGACAGTAACCATTATTTTCTCGAAAAAAGCGGCGGTCATCCTGAGACTCTCGCCACTACCATAGAGCTTGTCTTGCAGTTCCACTGGCAATGGCCACATCTGCTCTCTCTGATCCTCGTATGTCGGGCAGTTCTGCAGCAGATGTTCAGTGGTTATTTTACCAGTACCGCACGGGCATTCGTCGGTACACCCTATCTTCAATTTGTTGAAGAGGTGGTACCTCAGTCTGTTGTGGCCAGTGCGAAGTCTGAAGACAACGACCTGCTCTCTTCGGTTCAACTGGTAATAGGCATCGTTTTTGGTGTAACCAGTATGTTCGGTTTCCCATTTGGACATGTACCTGGCTTTGATAAGCCGTTTTGACTCTTCGTACGTCATACTGGTATCTATTTGTGGTAGCCTTGCACCTTCTTTTGCCAGTCTGTCTGCCTCCTCGTTGCCTTGGATGTTGCAGTGTGACGGAACCCACTGTACCACTACCCTTTTTGGTGCGGACTGTTGGCACAGTTTGCAGAGTGCTGCTCTTAAGTCATTAAGCTCAGTGTTTTTCTGGCTTTTTAGCGCTGTGACTACTTCGAGAGCATCTGTCAGCAGGACTATATGGCTCTCATTTTCACTGTGTGTTACCATTTCTTCCACTGCCGCCCTCAGTGCCTCTGCTCTGAAATTGCTCGTGTACTTACCAGTAGCGAATGACAGTGTTATTTTTCTGCCATTTGGTAGGTTCAGGAATGCTCCTGCCCCTCCGTTCTGTGTAGTGTTTGTTACAGAGCCGTCGGTGTATGCATGGGTCCAGTCCATGCTTGGGTAGCTTTTCGTTATGAAGCTTAGGGTAGTATCTCTCCTTTCTTTTTCGGTCTGGCAGTTTTTGTTTGCAATACCTGGTATATTTTCTACCACCTCTGGAAATATATCCTGCCTCCAAGTAGGTTTTCGTACAGTAGTGATGGGTTTTGGTGTTGTTAGTGCGTTTATGGGATCTTCGTGCATCTTTGCTTTGGCTATTTCTGCAAAGTTTCTCCGCTTTAGTTTTCCAGTTCCCAAATTGTTTAGCCTCTGGTACATTGGATGGTCCGTCAGTCTTCGGAGTTTCTCTGACTGCAGCTGGGCTCTGCAGTCTCTTCTGTCGGTCATGGATTGCAGTTTTGTAATCTTTTCAAGTTCTACAATTGGCGTTGACTTCATGCCACCAGTTATGATTCTCATAGCTTGGTTTTGAAGTTTGTTAACTTTATCGAAGTTCGTCTTCGCTGCTGTTGTCCAAGCCGCGATGCCATACTCGAGAACTGGTCTCACTCTTCCAGTGTACAGTTTCTTTAGTATGCCTTCGTCTGCTCCCCAGCTTGTGCCAGCAAGTTTCCTCATGATCGCCATTCTTTCTCTGGCTTTCATTCGGTTTCTCTCAATCTGACTTTTCCATGTCATGCGCCGATCAAATGTGACTCCCAGATAGGTTGGGTTGTCGTTTGGCTGCAGGATTTTGCCATTTAGGCTTAGTTTGGTACTTTGGGGTTTTAATGAGAGCGAGAATATTGTGCACGTGGTTTTCTCCTCGTTTATTTTGACCAGCCATGAGTTCGCCCACTCTTCCAGCGATGTTAGGGCCGTTTGCATCCGATTTCTTGCTATGGTGAGATTCTTTTCAGAGGTCCACATAGCCAGATCGTCTGCAAACATTGAGCTATGGACTCTTCTTGGTATATTCTCTGTAATATCGTTTATATATACCAGGAAGAGTGTGGGTGACAGTACTCCCCCTTGGGGTACTCCCTGCTCGAGTGTCACCTTTTTGCTCATCTGCCCTTGTACTTGGACTCTGGCCGTTCTTTGTTTGAGGTAGTGGTTGATCCACTTGTACATCTTCCCACAAACATCACTTCTTCTTAGCTTGACTCTAAGTCCATCCTTCCAGACTTTGTCAAATGCACGTACATTCAATAATCACTATTTTCTTATCCAGAAAGATGACCACAACTGAGGACAACATATAACACACTTCAAATAAAAAGAAATGAAAGGAAATAATCAGACTAAAAGCTGAAAGTACTGGAGAGATCAAACACAGTGACTCCACATGATACATTGAGCACACCATAAGAACACATTAACTTGATACTTTCATCTGTTGAAGGCTTTTCTATACCTCTGCTCAGGAGTCAAAGAAATACAATTACACTACTGTTCATATTCTTCTGCACAATTTTCCCCACTCACTATTTTCTTTTCATCTTCATCCCAGCCAGTCTTCGCACAATAGGATCCAATCAATATGGAGTAAATGAGAACCAAGTGAATAATGAAGACTTACGGCTTTCCTCCAGAAATGTTATTCAGCGTCGGCCGCATTGCACTGTGGGGTACATGGGCATCAAATCCCACCTGAGAAGGCAGCAACAGTTGTGATGAATTAGCAATCAGAAATGTTCATTTTGCATAACTGATGCCGTCTGCCTGAGACAGCTAGTTTAACACATGTTATATGAATTCATAATACATTACAATATTGGATGGCAATGGCAAGTTTTTGTACCATGTTGGAGACAGAGTGGAAGAAAAGAGAGCTGTGAGAGTAGATGAATATAAATTTGATGAATGCTAAGATGAAGGCTATTTGAGAGTTAAGAGAGATGTGTAGCAACAAATAAAAGCACAAAGGGAGAGTGATGGCTGATTAAAACAGACAATTCATGATAAATATGGCAGAATGAGAAGAAAGAAAAGTGAACGGGAAAGATGAGCTACATCAATGTTATGAGAGTAGACAGTGAGTCAGAAAAATGAGATAGTGATAAGAGCAAACATATTTCATGCTCACCATGGGAGCTCTGGGGAAACTGTTGAGAGCACTGGCAGCCAAGCCATTTGAGAGTGAACCACCTGAGGTATAAGGAATTGGACTTTGTTCCGAAGAGCTCATGTTTGTACCACTACGAGGCATAAATGGGTACCCTAGAAAGAGAGCAAGAAAAACATTCTAATATATGGGAAGTTGTTATATCTAACATACTCTCACATTCATATTTAAGAGTAAAAGAACTGATTTTCTTGTTTGAGATGTCGAGGGGGCATAGGGGTTGTAAGCTTGGTTTGACAGACCGCCCGTGTCGGGTTTTTCATGATTGGACTTGATGCTCTGTTGTCTGCATTTTCAGAAATGGAAGGAACTGAGCACATATGGAGACACCCAGGTTACGATCAAGTTGGTTTCAAGAACTACTTTTCCTTTAAAAAAATGTGTTCTTGCTAAAGTGATTTGTGACAGTCAATAAAATAAACAGCTGAAGGTACACCTCCCTCTTCAGGTGGGCTGGCTAATTCCCTTCTGTGCCTGCCTTAACAGTAAGTCAGGACTCTATTTACAGCTGGGTAGACTGGAGCATAATGTGATCAGGGATATAACCTGGTTCCTTTACAATGAGAGACAAGCCACTCTGCAACTCATCAAATGTGTAAATTTAACTAAAAATGTAGTGTTCTTTTAATGCTATTAAACTCTAGCACATCAGACATTGGGGGATATAATGTCCATAGGCTTGGACAAAGAATCACTCACACACTTCTCTACACATTCAACCTTTCCATAAAAAACACCCACACATCATCTATTCAATAACAATAAACATTTAAGCAAAATGTGTACTTTACACCCATACAGTACAAACACACTGACCATGTTTGACACCAGCTGATGGACCTGGAGTTGTGCTGCCTGAGCTAGTGGGCGTGGCTGGCTTAGAAACTGGTGTGCCTGCCTTTTCATTCTGTTCAAGAAAACAAGATCCAATATTTTGATGGTACATTTCAGAGCATACTACTCTGTACAAGATTATGACATGTTTTCTAAGAGAAGACCATTTATTTACTAGTGCTCACAAGGAGAATAAAGCATGCATTCCAAAACTTTATAATCTGGATCAGAATTTAAATCACCTTTCAAGTGAGGTGTTAAAACGTAATGGTTAAACGTTGATGGAAGCAAGTTTAATACTTTTATCTATATCTGGATAGTATGAGATAATAGTAATAAATAATCCTAAGGCAGAATAACCTTAATATTATCAGAGTGAGGAGGCCAAGAACTCCTAGCAAAGAAAAGTTGAAGAAGCTGAAGTGTCGTGGGAGGATCTCAAGAAGATAGCTCAAATTAGGAATAGAGGAATTGCATCTGTTGCGAATCTATGTTCCGGGGGAACTCAAGAAAATGGCACAGAATATTGGAACAGATGAAGAGTATCTGTTGTGGTACTATGTTCAAGGGAGAACTCAAGACAGTTTAGAACAGAAACAGATGAAGAGTATCTGTTGTGGTACTATGTTCAAGGGAGAACTCAAGACAGTTTAGAACAGAAACAGATGAAGAGTATCTGTTGTGGTACTATGTTCAAGGGAGAACTCAAGACAGTTTAGAACAGAAACAGATGGAGAACATCTGCTGCTGCCCTATGTTAGAAAGGGGAATTAGGTTGATGAATTATATTATGTATCATATATGTAGCCTTAATATGAATGTCATTCTTAATAAAGTTTGTTCTTACTTACTTAGTCACTCCTCTTCTACAGTGAGGTGTAGAGGTAAAGTTTGTTCTACAAAGGTAAATTTACAAAAATAAAAAATGCTAATGAGGCTCACTTCTTAATACTCATTCTAAGATAGTTTACCTATTGATATAATAATTCAAGATTCATAATAATTCAAGGTTCAAGTGGGTTGTTACACATATTTTTCAGCCCACCTTTAAGAAATGCCAATACAAGGTAACCTCATTCTTTTAGTGGGTCAGGGAGGGACCAGAGAGCTGATGTAGAAAATTGTAGTTGCAATGAATGTTGATGATTTATGGAGTTTTTTTTTTTAAATTGAGAAAACTGAGGGGACTCATTCAAAACTGGAAGAACTCAATTCTTTAAGAAGGGGACTTCAAGGAGATCGATCTAACAGGGACTGGGGCTGATGTGGATGGCTCAGAATCTGAAGAGTTGTGGTAGGGGTGACTAGGTTGCTGCAATAGCTTCTTGAAAAATGAAAACCAGGACATTTTGCCTTGTTGGTTTCTTCTTCCTATCCCTTAAGAAGTTTACCTGTTACATGCTAGTTGGTGTTCTAGCCCACTATTTAGAGTGACAACATTGGGATCAACCTTATCCCAATACCCAATTGTATCCTCTACTTTGGTGACTCTGACTACCAGTTCTTTGGTGGTCATCTCATTAAGCCGAGCTGTACTGACCTCTTCCTTTTTTCGTGCCCTGCTACTTTATGTCAATGTAACCTTTTCTTAAATTGTTAAACCAGTCCCTGCTAGCTACAAATGTCTCTTCAGCTAATGTCTCTGCTTTTTTAGCCTTCATTTTATTAAATAAATTTCACACTTCAACCTTGGATAAGACATTGGCTTAGAGGAAGGTCGTGGCCGACTTGGTTTTCAATCTATGCTTTTTCCATCACACCAATCAAAGTGTGCCCCTTTCTAATGGGTTTGGCATTTTATATTTTCTCTTACAATTTAGCAGTGTTATCAATAATTGTGACAACTGTAGTGCCAGGTACACATAGTGTGGCCTATTTAAGTATTTGAGGAGCCTTTTCATTAAGCTTGATTAGCTCAAACTTTTCTTGCAAATTAAGAACCTTACAGGGAGGTCTTTTATACTTTGTCACTACACTTAGGGCCCAAAAATGAGTGTATGGTCTAATCACTGTAAAAAGAAAAGTACGGCATGAATACTGTAAACATCTATAACCATGATATGAACACTCTCATTATGTTATTACAAAAATAACTATGAACTATTTTACAGTATAATCGCACACAAAAGTAATATAGTATGAATAGTTTTGTTACAAAAATAAGTAGTATTGATATGTATAATCATAAATATGAGATTCTATGCAGAAATTTTTTTTTTAAACGGTGCATACCGAACAATTTCAATTCAAAGAATGAATGGTGAATGAAACAAGATGGTGCGCGGTATAGATGCAATCCGACAGAATTGTGAAACAAGCCAAGAAATTTGGAAACATGGTTATAATTGAAAACTGACACGAGTTAAATGTCAAAGTAGCAAAAGTCAAGGTATTGCTGTTAATGTCACACCTTTTATTTTTTAAAATCTTCTTTCTCATCAATTGTTGTTCGTCCATTATAATTGATGAGGACCACTTTGTCAGCATTCACTGTAAACTGTTCGCATGAGTTCGAAGATGGATAAATAAGACAATCTGAGCATTGAATTGTCTGTTGCACTTTGTACAGGGAAATCAGACACCTCCTTCCACAGTTGTTGAAGAAGGGTTGATGTGAGTTGACTTGCGGACCGATCGTCTCTGGATGACCTCCTCTATTCTTGATGCTTCATGTCTCTGAACACCCTCAGCAATAGTGCTGCACCAGTCTGTGCGATTGGTAGTGATTCTTTCCCAGTCATCGTGGTTAATACCACACTGGATCAGTGATCTCTTTAGTGTGTCCTTGTACCTTTTCCACTGCCCACCGCTTACTCTCTTGCCATTTTTAAGTTCACCATAGAGCAGCTCAATTAGGAGATCACTGGAGTATTACATCTCACATAATCTGAATTGTCTCTTTCCACAGCTGTCTGTCCATTGCTGGCACTTTCAAAAGTTTTTCTGGTAAATTTCTGAACATTATCTGTCCATTGCTACTTGGATATTCCTCTTTTTCTTGTTACCAGGACTGTTTCTCTGAGTATAATGTTGAATAGCACATATGATCATGATATTACACCATTACATTAGCATCAGCATGTTTTTACAATTGTCAGAGGTCTTTATATGGTCCCACACTTCTCATGGATTGTATTTCACATTAAAAAATATAAACAGAGAAAACAAATTGAACATGTGCAAGCAGCCTATATTTCTCAAGTCATACAAATCCCAATGCCCATCCACCTAAGTTAAGAAAATCAAAGAAAATGACAAATTTAAAGAGAGAAAAAAATATAGAGAACCAAGAATTGCCAAGATATCTATCTAATACAAGAAGTCAGATATGACTTTCACGATAATGAGTTAATACAGTGACCAATATTTCTGCCGTCAGCTTATTTTACCAAGACAAATATACGTGGATGAACCTAAACGGATAGATTACGCTAGTGAATAGAAAGAAAAGGTTACTAGTCGCATCAGTATAAAATAAAAACTCTCTCCATCCCATATCTAATCTCAATATATTTATAATGGGGTAAGGGAATGGAAACAGTTGGATAGAGAAAGTAACTGAAGGAGCAAAAGAGAATGCAAATCAAATTGTACCCATAGATAGAGTTACGAGATAATGTATTATCCATAACATAGTGGCAGACTGGCTGTTGGGACAGGGCTCTATTACTCAAGCCCAGATCAGCTTGAATCAATACTCCCTCTCTCTCCAAATATTGATGTTTTCACTAATTCATGCCTAGCATTGACTTTTGATCTGCTTACTTTAGAAAGTCTAACAAATATCCACAACTATTTGATGTCTTGCCATGGGCTTACAACAGAAAAAAGTATGTCAAAGTTTATACGGCTTTTTGACTTGTTTGTCTTGTGGGCTTACTATAAAAAGTCTGTCATGTATCTATGATCTTTCATTTTTCCATGGGCTTACGAAGATCAATCAAAAACACAACAACATCAATAAAGAATACTGTACTATAATCATGGTCTTGATTATTGCACAGCATGTTTGCCAGCCAAATGTCTAAACTCATCTGTCTTTTGTCTTGGAGTACAATTCTGGACCCAGGTATTGTCACAGACCATCCTTCCATTTCATTGGCGAACGCCCAAGTCGATGATTAAAGGTGTAGGGCCAATATGACATCACTTTAAGTGTCCAGCCATTGCCAGGCAGGCAAACAACATAGTCAGTCTCCCTGTACTTCTGTAGTAACGCTGTATCTATGATGCCATTGAAGCAAAACTGACTCCTGATGACGGTGTTGCAAATGTAGTTTCATAATGAGATTGACAATCCTCCGCGTTACATTGCCTGTTGAGTAACTCGGAGCCATGCTATGTCCCTTTTTCCTTATGTTCCACACCTCGCAACCATATACCATGGCTGGAATGACCATTCTATGCTGACAAAAATGTGAACTCTCACTTCACGATTTTTCCTATGTTGAAGTATGGGCTTGATGCAAGTGAAACTGATCCAACTTGCTATCCTTTGTGAGATCTTTCGATGCATTTAGCAGGATTCACAATTTCTTGGCCCAAGTAAATGTACAAAGTTATATTTTTGATGGGATCAGTTCCAATCCGCATTTTTTCATTAAAAAAAAGAAGGTGAAAAAAAATAGGTATGGTCAGCTACTGCACTGAGATAAAAACACAAACGAAACCTTCGTTTCTGACCAATAGGTTTTCATCAGGGGCAACGAACAACAACAATAATGAACTAGCGAGTCATAGAAGAATGGATGAACACATGGGTGGGGGCGCGCCTGGATATATCAAAGCGAAGAAAATAGGGTACTTATCTGAGAAAGCTATATCGCTCCTAACAGGTTGGATGCAGTATACCAAATGACAGATAAAGGTGAAATGTAGTGGCCAGGAGAGTGTAAGAAGCCTGGATACAGAAACACCAAATGGTGATATCGGTAGAGAGGGAAGAGGAAGGCAGATAGATGGAGGCTGGTATGAGATGAGAATTTAGGAAAAGGTATAGAAGATGAAGATAATGCAGTGTGGTTGGAGCAACCCATGCAGGAGATCAGTCTGTTCTCAAGAAGGAATCGATGACAATTGTCAGAGAAGCAAGAAACTAAGTCTGTGATACTAACATTGGGTTTACTCTAGTGCCCAGGACCATTGAAGTGGCTGGCAATTGGTGAACCTGTGTGGTTATGGGTATCATTGAGGTGTTGCAGGAAACGTGAACGCAGTTTCCAGACCAGTCTCCCCAATGTATGTCATAACACACTGGCGACAAATGATGATGTAGATGAGGTTGTGGGACCTGACCAGTCTCCCTAAAGTATGTCTTACCGCACTGGTGACAAATGATGGAGTAGATTAGGTTGTGGGACTTGACCAGTCTCCCTAATGTATGTCCTACCACATTGGTGACATGATGGAGTACATGAGGTTGTGGGACTTGACCAGTCTCCTTAATGTTTGTCCTACCCCACTGGTGACAGATGGAGTACATGAGTTAGTGGGACTTGACCAGTCTCCCTAATGTATGTCCTACCCCACTGGTGACAGATGGAGTACATGAGGTTGTGGGACTCTGCTTTGAGGAAGGTAACAGAGTGAGTAATGATGACATAATCGCAAGCAACACAGCTACAAGCATTATTGCACGGCCTGGTGCCAGGATGGCTGTGGGGGCTAGTGTGTAAAGAACCAGCAAGTCCCTCAATTTTCTGTCCCATTTGTAGGCGACAAGGGGAGGATTGGGAGAAATCTCATGAGTGGAAGGATCAGAATAAAGGATAGGGAGATGGCGGAATATCCCGGACAGAGGCGCAGTGAGTGTGATACGTGAGAACAAGTTTCACATGGTCAGAGGGAGTGCGGCAAGTGGGAGTGAGCAGAAAGTGTTCAACATCTATTGGGTCTTTAGTCTATTTTTAAACAAACTGCCTCACTTGCATTGTTGAGCTCATTTGGACATTGCTCAGCTACCTTGATGGGGCTGATGATTATGTTATCCGCAAACCAGAGATTTCTCAGTCAATTTTAATAGACTTATCAACCCAGTTTAGTGTGCAGAAGACTTCACAGGCAGCAGCAAAACAGTTTGGGCAAGATTGTATCACCCTGGCATACGCCACATTGAATTTGTATGTTAATTGGTCTGTAAAATAAAGTAATATTCGTAAAGAAACCCTCCTTTGTATCCGCTATTAACCTTGCATATTGTTCCTCAATGCCTTGATTTCGTGAGGCATTTATAATTGCAGTAACTTCTATGCTATCAAAGGCTTTTTCATAGTTCATAAACACTAGGCATAAGGGCAGATGTACTTCCCTTGCTTTCTTCATTAACTGGTTAATGATTCTCATCAAATTGCCTTTCTAATCTGTTCATAACTATTCTTATAAGAAGCTTGCACAAGGAAGAGAGCATACATATTAGACAGTAGTTCTTAAGGTCGTTTGCTATTCTTTTTTTATGAATAATGCTCAGATCAACAGAGGAACACTGTATCAAAAGGCATAGATATCGCAGCCTAGCTGTAAACTATGACACAGTGTCACAAATGTCCTTTTCAGGATGAACGACAAGGATTGATAATGAGCACTTTGATCAGTAAAGAACACTGCTCAGAAAAATCAAGTATATTTTTCTCAGAGAAATAGCGTATTTCAGTATAAACATTAACCCCTGCTTGTTAAGAAGAAGTGAAAACTTTAAAAGCCACATAGTGTGGCTACTGAGTTATGCGAGCTGAACAAGTTGATCAGAAGCAGATTAAAAGAATGCTATAAACAGCATAGTTTGAAGAAGTTGATCAGAGCAGCTGAGACAAGAAGAAGCATTTAATCAAATGCCGGAAAAGTATTCTCCAATCAGAGTATTATGACTGCTCTAAAAAATGGCCCAAAAAAAAATGCAAACAATGTCAGCACGACGGAATGATATCGAGGCAGAATGTCAGTAGTACTACACTGAACTCTTTGCACCAAATTGCTACACAACATGAAATCTGTGCCGCTACCAAAGTTCGAATCAGATGAGGTGGTACATGCAATAAAAAAAACTAAACCAGGTAAAACCGCGGGTCAAGACGGAATCAAACATGAAGTAATCCAGATTGGTGGAAAAAAAACTAAGGTGACATTTAACTACAGCCAATCCTTCTAATACATAGGCACTAATCATATCATGGAATGTAAAAAAGACCTCGTGTTGATTTCAGTCAACATCGAAGGACTCTCCGCCAATAAAGAAAGACTAATGTCTGAAATGTGCATTCAGAGCAAATGCGATGTACTAATGGTCCAAGAGACCCATCGTGCAATCGCTGACAGAAGACCAAAAATAGACAGAAAAATTCTTGTGCGGAGATACCACATAAGCAATTTGTCACACTAAACCTAGATTTAAGCTCAGTGGGCCAAACCTCCAGAGGAAACACAGAGATCCCGACGATCCAAACCCAATCATGTACGGTGACATCAGTGTATAAGCCACCAAATGACTTTTTGAAGAACCATAAAACTTCCGATCTTAGAGCAACAAAATATTCATGGGAGACTTCAACTTTCACAGCACTGAATGGAGCTACAAGGAATCATATGCTAATGGAGAAGAGATGGAGAACTGGACGAAGCAGAATGGACTGCAGCTCTTGCACAACCCAAAATTGCCACCATCTTTTAATAGCTGCAGATGGGTAAAGGTTACAATCCTGACAACATATTTTTAGTGACAGGATAATACATCAAGTGGCAAAATCTATAAAGGAGCCCATACCACGGACGCAACACAGGCCCATATCATGCACCGTCACGGCAGTTGCCAAGCCGGAAAGCGTACCATTCAAAAGACAAAAATCAATTTCAAACGAGCCAAAATATGAGGCTTTTGTTAAACTCGTAAAAATAATTTATAGACACCACATACCAAGAGGCTGTAGAACTCAGTATATTCCAGGTTTTAATGATGAATCAAAGGCGCTTTACGAGCATTACCAAGCACTATTTGAAAGTGATCCTCTTTCTAATGAAGCCATCCAGGCTGAGAAAGACCGACTACATGCCATATCAGAGTAGAAAAACAGAAAAATGGCATCACTTTGTGGAAGACCTCGATATGAAACAAAACAGTAGATGCTCCTGGAAACTTATTAAAGTTAATGATCCAGCGAGCACTCCTGCAGGCACAACACAGGTCACCACAAATCAAATAGCCCACCAATTACTACTGAACGGGAAAACCACTCAAAAAGCAGAGCAAACCAATATTCAGCGAGATTGTAAACAGGAGAATGACATATTGGCGATACCTTTCTACTTGCAAGAACTAAATGATTCAATACATCAAATGGGGACGGCGTGGCCTAGTGGTTCAGTGGCATGGCTCACAACCCGAAGATGCTGGGTTCAATCCCCACCACAGCCCCGGCCGTTACCCCGGGGAAGCAAACGCTTAGAAAATGCAGGAGGAAGCAGACCCTTACATAAAATGCATGAAGTCGGATGCACTGGGCCGACAGGCGCAAAATAAAAACCACAGTGCAACGCACACCACCTTTGGGATTAGAGAAATAAGGCGAACGCAAAAAATAAAAAATTCATCAAATGAAAAACAACAAAGCAGCTGGCCCAGGTGACTTGAAGACAGAGAAAATTAAAAACTTTGGACCAGAAACCATCACGTGGCTGCTGAAGCTTTCCAACACGTGCATCGGTTCTATGCGAATTCCTAAAATCTGGAGGAAATCCCATGTGGTGGCTCTGCTAAAACCAGGAAAAATCTCATCAGAACTTTCAACTTCTGAACTTCCAACCGGTTTCACTACTGTGCCATCTGTATAAAGTCTTTGAAAGAATGATCCTGAACCATATCGCTCCCCTCATAGACAAGAAACTCATCAAGGAGCAAGCAGGCTTCATGCCTGGAAGATCATGTTGATTCTTTAACCGGCACAACTAATCGGGGACGGGTACAAACGTAAACAGATCACAGGAGTAGCTTTTATTAACAAGTGCAGCATATGACACCATAAACCACCAGAAGTTGTTTGCTAAACTTACTCCACGACACCATAAACCAGCAGAAGTTGTTAGCTAAACTTACTCCACGACACCATAAACCAGCAGAAGTTGTTTGCTAAACTTACTCCATGACACCATAAACCAGCAGAAGTTGTTAGCTAAACTTACTCCATGACAAAGAACTCGCGTTTCACAAACCTCATTAAATGTATCCTTCAGAATGGGTGATTCTACATCACTTTGGGAGTAAAAAAATTTCATGGCGAAACCAAAAAAATGGGCTGGCCCAAGAAAGTGTCCTGGCACCTATGCTGTATAATATATACACCAACGATCAACCTATAGATACAGAGGTGACAAAATTAATATATGCCGATGATACAGCAGCAGTAGATGTACAAGGAAAAGGCTTTGAAGATGTCAAACAGAAACTGACAAGCGTTCTTGCTCTCTATTACCAAAAAAAATCACCTCAAACAAAACCCCAGCAAAACTCAAGTTTGTGCCTACCATCTCAGAAATAGAAAGGCGAATAGAAAGTTGCAGTTCAAATGGCAAGAACAGGATCTAGAACACAGCACGGCCCCAAAAATACTTGGGAGTAAAGTTGGACTGCACGCTGTCCTATGCCGCACATTGTCAGGAGACAAAACAGAAAATACATGCGAGAAATGGTATCATACGAAAACTGACTGGCACAACATGGGGAGCAAAGCCAGATGTCCTCAGAACATCAGCACTCGCTCTGTGTTGCTCTGTAGCTGAGTACGCCTAACTAGTCTGGAAGAACTCTGTACATGTCAAACATATAGATACGGCAATAAATGAGACAGGCCGTATAGTTACTGAATGCCTAAAACCGACACCAACTGAAAAAATATACCCCATAATTGGCATAGCGTCACTAGAGATACAAAGAACTGTCGCGTCAAAGATAGAAAGAGAGAAACAGGTAAATGACCCAAGACACTATGTTTGGACATCAAGTGCAGTGACCAAGACTAAAGTCCAGACGAAGTTTTTTACAGTCAACCAAGCCCCTACAAACTAGTCCACGAAATCGACGCATCGAAAGTTGGAAACAGCTGACACATGTCTCCTTGATCGAGTTACGGGAGGAACCTGCGCCTGGAAATCTCCTGACCTACGCAACATGGAAGTCATTAAATAGACTTTGAACTGGTGTATCCTGATGCAGAAAAAGACTATGAAAAAATGGGGATACAGGGATGATGAAACATGCAAATATGGAGTAACACACAAGACCAGGACCATCTGCCCAAACCTCCCACAGACTTGTAGCATGGATGACCTGCTGAGTGCCAGGGCAATCAACGTGGCTGAATACTGGAAGAATGAAGTGTTTAGGACACGGAAAGTAAGTATTCAATACAACACAGCGGGCTTGCTCAGCTTCAACTGTATTAAACCCATACTGCAACAAATGTGAAATAAGTGCTAGAGTTCACGCCTTCAACAGATCACTCCAGCCACAGTACACGGCTGCGTGTAGAGCCTACAGAAAGCTAATGCAGATAGACTATGTGATACCAATGAGCGATGGAGCGAAGAACATTGAAGATACTCCTTTGAGACCAAATCAGCAACCTAGCAATCAGATGTCAAACTTTTTTCACTGACATGAATGTTGTGTTGTTACAAAAATTCAGATGGGTTGGCCATGTGGTGTGCATGTCGGATAACAAATGGACATGTAGAGGGATGTCCTGGTGGCCCTACAAGTTCAGACGTTATAGTGGACTACTAAGGTTGGGGTGAAGAGATAGCCTGAAGGAGGCTCTAGGTCCAACATGGTACACCGGGGCAAAAGAGTAAAATGAGTTTACTCCACATTTGGCTACCTGGCATCAGACACATGTGTCTGATCGAATACCAGGATTTAGAGTGGCTACTGTTTCCATACCAAAAAATAAGAGATATTGCTATACTGTTTCCATACCAAGAAATAAGAGATATTGCTATACTGTTTCCATACCAAGAAATAAGAGATATTGCTATACTGTTTCCATACCAAGAAATAAGAGATATTGCTATACTGTTTCCATACCAAGAAATAAGAGATATTGCTATACTGTTTCCATACCAAGAAATAAGAGATATTGCTATACACACAAAACTATTTTATGTCAGCTGATAGGATAATGATGTCAAGTGCTGCATCAAAGGTTGGCTTCAACATTCTGTCTCTTGGTTTGATGGTACACTCCGACATACTCATTTTAGTTCATCTCTTGACATTGCTCTCCTCCTTACAACGTGACCTTTCTCTTGCCCGCCTGCCTTAAACTTTCGGTGTCTCTTTATGTGTCCAAAATATTTGATTTGCCAAATTTGTATGGCTTTCAGTATTTCCCTTCCCAATCTTGTCAGGGCTTCTTTATTTATTTGCTTTTCTTTGTAAAATATTCTTCTGTACACCCACATAACTAGGGGAAATATTAGTGAGGAAAAGATGAAGAGGATGGAAAAGATTAAGACGGCATAAAAACAAATTTAATAAGGATGAACTTCTAAATACATTGAAGTCATACGAGATAGATGACAAAAAGAATGTAGAGACTAAATAAAAATACCATGAGCCATAAAGATAAGATGTGGTGGTTTTATTGTAATTGAAGGAATGTTCACAATGCCCCTTTTGTGTAGCCTAAAAAGGATGTTTAGTGGTGGTTTGTTGTAGCTTCCCTAACATCCCGATCATGCTGATGAAGGTGGACCGGGTCCTCCACGCGGTTGTACTATGCTTGACTTGATCTGCATGTCGCTCACTACTACAGGGATCACGTCGATACCTCACCTTGTTAGCCAGGCTGCCATAAAAACAGCTCGTTTCCAGGAAGGGCTATGGAGTAGTCAAGGTGAGGGTTCTTGTCAGTATATTTTGCCTGATCCTGACTAACATGTCTGATCAGTATGTTTTGCCTGACCAGACGTTAGTCTTCCTTCAAAGCATTTTTTGGCACAGATTTGATTCTATGACACCAGCACACCTTAGTAGTTCCTGACTGACTTGACACCAGTATACCTTTAGTAGTTCCTGACTTATATTAATCAGTATCCTTTATCATGACTCTTTTTGGCATTAATGGTCTATTCTATCCACTTCAAACTATCTTTTTGTGCATTTATGGATTTTCTGATGCTCCATTTCTCATCAATTTTGCAATACCCCCCAAATCTATCTTCTTTATCTTCTTTTTACAAAAAATTATAAAATCTTTCTTTTTTCAGACCTTTCATTTAATGAAGCTTGCATTTTTGCATTTGGTTGCAGAGAGAGCAATGTGTATGACAGAGATGAGAATAGATCCACTGCCATTCTAATAGCATGTTATAAGATGTGGCTAATAGTCTGGTTTCTAACCCCTCTAGAATAGCAGATTCTTCAAGCCATGACATGACATACCTCACCATTTACATAGTGTAACCAACAGTCTGCTGTGTTGTTAGTCTGGATCAGAAAGAAGGCTCAAGAAAGAACAACCCACATATGATATAGCAAGGAAAAAAAATGGTTAATAAATGATTTTCATAGCGGTCTTCAGAAAAAGAAAATAAATGATACACCAAAATGATTTTGATCCCACTTAAAGACAGGACCAATGATATCAATACACAGGAAGTCACCAGGACTTGGTCACATAAATTTGTTGATATCTTCTTCCTTTCTGCCGTCAACATGTCCGCAGATACTCCCCTAACACATAGAATGTGCCATGTGTTAAAAGTGGTTTGCTGTTCAGCTGTCACTAAAATGACCTCTATTGCATCTGTATTGCTTGTGTTTATCTGTTATAGTTTCTTGTTAACTAATCTGTGTTTATCTATGTTGTAGTTTCTTGTTAACTAATGTGTCTATTTATATTGTAGGTTCTTGTTAACTCTGTCTCTATATTATAGGTTATTGTTTACTAATTAACATGTGTTTGTCTATATTGTAGGTTCTTGTTAACTGTGTCTCTATATTATAGGTTCTTGTTTACTAATTAACATGTGTTTGTCTATATTGTAGGTTCTTGTTAACTGTGTCTCTATATTATAGGTTCTTGTTTACTAATTAACATGTGTTTGTCTATATTGTAGGTTCTTATTAGTTAATTTGTGTTTTATTTTGTGGATGTTTATTAGCTTTGTTGTTGGTTTTTTGGCATTACAAAAAAAAATGTCAACATATATATTGATAATAATCTTAATATGTATTTTAAATATTTGGGAAATAGATACACCAAACGACAGGAAAGACAGTGAAGCAACATGACCTCTGTAATTGAACCTGGTTCCCTCAAGAAAGAGTTATGTTTGAGGACTCCACCAGAGGAACATCCCAAAAAAGGTGTTTTAGAAGGAGCCATCTTTACATCATGTTCGGCTTGAGACTATAGAATACAGACTTAATGTGATCAAACCATTATGATAGGAAAAGATTACAAAATTGCAATCCATGACCGATAGAAGAGACTGCAGAGCCCAGCTGCAGTCAGAGAAACTCAGAAGACTGACGGACCATCCAATGTACCAGAGACTAAACAATTTGGGAAATGGGAAACTAAAGCGGAGAAACTTTGCAGAAATAGCCAAAGCAAAGATGCACGAAGATCCCATAAACGCACTAACAACACCAAAACCCATCACTACTGTACGAAAACCTACTTGGAGGCAGGATATATTTCCAGAGGTGGTAGAAAATATACCAGGTATTGCAAACAAAAACTGCCAGAGTGAAAAAGAAAGGAGAGACACTACCCTAAGCTTCATAACGAAAAGCTACCCAAGCATGGACTGGACCCATGCATACACCGACGGTTCTGTAACAAACACTACACAGAACGGAGGGGCAGGAGCATTCCTGAACCTACCAAATGGCAGATAAATAACACTGTCATTCGCTACTGGTAAGTACACAAGCAATTTCAGAGCAGAGGCAGAGGCACTGAGGGCGGCAGTGGAAGAAATGGTAACACACAGTGAAAATGAGAGCCATATAGTCCTGCTGACAGATGCTCTCGAAGTAGTCACAGCGCTAAAAAGCCAGAAAAACACTGAGCTTAATGACTTAAGAGCAGCACTCTGCAAACTGTGCCAGCAGTCCGCACCAAAAAGGGTAGTGGTACAGTGGGTTCCGTCACACTGCAACATCCAAGGCAACGAGGAGGCAGACAGACTGGCAAAAGAAGGTGCAAGGCTACCACAAACAGATACCAGTATGACGTACGAAGAGTCAAAACGGCTTATCAAAGCCAGATACATGACCAAATGGGAAACCGAACATACTGGTTACACCAAAAACGATGCCTATTACCAGTTGAACCGAAGAGAGCAGGTCGTTGTCTTCAGACTTCGCACTGGCCACAACAGACTGAGGTACCACCTATTCAACAAATTGAAGATAGGGTGTACCGACGAATGCCCGTGCGGTACTGGTAAAATGACCACTGAACATCTGCTGCAGAACTGCCCGACATACGAGGATCAGAGAGAGCAGATGTGGCCATTGCCAGTGGAACTGCAAGACAAGCTCTATGGTAGTGGCGAGAGTCTCAGGATGACCGCCGCTTTTTTCGAGAAAATAATGGTTACTGTCTGACTGTGTACGCAGAAGAAGAAGAAGAAACCATTATGATAGACACATCATTAACTTTCCTGCTGCGACTATTGTCACTGCCAATAGTGATTACAACAAGGGGTCCATGAGCACCCAAAGGCAATGAAAAACTCTGTCATGGTCAGAAAACCAATCTACATTTTTAAAAATCAATTTTTGTGTCTATATTTTAGCTTTTTTCCTTGCATGATGTGTTGCATGAACAGTAGGGGGAGTCATGCTTAATTTGGTTGAAGGGGTCTGAAGTCTGGGCAAAGTTAGGAACCACTGGTTTACACTAGAACTGAGCTTAAAGCAAAAAAATCTATATTCAAATGTCTGATATAAAAACAATACTAATCTTATAGAAGAATGTATATTTTTCTGATAGTGAAAGAAAGACGGATGGCGAGAGAGAGACGCACACATACAGAGAGCGAGAGATATAGAGATAGATAAAGATAGAGAGAGAGAGAGAGAAATGCATTTCTTGACTAGTGATTACTCACATCCTTGGGCTTGGAAGATGTTGAGCTGGCATGAGAGGAAGCATCACTCCTTGGACTTATCCTGTCCCTTTCTCTCTCTTGCTCTTTTTTAATCACCTCCTTAAGGGCTTGTTTTTCTCTGGGAGACATATCTCCATTAGCAGGTGATGTATTATCCTTGAATAGCATAAAAAATGCATTGTTAAAACTGAGATAACGTAGCAAATAATTAAAATGACACAATAGTAAGAAAACAAGAGATTGTTTTATTTCTGCTAAGACTGTCGTGTGGCATAGAATGATTCTGTACTCGCTTTTCACATTGAGTGAAATTATTTTAAAAGTTAATTAAAGGTGTGTTGGTAATAACATGAAATATACTAAACGTTCACAAAACATTGACTACTACAACAATAACATGAAAAATACTATAACATTCACAAAATGTTGACAGCCACAACAAAACCAGTCATTTCAAATTTGTTGTAACATTTTTAATCACATAGTACATTTGTGAGACAACATGACAAGTTCAAATGTAACAAACTGATTTTTTTTTTTTTGGGCACAGTAATAGATTTCCGGTTTATATCCGAGTCAATGAAGTCACCTTAAAAAGGCATATTCTGTGAATAAGAAATATAAAGGTGACTTCTTGGACCTCGTGCACAAAGATGTTTACTTATCTGACATATACAATAACGCAAGAGAAACAAAATCAGAAACAACTAAGCCATCCAAATAATGATGACATCATGCATTCGTCTGGCCTACCCCCCCCCCCAAAATAGATTTGCGGCCAATGCTCTGCATGTGTCTATTCTGAGCTTTCTTTTCAACATCTGCACTGCTGCCCTCCTTGTTCCCAGTTCATTAGATGTTTCTTAGCCTTCACCCTCTTTTTTTTCTTGTGGGTTACAGTCATGTGGTTATATTGCAACACTAGTTCTATGTGCAGTATCACTCTTTCCCAATCTCTAACTGGTTATATTATTGGGCTTATCCACCCAAGTTCTACTCTCTTCCCAATCTCTAACTGGTTATATTACTGGGCTTATCCACCCCAGTTCTACTCTTCCCAATCTCTAACTGGTTATATTACTGGGCTTATCCACCCCAGTTCTACTCTTCCCAATCTCTAACTGGTTATATTACTGGGCTTATCCACCCCAGTTCTACTCTTCACAATCTCTAACTGGTTATATTACTGGACCCATCCACCCCAGTTCTACTCTTCCCAATCTCTAACTGGTTATATTACTGGGCTTATCCACCCCAGTTCTACTCTTCCCAATCTCTAACTGGTTAGATTACTGGGCTTATCCACCCCAGTTCTACTCTTCACAATCTCTAACTGGTTATATTACTGGACCCATCCACCCCAGTTCTACTCTTCCCAATCTCTAACTGGTTATATTACTGGGCTTATCCACCCCAGTTCTACTCTTCCCAATCTCTAACTGGTTATATTACTGGGCTTATCCACCCCAGTTCTACTCTTCCCAATCTCTAACTGGTTATATTACTGGGCTTATCCACCCCAGTTCTACTCTTCCCAATCTCTAACTGGTTATATTACTGGACCCATCCACCCCAGTTCTACTCTTCCCAATCTCTAACTGGTTATATTACTGGGCTTATCCACCCCAGTTCTACTCTTCCCAATCTCTAACTGGTTATATTACTGGGCTTATCCACTCCAATTATAATGCTAATCAGTCAGCAGAAATTTAAGGTAGGTACCTGGATAAAATAAAGCATATGTATTTGTAGTATATGTATTTGTAAATATAATTTACTATATGTATTTGTACCACTGGATACAAGACAATGAACAGATTTGTAATGACTTGACATAAGACAAACTAACCCAATTGTAATCACAGAATATAAGACAGTTACAAAATGTTATAGCAATCTACTTACATCAACTACAAGATCTTGATCACTTTTCTCTCCGTCACTATCCTGCGGATAAACAAATAGACTATTGATTTCCAACAGCAATATTATTCACAATATTTTGTGGGTTTTAAATCAAATGAGAAAATATAAGAGACTGGAGAAAACTCAATATTAATCATTTCTTATACGCTAGGCTGAAATAGTTTTATGTGAGAGCAGCAACAGATGTGTGCTGACATCTGAGCCTTGCCTGGACTCATATTTCAGCTACTTTAACATTCTAACAATATTCACTTAGATAACCCTACTATTTACATAAACAACAAAACTGAACAAGATCAACACATTGAAATGTAGATGTAAAAAAAGTGTCTAAACACAATGCACTTCTTTCTAATAAATAATAATACACATGCTTCAACAAAAAATTAAAAATAATTAGCTGTGTTATTTTCCTTTATCAACCTTACAAAAATACTTGCTACCTTCATAGAATTATACACTTCGGTAAATCAATAAATCTACTAATAATGACATTAATGAGTAAACAAGAAAATTAATAATTAACTAGCTTTCTAGGAATGAAGTAGCAGAGATACATGATCACCAAATCCAGATGAGGTGAAGTTTCCCTAACTTGTGACAAGAACTAGCAGAATTCTAAAAATGTTGCATATGAAGAGTATCAAGTAAGGTTCTAAAAAACATGAACTCTTTGTGATACATATAATAAAGATAGCATTGAAGTTAAGTGGTTCTAATGGAGCAGGTTTAGAAAACAAGACAAACTTATCTAAAGAGTTATCACAGAAAAGTTCACAACTCAAGCACCACTTACTGCTGCCTTTTCTTCAGCTCTCCTCTTCTTTAATTGCTCACTAACTTCTGGAGTTCTACTTCGGTGTCTGTACTTGTCTAATGGAGAAGCAGAACGTCTCTGAAAGATTAAAGACACGCATGTCATCGAGGGAAGTCTACATAGTACAGGAAAGCAACGCAGGATAAAAAGGAAACCATTATTTTAGGCACAAGTAACCACACAATAAAAAACCATTCAGAAATAAAACTATTTCTACAACTATTTTCCACAATGTGGCACACAATGATGACAGCCCCTCAATAAATCATCTTTGAGAAAGATGGACAGTTGTCAAAGATCAGACTTCTAAGAACCAAAATTCTCAACCTCTCCGTCCTCACAGTTCCCACTAAAGTTCATTCTAATGTTTACACCTGTTTTTTTATTTATAAAAAAAAAAGCGATAAATGAACCAGTGGAGTAAGCAACTGTGATCAATTGAATTAGCTGACCGCACACCTTCTCTATACCCCATCTAGACCACCTCCTGCAGAGTTAAACGTCCAGGCTTAGAAAGACATTATGTGAGCTTCGGTCCCTTACTTTCGTTGTTCTTTCCATGCTTAGCTATATTTGCCACCACCTGAACCAAAATATATTTATTAACTTCAACATTGTCTAAAATTAGGACTTCTTTTCCAAACAGGCAATCTTTCACTAAAAGCATTTGAAGCTTGTAAAGAACCCATGAAGAGCAAACAGCTTTCCAAGTGTCTCCTCAGGTTAGATACTTGTGATGAATCAAGCACTCGAGAAACAGTTACAAGTATACTGGATGATTCTTGGGATGTGTATATTAAGCCAATCACAATGAGAGACGTGCACTTGTTTTACAAGGAAGAGAATTGTCTGGGTCAAAACTAAAAATATCTTTCATCAAAAGACCACAACAAATAATAATTCTAATTAAAACACACAGGCAAGAGTTTAGACAAACCAGGAGAACAATTCAATCTCATTTTATTTTAATGGCAATCTTTCTAAGTGAGCAAATGTAGTTGGTTCAGGGTTCTATCAGACTCATTTCCATTTCACCAGTGATACACATAAATTGTATTTCTCAACAACAACAAAAAATAAACAAATTAGAGCAGCAACTATTTTAGTTGTATAAAAGTGCCACACTGTTAATTATGTGATTATAAATAACAAAAATATCACTAAATCCCTGGAATAAGAAAAAATTTGCAACTAGAAATGTTCTTTAACTTGAATTAGAAAGGTTGCTTTAACATGCACTGCACCCTAATGTGGTCAGGTGAAATATGATATGTATGATATGAGCTATTTAACCTATGAACCTTGTGTAAGATCTGTGAACCCTGTGCTCATGGTAGACTCAACCATGTCAAACAGCTAGCTGGGAGAAGTGTTAGACTAAATAATGGCACAACTTATCTAGGATAGGAGTTAATAACCCAAACCCACCTAGAGTAGTGACCACAGCACAACACCAAACTGATAAAAAGCAAACAGTTGCAATCATTTGCTCCCCATGGAGTTGAATAAAAGTTACAAACACAAATAAAGTCATGCTGACTCATATAATGTACTTTACAAGTTTGTCACTATTAAAAGTTACAAATACAAGACATACTGACTGATAAGATGCACTTACATGTTTGTCATTACTAAAAGTTGCAAACACAGATACAAGACATACTGACTGATAAGATGCACTTACATGTTTGTCATCGTTTCCTGAAATTCAACAATTGTAAAAATGTTATGACCTTATTCTCACTGCACGTCAAAACTATACATTATAGACAAATTGTGAACAGTTCACCACTCTGCTTGTTCCGGCAGATAAAAAAGCACAAGATTAATCATGTTAGAAATATTTGTATTCAAATATAAAATGACTAAATCATAGATGCCAACTTGTACAAGCTCATTGTAAATTGCACAAATGTACAGGATTTTATTTCTAATGCATAAATTTTAAATATTCAAAATAGTTGTAGAGCATTTTTCTAGGCTCCTTTTGGTCCCATAAGAAGTATAAGACCATCACTTGTACCTTCCCACATTACAGACGTCTATAACAAATCACTAACGTATGCTATCAATGGGACGGTTTCTGTACAAATCCATACTATAATATATGATGAGGTTGTTGGCAATATGTACAACCTTCTTCTGTGACTTTTTATGAAATATATAGAAGATATTAGTTGCCCAATTCTCTCTCGCCAGGTAACAAGTGAGTGATTTATCCACTATTTGGTTATCTCTTCCTAGTAATACATTTCTTACAGTAATTTAAAAAATGGCCAGTTTCTTTTCATTACATAAAGCAGTTGGAAGACAAACAAATAACCTATTCACATTACAAATTTCCAGAAGTGAACCATTCATTAATGATATTATTAAGAGTCTGAATATCATTAAATGTTGACTACTGAAATACTAGTACTCAATCAGATATATCAATGTCTATTGTCAGGTAACCAGAAGCTATCCTTTTATACAGAAAATCCATCTGGTTGGCCCTTAGGACTCTTCTTTGGCTTGACTTTCAACGCACATTTAAACATTAGTAATAAGTTTTATTAGTTAGTGTGTGCTTATTTGCCTTCTTGCAGCTTGCTATGTATGGGGAAAAATCAGTTCTGGAGGTGTCCAGCCTCCAGGCTTTTTACCTGTAGATATTTAGTCTACCCAGCAATATATGACCTGCAATCTGCCTTTAGCCATGTTGGTAACAGCTAAGCTGTCATTGTGCAAGGTCTTCCTACAGGGCACTTTCAACCATCATCTCCAGTTACTTGCTTATTAAGGCATATATATTTCTATCCATGTGTCACACATACACCTCTTTACCCTCACCCACAGCTAATTAACCTATACAGGTGTGGACTTCCCCCCCCCTCACAGCTAATTAACCTATACAGGTGTGGACCCCCCCCTCACAGCTAATTTACCTATACAGGTGTGGACTCTTCCCCCCCCACAGCTAATTAACCTTTACAGGTGTGGACTTTTCCCTCTCAGCCAAAGCTAATTAACCTATACAGGTGCGGACTTTACCCCTCTCTAGTAAGGTTGGTATAGATCTGTGTACAGGGTTTCATTTGGTACAAGTTGACATGTATGTTCAATTACGTTGAATATAACAAACACTACACACAAGCACGAGATGGTTAAGCCCTATGGTTTCCACACAATTGAAGCCAACGTTCACAATATCATATTGACTTTTAAATATATTTTTTGGCTTATTGTGTCAAAAAAATTATGTCTAATTAAGCACAGATTGCTACAAAGTCTGAGAATTTCTGAGAAACTGTCAGCTGACAGGTATTGGTTACATAAAGTTTCATGTCCTTACCCTTGTCTTCTTGTTTCAGAGTGCTAAGACCGTGTGGCATGGGGAAAACCCCTTGTGTGAAGCCCAGAAAGCCTGACCCGCTCGATACTGGGGGAATTGGGGGCTGAAGCCCCGCTGGATGTGGAGTGAGGGGTATGGGAGGGGCATGGGCATGAGGCAGATGTTGGGCCTGCATCTGTTGCTGAAAAAATGAGATAATAATAGTAACTGTACCAGTTATACTGTCAACATTTCCTGGTAAAATCACAGATCATGTATGTACTTCTATTATTGCTTCACTGATAAATGACATGTGTTGATTTGTTATAGTTTCCTGATATAATCACGCTTGTGATGGCTACCTTATACTATACAATCACACATGATGTGACACAGTGCTAGCCACTGGTGGTACATGTTATAAAACCCAGTTGCAGATGTCAAAACATCAGGTGGTTTGTCACGATATCTGACCATTTTAGCTTTATTAAGACATATAAAGTATTAACACCTTGATTTTGTTTTCTAATGGCATAGAGAAATAAAAGAACGAACCGGCTTGTGATTTAAAAATGTATTTAGAACTGCCACAAGATGCACTCATAAATCCTAGTTCAAACTAGTAATATGGAAAGCTGCATCAAATGCCTTGTATCTCGAATAATCTAACATCCATCTTCTTAACGTTTTTAATGAAAAAGATAGACAAATACCTTGCAACTGCATGTCCATTAAAACAAATAGAAACTGGATGTTAGTTGTTTCTGTGTGTTCTATTGAAAAATAGTGACACATACTACTTATCTCTACCTTTCTTTAAAGACTTTTAGGATCTGCTATACAAGCACTCGTCATTTGCTGCATTATGTGGTGGGTATATTTACAAAATAACTTTGAATATATTGAGCTACAACTTCAAATATATGCTTCTGTATCTTCTAGCACAATGTCTACATTTCAATATATGCATCTACACGAAGTAAACGATAAAGGATTGGCATGGTATGTTAAATTCACCAATGCAGACGTATTAGAAAGAGCCAATCAAACACCAGTAACCGGAGGTGAGGTGAAGATACTGACTGACAGTTGGCAGAACACACATTAAGGAAAAGAGCTGATACTGTTACAAGGCTGTTCTGTTATGATTTACCATCAAATACTGAAATTGTTGTACACAGGAAATGTTGGATTAGCTTTTCAACATGGAATGACAGCTTGGACAATAGTAAAAAAAAAAATTCAAATTAGAAGAAACAGTCAAAATTACAATCAGGCAGAAAGAATTATTAAAAGAGCTATGAAATCAACACCAAGGACTTACAGAAAGAACTACATAGTACCACAACAGGCAGAAAAATTCAAATAGTCCCAAATCATCCAATAAATAAAAATGTCGAAAGGAAATGGCCCAGGCTACAAAGAAGAGGTTCTGCTAAAAAAAAGAGCAAAAGCACTAGGCCAGATCTTAGTCTCTAATAAAAAGTAGCACATTTCCACCATGGAAGAGAATGCGATTCCCATAGCTCATAGACAACATACATAGTGATGAAATAAGGCATCCAAACCATGGGAGAAAGAAAGAAACTTACAATTTGGGTATATTTTCAACTAGAATTTTTAAATTTTGTTTGGGCAGCAGCCGTCAAGCCTACTCTTTTTGATTTCTAACTGCCATGGCAGTCCGATCTCACTATCCAGAGATCAGGGGAATTTTTACCAGAAGATCCACATGAAAAAAATATCTGTCTCCATCGTGATTCAAACCCGAGACCTCTGTCCCCAAAGGCGGACACCTTAGCCTAAACCACTGAGCCTAAATTAAATAACACTGGAATATTCTCAAAGGTCTTCAGAACCGAAGCACTAAGAACAGATGCAGCTAATGCGGAAAACAAGAATTGTGCCAGAGACAAGATAGTTTTCCTTATATAGTGCCTATCAGTCATAATGGCCCTTAGAAACCATAAAACCTATGGATTTGACATGGACACTCATGAAAGCCAGCTTAAAATTAAAACAGTGAAAAGTCAGTACTCCTGCACACTGAAGATAGAGCTGTATCTGAAGAAATTAAAACAATGATCAGAAGAAACTTCAAAGATAAATGGCACAGAAAACACCAAGAAACTGATACAGCAGAGATATATTACTCATTGCCAAGAAGAGATCAAGTGACGATATTCAGACTGCCAACAGCCACTGCAGACTGAAAAATCATCTGTTCAACAAAGTAAAAATTGGGCACACAGACATATGCGGAAAACAAAGTTTAATGGAACATGTTCTGCATGTCTGCCTGCTCCACCAGTGCAGCAAAGTGACAACATGGTCCTTTCCAACCCAAATGCGAGATAAACTTTATGGCAACAAGAGAAGCCTGATAAAGAAGGCCAAGTTTATGAGGGAGATAGATGTGATTATCTGAGAGCAAACGCAGTAGTAGAAGACAGACGTTAAAATATAAAGAAGACATGAGACAACTAGAACCAAAGGTGCATGACAGGAGATGTGTATTTATTGAAAGTGTGCTTGCAGTGAGCTGAAAGATTTGGATGATAATGTGTGCACACCCCCAAGCCAATGAACAAATGACATAAAATCTGGTTTCAGCAAGGACCAGTTGTAAACACTGACTCTAAAACTGGAGGTACAACTGATCTACAGTTTGAGACTTACAATACATTAGTCAGTTTTATGGTGAGATGAGCTAGGCCCATGTACATGACAAAAATAACTTTCTTCTTGTTTCCATTTTGGTTCTTCTAAAGCATAGGACCACCCTTGCAATTATTTCCTAATGGATTCCTGCACTGGTGGTTTCTGTAGCAAGTTGTTTCAAACTATAGGCCCTGCTCAGCTTCACTGCCTCAAACTATAGGCCCTGCTCAGTTTCACTGGCTCAAACGATAGGCCCTGCTCAGTTTCACTGGCTCAAACTATAGGCCCTGCTCAGTTTCACTGGCTGAAACTATAGGCCCTGCTCAGTTTCACTGCCTCAAACTATAGGCCCTGCTCAGTTTCACTGTTTCAAACTATAGGCTCTGCTCAGTTTCACTGCCTCAAACTATAGGCCCTGCTCAGTTTCACTGCCTCAAACTATAGGCCCTGCTCAGTTTCACTGCCTCAAACTATAGGCCCTGCTCAGTTTCACTGCCTCAAACTATAGGCCCTGCTCAGTTTCATTGGCCTTGAACAAGACCAATGGTTTTCACATATCTTCACAATGAATTTAAATAAATACGTTTTCCAGAAACATGCCTAAATCACTTTTACTGTACCAGGGGTTTGGGGAGATACTGCCCCCAGGGATTCAACAATAAATACAAGCTCTGTTGAAAATCGAAGTGGGGTAATCTACATCACAAGAGCCAGCTAGCAATATTGTGGAGGTGAATTGATTTGGTTAGTTATGAGCCTTCTGTGAGTTCACCACCTTTTTGTTGTCATTTCCACCTGGTTCCAGCAATTACAACGCTACTGTGATCCCCTCTGCATCCCCCTCCCCGGTCGAACGTCCCAAACCCATTACACGCCGAGCAGCTTTGTCACGCCATGTAAACAGTTCAGGGCATAAAATGAACTACATTAGTGTTTACAAGTAGATACAACAACAAGGTAACGAATGATGAACTCTGGGAGAAAAGTGAAATACAGACAAACAAAAGAATGTTTCCTATAAGCAGGTAATTCATGGACAGAAGCAGGGCCTGGATGAAAATCAGTAATCCCTCTAGGGTACAGGAATCATGGCATTGCATACTGGCACGTCAAAATCACGTAATGTGGAGTAGATGTCTGGGGTTTCAAAGAAAACTCTTGAACCCAAAACTCCAAGTGTGATTCAGGGAGAAAAGAGCGGAGAACTCGTTTCCCCGAGATCTGAAGTAGAATAAAAGCAGCGTCGCTGTTTAGACGCATCACACAGGGAGTGACGATCATTTGTCTGTTAGTTGCAGCTGAAGCATAGGGCCACCTTTCATAGGAAGCCTACATATGAGTATTTGCCAACCAGACAGACCTTCCACAAGCCTATACAAGTTATGCTTCAGTGAATAGAGGGCACATGAAAAAGAAAAAGAGACTATGTATTTTTCATAAAATCCCATAGACACTGTGTGGTCCAGCAGAAAAACGAACGAGACAAAAGAGGAGACAACGAGATTATGTGGCGAACCCAGATGGGATAGCATCCATGGAAGGGAATAGATAAGTTGGGTAAGGGACAAGAGATATAACAGAACAATCAAAGTTCTTCAAGTGCCATGCAGACCGACTGGCATATTTGTACCCTTGTCATATGCCAGTAGTTCCCAGACTGTGGGTCTACATCCAGTCAACGATACTTTGTCTATTGCTAACTGTCATCACTCGAACATTAAGTTGACATGTAATGTTCACTGAACCGGAATTTAGGAACCACTGATACATTGTTCACATGCCCTAAATCTCCTTTTCTGTCCTGTTTCTGTTAATTGTGTATGTTGTCATATGTCCTAAATACCTCCAACACACCAACTACACTGATTGAATATCATTCATGTCATTCTTCTAGAATCGCTGGCTTCTCAGTACATCCTCATTATCCATGTGACTGTCCATCAGATGAAACTTATCCTACTCTATATATAGCCCCAGAAAGTCACAAAGAAGACACTGCTGTCAATGATTAAGTGTAAGGAAATGCATTGGATTATATCTCTGCCTTTTCTCAGGTGGGGGACCAGTTACCTACCTTTACTAAAATAGGTACCCAAACGGCAGACAGAGCTTGTCTGGAACCAAGACATTTAACTGTATAGACTTGCTGTCTGAACAGCTGGAGCAGTTCGGCAGCCCTAAAAGTATTTCCTGTCATAGTCCCAACAGAACAATAGTCACAGCACACACAGACTGACAGTCACAGCCCACGCAGATTGATACCATTACAGCCCACACAGACTGACACCACCACAGCCCACACATATCATATAGCATTACGTGTATAAAACCCTGGAACTAAGCTAGCAAATGTAAAGAGGACATACACATCTTACGTGCAGATGAGAATAGGTAAAAACACATAATGATAATACTGAGACCTATTAGTACTACAATGATCTGGAACATTTCAAAGACGACGGCAGTGTCTTCTACCATCAACGAACTAGCCAACACAGGCATGCCTCAGGTTGCTACTAACTACAGGCTCGATATCCTGCCAAATACAAATGAAGTCATGAAAGTTAACAGAGTAATGCCCAGCGGCAAAGTCCATTGGTCAGTTGATATTTCTTCTGAGATTTACAAAGCTGGAGGTCCCATGCTGCTACACAAGCTAAATTACCCCTTTCTCTTAATTTATGATGCAGGTCACATACAGCAAGAACTGAATAAACCACTAGTGTCCGCATGTACAAGTGCAATAGTCAATCTTGTGATAATCAGAGGGAAAGCTTCCTCCTGTCAATCGCTGGACAAATTCTGGCTCAGGACTTGCTCAACCACTAAACATATCTCAAGCAGGAGCTACTCCCAGAGAATCAGTGGTTTCTGAGCTGGTTGCGGGCAGGAGCTACTCCCAGAGAATCAGTTTTTTCCGATATGGTCGAGGGCAGGAGCTACTCCCAGAGAATCAGTGGTTTCCGAGCTGGTCGCGGGCAGGAGCTACTCCCAGAGAATCAGTGGTTTCCGAGCTGGTCGTGGGCAGGAGCTACTCCCAGAGAATCAGTGGTTTCCAAGATGGTCGAGGGCAGGAGCTACTCCCAGAGAATCAGTGGTTTCCGAGCTGGTCATTGGAAGGATGTAATTATATTTGTTGATTGTCAATCCAGAAAAAACGCCAGGAAACGCCAGGAATTTCTGCAACTTTGTTGACCAGCCAAGGCCTTTAATAGTGTCAACAGGGACGGAATCTTGCAAATCATTGTCCCACTTTTACCAAGTTCAGTTTCACACTAAATCTTGACTTGACAACGTCCCTCCTCTTTTACCAAGTTCAGTTTCACACTAAATCTTGACTTGACTCAGTCCCACACTAAATCTTGACTTGACTCAGTCCCACACTAAATCTTGACTTGACTCAGTCCCACACTAAATCTTGACTTGACTCAGTCCCACACTAAATCTTGACTTGACAACGTCCCTCCTCTTTTACCATGGTCAGTTTGACACTAAATCTTGACTTGACCCACTGACACTAAATCTTGACTTGACCCACTTCTACCCTGCTGTGTGGAGATTTTCTAGTTTATGTGCCAGCCTAACCCTCCTTAATGATCTCTTAAAACCATGCTTATCAGATTACAGTGTTACTATTCTTAGTGTTCTTTTCCAACATGGTAAAACAAGTTTGATCACACTAAATCATTGGTGATAATTTCCTTACGAGATTGTCTACATTATCAATGAGCGAAATAATCATGTCTACTAACACCAATGGATGGATGTAAATCTTGCATAAATAAATAAACTAATGGGAAATCAACCAGTGCCCATTCTATAACGGTAAAAAAAAGTCCTCTTCGTTTGTTCTCAATCTCCCGCTACCAAGCCATGAAAAGGGCTTTGCAAGTGCCAGGATGTTGTCCTTAGCCAGTCTGCTTTATTATCCAGGATCAGGTATGGGAATGTAAAAAGGTGTTGGCAGCTCTGGTCCACTGGCCATGACGCTAGCAGTCAGTATGGGTGCTTATGCACTGCTCAGCATCTTGAACCCGGTTAATAAGTAACAACAGGTAGATATTACAACTAAACATGACCATTTGTGACAAAACACAAACAAAGACAAAATTAGCTAACGAAGTGAAGTGTTCTGTTAGAAATGATGGTAGCTGAAATTAACAGACAAGTGTTCTATAAGAGATGATGGTAGCTGAAATTAATAGACAAGTGTTCTATAAGAGATGATGGTAGCTGAAATTAACAGACAAGTGTTCTATAAGAGATGGTGGTAGCTGAAATTAATAGACAAGTGTTCTATAAGAGATGATGGTAGCTGAAATTAACAGACAAGTGTTCTATAAGAGATGGTGGTAGCTGAAATTAAGAGACAAGTGTTCTATAAGAGATGGTGGTAGCTGAAATTAAGAGATAAGTGTTATATAAGAGATGATGGTAGCTGAAATTAACAGACAAGTGTTTTATAAGAAATGATGGTAGCTGAAATTAACAGACAAGTGTTCTATAAGAGATGATGGTAGCTGAAATTAACAGACAAGTGTTTTATAAGAAATGATGGTAGCTGAAATTAAGAGACAAAAGAAAATGTGGAGTATATGGCAGGGTATGACGGCCAGTTTATGGGACCAATAATGCAGCACAATGATGTCAGCCCTAGTGGCTGGCAGATAGCATCATGATAAGCGAACCTGTGCTGACCAAGACCTCCAAGAGTCTGTCGGCCCTAGAAATATGCTGCATTAGTGTAGTCTGGCGAAGAGAATGATGGCAGTGGGAAGGCAAACCAGGTATAAAAAAAAACAGGCAGCTGAAACCTGGTGTATTGGACCAACAGTCGCAGATATCACAGCCTTCTTGTAAACTACCACACAACCTCCTTTTCGTGGTAAATGACGAGTACAGATTTTGATTGGGGTGAGAGAAAGAGAGAAGAACAAACCATAAGCCGCATTTAGACACCACACGCACAATAAAGATATATTCCCAGATTCTGCTGTTTCTTTAAGATGATTATCATTAACTAGGCTCGTCAAATCAAACAGAATATCACGGCCCCTGAATACCAACCCTTTATTCCTGCAGCAGGGAGAGAAGAGAAACAGACAAGAGACGCAGGTAACAAACAAATAACTATCAGGAAATTCGTGTGTACAAAAGTAGACTAAAAGATTCTCAGTGCTCCACGGCACACCTTTTCCTCTTCTCAACCTAGCAGCTCTGTATTTTAAATTTCGTTTTTATCAAGCTTGTCTACGAAATTGCAAAAGAAGAGCTCTTGACGTCAGTTGAACAATATTTAGACTAGTCACAAGAATGCTAATCTTTTCCTCTTTTCTTCTCAGTTGAAATCTCTCTTTTGCTGACACCTGCTCTTCGTTTATAAAACAAAGGCACACTGGCAGCACGAACCAGCGTTGGTCTGATATCTCATACAGAATGTATCCTTCCCACCCAAGATTTGTGTACAACTTGACTTTCCATTCATCTGGCTGGTCTCGTACTTGTGTCCTGGTCTCCAAGGTTCATAAGCATTTTTTTTTAAAATGGGATATTCTGGCGATGCCCAGAATATGGAGACGAGCAATATATGACCACCTTTCTCTCTAAACACACTGCTGGTACCTTGCGCGGGCGCGAGAGAGAGAGGGGACGGGGGCCTAGCCACCAAAGTCCCTAGCCCCCGTGAACGAAAGATCCAGCGACCTCTGACCTTTCTGGTTGTGAGTGTATACCTGTGTGGGGAGGGGAGGGGGAATGAGTGTGTGTTGTGGGGGGGGGGGGAGAAGAGAGTGTGTGAGACATGTTGGCTCTTGTTATGCTGCTGGATAAACTGTTGAATTGTATGCCTGTATTGTTTACAAAACGAATAGTGGGATACCGACCGAATTTTGCACGATGCCTAATTCAATGAGTACCCTGACGTTTGTGCAATGTTCTGTCTGCTAGGGAGAAGCAAACCTCCAGGTAAAACATGGCTTGATATTTCTCCTAAAATGTACCAGACAAGCGATAACAAGCCCTCATAATTATGCCAATAATTAGGCTGTGTCTTTTTGCTTATTACAGATCTTCATAAGCGGTAGCGGGACGAGAGTCAAAGTTGTCTTCCCATAGTCCGGCCTACTCAACCCCCGTTCATGTGATCAGATATAATTAAAATATCGTCAATATGGACGCTGGCTCCGGTCACGTTCTTATAATACTTTTTTTTTAAAGTAAAAGATACGAGGCTACGCTTTGACACGTTTCAGGAATGACTTTTATAAAGGAGAAAATGGCGTTACTTTGGGGGCTAATACAGTATTGGACGTGTTGGTACACTGAGAAACGAAAATGTTCACATCTGCAAAGGTCAACGTTTTCCTTTCCACGTGGGAGGTTGCTAGGAGCAGCGTGTAGGTTTGCTAGGGCCGTGTACGGAGAAAGAAGGTAAGATGATTGCTTACTTCTTCCCGGCTAAGGTATCCGTGTTGACCCTCTAGTCTATCCGATTGTAAATGGGTACCCTAGTAGTTAGCGAAGGCAAGGTAGAACCCAAACTAATGTGAGAATTCAGCAAATGAGTTCTCTACTAACACGGCATCCCTGATGACACTTGTTTCGCCTTCAATCACATGACCAACGACACCCCAGCTGTGCTCGGTCAAATGGTGCCAGCAATTCTGGACATTCCTGCCCCTGGCATTTCATCTCACCCCCCCCCCCCCCATTAGATTTAGCCATTATTTACTGTCCTCCCTCTAACTCCCGTGTTTACTGTCCTCCCTCTAGCTCATGTGTTTACTGTCCTCCCTCTCACTCCCGTGTTTACTGTCCTCCCTCTAACTCCCGTGTTTACTGTCCTCCCTCTCACTCCCGTGTTTACTGTCCTCCCTCAAACTCCCGTGTTTACTGTCCTCCCTCTCACTCCCGTGTTTACTGTCCTCCCTCTCACTCCCGTGTTTACTGTCCTCCCTCTAGCTCATGTGTTTACTGTTCTCCCTCTCACTCCCGTGTTTACTGTCCTCCCTCTCACTCCCGTGTTTACTGTCCTCCCTCTAACTCCCGTGTTTACTGTCCTCCCTCAAACTCCCGTGTTTACTGTCCTCCCTCTAACTCCCGTGTTTACTGTCCTCCCTCAAACTCCCGTGTTTACTGTCCTCCCTCTCACTCCCGTGTTTACTGTTCTCCCTCTAACTCCCGTGTTTACTGTCCTCCCTCAAACTCCCGTGTTTACTGTCCTCCCTCTAACTCCCGTGTTTACTGTCCTCCCTCTCACTCCCGTGTTTACTGTCCTCCCTCTAACTCCCGTGTTTACTGTCCTCCCTCTCACTCCCGTGTTTACTGTCCTCCCTCTCACTCCCGTGTTTACTGTCCTCCCTCTAACTCCCGTGTTTACTGTCCTCCCTCAAACTCCCGTGTTTACTGTTCTCCCTATAACTCTTGTATCGATATCACCTTTTCAATAGTATGGTGACGAGGTTAGTCCCGGCTAGCAGGCTGTATGGGGGCTAGCAGGCTGTATGGGGGCTAGCAGGCTGTATGGGGTTAGCAGGCTGTATGGGGTTAGCAGGCTATATGGGGTTAGCAGGCTGTATGGGGGCTAGCAGGCTGTATGGGGGCTAGCAGGCTGTATGGGGGCTAGCATGCTGTATGGGGTTAAGAGGCTTATGGGGGCCAGCAGGATGTATGGGGTTAGCAGGCTGTATGGGGGCTAGCAGGCTGTATGGGGGCTAGCAGGCTGTATGGGGTTAGCAGGCTGTATGGGGGTTAGCAGGCTGTATGGGGGTTAGCAGGCTGTATGGGGGTTAGCAGGCTATATGGGGCGCATTAGCCATTTGGAAATAGAAATTGGTCAACCAACTGAACGTAAGAGCGGTTTAGCGAGAAGTCACCCTAGGCCCAGAGTGAGCAGTAAGTAGCCTATGTCATGCCTGCAAGCCGTTTTCCAGGTTAGAAGTTCAGGCCGAGAATAGAAGACACCAGCTTGAAATGCCGGGACTACAAGGGTAATGTTTTGTTGTTTCAGGAGATAAGCATTTGGAAGAAATCTGGCGTTCTGCTACCATTAATGACATTCCCATGCCAGTGACCGTCTTTCACACGTCCAATACTCCTCGTGTCTCATAAAATCCTTCACACAACGATTCTTCCATTTTGCACATAAAAACGTAAAATATAGCAAAGAGCTGACACACAACATTAAATAAAATTGTTTTTCTCAAAATGGAAGAAAGCACGTTGCTAACTATATATAAAAAGAGACATACCAAACCTCCACTGTTATACATTTTTTCCCCCTCCATTTATTTGGGAGGAAAAAACGACAAGAGCCATGAAGTAGGTATGAAACTAGAGGACAAGAGACATGAAATAGAGATGAAACTAGGCAGAACCTGAGACTAGTACATACCCCAATAATTGCGTTGAGTTCCTGCATGGTGACTTGTTTTGCCCTCTCCACAGCTGCGGCCACTTGTTGTTGGTGCTGGAAAAAGGAAGGGTAGGGGAAAAACTATCGTGAGAACAAGCAAAGTGTTATAAATATGTACACGAGTAACAAGAGCCAGGGCAAAGATTATCAGGGCAAAGATTATCAGACGAATAAATGGAGATAATAAAGGCAGGACGTATAAGTAGCACACTGGAGCGACCAAGTCAGTGTGACTCTAGCAAAGAACTAACATAATTGCTGGGGTGCTCGATAGCGAAAAAAAATTTCTTTGATGAAGCATTATCGTCTGACATCCACACTTTCTTTCAGAAATATATAGAACTCCACACAAACGTGGCAGACATCGCGTCCAAACTGGTTTCTATATGGCCGCTTGTTCTGCTTGACCAAACGACCTACTCATCATTGTCTGCTCGTTTCTTCCGAAATCCTTTCTGGCTCGTTTCTATTTCACTTGTTTCTCCAATATACTGCGCTTGTTGGTCTCATTTACTTTTCGTCCAATTTTCATGCTTCTTTTGTTTTGCTGATCTATTACTTTCGTTTCATCTACTTTTCTTTATCTGGGCAATTTTTGTTTCTCTAATCTACTTCAATTCATGTTGATCTACTTCTCTTGTTTCTTTCATCTGCTTCTCTCGTGTTGCTGTCTACTTCTCTTGTTTCTTTCATCTGCTTCTCTCGTGTTGGTGTACTTCTCTTGTTGCTTTCATCTGCTTCTCTCATGTTGCTGTCTACTTCTCTCGTGTTGCTGGTTTACTTCTCTCGTGTTGCTGGTTTACTTCTCTCGTGTTGCTGTTTTACTTCTCTCGTGTTGCTGGTCTACTCCTCTCGTGTTGCTGTCTGCTTCTCTCGTGTTGCTGGTTTACTTCTCTCGTGTTGCTGTTTTACTTCTCTCGTGTTGCTGGTCTACTCCTCTCGTGTTGCTGTCTGCTTCTCTCATGTTGCTGGTTTATTTCTCTCATGTTGCTGGTCTACTCCTCTCGTGGTTGCTGGTTTACTTCTCTCATGTTGCTGTTTACTTCTCTCATGTTGCTGTTTACTTCTCTCATGTTGCTGTCTGCTTCTCTCATGTTGCTGTCTGCTTCTCTCATGTTGCTGGTTTACTCCTCTCGTGGTTGCTGGTTTACTTCTCTCATGTTGCTGTTTACTTCTCTCATGTTGCTGTTTACTTCTCTCATGTTGCTGTTTACTTCTCTCATGTTGCTGGTCTACTTCTCTCATGTTGCTGGTCTACTCCTCTCGTGGTTGCTGGTTTACTTCTCTCATGTTGCTGTTTACTTCTCTCATGTTGCTGTTTACTTCTCTCATGTTGCTGTTTACTTCTCTCATGTTGCTGTCTGCTTCTCTCATGTTGCTGTCTACTTCTCTCATGTTGCTGGTTTACTTCTCTCATGTTGCTGGTTTACTTCTCTCATGTTGCTGTCTACTTCTCTCATGTTGCTGTTTACTTCTCTCATGTTGCTGTTTACTTCTCTCATGTTGCTGTTTACTTCTCTCATGTTGCTGGTCTACTTCTCTCATGTTGCTGGTCTACTCCTCTCGTGGTTGCTGGTTTACTTCTCTCATGTTGCTGTTTACTTCTCTCATGTTGCTGGTCTACTTCTCTCATGTTGCTGGTCTACTTCTCTCATGTTGCTGGTCTACTTCTCTCATGTTGCTGGTCTACTCCTCTCGTGGTTGCTGGTTTACTTCTCTCATGTTGCTGTTTACTTCTCTCATGTTGCTGTTTACTTCTCTCATGTTGCTGTTTACTTCTCTCATGTTGCTGTTTACTTCTCTCATGTTGCTGTTTACTTCTCTCATGTTGCTGTTTACTTCTCTCATGTTGCTGGTCTACTTCTCTCATGTTGCTGGTCTACTCCTCTCGTGGTTGCTGGTTTACTTCTCTCGTGTTGCTGTTTACTTCTCTCATGTTGCTGTTTACTTCTCTCATGTTGCTGTTTACTTCTCTCATGTTGCTGTTTACTTCTCTCATGTTGCTGTTTACGTCTCTCATGTTGCTGTCTGCTTCTCTCATGTTGCTGTCTACTTCTCTCATGTTGCTGGTTTACTTCTCTCATGTTGCTGTCTACTTCTCTCATGTTGCCGGTTTACTTCTCTCGTGTTGCTGGTCTACTCCTCTCGTGTTTCCGGTCTACTCCTCTCTATCTGTGCTACTCTTGTTTCCCTCATCTACTTCTCTACATTTCTCTAGCAGTTAGCTAATTCAGATATTTTCTGGCATAAGACAAGTACCGATCATATGCTGATGTGGTTTTCGTTAGCTGGAAACGTTTTGTGCTGATGTTCCTGAGATCGATTTAATTGTCACTGGATGTCTGTTGACCTTTATCCAGCTTGTGCAAGCCTCTACTGAAATCCGTGCTCTGCTCTCGCCTAATAACTGGGTAAACTCGCTCAAATTCCTCACTCAACGTTTCGCCATTTACAATTTTTATGCTTTCGCCTTATTTCTCTATTCTCCAAGGCAGTGTGCGTCCCTTTTATGTGCGGGCATGCTTCCTCCTCCATAAGGGTTTGCTTCCCCGGGGTAACGGCCTGGTGCTGTGATGGGGATCGAGCCCAGCAGTGACTATTGATAGTTTTGTTTATTATTGCCTAACTCATCATTGCGATTGTGTGTTTCCTGGAAGAAAAAGAGAAAAACAGTTTGTGCGTCTTATTGGGTCACTGACAATGATTGTTGTCTGTTTCCAATCACATAGTCACGGACACAACTCAAATACTGAAATCTATAGTAATGTATTTGATTGGATTCACAAAATGTCTGTCTATCACACCATATAGCATGCTAATAGCTTTTTTGCAAGCTGATTGTTGAGGAACTGGTTGTGCTAAAACCAGAGCTGAAATTTGTCGCCTGTCCTGATACATTACTTCATAATGGCGTTATTCTTTCCTATCTAGACCATTATCGGTCCAAATTGAGTTCACAGATAACACGTGCAATAATCAATAAGCTGAGATGACAGTCACCACTATCCATCACACCATTTCCCGATAACATGTCACCGATCAAATCTGACCAACAATGACAGAATAGTCCGATCTGCACAGCGCAGACGTTCTTTGCTGTTCAACTGACTCCTCCCACCTTTACAGAACCAACTTTGACCTCACTTAACACGACAAGTGCTTCCATATTTCTGCTTTCCTCATAGAATCTTGTAGTAACATTGGCATGACATCTCCCTACCGATAAACACCTAAGCTTCAATGGCCCACCTACAACTATTCGTGTATTTGTAGCAGACCAGAATAACAAAATCTCTCGGGCCCTGAAATCATCACAGGACAGATGGTTTGTGAAGCGATTTCATCAACCGACAAGGCCACAAAGCATGACGCGTGTTTCCTCGTACCATCATGAGGATTCACGAAGTGCCACAAGTTGGTAGGGTGGTTTCCTGCCACATGCATTTTCTTGCCTGATCATGTTTCTTCACTTAACATAGCTGGCTATGGTATGGGCATTATTGACATCCACAATCAGCTGCTGATCATTTCTTCATTGTAACGCTTTTTACATAGTCTAAATCTAACTAATACCGTTCACTAGAGATCTTGTCTGACAACACTAGATTTGTCAATACTTGCTTGTAGTTATATATTTACACTGAGTGACTAGCAAAAGATATGATCATCTCGTATATCACATCTCATGTTTTCAACACGTACGACCTACAACAATATGGTCATTTCATCACGTACGACCTACAACAATATGATCATTTCATCACGGACAACCTAAATCTATATGATCATTTCATCACGTACAACCTAAATCTATATGATCATTTCATCCCGTACAACCTAAATCTATATGATCATTTCATCACGTACAACCTAAATCTATATGATCATTTCATCACGGACAACCTAAATCTATATGATCATTTCATCACGTACAACCTAAATCTATATGATCATTTCATCACGTACAACCTAAATCTATATGGTCATTTCATCACGTACAACCTAAATCTATATGATCATTTCATCACGTACAACCTAAAACAATCATTTCCATCATTATTAAAATTCCCTAGTACTTTGAATAGGCGGTGAAGCGCGGATATAAATCTTTTTGCATTTCAAGATATTAATCTAATATAGCTCTTAGTATATGTATTCTTCTCATAACTACATGATGCTCTGACAGCTCTGGGCTTGTTCTGGTGAATGCCACTCATAGTGTCCAATATTCTGAAATTGTTCAGTATTGTTGGAATGCCACGAAATGTGTCTTGAATGTGTCCTATTCATTGAACGTTATTAAAGACTGTAAACATTCCAGTGATTCTACTACCTGACTTGCAATATCTCAGGACCTATATATATTCAAGCAGCCAATATCTTTCATTATAGAATATTTTTCAAATGTGTTCTCATAAAACTGTCCTGTAAATGTCTTTGATACATTATTGTTTCCAGATAATTTGAACTTGTTAAAGCAACCAGTTATACTTTGATCTTATTTCTTTACACAGAATTGTTTGTTTTCTTCATGCTCTCTTCTGCTCTTGAGTGATACAATCTCACTGCAAGTCACACACACAAATTCACAACACTCTATTACTATGATATGATCAGCTTTGCTGCTTAGTGAACTTGTTTGATCCTTAGCCTACACTGTCAAATCTATCCTTCAATGTCAACTATCTTATGTGATGCGTTTATGTGCTCTGTTCTATTTTAAATTTCTTATGAGGCTGGTGTTTTTTCTATGTGATCTGCTATCAGATTGTTCACTCCTCTCTGTCGGTCTTATTTTGCCTTTATGTAACCAGAGTTCATTTCTATATAATTTTGTGAATAACATATTCAATCTCATTTTTATCATTCTCTATTGAAATCCAAGTTGATAATCCTACGCCAAACACGTAGTCCAGTAAACATTATTCTTTGGTCTGCAATATGAGCAGTATCACAATGTGGGATCAGCGATAATGGAAGTTTGAGGATTCCGGCATTTCAAAAGAATAAATAGTGATGATAATAGGAGATTAAATGTGAGATCATGGGAAAAGGACAGTTATTTAATAATAAACAAGTGCACACATTTTATGCTGATAGATAAACAATAAAGTCATAGCAGTTTTTATAAGAGATTTACATAGGCAAGGCAACAGGTAAATCATGCTTGGATCAAACAGCCTTTATTCAGCATGTTTGACTGTTGTGGTTCCATGTCTACCAAATTGACTTAGTACTGGTACAAGTGCTGCACCGGGTGAACTTATTTTAGACCAGGTATTGCTGATGACCAAACTACTGATTATTGACCCCTCTGTATCCACATTTCTTTAATTTCACAGCATTTTCAAGTGTTGTTCAATAAATATAAATCTCAGACCACCAACCGGGATCAAGACGCTGAGCAGCGCATGAGCTGAAGTGGTCAGCGACCCATAGCTGACTGCTAGCGCCAGGGCCAGCGAACCAGAGCTGCCAAGACCCTTCTACATCTCCACACAGTGATCCTGGATAACAGGCTGCAGCAGGGCAGACTGGCTAAGGAGAAGGGATCGAAGAGGGAATGCTAACCCGGTGCTAAAAAAATGCTTGCTGAAGTCGGATGTGTTGGACAGAAAGGTGCAAATATCACAGTCAAGCTGTAAACCACGACACAACGCATTCCGTTCTCTGCACTACATTCTGCTACTTAAGCCCTTTCAGGGTTTGGTAGCGGGAGATTGAGAACGAACCAAGAAGACCACCAACCAGTTGTATATATAATACATATATATTTTTAGCTGTTTCTTTTATTTTCACAGCCTGTGGTGCATACTATCCTTGAGCACCATTTTTGTCTGATCTGATATAAACTTATTCATGTGAATCCCACAATTGTGTACCACTACCCGTGTCCTATAAAAGCAACTAATAAATGGTTGTTATGCATGGGGTTGCCACAGTGGTGGGTTCTTTTAAGTTATATATTCTTGCCCAGTTTCAAGAGTTCCTGGTTTTAAAAATCAGTATTGCGGAAGGGACCAAAATTAAAGAGTATTTTTTATCTCACGAATGTATACTTCTTTGTTCATTCTCACAATCTCCCACTACCAAGCTCTGAACAGGGCTTTGCAAGTAGCTAGATGCAGTTCGGACACTTTCCCAGCAACATATCTAATGATATTCAGGGAAGTGGTAGAAAGGAAGGAAAACAAAAGAAATATAACAAGAACAATAGGGCCAAAAAAAATATCAGACTTACCTCTTGAGACAGGAAAGGAATAACTTGAGCACAGATGGCATTTAAGCGCTTAGCAATCTCAGTCTGTGAACGATAAACCAGGCGTCATTGTTATCAATAGTTATATGCAGCCACCTGCTTAAGACCTGTCACAGATTGCTCATGTGCGCATATATAAATATATACATCATAAAGATGTTCACAATCTTTTCTGTCAACAGCAACCAACAATATGACGTGTAAGTTGTTTAGGAGTAGCTTATCTGTTTCACAGATGACCAATGTGTTTCTCTCCACTTGTGATGCTCCTATTCTACTGTAGGGTGTAAAGAATTGCTCTTGTTCTTCTGGATCATATATTCTAAAGTATGGGGTAACTGGTTTCATGTCTAATCCTCTATAGTAGCCTCTTTAAGACATGGCTGGCAGATTACATGGCTGGCAGATTATCGTGTACGTCAATGTTGATCCCTTTTCATCCGTTTAGCATACAGATAATCATTTGGTATTAAAGAGAAATATATTCAGCCATCATACAGTCCAGCCTGGTCTCCCCTTGCCAACAAAAACCAAATATGCTCAATATTTATTGATACGTCACATACAAGTATGAAATAGAACCTGTTAATTTGTTAACAATGATTCTGTATCACATGTTGCTACCTCATTTAAATGATGATAATGCCATAATAAGGAAACAATGTGGAACACAAAGAAGAATGCAGGTTGACATAATAAAAAAACAATGGCAAACAAGAAGAATGCATGTTGATATAAGAAAATAATGGTGAACAATAGCAAGAATGCATGTTGACATAATTAGAAAATAAAGGCGAACAAGAATGCACGTTGACCCCTTGACATGAAACATGTACACTGTTTGACGGGTGTAGTAGTGGTTTCTGTAGCAATTTCTTGTATATGACCAGGTTTCTTCATGCCGCCAGGCATGTGAAATTTGACGCTGACCGTAGTTCTTGAGCACAGAATTTGTGCAATGAAGATGTTATGTATGTGTGGAATCCTTAGCATTTCAGATCTAGACTGCGTCACATATAACACAGTTTGTGACACCATTGAGAGATAGGTCGGCCAATATTAAGACCTATTGACTATAGCAGAAACGTGCAAAACTTACAAGGTATGGGCAAGGAAACTGTGCATTGGAAGCGTAAGAGAAGTAGACAAATAAAATACATGGCAGGAAAAATTTGGGTTGAATGGGAAGGTCTATAGTAAAATAAATATCCTGGCACAAAACCGAGTTGAGTGGCGCGAACTGGTTAAAAAAAAAACTGCAGTATTGGTACCCCAGGTTACGTGACTGACGATGATGAAATGAGGAATGGACGAAAATGTGGGACAATAGTAGTAAAGGAAGACAGGCCAAAGAACTACTCAGAGCAAACAATTCCCATGATAATGGCAGCTAAAAACAATACCCGTTTAATTAAGAAACTGATTTGCTTTAGTTTAGGAATAGGCGAGGAAATGACTACAATAACATCAGTGAACATTTACTAATAGTGTCAGATACAAGCAACAAAGAATAAACCAACTATCACAACAACTGTAAGTAGAAATGATTTGTCAAAGGTTACAATATACAGCATATAGGACAAGCAAATTATATATTACCAATATTAATATAAATAACAACCGGATGACAGTTGGGAGGCCATAGATCAGGAATGTGTGCAAGAGCGACATGAAAGCACTGGAAATAGATTAAGAATACTAGGAGGATGAAGCTGTCAACCGCACTAAACGAGAACCATTTCTTGCTACTTCATCTCAAATTGGGCAAAGATAGACTATTACAACAAGCAGAGGAGAAAAGGAAACGTAGAAATGAACAAAAAAATATCACCTCCAGGGCGCATATTCAGCAATGGCTATTCGAACAACTACTACAGATATATATATATCACAAGTTAGTGACTGGAGTACCCAATGATGGTAGTTAACACATACACTGTAGATAGAGAGAAATAGTGTGGAAAATGCTATGTTACAATGACAACAGTTTATTTGGCTATTACACAACTGGGTCAGGACAAGTGTATATATTCAATATTTGTTGTGACATTTGGTTTCAGGATATTTTTTTTTAAAAATATATCTGGCCTATGTGTGTTTTGAGTGTACATGGTATGACAAGATGTGTGCTTTCAGTCACCAACACCCAATAACCAGCAAATGTATAGATATTATTATTACACCTGCGGAGAACTAACTTAACATCTATATACTGGTTTAGAAGACTGCAGAGTCTGTATACAACCAGTTTCATTTACATTGTTCTTTACATTTCTCCTGTGCTTGTGGGTGGGTGTATTTAGAAAAACTTGTTATAGTCTAATTTATCCATTCCTCTGATCATCTTATAAACCTGTATTAAGTCACCTCGAATTCTTCTCTTTTCTAGACACTGTAGGCCGGTTTTTCTCCTAACTGTAATTCTGGAATCCCACTATCAGCTTTGTTGCTCTTTTTTGTATCCTTTCCAGCATGTTTATATCCCCTCTACGATAAGGACTCCACACCTATACACAGTACAATCTAGGTATAACGCTTTATAGAGTTTGACTATCATTTCCTTACTCTTATGTTTAATATTTCTTTTTATCATACCTAACATTGCATTTGCCTTCTTCACTGCGACCTGGACTTGCTCACACACCTTACCTGTATGATCTATTATAACCCCTAGGTCCTTTTCTATCTTTCTAATATTATGTAATTATGTTCCATATTGGATCTACCCATGTGGATGGCTGTACATTTATATATTTTAAACTCCATTAACCAGCTTACAGACCATTCTAGAATTTACTCTAAATCCGACCTCAATATATCCACTTCTGCTTTAGATGAGACACTACTGCACAGTTTTGTGTCATCAGCGAATTTTGTAATCATGGATCCCATACCAATGTCCAAATTTGTTTATGTATATCAATAACAAAATTGGTCCCAAAACAGAGCCATGTGACACTCCACACCACTCAGAGTACTCTTTATTTATGCCCACTCTCTACCTTCTTACGGTTAACCAATTTTCGATCAATTTGGCAACTTCCGTATCTATTCCATGTGATTTTAACTTTCTAAATAATCTTTGATGAGGTACTCTATCAAAGGCCTTCGCAAAATTTAGATAAATAACATCTACTGACTTTCCTTTATCTATCATATTAGTAACCTCCTCCATGAATTCTAATAGATTATTAAGCACAATCTCCCTCTAGTAAACCAATGCTGACTATTTCTGATTAGATTGAACTTGTCTAAATGCATTTCAGTGTTCTCTTTGATTATTGAGTCTTAACAATTTACAGACTATGCTCGTTAAACTCACCGGTCTATAATTTGCTGGATCTGATTTTTTGAATAAGATAATCACTCCTGCATCTTTCCAATCCAGTGGAACAATCCCTTTTGCAAGTGATTGAGAACATAATATAGTCAATGGTTTTGCTATTTGGTTTCTATTTCAAACTGCAATTTTGGATGAATACCATTTTGAACTGGACATTTAACCACTTTCAACTCCTCCAATTTTTAAAAAACCATTTTCTCTGTAATACAGATTGATCTTAAACCCGCTGTATACAATGTCTCCTTGAAATATATCTATATGTTCTAGATTAGTCCTCTTTTGTGTAGACTGTGCCAAAGTGCTGATTGAATAGATTAGCTGCCTCCCTATTCTCACTTATTATTTTTCCTATGCTGTCTTTCGTTCTGTTTATTTCTAACATAAGAAAAGAAGCTTTTACTATCAGTCTTGATCCTCTGAGCAAGTTTTTTTTCTATTTTTGCTGTTTTATTCCCTTTTTGAGCTATGTTCTGCGTGTCAAAATATTAAAAATATGTTTCTTTTGATTTACCTGCCTCTATATATTTTGTCCATGCTTCATTTCTGTCTTTCAGTATGAGATTTTAATTTGCTGACAGGAAGTTGATTCACAAACCACATGTTAGTAGGTGAAGTTGTGTGAATACTACTTGTATGTGTGTCACAATCATCGTATTTTAAAGCTAGTTACCAAACTGTAAAAAATTGTTTACCACGGCCACAAGCGATAAGGTCACCAAAAGCACTCGTACGGCTCGTCTAACGGTTGAACAGGCTAGAAACTTGTTTCAACAGATGGATGATACATCTAGTAAAGACGAGGTTAAGGAAACTGATGTCTACAATAATAATTCAAGTGAGTTTGATGAATGCGAAAACATAGTACTGACAGTGCAAGTAGAGATAGCGAAGATGATATACGTCCGGGACAATAAAAAGTCCCTAAAAATGCCAAGATGGCTGCTAGATTTACAAATAGTGCAGTACATAATGAAGTTCAAGAAAGAGAACAGTGGCACGAAGTAACTGAAGGTGAAACAACAGGCAGTATTCCCTTTGTTCCAACTCGTGAACCAGGCCTGCATGCAAAACTAGATGCATCTTCCTCAGAACTAGATTGTTGGTTTGCATTGATAACACCAGATGTGTTAGATTCATTGGTATCAATGATCAATGAATATGCAGAATTGAAGAAATCCAAACAAGTTTCTTTACAAAAGTCTACACTTGCAAGTTGGAAACCTATCACTGAATATGAGCTGTTAAAATTGTTGACGGTGATTACCACAATGGGTTTAGATTTTTTTTTAAACCATCCGTGAAGGATTATTGGGCACAAAAACCACACCCCATGGTACAGTCAGATGTTTCCCAGATTGAGATTTGAAATCATTTACCACACCATGATGCATGTTGGAGATGCTGAATCTGTAGGGAAGGACAAAATAGAGCTATTCTTGAATCCACTAATAGCAAAGTTCCAGGATGCATTTTATCCATTTAAGGAGCTGGCCATTGATAAAATGGTAAAAGGCTATAACAGACGCTGGAAGCACAAGCAGCAAAATGCCTCCAAGTCAAGCAAGTATCACATCAAGACCTTTTGCTTGTTTGATTCTACTACAGGGTATATCTACTCTGTATTGACATATTCGGACAAAACACATATGTCTTTGCCAATGACCATACAAGTCAGGAAACAAAGGTGTTTGATTACCTGCTGCACGGAATTTTTTTTAAATGCCACCATGTATTTGTGGATAGGTTCTACGCTGTAGACACCGTGATTACATATCTGTTGATTATACTGGCACACTCAACATCAACAGGAAAAATTTTCCGCTTCAGCTGAAGACCATTTCTCTACAGCATCGAGAAGCTAGGTAAATAATGATGGATCCCAGATATGTCTTGCTTGGCGAGATAAGAAAGCCAAAAAGCCATGTATTGTTGTCTCCAGCAAGACTTCAGTTAAGATGGAGCAGGTTACAACTAGAAGAGGCAACACAGTTGAAAAATCCAAAGTAGTGCAGCGATTGTGTATGAATGAGTGTGATCATAACCACTAGATGGTATCATACTATGGCAGCTTCCAAAGAAGAACAGTAAAATGGTGTGAAGAAATATTTTATTGGATCATTGAGGTTTCACAGGTAGAACATGCTCAAGAGTTCCCTATGAAACTGTTAAACATAATATTTTTGAATGTCCGGCCCTTGCGGGTGATAGAAAAGAGCTTCTTCCTCAGAGGCCAGACAAATGGAACACTTTGTACGGAACTAAACAACAGCTTACAAACACTTGCAGATACCACTATATGGCATTGGCTCAAAGGACAGTAGCCTATAGGTCGCTGTATCAATAACCAACCAGGTTTCAAAGGTAAATGCTCATATATTATACACGCTCTGTCATGCTGGTGAGAAGCCTGTGCCGTTGAAAGTCTTTAAAGAAAATTTGATCCATCAGCTGACTGAGAAGGCATCATTTCGCAAGAGATAGTAACCACAAACAGCAATAGAGTTAGAAGAAAATTCAAAGGAGAAAACAAAATTCAAAGATATGAGGGTTCTAAGCATCTTGTGGATCACTCAGACAAAGACAGGAACTGCATTGTATGCTCAACTTCTGTAAAGAGAGCCCACACACATTTTTATTGCACTGGTTGCCCAGAAAAGCCACATCTCCATACGAAGAACTGTTTTAGAGTGTACCATACACATGATGCCGCAGGTAGTGCTCACTAAAGACATTGATGTACTGTCAATAAATTGGAGAATGATGAATGGCGGTGATGTGTAACGCAATAAGTCTTTTATACTGTTAGACGGCATGGGTAGCCATCGTATATGGCATCCTCTAAGGGTAGCAGTACTTCTATCCCCGTCTATTACACAGCGAGTTTTATGATACTTTAGAGAAGTGTTACACCACACCTCTTACTAGACGCCTTCGGTGTAGCAGTGTATGATTATCATCTCAGTCCTCCTAGAAAACAACTCCAGCGACTAGTGACATATCTAATCTCATAAATAACTAGCATACTTGCTAGATCCTGTTCCCTTAAATCCATTTACTAGATTTTAAAGGAAGGATGGGGAACTGCACAGGCAATTGTTAGAGATTAAAAAGGATGCTGTCGTTAAATCAAGATCGATAGAGACAGGGGCACAAATTCCACAACTTGTCTGCGAGTGCAAGGTACACGGTTAATGTCGGCAATGTCGTGCGAGCAGAGTTATGAATAGCCCTAGGCTTTTTGGTGTCCTCCGAGTGTCAACAGAAAGATTGTTCTAAAGGCAAAACTGGGATGATATGGATTATACGAGGAGAGATATCAAGTGTCTGAAACAGCCAATATCGACACTGATTGGAGAGGAAGACGAAATGGTGGCGTGACACCAACAACTGCAGTTCAAGTGTGCAAGGATTCGCCTGGTCAGCCCTACTAAAAGGTGTCATATATGCGACAGCTATCTCCCACACAAAGAACGCAAGACATGGGTTAGGGAGCAGGAACGTACGATCGGCTATGCGCATCACTTTGACGGTGGCAGTGGTCGGACGTGACGACGGTTGTGGTTCCGCTTGGCCGAGTCAACGCCAACAGTATGCCCTAGGAATTCTAGGGCAGGAAGAGAGAAAGAAAATGATGTCCACGTGGTTTTTACTCTATCCGTGCCACCACTGATAAACAAATTAATTGCATGTGATCTCTGTCTGATTCCTTACAAGTGAGAGACTATAGATATGCACACACACACAGACAATTACGATGCTTGTTACAGTCCTAGTTCCGCTTGAGGTATTTATAAGGCTGGGTAATAAATCATCAGCAGTCATGGCGCAGGTTAGGTGTTTAATTCACGTTGCAAGACATAACAAGAATAATTAGGTCGTTATCAGAATTCAGCGTCTTGCTGGAAGGTTCTCTTATGTCCAGCCTGTCAACAGAGACTGTGTTTATTCCAATCACACAATCGCAACATCCACTGATGGATACTTCATTACTATCACACAATCGCATGATCCACTGATAGATACTTAATTCCTATCACACAGTCGCATGATCCACTGATAGAGACTTTATTCATATCACACAATCGCATGATCCACTGATAGAGACTTTATTCCTATCACACAATCGCATGATCCACTGATAGATACATCATTCCAATCACACAATCGCATGATCAACAAATAGACAAATGAGGGGTCAGCTAACATGCATTATTGGTTAGACCAAAATCTGAAACGAAGACCGGACAAGCATTTTCTCCAGTAGCCCATCCTTACTGCTAATGTCCGTGTGTCTTTGATTTATGTGATACTGGATCTAAACAAAGCACACCTCGCGCGACATACTTAAGGCGGTCTTAACACATCGTACATCAGTTGAGCACGGCGATTCAAACTGATCTACAAAATAAAGCCACTAATACACTGAATTTCCGCGTGTAATCCGGGTACCCCAAACTGAAGAGGGCAAAATTGACCCTCTACACCCCAATGAGTGTCGTGAGAGACAACTAACGAGAGATGTGCATGGGGGCTAGCATTTTCGTGTTATAAAAGAAACTATTACAGAAACTACCACTAGAAGACGTCCTTTAAAACAACATCCACAGTGGTGGCCCAATGCTCCGTAAGGAACCAACAAGAAAAACAGTGAAATAATTAAGAGTGTCGTGAACGAGATAAAAGAGAAAATAGATAGTTTTCTAATATATTCCAAAGATATCGAGAGAAAAAACATACACTCAGACAATTCATCAATGAGAGAAAAATTGAGAGAGATGGATGTGCTTACTGTCAGAAAATGCAAATCTCAGCGACCACTGTTAAGTTCTCAAACAACTTCTCAACAGAGGCACTAAGAACAGCTGCAATAACCATAGAAGAAAATAACGATCGTGCCAGAGACAAGCTAGTTTTCTTTACAGTAATAATGGCCTACAGAAACCATAAAAACAACGAAATGGACAGCCTGTCAAAGGCACTCTTGAATACCAGCTACAATTCCAACAAAGTGAAAATACAGTGGTCTGTTGCACATGGAAACGAAGAAGCAGAAAGACTAGCCAAAGGAGGGAGAAGCAAAGTCTAAACTGAAGAACAAAGACAAATAGCAAACTCAAAGTTGTAAATAGTAGTAGTATACAAGAGTTTGCGAAAAAGAGATAAAACGAGAATATTCACACCCCGAACAGTCCAGTGCAGACGGACAAATCATGTTTACCAAATAAAAACATCGGCCACACAGACAGACATGTGTCCAGGGATGCGATTATCCGAGAGCAGTCTACCTTATTCAAACAAAATGGATATTTTGTTTAGCCAGTATAGGGCATCCACCAAAAACATATGTATGCTGGGTGAGATGCGCCCACCCAAGAGACAGCTGGATGAAACCCTTAGGGCGGGAGATGCAGTCAGAATAAAACCCCATCATTACTATTGAAGAATTAATACATATGACGTGTCACGATTATGCGTTGTCTCTCCTTCTCTCTCTTTCCCCCCCCCCCCCCCCCCCCCCGTTGTATGTTAGCAAAAATCTATATGCGGCAACAGCGTGGGCCGACAGGTAGAAAACTATATTGCTACATTAGGTTATCTGATCATCATAAATAGGCATTGACTTCCAGTCACGAGCCGACTATTATGTGTACTGCTAACATATGTCAACTGACTTCACACCCCAGTAGGTCTATAAACAGCCCAATGAACTTTCATGAACGCGTTCTTTATAATAACGGTAATCTAACTACATTCTGATGAGGTTTCAACCATGGCAAAGGTAGCCCCCATGCCAGACTGTCGGAGCGATGTGTGTGTGTGTGTGGGGGGGGGGGGGGGGGGGAGAGAGGGGGAAGAGAACCGGGGACAAGTTCCCTTCCTAGTTGGTTGGCCTTTCATAACTGTGAATCATGTACTCAATTTACATACGGCTGTGCTAGAAGTGCTGATAATTGGTATTGAATTCTACCCCACCCCCCCCCCTCCCACTTTTTTTTTTATCGCGACAATAGTTCTAATTACTATACCAATCAAAACTATTATGCATATGGCAAAGAACAATTTAAATGCAAAAACGAATAGTCTACCCTGCTATCAAAACGACCACGCCAACTTCAGGCCCAACAATGACCGTATTCTACTTGCCCAGTCCAGTGAATAGCGTCGTACACGCGTGCGGTATATATGGACATATCAGGTCTACTGCCTTCAGGCTTTTTGGCCATACTAGATCTGTAGTCCCGTCGCTCGCCTGGATGAAACCCAGTCCTATTTAGGTCCGGGTGGCTTCTGCGTCACCTCAGCTCCCCCTGGCCAGGTTTGGCATCGTATGTTTCTGTATAATAGTCTGCTGTTGCTTGTTCTCAGGCGAAAGATGATGGTTTATTTGGCGTCTGTGAAGCTGCTCAAGTCTATAGTTCACTTTCATGTCTGTCTTCCGTTTTGAGTTGTAGTGAGTGTGGATTACAGTCTTATATCATGAGGTGTTCTTAGTCATGGGCAGTTCCGCACTCACATGTACCGTCGTTGCTGTAACTTATCTCAACATATGTTTTTTTTTCTTTCTGAAGCGGGACACACCAGAACGAAGTCTGTCTTAAGATTCTCCATAGTGGATATGGTAGGTGTACTCCTGGTGCAATCTCCACGAAATCTACTGTCTGTCGCGCCATTTCTCGCTCGATGCTTTCTGGGGGGCTTCATCGAAGAGGTTGTGTTTTTGGTAGGAAACTCCGTCTAGCCTTTCATGTCTCATTTACTACAGTTGGTACATTTGGCGTCTTGGATAGTTGGTCACGTTTCTCCCTTCATATTCGACTGTCTACTGGACTTTTCAAAGGCGTAACGTCATAATAAATTCAATCGTGGCCTAATATAATCAAGAGTGTTCCCTTCTCGAAAAAATAAAGGTCCGAGTGTCTCAATATCTGTGAATGACAAAACCTGAACATTCACCTATTGTGAGAAGGTGACCCGTCAAGCTGGTGAACCTGGCCACGTCAGCGTATTACCTGCATACCACAGGTGAACAACCAATAGCAGCCCTGTAACATGCCTGGCATGTAATAGGCGATGAATGAAGGTTGGGTATGGGGCTGGCTATTACACCCTGAAGCTAAGCCAAATAAAAACAAGAATAGCAGGTTGCATACGCGACGCTAAATGAGAAAGAAATACCAGATTAAAGGAAGTCAAATTAGTGAATATGGGAAGACTTTCAACCAACTACAAGAGAATGTTATTTCAACAATATGTATGGGGAGGAAGACTAACGTCTGGCCAGGCGAAATATACTGATCAGACATGTTAGTCAGGCTCAGGCAAAACATACTGGCCAAGACCCTCACTCAGGCTTCCTCGTAGCCCTCCCTGGAAACTGAATCTTTTCATGGCGACCTGGATAACGAGGTGAGGGATCGACGTGATCCCCGTAGTAGAGCACAACCGCCTGGAGTACCCCGGTCCACCTTCATCAACACGCTCGGGATGTGAGAAAAGCTACTGTAACCCACCACTTTACAACCTCTTCAGATCACACAAGAGTAACCTACTCATTGTGGGCATTCGAAACAACCACAAAAATATGTATGACGGGCACCTATTTGCCATGACCAAATAGGATGTACTAATGTATGCACTCAAACCACTTTGTTGAGCATCAATACAAATCAGCCTCATATTCCCTCATTCAACACAAGTGATTCTAAGTCTTGAATCTCTAACCAACATTCTTCTATTTGTAACAAAAATGTATCTATAATTGTCCATAAATACTGAAACATTATTTTGTGGACCATATTAATTCCGACCATGAGCTGTACCATCTAATTAAGTTTTATATATGCTGGTGACTTCAATTACTCTAGGTCTCACAAGGAACCTAAGACATGCACAGAAAAAATGACAATCTGGTTATAAAAACTGGACATCTTAATCTGGTAGAGCTACACGCAATGAGACCATTTGGGCGTTCCGAGATTAACACGTCTGGTGCGAGATTCTCCATTCGAAATCAGATAGGTATATCTTTCACCATTTATGACACTCAGTCTGTTTATTCCTTGACGTAGTATAGTCCTGGATGCTGACTGCACCCTGGCTGTGCAAACATAGCACTGCCGTTCACATATTTTAGTCTTACCAAGGGCTTATGCAGCCGTACCAGCAGCAAAGAGCATTCTAATCAATAGAAAAATATCACAGCGTAATATAGCTATAAAAAACGTGTGAAAACTAGCACATCCGTTGTGACAATACAAGAGGAGAAATAGATGGAAATCAACAAATAAATATGTCACTTTCCAAGAAATGATGTAATAATCACAGTTAGATATAGCTATGGTGAGTGTTCGTTACCTGTTTATGCATCTCCACATTCAATCCATAAGACATTTCATAATACTGAAAATAAACAAATACAAGAAGTAAGTCGGGTGCAGAATTAGCTTGTTATACAACATTAACACGTGTTGGCTATGAGCAATAAAGCTACACACAAAAAAGCTACAATAGAAATTGTTTTGTAAGTAGCATGTTCTTTACAGAGCATCGCTTCTTACAACGCCAACCTATTTGAAGGTACCGCACGACGGTAAGTTATCATTACTTTCCGTACACAGAGGAGCCATAGCACCTTTAAAAAACAACCGTGTCTGTGCGGGATTGGACCGGGTGCGTTGAGTTTGTAAAACGGACATTTCACCCTTAGGCCACGTTGTCTCTCTGGATGTAAACTAGATTATATTAAAAATGAACTCCTTCAACAACAACGCTTATTCTCTTCAAGCCTTTATTCGTAGATAAATATAACACTGTCTGTCTTTGCTTTCACCAGCGCCTCCCATAGAAGCCAGGACTTCATTATACAACCAAGAGTCTTATATTCCATTATCATACCATCCTGCAATTACCCCCCCCCCCCAGGTCACCTTCCTCTCACATTTGATCTAACCCAGCACGTTCTCTATGACCTCCCACATTTTCAATTATTCCCCTGCCATTTTCTTCCATACCACGCCATCCTCCCACCTCCTATTCTATTACCGAGGGAGCGACTAATGAGGCCTGGGCATTCCTCTCAGGCACCAAGCTATTAATCAAATCAGGGGAGAAGAAACCCTCACTCAAATTTCCAACCCCTGACATCGATTTCGTGATTTCATCTCATCTTCCTGCTCCATGCTGCTGCGATCTAACAACGCAGTCGAGGAATCGACACACAACCAGAACGAATGGCCACGAGATAAGCTGAGAGGGAGAGGCCGTTCACAACTGGGAGCCGCTGACACAGAACCAAGGCTGAAAGTGGAGGGAGGAGGGGGTGAAGAATCAACAAATTCCAGACCAAAATAGTACTGAAGTGATCTTTAATTTCCAACTTCAAGTACATATGAGTTATCAGCGCGCTCCGAAAGTACACTGGTACTCCAGTACCGAAACACGTTATGCTCAGACAAAAACAATGACATGGAAGATGAACAAACTCAAACACATGACAGACAACTCCCACAATCTAGGTCATGCTTATACTATTTTAACTTAACTTCTTTATACTGGTTTAGAAGACTCTGCAGAGTCTGTACACAACCAGTTTCTTTTGACATTCACTTGATCTAAAAATACCTATGTGCATCTAATATATTCTTGAATGCATTAATTGACCCTGCTTCCATTATTTCCTGTGGCAATGCATTTTAAGCATTCGCAACTCTCTGACTAAAACAATATTTCATGGTATCTTCTTTGTCCTCAAATACAACAAGTTTATTTCCGCTTCCCTTCAGATCCATGTGGAATATAAACATACAACCAAATCCACAATTTTTCCTTGTGAGTTCGCCCTAGTCATCTTAGAATACACCTCTATCCGTTTCCGGCCCTGTCTCCTGTTTGTGATGCCAGCTTTTGGCTTCGTTCATCCGGTATGAAGCACTATGTTTCAGTCATCCTCTATGCCACAACCAAACAATGCAACATCAAGCTCATAGTTTACCCTTTCTATACACATTATCTGTATTTACTCCTTGGACCATCATCACCAGAGACGTGTTCAGTTAGATTAAAATGCGATAGAAGACTTCTGATTTCCCCAGATATGGCCTTGAAAACCACAATTCTCAATTGGTAGTAAAGTGGTAGCTTCTATAGTATTGTTCCATGTTCAGACACTACCAGACTCACGCAACAAGCTTAGTACATGTCTTATAAGCTTCCGACTTTGACCTCCATTCAAACAAGCAAAATACCCATGAAGTAAACGTGTCCTAATGTAGAAATATTTTACAAGTATCAGTGCTCTTTAAAGAAAAAGGAAGAACAGAAAAAAAAAACACCCCCGGACAAGGAACACTCAAGAAAACAGATAATAACAGCCACAGTACAACATGCGCGTAATGATGAGACAGACATCTCAATACAATAATTAGCTACTCTATTCCACCAGCAAGAATAACCAACCAACCTGGCTTTTTTTAAAGAAATAAAAACTGGGTCAAATTGAACTAACCACATCATGACAACAACTGTTTGAAGGCGGGATAGCTTAAACTATATAATCAACCCCAAGAACCAACTTGATGCATTCGCACTGGAATGGAAATGTGCTAAAAATATGAGAACTCCACGGCACATAACCACTGCAGTTATAAAATGGTACAGATTATTCCCAATTTATTCTTTGGAAAAGGTTAGAAAAACAACAAAACGATGCTGAATGTTCCATCACTACTACTGCTACATTTGAGGCATCCTGTTACGCTTATAATAGAGTACAATGAATGCTAACACAATAGATATATTGAATTTAAAATTAAAGCAAAAATACAACATTGACTGTCCTCTAAGCCACTGATGACAACTATCTATAAATATGTAATGATTCATATCCCATTTACTGTACACAAATGTCACAGAAATGAACAAGATTCAGAGAAATGCTTTTCAGTTTTTATTGAGCTGTTCAAGTGGTGGGTCACAAATCCATGCAGTTTATTTGTTAATATGAGCATGAGACACTTCTTGCTCATTTAAAAGAAATGAGCTCATACTTGAAATATGGGATATATGATCACATTTTAAAGAAGTAAACAAATATACATGAATGCACAGAAAACAGCAGTCAAACAATGTCAATGTTAGGTATATTAATTTGCACAAAACACAGGCTAATTGTACTAAAGCAAATATACACCTAACCCATACTTCTCCAAAACATGATAGCCTATAGCTAGCTATATTTTTTTTTAACACACCACAACAGAGTGCAGGAAAAAAACAATTTGACTGTAGAAAATATGACTTTCAGCAGTCTCAAACATGCTAATGCTAAACAAATTCTGATAATTACAGAGGATCAGATCTAAACACATGCTCATGAATAATAGTGATAAGGAAAAACTTTTATAACTAACCACAATAAAACATAAATGTTGTGGACCCAGCAGCATCCGTGCTCTCTCTCTTTGGAACAATGACATGCATGTGTTAATTAGTTGTTTAGTGCAATACAAAGTGTCCCATTTATCTGGCTTCTGAAGAAGAAGCATTTTCCTAAAATCGATGAACACTTAAAAAGATGATGATCAACGATTTTGTATGGGTGTGTACATGGCTGGCACTGTAGTGTGTTGAGGTTGGCTTCTGAGCCGACCTGAAAATGGTGCTCTGATCTTTCCTTTGAGTTGATTGATACTGTCATTTGGATTGGGGATTGCCATATGTCTGCCTACCTTACTGTGTTTCACATGTCCCATCTGTTCAGCGAGGTACTGCCAATGTGGCTGCTCTTGTCTTGATTCCTTTTTTTTTACTAGTCTGCCTGGTGTGAGAGTGTACCTGTATCCATTGCATAACTATTTTGACCACACGGTAGTTGACAATGTGGTCACCATCTAGCAAATCTTCCAGCAAGCATATAACCAACATAACCTGCTTTTATTGTGGACTTAAATGCAGATCCATCAGTATATACATTATACGTGTATCCATTCATCAGGTTAGGCATCAAAAGTTCTTTGAGCTGCCCTTACGAGAGTACTTGGTACTGAACTTTTGGTTGTATCATCTATTAATTGTGTGCAATATCTCATGTGTTGTGGTAGTATATCTTGTACGCAGATATCATGAGACAAATCTATTAAATCTATGAAAATCACCCAGAACATCAATAATGCACATCTCAAGGAGCAGCGAATTTCCAAGTAAACAACACAGAGCGGAAGCAGGCGTAGTGATGTGCAGCCGGGCGGAACTAGTGAAATCATCATCCCTGATCAGCAGTAGCCCTCTGATCAGGAAAGAGCTGGTCAATGACAAGCCCAGATCCATCAGCCCAAACCCCTACAGCGCCATCATGACTGCGCATGGGTGACTTCGGGAGGGCATGAACATCCCAATCACCCACTGGTCTCTTTTGAACCAAAATACACTAGTGGAATGCAAGACTGGTTGTCTACAGACTGCAGAGTCTTCTGGGGTCGCTGTGGTCAAGCACTAGCCTACCAAATCGATGAACAGAAACGGTGGACTTTCGAATCCCACAAGTATCATAGTGACCTCTGGTCTCACGGGAGGTGGGACCAGAGTGACTGCATGAGTTGCCTCCGGTCGTCTTGACTAATGTCTTGCCACTGGTTCAAGCTAGCTCAGAACCAGAGAGTGAGGTCGATGACAAGCACAGTTTCTTCCTTACTATAATCCAAATACAGTGCAAGTTACATCATCAAGACAAAACTGTTGATGTGGCCATTTTCGCTTGCGATGGGCAACTATTATTATTACTCTCTGTAACTCGTCTTCTTTCTGGGATGTGGTATCTGTCTTGATTTCAATATGGTGAGTAGAGACTTTTGTTTAATTCTGCGCTTTGGCTGTCAGTTTTCCACAAGAAGTCTGTTTGTAGGACCAATTTCATTCTACTATTTCATTCAAAAGTTTCCATAACAGCTTAATCCCTCAGCACCATAAGAGGTTTAACATTTATGTGGGCTTGACAAGCTGCAGCTGGTGTTGGCCTCATTACACCACTAATGAAGTGCAGAGCAATGTTCTACACCCTGTTCATGGATTCCAAGTTAGATGTTAAACTAGTTTTTACAAGCCTCCAATGGTATCTTTCTCTGATCCAGATGATGTACCAGCAAGCCTCTTCTATAGCTGTAGATGTCTCACTGCTTTATTCTTCACATTATAGGTGTGATTTTTTGGTGTGGCTCAAAGATATGTGGACTACTGTTCTCTAATCAGTGTTGTTCTAATCTCAGAATTATATTTTATGTGGCAACTTTTTGGCCTTGGATGAAGATGATATATAGTCTTTTCACAATAAAATTTCAATTTCCATGTTTAGCAGTACTCATGCAGTCTCTTTTAAGCTAATGTGCCCCACTTTCCAAAATCTGCATTGCTCAGACATAATGCCAGGTCATCATCATATGAATAATTGCCATAGCAATAAAATTAAATATATGTAATATGTATTTACATGAGATGGCATACCCTGGCAATATGTCTATATATTTGGAATGTTAAAAAGATAAAGTGGGTCACACAATGGTTTTACCCCCTGGTATGAAATTAAAGTAATTTCATTATACTAAACCAAAGCGTGTCAGGTGGAGTGGCCAGTTCCCTTTCTCATTGTCTTTTCATACCCTAACCATAAGTCAGATATTCATTTACAGCTGGGTCGATTGTGAAGTTTGTCAATTGAGGGAAGAGCAAGTGTTCTACCACTATGCTTGGAATGTTAAGAAACAGCAAATTAAACAACATAACAGACTGCAGAATAGAATCACGATTTGTCTTGTTGCTTCAAGTAAAGCACTGGGGCATGCATACTGCTGGTTCCTATACTTCATCTGTTCTCAAAATCCCATTACCCAAGTAGCAGAGTGTGGTCCAGAGAACAAAAATGAATTGTGTCGTAGTTTACAGCTTGACTGCAATATTTGCACCTTTCGAAAAACACATCCGATCCCAGCAGGCATTTTTGAGTACCGGATTGCCTTCCCTCTTCAATCCCTTCTACTTTACCAGTCTGCTCTGTTGCGCCTGTTATCCAGGATCACCACAATGAGGTGTAGAAGGATTTTGGCAGCTCTGGTTCACTGGGCCTGACACAAACTGCCATCTATGGGTCGCTGACTGCTGCAGCTCATATTCCTAGTCCCTCTACAGAAGCATACATCTGTGTACTTGGGGCGTTGGTTTAAATGTAATTATTTTACACAATGAGGTTACTAGCCCTATACACAACTCTTTTCAGTCACTTTGTACTACATGTTTATACTGTTTTTCTTGTTCCAATGACTACAAATGGTTTTCTTAAGTAAGTTTACTCTTTTGTACGCCCTGAAAAGTGGCAGGTTATAGTAGCTTTCCTCACAGCCTGAGCGTGCTGATGAAGGTGAATCGTGGCCCTCCAGGAGATTGTGCTATGCTTGGCTTCATCTGCATGACACTCACTACTATGAGGATCATGTTAACCCACATCTCGTCAGCCAGACTGCCTTGAAAACTGTACGTTTCCAGGAAACGATACATGGAAGAGAGATAGTGGTCTTTGTCAGTATGTTGTGCCTGACCGGACTAGCATCTCAGTTCCACTACCGCAGATGATATAATCCCTTTAGCTGTGAGCTATTTATCTTATGACATCACAATGCCTCCAGGACAAAAGCACACGTCTTTCTCAGATGTGGTGATGTGTCATGCATGGTAGGGTGTGGTGGGAGCAGCCAGCTTCGCAGATTGACTAGCCCCCAGGCACCAAGTCAGGAGGTGGTCGACTGATTCCTCATGGTCATGACAAAACCTGCAATATGGTTCAATTAGCGAGTCTATTCTATTCAGATGTTTTTTAGAGGAGCATTATCTGTTCTCAGCCTTAAGATCAAACGGTGGTCTCTTCAATTCAATTTGACTGGGTCCTGAGGAGGTTGGTGTCTTAAATATTATCATCCTGTCTAGGATGTAGACCACTGATTTAGCAACTCTTCTCCATCTATCCTGTTTCTCAGGATCTGTCCTCAGGTTTGTAGCCTACTAATAGGTAGTGGTTGTGGTAGGAACTCTGGGACTCCGACATGGCCAGGTATTCAATGGAGCTTCATAAATGGACAGTTGGTCAGTTAATTTGTAGGTGTTATTAACGTCTATAATTTCTGTTTTGCAAGGCTTGAAGTGTAGATTTTGAGTCTAAGAATATACTCCAGATGGTAGAGTATAGGTCAACCCCTACATCTGGTTTAAACTAACCGGCTTTACGGGAAGTCAGATATTTTTATAGAGCAATAGTTTTACATGTTTTAAATGAAGTTGCTAGCCATATGCACAACAGTCCCTAGTCACCTCATAGTTACATGCGTCTAACTCTTTGCCATGGTGGTTGGGGAAGGAAATTGGACCTATTTTGTTTGCCCTGGGAACGACTAGGGTGGCTGGGTAGGTCTCAGTGGTCTTAATTGTTCAGCGTGGACACCACTCCATTACATACATTTAACCAAATGTAGCAAAAAACCCATGATGCCAGAGATTTTCCTACCCATGTTTAAGCATAATTCAATTATACCGGACTACATCCTGCTACTTGCAAAGCCCTATTCAGGGCTTGTTAGCAGGAGATTGAGAACAAACGCAGAAGAGGAGGAATATGCACAATCAAAATATGCTTGCTTTTTCTCTTTAGCAGTTGCTCACCACCTAATGTATAAAGCACAACAAGATAGCTAACCCTAGAATACTCACCATAACATAGTGTCTCTGCATTTCTGTTTTTTCTTGGGCCAATTTTTCACATTCCATTTTCAACCTATTGACCAAAATGGATTTGTAAGAAAGAGAAACATGTTTTCTATGATAACGTATGCTTAATTATTAAACCACAAAATAATGTAAAATAACGTGTATCCTCCCTTAACCTATATCTACATGATCAATGATCTGCCATAGCAGCACCAATTCTTGGCAAGGAAATCATGTGAAAACATACATTTTACAGCAGTTCTATTGTTCTAGATTTAGTCTTGCCACTTTAAACAGAACACTATCACAATTAAAACTATGGTGAACTTTACGTATGCTTTCTCTCATTCAAAGACTAGTCTCTTAAACTACTTTTATTTCATAGGAAAATTGTAAAGTGCACAAAACAAAGTTTGAACAACTTCTAAATCTGCTAATCCACCATAACAATAAGAGGGCCCTTAATTATATTTCTAATATCCAGAGGATCAGGAATTTTATTGTGTGCACCATCTAATATCCAGAGGATCAGGAATATTATTGTGTGCACCATCTAATATCCAGAGGATCAGGAATATTATTGTGTGCACCATCTAATATCCAGAGGATCAGGAATATTATTGCGTGCACTATATCAAACAGAAAAGAGTGGAACCAAATGCTTGTCAGGTTTTACTAATTACAAATGAAGGAATGAGACACTTACGTGTGATACTGAGCTTGGAGAAAACTAAACTCTTCTTTGATGCGATCACAGGATTCTGCTACTGTAAACTTGAATGGTTGGCCAGGTTGAGGCCCCTAGCAGATACAAATGATGTTATGGATGAATGTTTGGCCATAATGGAAAAAACAAGGAAAACATACATTAACTTTAGTTCCACACAACAAAATAAACATGCTACTGTTTAATATCTGAACCATCGCAACAGCCCCTAGGTAAAAAAGAACTCAAAGAAATTCTTATTTCCTCTGAAATAATCACTTCTACTTCATTCATAAATGTGGCAATACTTATGTTTCCCTAGCTACCATGTAGTTTTATCCTTCAACAAAGTCGCAGATGACCAGGTTTCTCTCACTGTCCCTCTCGCGGAGCCGACGGGCTTGTTGGTGTATACAATTTTAAACTTGTTTAAATGTTGTCTGATGAATCCATGTTATTTATTACGTTTTCGGCCGCTGGCTTCTACGTTCATTCTCAATCTCCCACTACCAAGCAAGTAGCAGGATGTAGTCCAGAGAACAGAATGTGCTGTGTCGCTATGTGTACCTTTTGGTACGATACATCCATCTTCAGCAGATGTTTTTGGCCTGACTAGTGACTTGATATATTCTTTGTAAGTAGTATACATCTGTTATAGGATTCATTGTTCTATGTGCAATTTATCTTTCTGCCGCTATTTAAAAAAAAATGTATCTACTTCTCCAAATGTTGCCATTTCTTCAATGTAGACTTTGCTTACTCCCTTGCTTTCTTGCATCTTGCAAGAATCAACTGTATTTTCCCCTGTTGAAATTATAGCTTCTGACAAGCTGTCCTGTTCATTGTTTTTATCCTTTCTGGTGGACATTATAACTGCTAGTGAATATGTGAAGAACAATTCTGTTGTCTTTGGAATGAAGTTGTTTTGAGATTCGGCCATCAGTCCATTCTTTTTTCTAGCGTTTATTGTAGATGCCCCCCCCCCCCATTCTCATTATGTATATATGCGTCCATTCTGTGGGTTATGTATTATTGTTGAGTGATGAGCACTCAAAGAGATGATGATCAGCGGTTTCATCTAGCACTCAGGAGTATGTTGTGGTTGGATTCTATTCAAGTGTTTGTTTAGTGGGATGTGCTGGGTTCTCAGTCGGAAAATGGTGCTCTGATCCTTCCTTGTGAGTTTTTTTACACTGTCATTTGGACTGGGGTTTGCCATATGTCTGTAGACATCCCTTCCTGTGTTTCCCATGGCCCATATGTTCAGTCAAGTTTCTTTGTTTGCTGATCTTATGAGCTGTTTGTAAAGTTGTTGCTGTGTGTGGCTGTTCTTGTCTTGATCCCTCCTTTGCTAGTCCATCTGCCTTGTCATTGCCAGGTGTGCTTGAGTGTCAAGGAATCCACTGCAGAACTATTTTGACAGCACTGGAAGTGATAATGTGGTCAATGTCTAGAGATGTTTGGATACGTTCTGATCTAAAATGACCAGCAACTTCTAATGCTTGAAGAGCTGACATTGAATCTGTGAAAATAAGTTTTTTGGCCTTTGAAGGAAAGGCATAAAAAACTATCTTCAGCTGATTCAAAGCAACTTCAAGTGCAGTGATTTCAGTTTCATAGTTGGAGAAAATCTCCTCGCAAGCATTAGACAGTTCATCAGAGGATCTGTCCATAGCATGCTTTGATGGTGGCTTTAAATGTAGATCCATCAGTATATACATTCATGGGGATAGACATCAATAGTTCTTTGAGCTGCTCGAATGAGAGTACTTGGATCTGAACTTTTGGTTGTATCATCTATAAATTTTGCCTGCATTTCTGATGTTTTAAAATGCTTGTGGGGGTATATCTTTTACTACTCTCTGCAACTCTTTTCTTTCTGGTAGATGGTATCTGTTTTTGATAGAATCTATTTCTTATATCATTGTCTGCTTGGTGGTTTTGTATTTATTAAAACTCCTTCCCTCTGTAATAATATATAACATGTAAAAGCAATTATGAGAGAGTCGTTTTCTATATAATTTAGCAATGGCCCATGCAAAACTTATTTGAAATGACAGCAAACAAGTACAAATATTATGTGTGTAAAATCTATTAGTTGTGTTTCTGCATTTTATTTGTCAGAAGCATGTGTATTATTGTGTTTAATTACTAGACAAGGATGAACAGAACAGTGTGCAATATAGGATAGTGACCCTCAGTTTTCTGGATGAAGAATACGCACAAGACCTCTGGATCAGAGTATACACAGATAGGTCAGCACAGAATGCAGTAAAGAATGGTGGGGCGGGAGTGTACATAGAATACCCAAACAACATCAGGGATACAGTCAGAGTACCAGCGGAAATTCTGCCATACATATGATGCAGAAATACAGGCAATCAAGGTGGCAACTGAGAAACTGTTGAATACCAATGTCAGTTCACAACCAGCATTGAAATTTGAGAAGCTGCCAGATCTACAGCTCTACTGTCTGAACTGAGCAACCAGCGCAAGATTGTCATGCAGTGGATACCTTCTCATTGTGGAGTACCAGGAAACGAAAGAGCAGACCGACTGGCAAAGGATGGTGCTGCAGACGAGCAATCGGATGTGCCAGTTACATACCAACAGAAGATAAGGATGATCAAATCAATCAGAAAGCCATCAACGGTAACAACAGATGATTACCATAAGATGAACAGACAAGAGCAAACTGTTATGTTGCATCTTAGAACAGGACACAACCGACTCAGCAGACACATTTACACAAAAATGAAGGTTGGCAACTCAGCCATGTGTACATGCGGACAGGCACACCTAGACAGCAGAGCACATACTACAAAAACTGCCCCAAATATGATTTACAGAGAAAATCTCACTGGCCCATAGAAACAACACTGGAAGAGAAACTTTATAAACCTGTATGTGAACTATAAAAGACATTGAAGTTTATACAAGAGCCACTTAAAAGCAACCGAAAGAAAAAGAAGAATTGTGTTTAATGCTCATTATATGTAATACTAAATTACAGAGAAAATGTGATGACTACATTTGTACAGTACTTTACTTATACTACTATCATACTAGACCTACAGTGAAGGATCAATAGCCAAATCATAATTATATGCTATATTCAAAATTAATATTGCTCAGCTGATGTAGGCAAAGAAATAGAAGTGGTCTTGGTAATAGGAGCACAGTGGTTCTACCCATACGTTTACTGGGTGTCATTCAATAATATTTCTTAGTGAAAATTTGAAGAAGCAACAAATATGTGTGAAGATATGCTGCAATAATGTGAATGCAGGTTTTTAGTCAGTAATTCAATGTGCTTTTTATGAAAGGAAAACATGCAAAATTATTCTGGTACGATCAATTTAGGCTTAAGATATGTGATATGTCGGAGTGTCGTCGGTCTATGAACAGTGTCAGTCTACAAAAATAATATGTCCATTATGTGGCAATACTTCAATAGTGATATTCTTTATAATGTATATAAATCTGTACTATTCTTATGGTCTGATCCAGTCTACTGCAATCTCATCCAGTCTACTACAATCTGTGAGTCTACTACAGACTCTGCAGGGGCTTCTAAACCAGTATAAAGACGTTAAGTTAAGTTAATATGTGTGAGTTTACTACACACACTATGTGTGATTCTGCTACAATAAGTGTGAGTCTGCTACTCCTGCGTTCGTTCTTAATCTCCCGCTACCAAGCCCTGAACAGGGCTTTGCAAGTAGTCTGGAGAACTGAAAGCATTGTGTCGCTAGTGTCAATGTGTGTGAATCTGCTACATATACACTAGTATGTGCAAGCCTGCTACAATATAAATATGTGCGAGTCTACTACATACAATATTATGTGACTATGTGTTAGTCTACAGCAATATGTGCAAGTCTGCTGTCAATATGTATGAGTTTGCTACTACAATAAGTGTGAGTCTACTAGTACTACATACTTTACATACAATATTAACAATATATGTCATGTCATTTTGTGAGTCTACTTAATTAAGTCTAAGTATAATGATAAAATGTCACAATGTGTTAGTCTTACACAATATGTGTGAGTCTACTATAAATTGTATATATATAAAAATATGTGATATTAATATTATTAATATAAATACTCCTATGTGTTGTCTACTACATTAACATACAATCTGTGTGAGTCTACATGGTACATACAATATGTGAGTCTAGAACAATCTGTGTGAGTCGATGTACAATCGGTGTGAGTCTACGTACACAATCGATGTGAGTCTACATACAATATGTGTGAGTCTACTACCATAACTATGATCAGAAAGGGGGAGAGGTGAACCTCCAGCACTAAAGGAATCTATTTTTATACTTACCGGATGTCGGTTTGGATACATGTTGTTCTTGGTGGCGGTGAGAGGAACCTACAACTTTTAAAGTAAAAAAAAAACAATTGGCTAGAAATTACTTGTAAACACTTTAAATCAGACGTTGTTATCGGTAACCACACAAAGCCATTTTCATAAATTCATATCCCGGCGTTCGTGAAAGAAAAAAGACCCCACAAGCATGAGCGAACGGGGCGTTGAATCCCGCCAAGAAAGATGGAAGCTTAGAATACACCAGGCTCGAGGTGACTCATTCAGTCGATATTACTCCAAACTTTAGCGTGAAATAAGTAAACCTGTATCCTCAACTGATGAAACACAGAATACACAGCATTTTTAATCGCACTTCAAAATACGATCCGGTAGGCGAAGAATACAGTAATAAAAATGGCAGAAAGATCCGTGAAAAGAGTCGTAGCCTGTACTAGCCACTTGGCGGACTACACGGCGCATTAGACTATACGAACAATGGCGAACAGGGCAAGCAGCTCTGTCACATCATCTCCACGCTGATTGGCTGCAGCTTGCCAGTCTGTCGGGCAGTCAAACCAACGTGGGCTCATTATTTATGTGGCGCTAGTAACCAATGAAAACATACTTGTCCTGTCAAAGCGTGAAATTTGGGTTGTTGACAAATGTCAATAATCATTGACTCCTCCTACATCATTTTGTAAACATTGAATCGATTTTATCCCCACCCGCACGCTCGGGAAAATGAGAAAAACAAGTGTTGGGGAAGGGGGGAATTTGTTGACTGAAAGCAACTGTCCCGTCACCTCATTCTATATACACTAGACTGTTGTCAGGGGCCTTCCACAACTAGTCGGTTTATCAAATCCATCCTATTAACATTATTTACGGTACCTTTGTCTCACTGAAAAGTCCATCCTATGTTACGTATTTTGTCGTTTAAAAACCCTTTTCTCAATAACTTGGTCAGTTTTGAAAGTGTATTTTAACCATCATCTTTCTCGGACTCACGCCACCTTTCTCTTTTTGGATGCTTCAAGTGTGCTTGCTTAGTATTTGTATCTTCCACTCTGTCACAGTAAATTAAAAGAGTAGTTCTGGCCTTTCTCAGATACCAGATATTTTAAGATTTGTTTGCGTTTCCCGGTGGTCTTCTCCTTCTCATTGAAGATTACACAGCTATTTCAGTATTCGAAATGCAATCATTTCCGCCTGCTTGTTACAAACATGTTATGTAGGCTGAAACCCTAACTTTTTGTGTGTGTGCTTTACCTTTACTGAAATGTCAATTATTTAATCACTTCCATTTGCTTTTATTAAGATTATGTTCTATATATTATTGCAAATTGTGCATTTTAAGATAACCGAGTGAAAGTCCAGTCAGCTTATCTGTGGATCTCAATCCCTGTTCACTGTATAGTGAGAACAGATCAGGCGATATTATATAACCTTGTATACCTTCCTGTGTAATCTGCTTGAAAGTTCATATCTTTGTCGTGCCCTAAACCTGCTGTTTCTTCCTAATAAATGTTTCGTTGTTGATGTTGGTGTTGCTGTTATTCTATGATCTTGGCGCAATCCATTTAATAATATTCTTCTGTCGAAGACAGTCGAGCGTCATAACACTGAAGGCTTGTGTCTCTTAGTTAATATAAATGTAGTATTGATGTTGATGATATATATTTATATCCGCCACAAAATAAATATAGAGAAATTATGAGAGTGTGTGTGTGTTCTTCTTAGTTCTTAGTCGACCTGTACTTCTACAAGAGCAGATGCCCCTGTGCAGGTCCCAACTGTGGTATGAGCTGGATACAGCATGGAGAAGGATTTCCTGCTTAGCGGGCTAGGCTTGAGTAGCTTAATACTCCGCTGCGTATGGTGGTTAACCGATGTGCGAGTTCATATTAATAGACTAAAAAACTAGAGCAAAATAAACCCGCAGCCTGTAAGGCGCCATTTATGCTGTTCTAAACAAACCACGTAACCATGGCCAGTATTATGCCATGTTACAGTTAGTCGCCTCCTACAAAATGCTCTCTGTGAGGCAGTGGTGCTATTCTTGTCCTTGTCATATACAAAGACTCTGTTAGACCAGTTGGTGTGTGTATGTATATATATATATATATATGTATGTATAATAGTTGTCCATTGCAGCTGGAGATGGGGACGTCGTTAGATTTGTGCTGTGAGGTGTGATTTCATGTAAAGTTCTGCCATGATGCGGCAGCCTGTCGTACTTGGGATACACATGTGAGGAGTCGGATGTGGGGGTCGTCGTGCGTTGTTTTTTTTTTTGGTGTTTCGCATTCTCTGAGCCTCTGTGATGATATTTCGCTTAGCAATCTGAGCATCTTGTGTGATGCTAGATCGCCAGGGAAAATGGTTCTGTGCAAAGAGGGGACATAAATGTTTAGAATTTCAGATACATTTTCAAGCAGCCTTTGTAGCGTTTATTTCCCCCCACCCCACCCCACCTGACTCGCGTCTTTCTGGTCTGAGCCCACTTTCTAGCAGCTGTTTGGGAAGTCGTTCATCAGGAATGCGAACATCATGTGCTGTCCATCTCATGTGGGCTTTTCCAGAAACAGATGGATTCTGTACATGCTTGACTTGTTTAGAAATTTCAGAGTTAGATACTTTGTTCGATCACCTAATTCTGAGCAGCCTGTGGAGGCTGTCTCACATTTCAGCTATACTATCGCTGTCCATGTTTCGCCAGGATTCGGGAGAGTTGATAGCAATACAACACGATTCGCGTTTATTTTTGTGACGACTCTGATGTCTTGTTGGTACCAGACGTTCACTGGTAGCCTCCCAAAGGCAGACCTAGCCTTTGAAATCATGTTGTTAACATCAAAGTCGATATTTGCTTCTCTTGTGAGGAAACTGCCTGTGGTGCGTAGTAGAAGATGTTAACTGCCTGGAGATGTTGGTTTTGTATAGTGACTTTTAGTTCACTGCAAGGTTTCCAAGAAGAAAGCTGGAAGTGTGTGTACATGTGTGTGTGTGTATGTCCAGGTATGTGCATATGTGTGCGAGTGTGTGTTACTTTTTTGGCTCCAGCAAACATTTACTGTCCATCATAAATCTGAATTTTTCCGGTTTTATTCTGACATTTTAAACAATTTTAATCACATCGTACGTAAATCCAAATATGGTTCTATTGTCATTTCGACAAAGTTGGAAACATTGATTTCTTTGTTTGTAATGATTTTTTCTTTAATAAGATGTGTCGTTCTTGTTGTCGAATTTAAGATTTGTCTTGGTATTTTTTTATTTTTTGTTTGTTTTTGTTGCGTTTGCCTTATTTTTCTAATCCCCAAGGCGGTGTGCTTTGCACTGTGGTTTTTATTTTGCGCCTGTCGGCCCAGTGCATCCGACTTCAGCATGCATTTTATGTAAGGGTCTGCTTCCTCCTGCATTTTTTAAAGGGTTTGATTCCCCGGGGTAACGGCCGGTGCTGTGGTGGGGATCGAACCCAGCACCTTCGGGTTGTGAGCCGTGCCACTTAACCACTAGGCCACGCCGTCCCCTGTCTTGGTATGATTTAGGCAGGTGGTCTTTGATGTTCATTGTTTATTTATTCAGTCGTTCATATTCTTTGCATGCGTGCATGTAAAATTAATCTATCATTCATTTCATCCTTGATGTCTCTAGCATGCATTCCGTTTCTGTTTGATGACTTGATTCTTCCCGCATTTCATACTAACCGTCTAGGTCAGGGCCTCTCAAACGTTTTTCGTCAGCGACCCTTTTGGATCAGGCATATTTTGTGTACATCCTTCTCTTAATTTTATAAATGCAATTGATACTAAATATATCTTGTATGTATATATATTTTAATTTAGCAGATTTCAGACTTTCACTCGCCAATAATTAATTACAACTCAAGCAGATACATCTGTCGTCAATATTTGTAGAAATAAAAGTAAATTCATATTGCAAAAAATGTTTCTTCCTCTTCTTATGCGTTACAGTTGTTTGGCCATGTCTGTAGAATGGAAGAAGATCGGATACCAAAGCGATCATGGGAGAAAAAAGTCAAGGAGGCAGACCCCCAGGACGTCCCAAAGTACGTTGGGAAGACTACACACGACAGTCCCTAGGTGATCGGGGACTAGATTGGAAAGAGGCCCGGAAAAAGACGGCGAATAGAGAAGTGTGGTGTTCTCTCTGGAAAACCTCTACACCTCACGATAGAAGAAAAGCGACTAAGTAAGTAAGTCTTCTGTTTTGCGTGCGAAGACGTAATATATGCAGCTTTATCTATCTGCAAATGTGTGTTCATGCTGGATGATCCCATTCCTGTAGGGTCTATAGCTTCATCATTATCTGATGTCTTAGTCTTAGACAAGTTTAACCACCTTTCAATATGGGTAAGATATTTCGATTTTGCTCACAGGTGGCTCTCAAATGAAGGCAGGCAATAGCTGGTGACAGTTCATTTATTCGATCGTCCAGAACAATTACGTACGACTGAGTTACTATAAGAACACGGAACAACTATACAGCTGAGCACTGAACAACTAGCAAGATTTCCGAGCACGAAGGATCACAAACTGTTGCAATTTAGTAACGCAAGATGGTCAACTGTTGTGGAACTGAAAAGGTTAGTAACTAGTTGACAGTGTTCTAGACGTGGAGAAACTGATGTTGACCTCCCCCCGGCAGCGCATCTTTCACACTGAATCAAATGTTACTGACATCTGGCTCCTTAGTTCTGTTCCAACTTCCATAGTCGTCATCGCCTGAAAAGGCTCAATACGCTGATACACTAGCTATGGTACGAGCGAGATTATTTGAACTTGACGAACGCAGCTCATATTCCAACAATTCTAAAACGGCCGCAGCAGTGTTGAGACAACAGTGTGGCCAAAAGCCCCCAAACAAGCGATGTTGCCACTGTTGTAGAAAACGAATGATTAGAGCAGTTACCTAATTATTTATGGTATTTTTTTTACATGCTAGTGCCACCTCCAATAATGTTTACGTGATCCCCAGAGTGGTCCCTATCTCTAGTTCGAGAAGCACTGGTATAGGTCAAAATAACCGTCTAGACTTAGTTTGTCAACCGTTCACCCCATGAACTTCGAAAATAGCTCTAGTGCTTCTATCAAAGCACGTTGCTTCATTTAAAAAGTTGTTTAATTAAAAGGTGTTACAGAGACCAAGATGGCGTGTGTTATTATTCAACATTGACCTATTAATTAATCAGCGTTATTATTCAACATTGACCTATTAGTTAAGCAGCGTTATTATTCAACATTGACCTATTAATTAAGTAGTGATATTATTCAACATTGACCTATTAATTAAGCAGCGTTATTATTCAACGTTGACCTATTAATTAAGTAGCGGTATTATTCAACATTGACCTATTAATTAAGTAGCGTTATTATTCAACATTGACATATTAATTAAGTAGCGTTATTATTCAACATTGACCTATTAATTAAGTAGCGTTATTATTCAACATTGACCTATTAATTAAGTAGCGTTATTATTCAACATTGACCTATTAATTAAGCAGCGTTGTTATTCAACATTGACCTATTAATTAAGTAGCGTTATTATTCAACATTGACCTATTAATTTAGCAGCGTTATTATTCAACATTGACCTATTAATTAAGCAGCGTTATTATTCAACATTGACCTATTAATTAAGTAGCGTTATTATTCAACACTGGTCTATTGATTAAGAAACTTTACTTTTCTACATTGACCTATGAACTAAGTAACTTTACTATTCAACATCAACATTGACCTATTGATTAAGTAGCCTTACTTTTTAGCATTTAAATATTGATTAAGTAGCTTTTCTATTTAACATTTTTCTATGGATGAAGTACCGGGACTATTCAACATTGACCTATGGATTAATAAGCTTTGCTATTCAAGATTACCAATAAATGTTGTTTTTTCTTCTGCTGGTTGAGTTGAAATCGAACAAATATTATGGGGATTAGTGATTCAAGTAAAGAGCAAACGTTTTATTTATGGATTGGACATTAGCACTGACAAAACGAAAACCATAATAATTTGCAAATTAGACTGCAAATCTAATCTACATATATAAATAGACGGTTAAATACTGAAACAGATTTTTCCTATCTCCGAAACATAATAACGGAAAATGGGAGATGTGAAATTGAAATCAGGAATTGAATAGGGGTGGCCAAATCTGTTTTCTACCAACTGTTTAAAAATGGAACAACGTTCTTCTATTGAACCTCTTAGGGACGATGAGGCTAACGTCTGGTCAGGCAAAACACACTGATCAAACAATGTTAGTCAGGGTCAGGAGAAATATATTGGTCAAACAATGTTAACCAGGGTCAGGCAAAACAGACGGATCAAACAATGTTAGCCAGGGTCAGGAGAAATATACTGGTCAAACAATGTTAGCCAGGGTCAGGAGAAATATACTGGTCAAGACCCTCACTTGACCTCCTCGGATGTCCTGGAAACGGGCTGTTGTCGAGGACAAGTCTGGCTAAGAAGGTGAGGTTCGATGTGATCCCCGTAGTAGTGAGTAACACGCAGATGAAGCCAAACATTAGCCGTATGGAGGCTCCCGGTCCACTTCATCAGCAAGCTCGGGATGTCAGGAAAGCTACTACATTCTGCCACAAGAAAGTTCCGTCCTTTTCAGGGCGCACAAAAGGGTTACCAACCCATTGTGGGCATTAGCAACCAACCAACCATAGAACCTCTTAAGGCCTTTCTTGGTTCGTGTGATCAACGTTTGACATTCAAAAAAGTCATTCACATATTTAAATTGAGGTGGCCATATTGTTATTTATACTTGTCTGTGATGTATGGCATACAAACTTGATCAATGAACAAACGATTGCAGAAGAGAATTGATGCCTTTGAAGTGTGAATATATAGAAAGAATCGACCGCGAGTAGACCGCGAGGAGAGTAGACCTGACAGAGGGAAATAATGCTTCAAGTAGAAGAATAACAAACATCGAAAAGTCTGACAGGTTGTAAAATCAAAGTAAGCGATTGGGGGCGTTGGAGATTCATTGAGCCGACCTTCGATATGAAGATGGACACTGAACTGAATAAATGTTGTGTTTAATGTCAATCAAATCAATCAGGACAAGAGGAAAAGACATAAGTCTAAACGGCGTTTCTTACAAACAACACAGCCTCTCAGGGGAGGACCTGGAGAGCGTGGCATCGAGAAATGGCGCGACAAACAACAAACCCCCATGGAAATAGATGCCGGCGGAGGCTGCGCCAGGAGTACACCTACCATATCCAATATGGGGAACCTTAAATAGGCCGGCCAGGAGTCACCCGATGCAGAAAAAACCTGCTGAGATAGGGGTACAGCGACGACTATATCTGGCCATGCGATGCTGTCCAGGACCATGAGTATCTCACGACCTGTCCAAATCTACTACACACATGTATGATGGATGACCTGCTAGGGGGAAACGACACAACACTGGATCTTTGCTGTATAATATGGTGCAATGGACAGGGACCTTAAGTAATCGAAAGATCATTGACAATCCGTATCACATTTGTAGATTTACTGTTAGTGGTGACTCAGGCGTACGTGAGTCTTTAGTTTTAATAATTGTGTACGCATGGGTTCCTGGGACCTAATTATTATTTCAATACTTGTTCGGTGATATACAGGTTGAGTAAGACGCGTCTATATGGACCCTATTTATGTGTCTTTGAATGTATTCTACAGTCCCAGAAGACAGTACGAGTATTTATGCTAGACATCGGTGTTAGTATCGTAGTGCGTTCTCTCTATGGTAAACAAGTCGCTCCTACTGACCATCTCCAGTTGACACTAATAGTAAGTGACGCAACATAACGTCAACAAAAGACGCCTTATGCCAGCGCGGCTGCAGCTTGGAGATGGCTATATGAGATCAGCGACACTGAAATCTGCAACCGGTGAGAATATTCTGGACAAGGCTATGCAAACAAAGAGATGGGCCGAACACTATTCAGTATTGTACATCTGTAACAATGTAATGGTGGACTCTGCTCTAAACGAAATTGAGATTCTGCAGGTATTTCAGGAACTTGACGATAAACCGAGCATACAAGAGTTGGGAAAAGCTATTGAGGGCAGACCAGTGGGAAAGGCACCCGGTAGGGATGGCATTCCATCAGAAATCATCAAATGCGGGGAAACGTACTTCAATATCTGTACGAGCATTTCTGCCAGTGTTGAGATGAGGGAGCGGTATCACAGGACATGAGAGACGCAAACACAGTTACCTTTTACCAAAAAAAGGGACACAGAGGAGATTGCAACAATTACATGGGAATATCGCTTCTCAGCACAGTAGGAAAAGTGTATGCTCGTGTCATCCTGAGCAGGCGGTGGAAGCTGGCCGACAGGGTGTATCCGGAGTCTCAGTGTGGTTTTCCACGCAGAACGGTCCACCGTTGATGTGGTCTTTTTACTGAGACAACTGCAAGAGAAATGCAGAGAACAACATGGACCACTGTTTCTTCATCGACATCACCAAGGCGTTTGACCTGGTAAACAGACAGGGTCTTTTCAAAGTATTGTCCAAAGTTGGCTGCCCACCTAAACTACTGAGCACGATCAGGTCTTTCATGTGGGCATGAAAGGTACAGTAATACATGACGGTCAGGAATCTTGAGGCTTTCGGCATTAACAGTGGAGTCAAACAAGGCTGTGGCCTGGCTCTGATTCTATTCAGCATTTTCGTTGCCATCGTACTGACACGCGCCTTTGAAACAGCCACAGAAGGGGTCCTCATACTAGGTCAGATGGGAGACTATTCAATCTAACCAGACTGCCAGCAAAAAGTAAGAGAAGGGAGACTATCATTCGGGATATGCTGCTCGCAGACGATGCTGCCCTGGTCGTCCACGCGGAAGCTGAATGACAGATTCTCATAAACAGGTTGACTAAATCCTGTGATCTGTTTGGACTCACCATCAGCGTACAAAAGACGAAAGGTGCAGATCCTCCAGACATTGTCTTAAACGATACGAGTCTGGAAGTAGTACATCACTATAACTACCTCTGATCTATCATCACCGACAACCTTTCACTGGACGCGGAGCTGCAGAAGCGATTAGGAATGGCCTCATCGCCTCTTGGCTCTCACAGAGAGTGTGCGATAACAACATGCTGACCATCTCCACAAATATTGCAGTGACCAGATCCTGTGTGATTAGTACCCGGGCTCTATGCCAGCGAAACATCGACTCTGTATTCATCACACGAAAAAAGGCTAAATGTTTTCTATATGCGCTGCCTGAGGCGCATACTAAGAATTTCATGGAGTGACAGAGTGACTAACAACGACGTGTTGGACCGTGCACATATTTCCAGTTTAGGTACGATCCTCCGTCAGCGCCGCTTGCGGTGGCTTGGTCACGTGTGCTAAATGGAGGATGGGCGAATACCAAAAGATATCCTTTACGGAGAGCTGACCACAGGCAAGCGAAACAAAGGCGGGCCTTTCCGCCGCTACAGAGATGTTTCCAAGGGTGACCTGAAAGCGTTGGATATGAACACTTGTAGCTGGGAGGAAATTGCCAAAGACAGACCGGGCTGGAGGCAGGCTTTGTGTGTTGGTCTGCAAGCAGGGGAAAACAAGATGCGTCAAGATGCGGACCCGGCTGGAGGCAGGCTTTGTGTGTTGGTCTGCAAGCAGGGAAAGACAAGATGCGTCAAGATGCAGACTTCAGACGTGTACGGCGAAAGCAAGGGCAACAACTGACTGCCCGCTATCTAGCGTTAAGTCCATTGTCTCTCAAGACTGACAAGATGCCAATCATTCACTCATATGTGATCACTTTACCAAAAACAGTTTTAGCGTCGGATCCTAAATATTCTTTCGTAAGATACATACGTGCTGGCTATGACACGAGTGGATATCGCACATACAGACTTTAAGCCTTCATCAGCTTATGTGAGTCTACTGCCCCGTTCAGGCTGCGGTTCATGGCAACGAGTAAGATGACTTCCTCGCCTCCAAGGGGCCGAATGTGAAGACTTTGGAAATGGAGAGGGCGGACACTCTATGATGAATCAATGATTGCCTTCAGCGGCTAACACGGTCGTCGATGGACTGGCAATTCACAGACTTCAGATTTGTTAAAGGAATCGTCTGTCGAGCAGAAAGTATTGCCAGGCAAGACGGAGCAGGAGTATATACACCAACCAGTACCCAGACTTGACAAGTTGTTCAGGCAAACCGAGCATCTTATGTTTGCCGGGAGTTCAGTGATTTAGATTCTGAACAGGCCAGAACTATCTAACATTTACTTTCCATCACGTTAAAACATGTCTTTTGTTTTAAGGAAGGGTGGGGGAAGGGGAGGTGGAGGAGGGGAGTGGTCGGGAATAGAAAAGTTTGGGGGAGGCAGGAGTCGGGAACAGAAGTTGGGGGGGGGGGGGGTGCTGGTAAAAAACAATAATAACAATCGTATGCCGTCGCATCTGATCGACCGCTCAAATAATCAACAGGTTGCCATTAACAACCGTTGTCTGCTGCTTGGCAACATCTCACAACGACAAAAAAAAAACTATGTCAGGAATAGACTGATAATACGAATTCCCCGAAAGATGTTCTTACTGTTGAGAAAGAAAGTTCAGGATGGCACTTTCAGTGTGGATATCGAACAGCATCATTTCATTTTAATCCCGACAGTAACATCTACCATGTGGTAGAGAAAAGCCATCTTGTAAAATACAGGCACACGAATAATGATAATAATACACGTGTACTCTAACGCTGCCACCCCTACCTGAAGACGGCAACGGAACGAAGCACGCGAGTTAATAGAGTGGTATCCCTACAGAAGCGTTGTAGAAACACTTCTTTATGACTGTCCTTTACAACTTGAGCCCTGGACAAAAGACATTGCCTGCTACATACTGCCGTCACCTTTACTGTTACTCTTAGTTGGGCTGGGCACAATTGTCACCGAATCAAAGAAACAATCTACCACCGAATTAAAATTTGCGATTTCTGAAGCAAAGAAAGAGACATTGTTGTGTGTTTTTTTGTTATTTAATATCTAGTAATAGAGTCATTAGAGCGTCGACTTCTCACGCCAAGGTGATGGGTTCAAATTCAATCTCGACTCATCCTTGCGTTCCAAACTAAGTCGGTGTGTTACTTAATGTTAAGGAAGCAAACCCACAGAGGAAGAGAACTGCATCTGAAAACAGCAGAGATTTAGTATATGTCCCCACCATAATATATTGTAAGCTATGAAGCCAGATTGTTGTTGTTGTTGTTGTTGTTGTTGTTCTTCTTCTTCTTCTTCTTCTTCTTCTTCTTCTGCGTTTGTTCTCAATCTTCCACTATCAAGCACTGAACAGTTTTGTAAGTAACAGGATGTAGTCCGGATAACGGACTGCATTGTGTCGCTAGTTTACAATTTGACTGCGATATTTGCACCTTTCGGTCCGACACATCCGTCTTCGGCAGCAGCCAGGTTGTACTCTCCAATCCAGCTCTTTAATCTACAGGAAGCACTCTCCTCATTGATTTACTTGTCCCATGTGATGGATTGGAGGAATCGTATGTACCAAATGACGAGCCAGTTACAATTGTTGTCCAAAGCTCAAGTCAACATGTTGAAGGATGTTTCAAAGATTTCGTTGTCTTCCACAGGTCCGTAGTTCATATCACATGTATTTATTTAATCTTAAACCCCGGCTGGTTTTTCTAAGTCGAGAAAGACATTGCCATATAATGTCCTACTATTTTTAACTTCATCTCTTTGACAAACAAAAAATGCCCCATTCCGTGTATTCAGTCTATACTTGCAGTCCATTACTTTATGGCGTCAGCATCCTTTATTCCATTCATTCTGGCATTCGTCCTAAAAATGACGTGTTGTATTTTACAGCGAGGATGAAATATCTACGTCTTTCGACCAGGCACGCCCGTTTCCAGCACAACATTTTTGGGACCGGGATTTACTCTCCCTCTTCGATCCCTATTCTCTTTTCATGATTGCTCGAGTGCAGTCTGTTTCCAGGGCCGCCACTTGGCGGAATAGGGTTTAATTCAGCTATGGTTCGCCGACCACGACGCAAGGACATGTATGAGTCGCCCGCTGCTGTTAACTCATTCAATGCTGTTTCTTTGATCCTTTTAACCCAGCACAGCTTACTGATTCATATTACCTCTAGTATGAAGGCGAAAGGTAATGTCAGGGGCATGTGCAACATACATCTCACCGTATATCCTCGCCATGTATATGAAAACATGCTTTGTTATATCAGTCTGAAAAAACCGAAAAGAGAATCGATAATGCGATCCTCTGCTGTGAAGTTTTGCAGTCCATAAACGGCTTGGAGGATCCAGGTCCACCTCCCTCTGTACTCTCACGGTTGTAAGATAAGCCACATCAAACCCACTGTCATGTGGCATTCGTAGAAGTACTGGCAAAAAGAAACTATCTCCAAGTCTTGCACCAAAACTCGTACGGCCTCTACCACCAATACTTCAAGTCTTTTGCTCCTTTAACAGTGGAGTGTAGATGTGTTAGTCCCTTTTACCGTGGAATGTAGATGTGTTCGTCTCTTTTACCGTGGAGTGTAGATGTGTGTGTTGTGTGTTCCTTTACAGTGGAGTGAGGATGTCTTCGTTCATTTGCCATGTGTCATAGTTGAGGTAGGTGACCTTATATCCAAACCTTCATAGTCATTTCCTACGACATGCCATATTCTACATAGTGTCATATTCTCTTATGCCCTTTCGGGACCCGGGAAGGAGAGAGAGTGGAAATCTAGGTTGGCGAGAAGAAAAAACGCATGTTAGGATGAAACGTTACAGCGGTGGAAAATAATAATAACGCAGGGCGTCTCTAGTAGTATTTACCTGCGACTTGGATAGACGAACAAAACCCCCCCAAGCCACGGCCTCCAACATAAGGCAAATATTACACAAGATAATGTTTGCCTTTCAGCCGGTGAGCTAATATTTGCCGAGCTGTCGCGAACGATTGAGTCAACAATGACGTATCAAAGGCAGATCGGGTTTACTAATAATTCAAGAGGAGGCGGTCAATAGTAAAGTAAACATGGCGATTATCTTAGCTAATAACACGTGCTACTGTCTAAACAGCCGCCAGCGAGGACGGTGCAAACCCACCCTCAGAAGTCCTTAGCTGATCAAAAGGGGAGGGGCTAATGTGGCGTATCGAGGTAAATACAACGAGCCTTAGTTAGCGTTTTGTGACAAGTGCACTCGTAGAGTGAGAAGGACGAACAACTAGCACATTGCACATTCCGACTGTATTGTTTAACTATTGTAAAAAATCCATCCAACTGGAGACAAAAATCAATATATTTCATATACGTTACATATCGGTAATTTGATGCATCCTAGATCTCACGATTTTCATGTTTTTAACCACGCCATCTGCTCGAAAACGAAAGCAGGTCTATCGATCTAGCTTTTTCCCCCCATACTAAACGAATTTAGAGGATGAGAATTGATTATGCATTAAGTCATCGGTCGTGTGTGTGCAGGTGCAAAGTTTGTGATTGGGCTGGGCATGCCAGTTAACAAATGGGTTTATTCATCTTCAAAGTAAACCGTTCTAATACTGATCAATATCTAAAGAGCTTCAGTGCACGCACGAGAGACCAACCGTGAGCATCCCCCCTCCCAGCACTCGATCAGCACAAGCGCGTTCTCTGCTCCCCCTCGTTTACCTGAATCGTGTTGGTTTATTTATTTTCCCTCTCTTACCCTTGACACGACCCTGCTTGCTCTTGATTCCAGGTCGTGTTGATAATAGCGAAAGGTGAGCTGCATAAAACTGAAACTCACACATGGGTTGGGGTCAAGATATTTCATTATTGAGGACGTACGATTAAAGTACACATAATCTAAAAGAGAGTACGCGAGATAGAGAGAGAGAGAGAGAGAGAGAGAGAGCGAGTAAAATAGAAGGAGAAAGGGAGTGACACAGAGACTGAATTATATGAACATTAATGTATTAATAACTCGTCCTATTCATGGGGTAAACCGTCGTTTTTAAAACACTATATCTAATTGTAAAAAGGTAACACATTATTTTTCCAAAACTTATTAAATGTCTTCGACATAGGCAAAAGCTGTATGCGGTAATTCTTCCATAGAAAGTAAGAGGGGTCTTACCAACCGAGGAAATCATGACTCCTCTTACCAACCGAGGAAATCATGACTCCTCTTATCAATCAAGAAAATCATGACTCCTCTTACCAACCGAGGAAATCATGACTCCTCTTACCAACCGAGGAAATCATGACTCCTCTTACCAACCGAGGAAATCATGACTCCTCTTACCAACCGACGAAATCATGACTCCCTTACCAACCGAGGAAATCATGACTCCTCTTACCAACCGAGGAAATCATGACTCCTCTTACCAACCGACGAAATCATGACTCCCTTACCAACCGACGAAATCATGACTCCCTTACCAACCGAGGAAATCATGACTCCTCTTACCACCCGACGAAATCATGACTCCCTTACCAACCGAGGAAATCATGACTCCTCTTACCAACCTACGCACAGTGAACTTGTTGATGGTTGTTCATCTAGTCAGGATGTTTATTTTCGGGTTTTCTCTATCAGCCGATATGTATCTCATCTCAATGCCTGTCAATGTTGTTTAGTGATACTTTTGACATCTTCTGGAAGATGGAAGCCTTAATAACTGCCTCCCACCCCATTCCCCCCCCCCCCCCCACCCCGCCTTTTTTCTGGTCAGTCATTAGTTAGATGTTTAATTATTTTGTTTCAAATTCAATGTTTAGTTTAGCTATTGGTTCAGTAATTCAGGGTGGACACGATAAAGTGCATGTTTCTAGTCAGGTGCACACGATCAAGTGCACGTTTCTAGTCAGGTGCACACGATCAAGTGAATGTTTCTAGTCAGGTGCACACGATCAAGTGCATATTTCTAGTCAGGTGCACACGATAAAGTGCATGTTTCTAGTCAGGTGCACACGATCAAGTGCATGTTGCACGAGTCTAGCGATAGCATGGGGTCCTAGGATTAGAACAGCTTTGTTCATATATATATATATATAAATGGGATCAAGATGCTAAGCAGCGCATGAGCTGCAGTGGTCAGCGACCCATAGCTGACTGCTAGCATCAGGGCCAGCGAACCATAGCTGCCAAGACCCTTCTACACCTCCTCGCGGTGATCCTGGATAACAGGCTGCAGCAGGGCAGACTGGCTAAGGAGAAGGGATCGAAGAGGGAATGCGAACCCGGTACTCAAAAAATGCTTGCTGAAGTCGGATGTATTAGACCGAAAGGGGCAAATATCGCAGCCAAGCTGTAAACTACGACACAACGTATTCCGTTCTCTGGACTACATTCTGCTACTTAAGCCCCTTCAGGATTTGGTAGCGGGAGATTGATAACGAACGAAGAAGAAGATATATATATATATATATATAGTTATTTGGCTGGTCGTTACTCTTCGATAGTATACAATGACATAACATATTAACATTCAATCCAACTGTAGTCCTACACATGCAGACGCCATGTTTCTCCGTAGTTTCGACTGTTTTTATCGGGGTCAGCGAACTACAGCTGACCAAGACCCTTTTCCGCCTCTAAGTGGCGGCCCTGGAGACAGGCTGCACTAATTGCTCGTGTCACCTGGCTAAGGGAAATGGATCACAGAGAGAAGTCAAGTCCTGTAAACCATGAAAGCCTGTAATAGACGAGACAGTTTGGTGAGAGGTATAATAGACTTGACAACTTGACGAGAGATATAACAAAAGTGACAGTTTGGTGAGATGTATAACAGACGTGACAGTTTGATGAGAGGTAGAACAGACGTTACAGTTGAGGTATAACAGACGTGACAGCTAGATAAGAGGTTTAATAGACGTGACAGTTTGATGATAGGTATAATATACGTGACAGTTTTATTAGAGGTATAATAGACATGACAGTTTGATGAGAAGCATACTATTCGTGACAATTTGATTTGAGGTATAATAGACGAGACAGTTTGATGAGAGGTATAATAGACGAGACAGTTTGATCAGAGGTATAATAGACGTGGCAGTTTGATGAGAGGTATAATAGACGAGACAGTTTGATCAGAGGTATAATAGACGTGGCAGTTTGATCAGAGGTATAATAGACGTGGCAGTTTGATGAGAGGTATAGCGGACGTGACAGCTTGATGAGATGTATAATAGACGAGACAGTTTGATCAGAGGTATAATAGACGTGGCAGTTTGATGAGAGGTATAATAGACGAGACAGTTTGATCAGAGGTATAATAGACGTGACAGTTTGATGAGAGGTATAATAGACGAGACAGTTTGATCAGAGGTATAATAGACGAGACAGTTTGATCAGAGGTATAATAGACGTGACAGCTTGATGAGGGGTATAATAAACGAGACAGTTTGATGAGAGGTATAATAGACGAGACAGTTTGATCAGAGATATAATAGACGTGACAGCTTGATGAGATGTATAATAGACGTGACAGTTGAGATATAAAAGACGTGGCAGTTTGATGAGAGGTATAATTGAATGTCAACTTGTCATGAGGTATAACTGAAGGACAGTTTGAAGACACGCATGGAAAGAAGACAATCCATGCAGTGGTGTATTCTGGTCCCTGATGTGTGCTTCTTTCTTAGAATGTAATGCTCTATAAAAATCATTGTTTATTGAACGACTTTCACGCAGGATATGTTCATTGAAAATTGATTTGTCAGAACATATTCTAGTATACGATTCTGTTCTTCTATAATTTCATAAAATAGAAGGAGTTTAACTTAAACATGTATACAAAATACATTTTACAAGACTATACATAGATGCTCTCCGTAACAGCATTAACACAAGTACATTCACTGCAGCTATAGAACTTTTTAAATTCTCACTTTTAGTCTAGCTGAGTGTGGGACCTTTTTGTGCACACGTGTCAAAGGTTAAACCATGGCCATCTTGATAATGAGGCTGTACTGATTGTTTGTGTTATTCCTGCAAATCAATTATTAGTGAAGGCTGAATAATGGAGGGTTTGGTAAATTGTGAGTACTTTTAGGAGTGCTGGTATGTCATCTGCACCACACCCAATTTTAAAAATTAAAACACAACCTTCTTAGACAATTTTCCAATCTTTCAGGTTACATTTCTTTGACGTCACAGACATTAAGTGTTCAAAATGCATAGATCGTGTTGTGTACCGAACTGTCAATGAAATTATTGATCAGCTGAGTATGTAACATCATTTAACTTTCCAAAAATGAAGGTCAGAGGACAAAGTAACGAAAAATGTACCTCGTGATAATCTTGAAATGACAGATAACACTGTTGTGTGTGAAAAACATTTCCATCCATCAGAAGTTATGAAAATTGAATCTGTGACACATGATGATGGTAGTGCACTAAGAATTCCCAGGAAAAAAAGCGAAGCCTTGTTCTGGTGCATTCCCAACAATTCTTGTGAATTGTCCATCAAACTTATCGTCTACTTGTCTCAGCAATGCGAAGCGGACACAACTTGAGGAACAAGAACAAATATTAATATGTTGATTACATAGAGAGAAATTCATTTGAAAATGTAGAGAGGCTTTGGCAAATTTTGAATGAGAAAAACCTGAAAGATTGGAAAATTGTCTAAGAAGGTTGTGTTTTAATTTTTAAAATTGGGTGTGGTGCAGATGACATACCAGCACTCCTAAAAGTACTCACAATTTACCAAACCCTCCATTATTCAGCCTTCACTAATAATTGATTTGCAGGAATAACACAAACAATCAGATGCCCTCACAAAGTATTATTAAGATGGCCGTGGTTAAAGGCTAACACCAAACCATGACGTTGCTTGTGTCAACTTTCCCTCAAGCTTATCTAGCATTGGCACGTGTGCTGCGTTTCTAGCCGCAAGCAAGTAAAGGCCTGGTACTTTCGAGCAGTGACCATTATGACAATAAAAAGTTATTACTTCTAGTCTTAAATAGCAACATTTTACGAATATTTACAAAATAATTTATTTTTTAATTAATTAAAATACTCTCATAATATACCATTAAAAATACATTTTATGAGTTTCACTTGGGTCAGTGGCGCACATCTAGCACATACTGAATATAAGCCCCTGAATCCACGGGGGAACATTATTAACAAATGTACAAAAACAATTGGCGGCAGAATACAGGAACAAACCTCTATAGTCCGGATGATAAAATAACTACTCCAGTCGAAGTTAGGGAAGGTAAAAAGCAGTGGATAGAAAACTGGTCACTCCGCCTAACAAAAATGGAGAATTTGTGCAATAAAGTCTATAACACTCCATCTTTATTGGCAGTACATGTTACCCACTGCCTTTTATTTAACAACCAGTCAAGATAACCAATTTACACATACCCGGTTACCCATTAATGTGGCAATCTATCAGTTATCTTTTTCGAATACTCGTTTATCTAATAACAATCAACAAGCTGGTGCTTTTATGGTAATCTGGCTTTTCCGCCCTCCCCCGTCACACCCCCTCCCCTCCCTCTCCCTCCCCAACTTAGACGGCTGGACAATTTCATAGTCAATGTTGATATAATACCTCTCGCCTTCCACTCGTCTCCCGTCGGACGTGACTGTCAATAAATTATTCCGCGATAACTTTTCAAACAAGCCTTATTTAAATAAGGGCTGCTTCCTCCGTCGGTAGTCCAATGCTGTTGTGGTTATTGGTTGAGATTCAATCCTTGCCGGTTAGATCTCTCTGTGATCAGAAACACTCGATCCACTATGCGGTTTTATCAACATCATCATGTTGGACCAGGTTGTGCTTGCTCCCCGACCTCCATGCGTTCCTTCTTGTTAGTTAACTCTTCAATAATCACATCTACAGTAATTTCTTCATAAACGTGGTTGTCTGCTTCAGTTTTATCTTATCATCAAACAGTTTATCCTTCAGCAAGGTTGAAAAGGGCCATGTTGTTACCCTGCTGCTCTCGTGGATGGAGTCGCCAGACTTAGAGAACGTGTTCTGTTTGTTGTCTGTTCTCCCAATCCCAGAACGTGTCTTCGTATTTCATTTTTCATTTGTTGAATAGATGCTTCTCTACTGGTGGGTTCACTGACTGAAAATTGTCACTTGATCTCTCTTGGTATTTCTAGTGTGCGTCTGTATCTAGTGTGCGTCTGTGTGCGTCTCATATCTAGTGTGCTCTATCTAGTGTGCGTCTGTGTGCGTCTCTATCTAGTGTGCTCTATCTAGTGTGCATCTCTATCTAGTGTCTCTATCTAGTGTGCGTCTGTGTGCGTCTCTATCTAGTGTGCTCTATCTAGTGTGCGTCTCTATCTAGTATCTCTATCTAGTGTGCGTCTGTGTGCATCTCTATCTAGTGTGCGTCTCTATCTAATGTGCGTCTCTATCTAGTGTGCGTCTCTATCTAGTGTGCGTCTCTATCTAATGTGCGTCTCTATCTAGTGTGCTCTATCTAGTGTGCGTCTCTATCTAGTGTGCGTCTCTATCTAGTGTGCGTCTCTATCTAGTGTCTCTATCTAGTGTTCGTCTTGCGTCTCTATCTAGTGTGCGTCTCTTTGACCAGTTTCTGGTATTCTCTGTACCGCAACTTGTCACTGAAGAGGTTTTATATGGCTGTTGATATTTTTCAATACTTGATCCTTTCCTTGGTTTGTGTGTTGACTTGCGCGTTCATTGGCCTGCTCATTTCTATGTATCTTTTAGTAATCAGGAATCACACTTAACATTATAGTCTCTGTGAGTTCTTCCGATAGGACCTCCGGCTCAATCTTGTTGCGGTTTATGAGGACCATTTATAACTTATAGAAAATAGGAATACTATGTTGTCTCTAGTTTGATCTTTGTGTTTCACGATAGCTATTGCAACTGTTCTTAGTGCCTGTGTCTTAGCTCCAACATTTTTTTGAGAATTCACATTCGAAAGCTGTCTCTTGCCTGCTGATTCTGATCTGTTTAGTTGCCTTCTTGTACTTGACCGAATTCTGAAGGAATCATTATGGGGTATATGCCTTATCTTACTTGATAACTTGATAACCATTCCCGCAAAATCGGCCGGAAAGCCTTGCTAAAGTATATGTACAGTGCTATTCTAACCCCAGGACTACAATTTATCTTAAGACTCTGGCTAGAAACAGACTTAATGGTGTGTATCTACAAGCGTTGTTGTTGTAGAATGTCAGCAATGAATGAGATTACTCTTTTGTGCGCCCTGGAAATGGCTTTAAGTGGCTGTAGTTTACCTAACATCCCGAATCTTTAATTGCCGCTGTATATGCTCTGCACCACAGCTGAGCCACCTTGTTAGGGACACTAACAGAATCAACTATGATATTATTGGCCTCTCAGAGACGGAACAAGAACAAGAAATCTCGACCACTTGAAATGACGTCACATGAGCATGAATTATGAATCGTCGGTGCCTGCAAGACAAATTCTACACCAATTGGAGTTGATTTTCTTGCTACCATCATACAGGAGTACCTACAAACAGTAGGTAAAGATTAGCAAGAGCACGTTGATTTCATTAACAATCTTAGCTCTTCGACAACATCACACCTGCTACAAGATCGTCATCGGGGGCGGCAATTGAAGAATGGGCATTCGACGATCGAGTAAAATATATGGGGCCCTCGACGACTAAATCTATGGGGCCCTCGACGACAGAGTTAAGTCTATGGGGCCCTCGACTAAATATATAGGGCCCTCGACGACTAAATCTATGGGGCCTTCGACGACAGGGTTAATTCTATGGGGCCCTCGACGACTAAATATATAGGGCCCTCGACGACTAAATCTATGGGGGCCCTCGACGACAGGGTTAAATCTATGTGACCCTCGACGACTAAATATATAGGGCCCTCGACGACTAAATCTATGGGGGCCCTCGACGACAGGGTTAAGTCTATGGGGCCCTCGACGACTAAATCTATGGGGGCCCTCGACGACTAAATCTATGGGGGCCCCCGACGACTAAATATATGGGGGCCCTCGACGACTAAATGTATGGGGGCCCTTGACGACTAAATCTATGGGGGCCCTCGATGACTAAATCTATGGGGGCCCTCGACGACTAAATCTATGGGGCCCTCGACAACTAAATCTATGGGGCCCTCGACGACTAAATCTATGTGGCCATCGACGACTAAATCTATGGGGGCCCTTGACGACTAAATCTATGGGGCCCTCGGCGACTAAATCTATGGGGCCCTCAACGTAAGGGTTAAATCTATGGGGTCCCTCGACGACTAAATCTATGGGGGCCCTCGACGACTAAATCTTTGGGGCCCTCGATGACTAAATCTATTGGGCCCTCGACGACTAAATCTATGGGGCCCTCGACAACTAAATCTATGGGGCTCTCGACGACTAAATCTATGTGGCAATCGACGACTAAATCTATGGGGCCCTCGACGACTAAATCTATGGGGCCCTCGACGTAAGGGTTAAATCTATGGGGGGCCCTCGACGACTAAATCTATGGGGGCCCTCAACGACTAAATTTATGGGAGCCCTCGACGACTAAATCTATGGGGCCCTCGATGACAGGGCTGTCTATGGGGCCCTCGACGACAGAGTTAAGTCTATGGGGCCCTCAACGACTAAATCTATAGGGGCCCTCGACGACTAAATCTTTGAGGGCCCTCGATGACTAAATCTATGGGGCCCTCGACGACTAAATCGGTGGGGCCCTCGACGACTAAATCTATGGGGCCCTCGACGACTAAATCTATGGGGCCCTCGACGACTAAATCTATGGGGCCCTCGACGACAGGGTTAAATCTATGGGGACCCTCGACGACAGAGTTAAATCTATGGGCCCTCGACGACAGGGTTAAATCTATGGGGGCCCTCGACGACAGAGTTAAGTCTATGGGGCCCTCGATGACTAGGGTTAAATCTATGGGGGACCACAATCTGTGGAGACCGCAAACGATGCAGGTGATAGACAAGGCTTATCGGCTATTCCACTGGAACAACTATTTAAGGAAGCCCCCTCAACAAGAGATCACACGTGGGACCTAATGGTCAACTAATCATGAACTAGACCATATCTTACCAAATTGTAGACAAACAACAGACACCCCAGTTGTTGGTTCTTTCTGCACCCCAGATATGAAGAGAAGCGACTAAGTAAGTATTTTGCCTTAAAATTAGAAGTGGTAAAAGTATTCAGAAATCCAGTAAGATTAACTGCCGCCATTTTAACAACTAATTTTCTTTTGATGTTTCTAACCAGTCGCTGACTGACCACCTACATCAGAAACACACTGGCCAAGATCGTACAACATGTACTAGACAAAACACACAAGCATGCCGTCACTAGACAGCATGAAGTTGTGGCACGTTATGTGAAACATTCTCACAGATAAATCGGTGCTAAATTAAACGCCAATTTGACAGTGAACATTGTTCAATAGATTACTAGCTATTGTTGAATACATGAGATTGAAGTGGTACTCCGCAAAGCTCCGCAGACAGCAAATGACAGCTTAGCAAGTCGTCAAACATTTGGTCATAGGATTGTCCGTACGTACAATAAGAAACTGCCTGATCTCAAAGATAATGAATACGAATTTAACTGCATATCGCTGACCGCTGACTTTTGGTTGTCATTCAAAAATTAATCCTTTTACGTAGTTACTGGCCATGGGAATCATTACGAATTTGAAATCAGCAAGGCTAGATTGTTTACAAGAAAGTGGGTGTCACGTTGCTGAAATCGTTTCAAGCGGATAAGAAAATTTGACAAAGATTGGAACATTGGTGAGAAAGTCAATTGTATTGCCACAGACAACGCGCGTGACACACTGGTAGCGATGAGGCCAAACAGGTACAACCCTATGACATATATATTACACAGTCGCGTCTTGAGCTTAACAATGCGAATGAATTACGATCGGAACAGACCCACTGCAGGCGATAACGTGGCATTTTATACGCATTGTTTATATATATGAGACAGAAATTGCAATGACAAATAAGGGCTTCAGAGAAAAACTTATTGTTAACCTCAAAGAGAATCAGGATATAACTGAGGAAAAGAATATTCGCCACCCATATATGGCCAATTGCAATGTATGGGGCTGAACCATGGACTTAAGCGAAGAAGGATGAACAAAGATTGGACGCGTTTGAAATGTGGTACTACTGTAGAATGGAAAAAGTGAGTTGGACAGAAAAAAGATCTAGTGACAATGTACTCACTGAAGTGGGCGCACAAAGACAAATATTGCACATAATACAACAATATCAGTTGAGTTGGCTGGGTCACAATATGAGACACGAAAGTCTTCTACAGAAGATACCACAGGGCAAGATTCAGGGCAAGAGAGGACCAGGTCGTCCAAGATTCAATGTTACATATCAGGAATGCAGGGACATTAAAGTACGAACCTATGCTGAAATGAAGAGAGCTGCAGAGGATATGGTCAAATGGGGGGACATACACCAGACAACCTTACAACCAGTCTCCGGACTGAGCAACCAGAGGATAGGGTCAAATGGAGAGACATACTCAGACAACCCTACAACCAGTCTCAAGACTGAGCAACTAAATGATGATGATGCTATATATATATATATATATATATATCTATATATATATATCATTATTAATGGCGAAATGCAGTGACCAAAGACCTAGGCCTGCATTGGTACAGCGTTGCAAATGAACATGACGCACACATATTGTTGACTTTTTCGCATTCGGATCTGCCTGACTGGATAATGTGATAAATGTGATCAACTTAATTATATATATGTATTATTTATATTTTTTGCATATCACATGAAGTTTTCGGTCCACTAGCAAGTGGCAGACATGGGCGTCTGTGGATTGAGAGTGTCTCTGACACTCTAAGGAAGTTACACATAATGACAGCACAGGCCTCTCACTTGGCATTAAACAAGAAATCTTCGCACCCGCCTCTCTGTAACGTCGTATGGCAATAGCAGTAGGACAAACGAAGATAGAAGAAAGAAGATATATTTTTGAATATATATATATATATATATATATATATATATATATATATATATATATATATATAGAGAGAGAGAGAGAGAGCAGTCATGTTTTTAGGGGCTAACTTAAAACAACGCAAAAGACACAAACCTGCACATTCTTTCTCAAGCCTATAGGTTGTATGACATTATGTTGCACTAATGTGCTCGCAAGGCGGTGTGAAGACATGGGACTTAGCTTCGACCACCCCAGGCTTATGTATAACTTTAATATTCTCTCTTCGTATGTTCGAATTTCTGGACTAAGGCTTGTTATCCCCGCTGAGGACACACACAAAGCCTGAAGTACCATTGAGACACTCGCAGGCTTATTCACGCGTGTGACAGCAGCTTGTTTAACAATATTTTCACAGCGTGGGGCTGGTGAGACCCTTGTATAGGAGCTCTTAGCTTCAACTTCAGAAGCAGTAATGGAGAGGAATTATATATTATTTTTAATTTTGTTGGCTGGATACGGGCACATTTGAAAATGTGGCCTATCCTAGCTTCCAAACAAGCCTTATTTAAGTGAATGGGTTCGGGGAACGAGCCAGTTCGGCGTATTTACTAGCGGAACAATAGAATAAAGACACATAGCAACGTGGTGATCAATTGGACCTGTGCGAAGTGAGCTGGACAGCATTCCATACAAATACTCAGTCTTTCAACTCGTAAGCTCAGAATGTGCCTGTATCTGGTATGAGATTGAACATTTGAAGGGCGAGAGGCAGACCGAGGTAAAGGTGGACAGACAACATCTAAGAAGACCTGCAGTAAAATTTTGGGGGGGGGGGGATGTCACTCGGGCAACAAGAGAGGCGAAAGACAAATACATACCACAACACGGTGCTACAACCTGGTGGAAAGTGAGACGACAAAAGACAAATACATACCACAACACTGGGCTACAACCTGGTGGAAAGTGAGACGACAAAAGACAAATGCATACCACAACACTGGGCTACAACCTGGTGGAAAGTGAGACGACAAAAGACAAATGCATACCACAACACTGGGCTACAACCTGGTGGAAAGTGAGACGACAAAAGACAAATGCATACCACAACACTGGGCTTCAACCTGGTGGAAAGTGAGACAAAAAAAAAATAAGAGGAGCTTACATAAACAGAACATCCCATCCACTTGAACGATCAGCGTTGTCTACTATCACAGAACTTGGAGTAATCAATGTTTCTCAGACCACACGCAGTCTCGGTGAAGTCTCTAACATAGCGTGAAGTATTCCGTTTCTGTCAGATGACACGCGAAGCCAGCGAAGTTTCTCGCAGAACGTGAAGTTTAGTTCGTCAGGTAACGCGCGGAGCCAGCAAAGTTTCTCACAGAACGTGAAGTTAGATAGTTCGTCAGGTAACGTCAAGTTAACACCCTTTTTCTCAGATGACACGCAATGTCAAATTTTCCTTCTTGTTTTAGTATCGTCGCTTCCCCGGGCCAGACTGCCTCTCTTTGGTCTGCATAAGTGGAGCAGTCCTGTAGGATATGCTCTGGTGTTTCCGTGGGTACTCCGCAATCCCATGTGGTGGTGTTTCTTAGACCCATTCTGTGAAGGTGAGCCTTGAGTCTACAATGTCCCGTTCTGAGTCTAAAGATCTTCGTCTGACCATCTCTGCCATTCTCTGGCTTGTATTCTTTGTACAGGTATCTTCATTCCGTCCTCATGGATCGCTTGAGGAGTATCTTCGTTTCTTTATAGTTCTGTAGATGGCGAGTCTGTGTACCGTCGCTTCCGACTTTAGCGAGCTCCTCTGCCTTCTCGTTGTTTCCAAGGAGTTGATATTGTGTTTTGGCTGATAAGAATCAGCGTTGCTGTCCGTACATTTGTTGCTTTAGCTCTGCAATGGACACAGGTCTGTTCTGCTGGTATGAAGTGGTTTTCTATGACGCCGTTGGAGTGTGCGATGTAGATTTCACTGCCTCTCCTTTTTCGCTTTCTCTGTCCTACCCATCTGTGTACACACGTGTCCAAGAGTTGCTGTAAGTTCTGTCTCTTAAGCTATCGTAGAACGTATATTTTTTTGGTCTGTTGCCTAGGGTCCACTTTTCTTGTCAGCAAAGTTTCTCATATGACTTGGAGTGGTCAGTTTCTCATAGGACTTGGAGTGGTCAGTTTCTCACAGGACTTGGAGTGGTCAGTTTCTCAAATGACTTGGAGTGGACAGTATCTCATAGGACTTGGAGGGGTCAGTTTTTCTAAGAAGACCTACAGTGTCAGAAAAGTCTTTGACCAGACGACTAGGATATACACGCACTATCAGGTAACCAACCAACCATTTAGTTATATGCAATACATTGTATTGATAATCTCCAAAATGATTATACATGCAGAAAATACCAAGTGATATAATAAAAAAAATCATACTGACTTTAATGTCATAAAGAATAAATTCAAAAGTGATATCAAAATGGCAAGAAACCTATAAATTCGTGTCACACTACGGTAGTAATTAAAATAGCAATCAGACTGAAAAGCATAGACAGCAGATATAACAATAATCCCCAAATAGGTGTACCAGTATTAAAGCAGCCAGACATTAAACATATATATATTATCTTGTGGAAGTCAACATAAATATGATATCGTACTGTCAGAAGGCAGGTAGCAATATGAAAGAAAAACTACAAAATAGAACTTAAATAATTGGGACTGTCGAGAAACAAGTATACAGGTGGCAAATAAAACTGTACAGATAAAAGGATTCATAAAAAAGCAAGTACCAATAACAGACGAATGAACAATTAAAGGAAGAAAATAATATGAGAATATAGGACTGGATATTGCGATACGGACATATGAATCTCAGTACAAAACAACAGCTAATAGAACCAAAAGGCATGGTAATAGAAAACATTGGAAAGGAGCGTAGAACTAGTGCTATACGTGCGGAAATAGAACATCTTAATAACACGACACAGCTGACTGGAGGTGTAGGATATGTTAAGGACAATAATGGAAATATCTAGCTTGATACGATGAGGGAGCTATATCTAACTTGATACGATGAGGGAGATATATCTAACTTGATACGATGAGAGAGATATATCTAACTTGATACGATGAGAGAGATATATCTAACTTGATACGATGAGGGAGATATATCTAACTTGATACGATGAGGGAGATATATCTAACTTGATACGATGAGTGAGATATATCTAACTTGATACGATGAGGGAGATATATCTAACTTGATACGATGAGGGAGATATATCTAACTTGATACGATGAGGGAGATATATCTAACTTGATACGATGAGGGAGATATATCTAACTTGATACGATGAGGGAGATATATCTAACTTGATACGATGAGGGAGATATATCTAACTTGATACGATGAGGGAGATATATCTAACTTGATACGATGAGGGAGATATATCAAACAGGCCGGCAGAATATGTACATGAACTGTTCGAAGACAACAGAAGTGACATATCATCACAATTTCATAATGGCGGTCTAAGCATTCTCTGATCACGAGTAGAGAAAACAATAAAAGATATTAGCAAAGAGAAAACATCATTCATGTATACAATCAATACAGATATAATAGAAGCGCTAGAGGAATTCGGGGTCAATAAAAAGACTGATCTAATGACATCTACGATACCGGGCTTATACCGAGAGACCAGATTACGTCCGCCTTTGTAACACTACTTAAGACGCTTCCTGTAACACACTGTTGACATTTTAAAAGAATTATTCTGATGCAGCATACCGTTCAGATGACGCTTACAAGTATACAGAAAAATATTAGCCGCAGTGTAGACAACCAAGTTCAGGTCGAACTATTTGAATTTAGATACAAAGAGTTCAAGTCAAATCGAGCATTTTTTTTTGGGATGGGAAAATACAATTTTTCAGGTAGTCAAAATGCCATTTATAATTCGATATAGTCTCCTGCAACGTTTATGCTCTTATCACAGTGTTTAAGTAATGCTTAAAAAGCTTCAGCGAATAAAGATTTGTCAGTATGCCTGAACCAATCCAGGACAGTCTGTTTCACTTTGTCATTTTTGCTGGAATCTGACTTCTCAGGAATTCTTGTAGGGGTTCAAACAGGTGGAAATCGCTTGGAGCGAGGTCTACGCTGTAATGTGGATGTGGCAATACCTCCTAACCGAGTTGCTGCACATGGTACAAAATAAGATGAGCAGTACGGGGTCGAGCAGGTTTGAACTCTTCTCTGTCGGTCAAAAGTTGAAAGCGATCTTGGCACCCAACGTGCACTAACCTTCCGAAAATGAAAATGTTCATGAATAATAGTGTTCACCGTATTGTGGTTGCAGTCTTCTGTAAAATCTTCTGCCCATGACAAGCTGGCCACCTAGCAGTAATATAACACAAGTGGCCCTAACTAATGACAGTAGTTTCAGCACGCTGTAACCCATTCAGGTACGACTAGAACAAAAGGTTCCGATTTGATTTGAACTCCTCTTGCAGAACAACAAAGAAAGAGAAACAATATTTTATTTACTTACACTAGCAGAAAAATATGTACAAGTACAGAAACACATTTGTGTGGGCTAAAGGACTTCAAAAGGGCATCTGACAGAGTCCGGCATAAGAAACAATATTAGCATGTCACGAAAACATGTGAATAGAAGAGGCACAAGAATACTGAGTATTTGTGAGCAAACTGCCACTGAAAGATCTGCCAGGTTTGCTCACCTGAGGAAAGCGACACGGATGTCTTCTTCTTCTTCTTCTTCGTTCGTTCTCAATCTCCCGCTACCAAGCCCCGAAAGGGCTCAAGCAGCAGAATGTAGTCCAGAGGACGGAATGCGTTGTGTCGTAGTTTTACAGCTTGACTGCGATATTTGCACCTTGCGGTCCAACACATCCGACTTAAGCAAGCATTTTTTGAGTACCGGGTTAGCATTCCCTCTTCGATCCCTTCTCCTTAGTCAGTCTGCCCTACTGCAGCCTGTTATCCAGGATCACTGCGTGGAGGCGTAGAAGGGTCTTGGCAGATATGGTTCGCTGGCCCTGATGCTGGCAGTCAGCTATGGGTCGCTGACCACTGCAGCTCATGCGCTGCTCAGCATCTTGATCCCCGACACAGATGAACACAGATAAAACATGCCAGGACTCATTATCGGTGGAATATCAACAACTAATATCATATATACGGATGTCCCAGTTTAGTGTGCTGAAATTGAACAAGAACTACGTGAATATGTGAATGAAGTAAAGAATACAATTCAGGTGTGTGGCTTGGACATTAATACTGAGAACACGAAAATGAGATAATTAGCAAAACAGACTTGAAATCTACGCTACAAATAAAATTGAGGGTTAAATACTTGAACAGGTCAAGAGCTTCTGCTATCTTGGGAATATTTTTTTTTTTTTTGCGTTCGCCTTATTTTTTCTAATCCCCAAGGCGGTGTGCGTTGCACTGTGTTTTTATTTTGCGCCTGTCGGCCCAGTGCATCCGACTTCAGCACGCATTTTATGTAAGGGTCTGCTTCCTCCTGCATTTTCTAAGGGTTTGCTTCCCCGGGGTAACGGCCGGTGCTGTGATGGGGATCGAACCCAGCACCTTCGGGTCGTGAGCCGTGCCACTTAACCACTAGGCCACGCCAATATAATATCAGAAAATGGAAGATACGAAAGGAAATTAGGAAGATAATAATGATGATCATATCCCTGTTTTCACCAGCATGAGTTGAGTGACATCCAAACTACCCATTCGCAAATACATTTTCAATGACAATAATCAGGTGTTATGTAAACTCGCCTATGGCGGAGAAACATGAACAATAAACCAACCGATTGGAGAAGAGAATTGATGCCTTTGAAATGTGAATATATAGAAGAATGGAACGCATGTCCTGGAAAAAGAAAAAAAAACAAATAAAGAAGTAAATAACTGGATTCTATCAACAATGCAGTAAAGTGGGGTTTAGTAATGGAAGTGCAAGAACTTGACAGAAGATAAAGTAAAACAATGAACAAGAAACACTAGCAGTGCATGCTGTATGAAGAAGTCTGTCTTTGGAGCAGGCTTCCAGTAAGACACTCGACAGCGGAGATACCATGCCACAGTTTGGGGAGCAAAGGGAACGGACGAAAGCAAAACACTTTTGTTTACAATGAGACATTTTCTCGGTGATGCTAGTACGGTTAATCACGTAGGAACTGCGTGTCAAAACAAACAGTTTATCTATTTCAGAGATTGTGAGTAGTCTTGTGCGATATCACACAGAACCCAGTAACTCAAGAGTTTCTGATAATCTGGGACTTCTATACGAAAAACAGCAGAACATTATTATAATATGTAAGCCAACTAATGAGATATCACATGGAACTCAGTAACCAAAGAATCCTTGATAATCTGGGAACTACTTGCAAAAACAGCAGGGTATTTTAAGAATATGTAAGATATCAAAGAAAGCCATGCAATCTCGTTCATCGTTGATGATCTCCAGAGTAAGAGGCTGATAAAGTATCAGCTTAAATTGAAACAGGTTCCAGATAAAAATTATAGGCAGTAAAGCCGGTCGTGTATAATTTAGCTGGGAACTGGATACGACAAGGGAAGACCTCTGCACCCTTGATTACAAATCAGTTTACTAGAAAGCCAAAGCCTTTTTGTTCCCTCGTGAACGGTTCTCATACTTCTATGAGTCATAACAGAAACCAAAAACATGTCAATATGTATGAACAAACGAATCTTTGTAGAACACGTGGCGTTGTTTCACCAGGAGAAGACATGATTGTTGATATATTTAGAGGTGTCGGTGTGTTCCATCATTAAAGTGAATTATTCTCAGATTTAGGGCAGAGCAATAGCGATCAGAAGTTACGGAGGTAACTCTCGCCGCTTTCAGTTGGCACGATAGGAGGCAAATATGACAACTTATTGCAAGGTTTGGATCACTACACAGGATCAAGATGCTGAGCTATCAGAGCATTAGCTGCAGCGGCCAGGGACCCAAAGCTGACGGCTAGCGTCAGAGCTAGCGACCCAGAGTTGCCAAGACCGTTCTACACCTTCACATGTTGCAACAAGGCAGACTGCCTAAGAAGAACGGATCCGAGATGGAAGGCTAACCCGGTACCCAAAATTTCCAGTTGAAGTCGGATGTGTCGGAGATGCGAATATCGCAATCAAACTGTAAACTACAACAGCACATTCTGTTCTACGGAAAACATCCTGCTACTTGCAAAGCCATTTTTAGGGTTTGGTGGCGGGAGTTTGAGAACGTTCAGAGCTTGGTGGCGGGAGTTTGAGAACGTTCAGAGCTTGGTGGCGGGAGTTTGAGAACGAACGGCGAATAAAAATAAAAATTGCTGCACTCACGCCACGTGATGTAGGCAGTCACATGACCATTAAGCTGTGACGTCTCTATCAACAAACGCCAGGCGAGGTCAGATTGATAATGGCACGATAGTAAAAGTGTCTTCGTCAGTGAACAACCACAAGCAAATCGCACACAAAAATGAAATAAGTTAATAATTAGTAAGGATGTAATTTATTTGAATTATCTTCATGGCGCTGAAGATGGCACACTTCGAATGAGCTGACAGCAGCCAGTGACTCATAGCTGACAGCATCTATGTGTCAGCGAACCGGAGCTGACCAATTTCCATTTTCCGCCTTAGAGCGGCGACCCTTGAAACAGGCTGGACTTGTGTAGATGACCAAGAGAATATGGATCTCGATGGGAAGGCAAACCTTTACCCCAAAATAGTCAGCTGAGATCGGATGTGTCGGGCCGAAAGGCGTAAATATATCGCAGCTTCGCTATAAACTACAACACAGCGTCATAACATCCTTTTCAGGACGAACACCGAAGAGAAAGCCAGATTTAGTTAGGTTAGACGATAGAAATGTGGATGTCATCTATTGTGTGAAACAAAGGCTACCAAGTACAAACTGACTTCCTGGTCTACCTGACTGCAGCACAAATTATTTATATAAGACTGATTGGGCTGGCACCTACCAAATCTGATGAAACTGAACCTCAAACATGCCAAGACGTTTATGAATTTTCCTCCATACAATTATTTTTCTGGAACATTATTTTGCCATCTTTGAACAAAATATTTACTGTGAATATATTTATATGACCCTCCAACATTGGCAGAAGTCTAAGCCGCCATACCGAGCCTTAAAGATGGGCGCGCTGCAGGTCTGGACCATATTCCGCCAGAGCTTCTGAAGTACGCCATGGGCCCCATCAGCTCCGCTCTTCACCACCTCTTTTTACAAGTCTCGAGAACAGGGCCCGTTCCCGCAGATTGGCGAGATGGAATAGTTGTTGCCCTTTACAAGGGTAAGGGAAGCCGGAAGGACTGCAACAACTATAGACCAACCACGCTGCTCTCAGTTCTAGGCAATGTATTTGTACATGTGCTGCTGGCCCAGCTCAATCTACTCCTGGTCGCAAAACGTCGTCCACATCAGTCTGGCTTCACCCCGGGTAGATCAACTGTGGATGCCATTCTTGCTCTCCGGCTCCACGCTGAGCTGCACCATGCATTCAACCGCCCCCTCTGCGCTACGTATGTGGATCTAAAGGCTGCATTTGATTCGATCGATATGTCCGCTCTCTTGAAAGTCCTGCAAGACATCGGCACTTCTGCCCCACCGCTGAACTTGACAAGGGAGCTACACACGGGCACCGGTGTCAGAGTCCGCCTAGTTGGCACTATCTCGGACAGGTTCGCAACATCTTATGGGGTCACACAGGGTTTCGTCCTTGCCCCTAACCTTTTCTGCCGAGCTATCGACTGGATTCTACACCGCATTGGACCAAACAAGCATCACAGACCTCACCTATGCTGATGACATAGTCCTAGTTGGCCCATACAATGCGGCTCTGAAACAGTCTCTCAAGAAATTGAATCTCGAAACATCAAACCTGGGTCTATCAATATCCTAAGGTAGACCGGGCTTGCTGCTTCCCATATAAATGACCTTCGCCGGGCGTGCAACAATGGCAGACTTTCTCTCGGATCCAGAATTCGTATTTATCAGACGTCTGTGATTCCTGTCCTCCTGTATGGTTCAGAAACTCGGACCCTACTTAAACAGGACATACCAAGACTCGATGGACCCTACTTAAACAGGACATACCAAGACTCGATGGACCTTACTTAAACAGGACATATCAAGACTCAATGGACCCTACTTAAACAGGACATACTAAGACTCGATGGACCCTACTTTAAGAGGACATATCAAGACTCGATGGACCCTACTTAAACAGGACATACCAAGACTCGATGGACCCTACTTAAACAGGACATACCAAGACTCGATGGACCCTACTTAAACAGGACATACCAAGACTCGATGGACCCTACTTAAACAGGACATACCAAGACTCGATGGACCCTACTTAAACAGGACATACCAAGACTCGATGGACCCTACTTGAACAGGACATATCAAGACTCGATGGACCCTACTTAAACAGGACATACCAAGACCCCGATGGACCCTACTTAAACAGGACATATCAAGACTCGATGGACCCTACTTAAAAAGGACATACCAAGACTCGATGGACCCTACTTAAACATGACATATCAAGACTCGATGGACTTTACTTAAACAGGACATATCAAGACTCGATGGACCCTACTTAAACAGGACATATCAAGACTCGATCGACCCTACTTACACAGGTCATATCAAGACTCGATGGACCCTGATTAAACAGGACATATCAAGACTCGATGGACCCTACTTAAACAGGACATATCAAGTCTACAATGTGTAACAACAGTCTCCCACCTTTCGGCTGGAGGCGAGGGAGGGGCCGTGCCCTTTCTACATAGCTCTAACAGATAGCAGTCTCTCCTTCGGCACTGAACCAGGTTTGGCTACAAGCCTCAGCAATTGGACATGGTAGTGTTCGATCGACGCAACGGGCCCTAGACTTAAAATTATGTTTCCATGTAGTGGGATCATATAAAATGATGTGTGTGTGGGAGCACTAAAATTATGTATGCGGGAGGTGGGAGCACGTAAAATGATGTTTGCATGTAGTGGGAGCACGTAAAATGATGTGTGTGTGTGTGGTGGGAGCACGTAAAATGATGTGTGTGTGTGGTGGGAGCACGTAAAATGATGTGTGTGAGGTATGAGCAGGTAAAATGATGTGTGTGTGAGGTGGGAGCACGTTAAATGATGTGTGTGTGAGGTATGAGCACTTAAAATGATGTGTGTGAGGTATGAGCACGTAAAATGATGTGTGTGTGTGGTGGGAGCACGTAAAATGATGTGTGTGTGTGGTGGGAGCACGTAAAAGGATGTGTGTGGGAGGTATGAGCACTTAAAATGATGTGTGTGAGGTATAAGCACTTAAAATGATGCGTGTGAGGTATGAGCACTTACAATGATGTGTGTGAGGTATGAGCACTTAAAATGATGTGTGTGAGGTATGAGCACGTAAAATGATGTGTGTGAGGTATGAGCACGTAAAATGATGTGTGTGAGGTATGAGCACGTAAAATGATGTGTGAGGTGGGAGCACGTTAAATGATGTGTGTGAGGTATGAGCACGTAAAATGATGTGTGTGTGAGATGGGAGCACGTTAAATGATGTGTGTGAGGTATGAGCACTTAAATGATGTTTGCATGTAGAGAGAGCACGTAAAATGATGTTTGCATGTAGTGAGAGCACGTAAAATGATGTTTGTGTGAGACGAGACCACGTAAAATGATGTTTGTATGAAGTGGTATCAAGTCCTGGGTGTGATTCTCTGTGAATATTGTGTTTTCGAAATACTATTTTTTCTCAGCAATTAAAAGAATAATTATAGGCATGGAAACTCTTCCTACGTATCCTATTCCGTCAAATATGCGTAATAATTATTTATTTCGTATACCGTTTATTTGCAGTTCTCGCTCAACCATGCCATGTAATTAACTTTGTCTGATTCCGACGTTGTTGTCTTCTAGGTTTAGACAGCTAGCGTGTACCACATCTGCAAGTCCTGGGATGTTTACTAATTACCAATGGTGGCAAATGAGTTCTCCAGCTGGCTTTCCGCCGCGAAAAATAGTGCGTTATCAAGCTTCGCTATATTGCTTTTATAATGAGCTCTTTCCAGCTTTCGTTCATTTCTATTTTTCTATCAGCCTATCCATTCTTTCTTTTTTTTCCTCACCATCTTTCTTTTTCTGTTAAATCCTGTGTAATCGATATTTCTATCCCTGCCTCCCAGTCTCACCCTGTGCCGTCTCACAAGGTTCTCGCGTCGCCGATTGCGGTCGAGTTGTTAATGTCACCCGCGGGCTTTAAAGGAGCTTGTCTCCGACTTTGGCCAAACTGGCAACTACTATCGCATTTGTCATCAGGAACTCCACATCTGACACCAGCATGAATCAAGTACTTTATCTCGGGACGTGTCTTCTAATTACCTGTTATGTGTGTATCTACATATGTTCCTTTTACGCTCCAGCCGGAGTATAGGTTCACCACTACTTTATGAAGCCTGCGTCAAATCACTGCGTTCGTATGTAATTGTGGTTTCTGTATTAATTTGTTCTACACAATGAGATTGCTTGTCCATGAACAACTCTCATTAGTTGTCTTTACGACATGCGTAGAAGTGCAGTAACCATTTTCCTTCCACCCTAATATGGAACTCGGGATCCACTTATATTGGGTCGTTATAGGGGAGAACCAGTCGAAGAACAAGATTGATCATTGTTGCATCAGCATCAAGTTTCGCTCTTCAATTAGGGATGCCAGAGCGTATCGTGTGGCAGATGCTAGCAGCGACCATAATCTTTGCATAGCTATACTGCAGCTTAAGTTGAGACAGCAAAATCGCCAGAACAGGGACAAAGGCTGTTGTCCAGGGACATACGAACGCCATATCACACTCAATCATATTTCAAATCTCGTAGATATGACAGATGACAAGTCTGTCCAAACAATTTAAGAAAAAATTGGAACAATTTAAATCTGTGGCAATAAAGGTGGTGCGTAGCAACAGCTGGATATGTGGATGACCAGAAGAAAAGCTGGAATAGCACATGGGAGATAATACTTGAATAGAAAACAGCAACATAAAATGTAATGGCTGCTAAGACACCCAGCCGCGAGGGAGAAATGCAAGAATTTGTGTGCCAAGCTAAACAGTGAAAGTATAGGCTCACAAGGTCAAGAGACAGTTCACAAACGACCTGGATGTGACCGCTGATAATGATGCGAAAAAGTGTAGGGGAGGCAGCAGACGCATTAAAGTGTGTAATACACCGCCTGATGCAAACATCTCCATCAAAGAAAGACAAACATGGTAATCTCATTGCTACAAAAGATGAATCGCACTGCTACAAAAGATGAATATCACTGCTACAGAAGATAAATCTCACTGCTACAGAAGATAAATCTCACTGCTACAGAAGATAAATCTCACTGCTGCAGAAGATGAACAGATACGACGTTGGAGGGCGCACTTTGCAGAGATGCTAAATAAACCACATCCAGCAGTAACACCCGACTACGATGATGCTACACATATGCCTTCCGTGATCGTACAGTGTGATGACTTGACTTGTGCAGAGATTTATCGGGCCAACAAGAACTTCAAGAACCACAAAGACACTGACGAAGTTGGAATATCAGATGAGATGCCCAAGATGGCTGGCGACACAACTGTAACGCACTTGTTGTCAATCATAAACAAAGTGAGGATGGAGGAGAATCCCCCGCAGCAACGAAAAGATGGCGTGATTGGGAACATTCGGAACAAGGGAGACCCCTATAGGACTGCAGCGATTGACGTAGAGTGACGCTACCTTCTGTATCAGATAAAGTGCTTTGTAAGCTTGATGATAGGAAGGCTCAGAAGGACAGCAGCTGAACGACTGCGGTAGGAGAAAGCTAGTTTTCGGATGCAGCGACCGCACATAGACCAGATCTTCACTCTCAGAATAATTCTAGAAGAGTCCGTAGAGATGTAACCACCACTAATCGTCAGCTTTATCAATTTTCAGAAAGCATTCGATAGTCTACACCGACCATCACTTTGTAACATTCTCATCAAGTATGGCTTCCTAATCAAGTTTGTAAGGGTAATAAAAGCACTATACACTAATGCACAATGACGTGTGCGGTCCACTGTCGAGAAAGCTGAATGGTTAAAGATTGAAGCAGGTGTGAAGCAGGAGTGGTGATAGACAGGGTTATGGGAACTTCCACACACAGCAACCGTTCGGCATTAAGTGGACAGATGATAACCCCCAAGGGGGACCTGGATTTACAAAATATCTGATTCCTAAATTCTAACATAGAAGAAGCGCAGGATATCATAGCCAGACAAGGCTTGAGATTAATGCCTCCACAACTAAAAGTATTAAATCACGCCCACATGGACCGATGTCCAGCTCGATGGTCTAGTGATACAGAAAGTTGAGCATTCTACCTGTTTAGACAGTAAAATGACTCAAAATGGGAATGCTGCACTCGAATCGCTTTAACCTCAAATGCCTTCCACCAATTAATGAATAATTTGAGATCTACATCATTGAGTAAATGCCATCTCAATGCTCACATTTGTTTGTGAAAGCTGGAAAATGACGCTTGAAAATAGATTGAATACATTTAAAAAATAAATACTTTAGGCTTCTATTGGGCACTGTTTGAAAAGAATTCGTGTCTATTTAGCAATCACGATTACAGTCCACCAAAAATTATGTTTCTAATGTCATTAGGAAAAAACGTTGGGCGTACACCGGTCACGAGCTGCGGATGAGCAATAATAGACTCCCGCTACAGGCGATGATGTGGACATCTTGCAGCAAAAGGAAGCGAGGTAAATGGGAGAAAGAGAAGAAGAGAAAGAGAGAGAGAGAGCGCGAGAGAGCGGGAGAGAGAGGGCGAAAGAGCGAGAGAGAGAGATAGCTGAGTGGTAAGATACTTGCTTCTCAATCAAAACACGAGTTTCAGGCGCCCCCTTCAGCTGTATTAATGTTCAGTATGTCAGGTTTTACCATAATTGTGGACTTTGAGAGCCTGTAACCATCAGCGAGTCTTATTGGAGATAGCCGAAAAACTAGAAGGCCACTTCTACACACTGTACACGTAAAAGTAAATTAGAATTTGAAAACCGAAAAGCTGCTATGATAATAAAAATGGAGAAAGGTCATGAAATTCCTTCCCTATATACCATCTACCTTTTCTCTGGCCTTGGCGGTAAAAATCAAATCGTTGAGAAAAAAAACCCCCAGAACTTTTTGTTCTAGCGTGATGGAACTACTTTCATTAGTTAGGGGCAACTTATTACTGCTAGATGGCCCACTTGCCATGGGCCAGTCACGTGACAGATAAATGAAAATAGCGTATTACACAGATAGTGTTTGCATGGAACAGCGTGTTGGGGTGAAGTTTCTTGTGAAAGAAGGCGGGAAACCTGCAGAAATATAGAGAAGACTGCAATCACAATGCGGTTATTAGACAATCAGCCGCAGCAAGACATTTAATTGGTGTAAACGTTTTAGAGAAGACCGTACATCCGTGAGTGATGATCCCGGCCGTCGTGGCTCTCAACTCACCACAGTCATTCCAGTGAATAAGGGACGGCGTGGCCTAGTGGTTAAGTGGCACGGCTCACAACCAGAAGGTGCTGGATTCGATCCCCATCACAGCACCGGGCGTTACCCCGGGGAAGCAAACCCTTAGAAAATGCAGGAGGAAACAGACCCTTACATAAAATGCATGCTGAAGTCGGATGCACTGGGCCGACAGGCGCAAAATAAAAACCACAGTGTAACGCACACACGCCTTGGGGAATAGATAAATAAGGCGAACGCATAAAAAAAAAATTAAAAAAAAATAAATTCCAGTGAATATCCAGAGTGTGGAACGCCTTATTCTGGAAAATAAGCGCATAACCTGTCGCGAAAACGTGAAATCGCGGAAAAAACGGCTTGCTTTGATCAAAAAGAGCGCCGTGCTATTGCAAGACAAAGCATAAGCTCTTTCGGCTCACCGCACTATGTGTCATCTGCAACATCTCGACTGGGAGTTATTGCCACATCCACCTTACAGCCCAGACTTCGCTCGAAGCGATGTCCACCTGTTTTGACGACTAAAAGAATTTCTCGGAGGACAGCATTTCAGCAATGATGACGAAGTTTTCTTCTGCTTCTTCTTTCGTTTTCTTGAAAATACTTTCTATATCTGCAATGTTGTCTCTTGTATAAACTTCACTGTCTTTTGTAGTTCACATACACGTTGTCCATAAAGTTTCTTTTCCAGTGTTGTTTCTATGGCCCAGTCAGATTTTCTCTGTATATCATGTTCTGTAGTATGTGCTCTGCTGTCTAGGGCACTTGTCCGCATGTACACATGGCCAGTCTTCATTTTTGTGTACATGTGGCTGCGGAGTCTGTTGTGTCCTGTTCTAAGGCGCAACACAACAGTTTGCTCTTGTCTGTTCATCTTATGGTAATCCTCTGGTGTTATCGTTGATGGCTTTCTGATTGTTTTGATCATCCTTATCTTCTGTTGGTATGTAACTGGCACACCTGGTTGCTACTGATGATGACGTGAAACAGTCTGTTCTATATTGATTCAGACATAATGACAAATCTTTGACCGCTGAAACGTTTCAAGCATTACTTAAACGCTGGGATACATGCATAAACGTTGCAGAAGATTATATTGAAAAATAGATGGCATTTTCTTTTGACCACTGGAAACAAAATGTTTTCTTCCCCCCCCCCCCCACTCCCCCCACCCCCACCCCGAAAAAAAGTCCCGGTATGACTTGAACGACCTTTGCGCGTGTGTGTGTATATCTATATTACACGTATATATATATATATATATATATATATATATATATATATATATATACATATATACGTATATATAAAAATATATTTACGCACGCATGCGTACTAACCCACACACACACTTGCACACACGCTCGCACGCACGCAGACATACACACACCTACATACATACATACATACATACATACATACACACACACATACACACACAGACACACACGCACACACACGCACACACACGCACACACACGTACATACATACACACATACATGCATACATACATACATACATGCATGCATGCATGCATGCATGCATGCATACATACATACATACATATATACATACATACATACATACATACATACATACATACATACATACATACATACATACATACATACATACATACATACATACATACATACATACATACATACATACACATCAGGAATGAAGTGTTAGGGACTTCATTGTAGTCACAGCTTGTTTATGAGTTGGACTTGCCAGATACGATCATCTCTGTGTTTTCTTCCAGAACAAGGTGTTTGTTTTCAACTGTGTCGACTGGAGAGGTCTGGTTTCGGAAGTTGGGTCGACTGGAGAGGTCTGGTTGCCAAAGTTGAACCCTGTTCCTTTGCGGTATCCTCCAATATGAAATCCCTTAGTCAAGAACGGCTTAAAGGACTTCTTGTTCTGCTTCATGACACAGCAAAGTCGATCCCTCAGTCAAGAACGGCTTAACGAACTTCTTGTTCTGCTTCATGACACAGTCAAGTCGAGCCACTATCGCAAGGAAATCCTTGACATTAATTCGGGCTGGTTGTATGTACATGGTCATTTGGCGGGAAACACAATGCAGCGAACTCGGTCTCACGAAAACCAGGCGTAGGAAGGAACATTTTTGAAACCATTGTGAACAGTTTAGTCTACAATAAGTGGCATGTCTCTTAAAGTTTCATCCTCATTCACCATTTGTACCCGACGTTAACCATAAGCACCACTGAAGCTGACATCTTTTAAAGTAACCCTGTTTCTCAGCATTTGTAATCATACACTTTTTCCCTCCGATGTGGAGCATATGTTTTTACAGGAAGCCTGTGTCAGCTGTTTGCGGTGGCTGCTTATAATAGCAATGTTATCTTTACGTGTTTAATTTGTCAGACCCGAAACAACGATCTTAAATATGTCTGAAGCACAAGTTGACCTATTCTTGTCCTTCCGGGGACTTAGGGTAAATGCAATACGTCTCAAGCACAAGAGGGTCTACTCTTGTCATTCAGGCACTGAAGGTAAATATGTCTCAAACGAAAGTTTCACTTATGAAAGCTGAAAACATCTAAAAGCCCAAAATATTCGAGACTGAATTAGGTCATTGACTGACTGAACGTCTGACGTGTAACGTCCTTAAAGTAGCCAGGCAATATGGCTCACACCGTAGCCAGTTATCAAATCACGCACGATGCCGAATCACCTTAGTGAGAAGTGCCATTATCTCGGACCTTTACTTCTAGACACGTTCTCTGGATTACATGAAACATATCAATATATTTCTCGCTCGACCTCATTTTTGCCGCCAAATCTCACGAGCTGCCATATATATGACTTAACACGTGGATCGGATATCACGTTCTGAGTAAATCGGTCCTACCTGGCGGTTAATCACTGTCTGTAATTACGTATCTCACACGAACACCAGAATTAAGAAACATTACCTGCAGATTGCGTGACAGTCCAATATGTAGCATGTATTTACATTCGACCAGCACCTGGTTCCTGCATCTTCTCACGTTATTTAAAAAGTACACGTGGGATGTTTTTGTGATAGAACTATATTTACCTTTTAAAAACATGAAATGTATTTACAATGATTGCTGTAGATTCCATCATAGGCGCTAGAGGGCGTCACTGTCTTTGAAATTATATTAAAACGTATTTACTACTGTATAAAGGCAGTCACATAACATATATTCTCGTCGTAGCTGAGGTGTCAGAGGTATTATAAAATTAGCTTTGCACTTTCTCAGATAGGTTGATCGATTCCATCCCTCACCGTTGTAAATTTGTGTGTAAATAAAATAGCATTATACTTAACAACAACATTTCCTCAAAGTTGTGGGCAGCCATGTTAGTGTCACTACACAACTAATACGCCATATTTTCTATCTATTCTGTTGTGACGTGTTGTGTTTAGTAGCTATTAAACGTTGTCAACAAATCTTCATGTTGATGTTGTTGTTGTTGTTGTTGTTGTTGTTCGAACCCGCTCGTGTTGAGATGAGTTTACTATTGACTACGTTTCTATGTTTTGCAGGTTACTGCGTCTCATCTTACAACCCGAGGCGTACTTGAAAAGGTGGGACATCGTTCTGCTGGCTGTAGTGCCATGCTCTTCTGTAAGCTTTTCCCTATGGGGATTATAATTTCAATCCCCACGTTACTGACCAGACTGCAGCATTACAGGCTGCTTCCAGGAACACGAACTAAGATGTGAGGTTTGGGTATTGTTCAGCGTGTTTCCCCTGATCCTCTTTGATCCCACCTCTTGTTCAGTATGTGTCACCTGGCCCTGACTTAATTAGTCTGATTAGTGTGTTTTGCCTGACCAGACGATAATCTCCTCTCCCCTCCCGCTGTGGACAGAACTCAACCCCGGCAGATTATAGGGTCTAACAAGTTTCATGGACGTGTAGGTCAGGGTCAGCTGAGGCTGAGATACGTCAGTCTTATATTGCGCTTCACTACCTTATGAGTCACGCGAGTCGTGTACTACTCTTTCATGCCCTATGAGTCACGCCAGTCTTGTACTACTCTTTCATGCCCTATGAGTCACGCGAGTCTTGTACTACTCTTTCATGTCCTATGAGTCACGCGAGTCTTGTACTACTCTTTCATGTCCTATGAGTCACGCGAGTCTTGTACTACTCTTTCATGTCCTATGAGTCACGCGAGTCTTGTACTACTCTTTCATGTCCTATGAGTCACGCGAGTCTTGTACTACTCTTTCATGTCCTATGAGTCACGCGAGTCTTGTACTACTCTTTCATGTCCTATGAGTCACGCGAGTATTGTACAACGCCTCACTGCCCTATTAGACACGCGAGTGTTGTACCTCACTGCCCCCCCCCCTCCCCCACCCACATGTTTTTTCCCCGGGAATGTAGTGATGATTTTGCAGTTGCCGTTATAAAATTTAATCCAATTAAAGAAAAGATCACAGATAATGATTATTAAATGATTATTCGATGATTATTTGTACAACTGCCTTATGTTGGTAAGGCATGTTTGTATGAAGAAATAGTACTGTCTGCACATAAGAGAGAAACTAGACCTCGACATTATCTCATTGGTAACTCTACGATAAAGAAAGATCCATGGAATGTTCTAAAGTGTTCTATAAGAAATACTATGTAACCTTGCAGGTGCTGGATCGTTAGGTTTCTGGAATGTACATACCATCGTGTGCATGTGTGTCACAACATTTAAAACAATCATCTTTTTCATTCCTAAAACAATGAGTGCTTTTACTTGCTTAATTCAGAGTTCTCATTTTCTGGAAATCAAAGACTTCCGCCTGACAATAATCTAACAGCGCTGATTAGAGTAGGCCACCCGGCCAAATTGGAGCCAACGAAGCAGACGTAGAGCCGACGTGACGTATCTAATAATGGGGCCAGGGTTATCTCCCCCGCAGGCATTGTTCCCGGTGGCGGCCTCGCATTCCGCCCAGATGGAGTGATCAGATAATCCAGTACGTTGTCCTGACCGTCTTAAGAGAAACACGAGTCATCGATCTGGTATGTTTGATAGAAGGAGGCGGGATGGGAGAATGTGCTGTTTCAGGCTCACGGAGAACACCAACAACCATTGAACTGGACAGTGGTACTTGTGTTGTGGCATGTTTCAGCGTTTGGGGTAAACACCGACCGTCAAGATACAGGAAATCTTACCTTCGGGTTCACTTATTATCACAGACCTCATGTTCTCAGTCTACGTTCAATGAATGTTGCCTTTATTTTGAAATAAGAGCAAGAACTGCAGACAAAGACACTGAAGAAAGTTTGATGATGGCGTGACATAGAGGATAATACAACAATAAACACCAAAATTACAGAAAAACCCATAGAACAAAAGGTCGTGGATGGAGTCGAGACATGACTCATGATGATGATAATATAACTGCTTTAGCATGAATTTTAAACAAACATTTGAGAATGGTTGTCATTAGATAAAGCTGATTCAGAATGGTTGTCATTAGATAAGGCTGATTGAGAATGAATGTCATTGGATAAAGCTGATTCAGAATGGTTGTCATTAGATAAAGCTGATTCAGAATGGTTGTCATTAGATAAGGCTGATTGAGAATGAATGTCATTAGATAAAGCTGATTCAGAATGGTTGTCATTAGATAAAGCTGATTCAGAATGGTTGTCATTAGATAAGGCTGATTGAGAATGAATGTCATTAGATAAAGCTGATTCAGAATGGTTGTCATTAGATAAAGCTGATTCAGAATGGTTGTCATTAGATAAGGCTGATTGAGAATGAATGTCATTAGATAAAGCTGATTCAGAATGGTTGTCATTAGATAAAGCTGATTGAGAATGGTTGTCATTATATAAGGCTGATAATCCTATCAATGGACATAATCAAGTAACATTTGATTGACTTGGCCAGACCCATTTCGTTTTCTTTGGATAATGTAGGTGTAACTTTCACATGCCTAATATAACCGACAATTTGGATATGTTGTCGCAAGGAACAAAATCAAGAAAGAATGCCTAACTAAAATGCCACCATTCCGATGTCGCTCTCTTGATGTCCAGTCTGCATGCTCTCGCGGTGATTACTTCCTGTACCACGGTTCCTGACATGGAATAGGCAAGCTGTGTACCAGTGCACGTTTATCACGCCACCAGGTACGTCCACCCGATCTACTTCTGAGACAGGATCGCAATAATGACAACTTGGCTGCCAATTTTTCTAGAAATGTAACTTTTCATAATTGTTGGCATCTATTATTCACATTTGGTAACTGCCAGATGTTAAAAATAACAGATATATTTTTGTTTTTTGCGAACTTTATTTTTTTAAAAGTCATTTCCCTTTTACTTCTGTAAAATGTAAAACTGTCACAATTTAATATATTCATTATTTCCACCTGTAAAATTGTCACATAATACAGAGACATAGCAAGATTAAGGTTATTGATATCTCAAGTCACAGTACCAATAATTTGTATGTGGCAGAGTAGCTTTTACTTAGAACTTTACTAACTTACAACATAGACTGTAGGACGTTAACTTCAACCACAGAATTCACTAAAACTATCGTGAACCATTGAGACAAAATAATGTAATTTATTTTCATGAATAATGGTTACATAATTTCAACATCCGAAAAGAACTTCTAAACTAAATAATAATAATTTATATACTAAACTAACACAGAAGATTAAAGCGCGTGCTATTGATGTTACTTCTGTAAACTATATAAAACCCAGATTATGAAATATCATAAATTCTAAACTTAGTCAAATTCAATAGTATTACAAATCAATGGTTCTATCTACGTTCTCCCCTGTCACCTCCAGAAAACTATGTTGGTAATGATCTGTCAGTGTTGCTGCTTTAGACTGTCAAATGCACCAACATAGTTTAACAAATGAGTTGTGTTTCTCTTACAACTGTTGGCAGTTCTCATGTATTACACATGTATCGAACCATTTCGTTCTCTGAGGGCACAAGTGATCCACTTCGCTTTCCGAACTCACTACCTTTGGGATAGCAGTCCCTAGGATTCACAAAATCCTTAATCGTCCCGTACTCTCGTGCGACTGGGATCGCAATCCCTTGGATTCACAAAACCCTTAATCGTTGTGTTATGCTTGGTTTCATCTGCGTTTCACTAACTACTACGGAGATCACGTCGATCCCTCACCTCGTTTGCCAGGATGCCATGAAAACAGTCCGTTTCCAGGGAGGACTACCAGGAAGCAGAGAAACGCTCTCTCTCTCTCTCTGAATCTGCTGAATCTATCTCAGCATTGTCTTCTATAGACTCAATGAAACAAACATGGCTGTCTAGTGGTCCTTTCAGTTGGCTGGTCAGTCATCACTTTAATCTGTTCCCACCCAATCTAGAATCCTATGGGTTGTACGAACTACAGGTCATTGTCACTTTAATGTGTGCGTTTTTATCTTCAATCAAAACACCTGCCACTTAGGTCTGATACCAGAATGGGGTCAAACTGATACCCACTCCCGAACTGTCCAAGTTTCCAACTTTCGTCGTGAATATTTACCTCTCGCTTCGGACTGCATGAAGGCTTGGTGTTAGGACCGGAGTTTGGCCACTGCTCGTTCAACAACATTCAGGAAACTTTTTATTCTTAGCGAACCCAGCCACCAGCCCAATCGCCCCTGCCCTTAACGACCATGCTCCCTATGAAGCTGGAACTGTCACACAGAGGACGAAAAACAACGTAGGACCTCTCAAAGACAGCACAGAAAAAACATAAAGCGAGAATATGGATGATGGTAATCTATTTAATCAGTACTTTGGCACAGTCTACACAAAAGAAGACTGCTCCAAGATCCAAGATCCCATTAAGATTTTCTAAAGAGACATGGATACAACGGGATTAAGATCAATCTTTATTACAGAGGAAATGGTTTTCAAACAATTGGAATGATTTAAAGTGGTTATATGTCTGGGCCAAAATGATATTCATCCAAAATTGATGTTTGAAATTAGAGACGAGTTAGCAAAACCATTGGTTATAATATGTTCTCAATACCTTGAGTAGGGGATTGTTTCAGGGGATTGGAAAGATGCAGGAGTGATTCCCTTGTTCAAAAAGGCAAAACAATCATATCCAGCAAATTATAGATCGGCGAGTTTAACGAGCATAGTTTGTATATTGTGAGAGTAAATATTAAAGAGAACAGGGTAATGCATTTAGACAAATTTAATCAAATCAGAAATAGTCAGCATGCGTTTACTAGAGGGAGATCGTGCTAAACAAATCTATTAGAATTCATGGGGGAGGTTCCCAAAATGATAGATAAAGGGGAGCCAGTGGATGTTATTCGTCTAGATTTTGCATAGACCTTTGAAAGAGTACATCATGAAAGATTGTATATGAAGTTAAAATCACATGGACTTTATATTACTAATTATAATATACTTTATTATAATTATAATATAATGCAATTATTATAATATATACAATTTTATAAAGATATACTTATAACGCTTTTATTTTCCAAATACAGTTATCTACAAGAACAAGAGGGCAGGCACTCACACATTAATTAAAGAAAGGTCCAGATTAGATGTCAGAAATTATTTGTTGTTCAGAGAGTGGTGAATGCTTGGAATGTACTGCCATAGGAAATAATTGAGGCAGGGTCAATTAATGCATTCAAGAATATATTGGATGTGCATAGTTATTGTTAGATAAAGTGTTTGTAGAATATACTGGTTGTATACAGACTCTGCAGTGTCTTCTAAACCAGTAGGAAGACGTTAAGTTAAGTTAATATAATAAAGTCATTAACGGTGAAACTGAAAGTATCAGTACTCATACTGTGCCAGTAATCCCGCAGATCTCTTAGAACTAAGATTGCAATGTTCAATTTCATGTATTAGAGTGAAAATAAAATGATACATTGATTGTGATTGACCTAAATATAGGTGTTCTCCAAAAATATATTGCGATTTCTTTCTCCCTAAACTTACGACCAGCTGGCATATTTATATGTTATATACTTATTAGGGATCAAGATGCTGAGCAGAGCATGAGCAGTGGTCAGCGACCCATAGCTGACTGCTAGCGTCAGGGTCAGCGACCCATAGCTGACTGCTAGCGTCAGGGTCAGCGACCCATAGCTGACTGCTAGCGTCAGGGTCAGCGACCCATAGCTGACTGCTAGCGTCAGGGTCAGCGACCCATAGCTGACTGCTAGCGTCAGGGTCAGCGACCCATAGCTGACTGCTAGCGTCAGGGCCAGCGACCCATAGCTGACTGCTAGCGTCAGGGCCAGCGACCCATAGCTGACTGCTAGCGTCAGGGCCAGCGACCCATAGCTGACTGCTAGCGTCAGGACCAGCGACCCATAGCTGACTGCTAGCGTCAGGGTCAGCGACCCATAGCTGACTGCTAGCGTCAGGGCCAGTGACCCATAGCTGACTGTTAGCGTTAGGGCCAGCGAACAAGAGCTGCCAAGACCCTTCTACACCTCCACGCGGTGATCCTGGATAACAGGCTGCAGCAGGGAAGACTGGCTTAGGAGAAGGGATCGAAGAGTGAATGCTAACCCGGTTCTCAAAAAATGCTTGCTGAAGTCGGATGTGTTGGGTCGAAATGTTCAAAAATCGCAGTCAAGCTGTAAACTACGACACAACGCATTCCGTTCTCTGGACTACATTCAGCTACTTAAGCCCTTTCAGGGTTTGGTTGCGTGAGATTGAGAACGAACGAAGCCAAGCTATATACGTATTAGGGATGATTTTAGACATCAATTGCTTCTTATTCCATTGCCCAAGTTGTTAAAGATGTCGACGAGAAGTCTGTATCTGAACTTTTGCAGTGACTGATTATAATGGCAATGAGTTTTGTTTCTTTTACAAAATGAGTTTGCCAACCCCAAGTACAACCATCATAAATCACCTTTAACATTGAGTTCCGGTAAGATGGCAACCAAGCAACAGCTGCTCTCATGGTCTGCGATGTTCGTGTGGTTTGTTCGTTCCATATAATGTGTGGAGAGCAGTGGTGTGGGACGATCATTTTCTAGCACGTCCTACCCTATTCACAGGATGCCTGTGTGTTCCTCGTAATTCGGAGAAAACACGACCTGTTCTTCGTGTGTAATAGAATACACGTTGATGGGTAGGACGTCACTACAGATTGCGCATCGTCCTTGGTTAGTGTGCACGACCTACTTGGAAATTGCGTTCATTTTCATTGCATGCCACGGCCGGTATCTTCCCTAAGCCATGGATTAATTGCCCCTCACCTAGATCTGCAGATGTGGGCGCTGGTCAGCAGCAGCGCCTTCTAGTCTACGCGTGGAGGCTTCTGCTGTCGAGGGTTTACGACATTCGCCTATCAAATCGTCAAGGAAACGGTCGACTCCCACAAGTTTAAAGCAACCCCTGGTCTCGCGGATTGTACGAGCTGAATGTCTGCATCTTGAGCTACTTCCAGTCGTCCTGATTGTATGTCTTGCCACTGGTGCTCGGTAACTCAGAACGAGAGAGTGAGATTGATGTCCAGCGCAGGCTCTCTCTCACTATAATACAAATTCAGCGCAAGTTATATCTTCAGGACGAGGACAATCTGATGATGTCGCCATCTTCGCTTGCGATGAGCAACTTACTTATTTACCTTTAACAGCACGTTTTGAAGGTGATAGTGGCTCTATTCGTTTCAGCCCATGCACCATTTTGGGTCTATGTGTATATAAATATAAATTGTTCATGTCTTTTGTATCTGTCAATTAGAAATGACTGTCAACTTTTATCCTGTTAATATAAATTAACTTCATGCTACTTTATAAAGATACAAATTGTTTTGTTTTTTAAAAATACATTCATATTACACATTGTTATGTTCAGTATTTTGTTGTTGTTGGTCGTTCGCCTTATTTCTTTATTCCCTTAGGCGGTGTGCATTGCATCGCGATGTTAATTTTGCGCCTGTCGGCCCAGTGCATCCGACTTCGGCATGCATTTTATGTAAGCCCGGGGTAAACCCGGTGCTGTGATGGGGATCTAACCCAGCACCTCTGAGTTGTGAGCCGGGTCACTTAACCCCTAGCCACCCCGTTATGTATGTGTCGTATTATAGTCCTGGGCTTTATCAACTTATCCTTGGTGCTTGTAAAAAGGGTAATGTTTCATTTATGATTCTATAAACTGTAATGTTTCTCTCTCTCTCTATGTGCATTTCTGCATTTATATATAATAGTTGTGCGAGTAAATGTAAACAGCTTTGCAGTATATTATAAATATATTAACGTTTGATATAATTCTAGCAATTAAAACAGAATTGCTTGGCAACCTTTCAAAATTGCCATCTGGCAACCGTGCTCTGAGAGAACAACGAATAAGGATACACGTCTCTCACCCCACCCCGGACATGGCGTAACACGAAATCTATTACATTCATTAATCACTGGGAATCAGATTACACGACCGCTCACGGCGCCACGGACATTGCCTAGTGCCGAATCTATTACCTTAACCATTGTGGATCAGATGACATGTCCGCTCACCCCACCCGCCCCGGACATGGCGTAACACTGAATCTGTTACATTACTCACCGGGAATCAGATGGCACGCCACAGACACCCCCCCCCCACCCCCCACCCTCGGCCTCCCCCACCCCAGATTCCACCTAATATACTGCCATGATTTTGACAATAGAATGATTGTGTGGACCAGTTGTTAGCAGGAAGAAACGGACGTTAAATCTGTACTGTTGATCGACCAGGACCCCAGTAGCGCGGGAACTCAGTGAATAGCCCCTGTCTGTGTCTGAGCTTATAACGCACGGGTAACCAACCATATACGGCTAGGACTGACCTCATCCGCACAGCGGGAATGCTGATCACGTGTGGTTGGAACAAGGCAAAATGTGCTACAACTTTCTCTTGGCTAATTCAGGTCACAGTTCACAAGTGAACCGCTGTGCCCGTTGATGGCAATTTGTCTATTCAACCTGAAATAAAAACAATAAAAGACGAAAGTGTTTGTTCTTGTGTCGCCCCCCCCCCCCTCCTCCCCCCTTTTACGTCTTTATGAGATTACGAGATACCTTTCGTCTGGTCAATCCAATTTAGCGGGAAAAAAGATAATGATATTTATGTAAGAGCCACTTACTGTAGCTGTTGTAGCTATTGTTTGTGTTATTGTTGTTATTGAAAGACACAGTAAGCTGCATTGCTCTATTGTGCGCCATAAAAAGTGCCTTGATTGGTGGATTGAATTAGTTTTTCATTTGTCAATGAATTCCAAAGACTTTTGAGAAGAAAAAAAAACGGCAAAAATTAAATAGGAGCATCCCTTCCACGCCAGAGCTATGATGTTTTAACTTTTGCAAATGAAATACATATCATCATTAGAGTTATGTTCCCTAGTGTAGCTAGATCAAAGAGGATCAGGTGAAACACACTGAACACGAGGGGTGATAAAAGAGGATCAGGTGAAACACACTGAACAAGAGGGGTGATCAAAGAGGATTAGGTGAAACACAAGGAACAGGAAGGGTGATCAAAGAGGATCAGGTGAAACACACTGAACAAGAGGGGTGATCAAAGATGATCAGGTGAAACACACTGAACAAGAGGGGTGATCAAAGATGATCAGGTGAAACACACTGAACAAGATGGGTGATCAAAGAGGATAAAGTGAAACACTGAACAAGAGGGGTGATCAAAGAGGATCAGGTGAAACACACTGAACAAGAGGGGTGATCAAAGAGGATCAGGTGAAACACACTGAACAAGAAGGGTGATCAAAGATGATCAGGTGAAGCATACTGAACAAGAGGGGTGATCAAAGAGGATCAGGTGAAACACACTGAACAAGAGGGGTGATCAAAGAGGATCAGGTGAAGCATACTGAACAAGAGGGGTGATCAAAGATGATCAGGTGAAACACACTGAACAAGAGGGGTGATCAAAGATGATCAGGTGAAGCATACTGAACAAGAGGGGTGATCAAAGAGGATCAGGTGAAACACACTGAACACGAGGGGTGATAAAAGAGGATCAGGTGAAACACACTGAACAAGAGGGGTGATCAAAGAGGATTAGGTGAAACACAAGGAACAGGAAGGGTGATCAAAGAGGATCAGGTGAAACACACTGAACAAGAGGGGTGATCAAAGATGATCAGGTGAAACACACTGAACAAGAGGGGTGATCAAAAATAATCAGGTGAAACACACTGAACAAGATGGGTGATCAAAGAGGATAAAGTGAAACACTGAACAAGAGGGGTGATCAAAGATGATCAGGTGAAACACACTGAACAAGAGGGGTGATCAAAGATGATCAGGTGAAGCATACTGAACAAGCTGAGTGATCAAAGAGGATAACGTGAAACACTGAACAAGAGGGGTGATCAAAGATGATCAGGTGAAACACACTGAACAAGAGGGGTGATCAAAGATGATCAGGTGAAACACACTGAACAAGAAGGGTGATCAAAGATGATCAGGTGAAGCATACTGAACAAGAGGGGTGATCAAAGAGGATCAGGTGAAACACACTGAACAAGAGGGGTGATCAAAGAGGATCAGGTGAAGCATACTGAACAAGAGGGGTGATCAAAGATGATCAGGTGAAACACACTGAACAAGAGGGGTGATCAAAGAGGATCAGGTGAAGCATACTGAACAATGGCGATTATCAAAGAGGATCTGGGGAAATACACTGAATAAGACCCATACCTAACATCTTAGTTCGTACTCATGGAAGCAACCTGTATTGCAGCAGTCTGGTCAACGACGTGGGGATTGACGTTGTAATCCCCATGGTCAGAAGTTTACCGAGGAGCCTGGTACTATAGCCATAGGAATGACGGCCCACCTTTTCAAGTACGCCTCGGGTTGTAAGATGAGACGATGTAACCTGTAACACACAGAAACGTAGTCAATAGTAAACTCAACTCAACACGAGCGGCTTCGAACAACAACAACAACATCAACATGAAGATTTGTTGACAACGTTTAATAGTAAAGCTACTAAACACTACACGTCACAACAGAATGGATAGAAAATATGGGAGGAAATGTTTTTAAGTATAATGTTATTTTATTTACACACAAATTTACAACGGTGAGGGATGGAATCGATCAACCTATCTGAGAAAGTGCAAAGCTAACTTTATAATATCTCTGACACCTCAGCTACGACGAGAATATATGTTATGTGACTGCCTTTATACAGTAGTAAATACGTTTTAATATAATTTCAAAGACAGTGACGCCCTCTAGCGCCTATGATGGAATCTACAGCAATCATTGTAAATACATTCCATGATTTTAAAAGGTAAATATAGTTCTATCACAGAAACATCGCACGTGTACTTTTTAAATAACGTGAGAAGATGCAGGAACCAGGTGCTGGTCGAATGTAAATACATGCTACATATTGGACTGTCACGCAATCTGCAGGTAATGTTTCTTAGTTCTGCTGTTCGTGTGAGATACGTAATTACAGACAGTGATTAACCGCCAGGTAGGACCGATTTACCCAGAACGTGATATCCGATCCACGTGTTAAGTCACAGATATGGCAGCTCGTGAGATTTGGGGGCAAAAATGAGGTCGAGCGAGAAATTTATTGATATGTTTCATGTAATCCAGAGAACGTGTCTAGAAGTAAAGGTCCGAGATAGTGGCACTTCTCACTAAGGTGATTCGGCATCGTGCGTGATTTGATAACTGGGTACGGTGTGAGCCATATTGCCTGGCTACTTTAAGGACGTTACACGTCAGACGTTCAGTCAGTCAATGATCTAATTCTTCTTCTTCTTCTTCTTCTTCTTCTTCTTCTTCTTCTTCTTCTTCTTCTTCTTCTTCTTCTTCTTCTTCTTCTGCGTCCGTTCTCAATCTCCCGCTATCAAACCCTGAAAGGGCTTAAGTAGCAGAATGTAGTCCAGAGAACGGAATGCGTTGTGTCGTAGTTTACAGCTTGACTGCGATCTTTGCAGCTTTCGGTCCAATACATCCGACTTCAGCAAGCATTTTTTGAGTACCAGGTTAGCATTCCCTCTTCGATCCCTTCTCCTTAGCCAGTCTGCTCTGCTGCAGCCTGTTATCCAGGATCACCACATGGAGGTGTAGAAGGGTCTTGTCAGCTATGGTTCGTTGGCCCTGACGCTAGCAGTCAGCTATAGGACGCTGACCACTGCAGCCCATGCGCTGCTCAGCATCTTGATCCCTGACCTAATTCCGTCTCGAATATTTTGGGCTTTTGGATGTTTTCAGCTTTCATAACTGAAACTTTCGTTTGAGACATATTTACCTTCGGTGTCTGGAGTGACAAAAGTAGACCATCTTATGCTTGAGAAGTATTACACTTACCCTATCCATGAAAGGACAAAAGGCGCATTGAAGACATTGAACGAGCTGACAGTAGTCAGCCTCTCACAGATGACTGCTTTCGTCAGGTTCAGCGAACCAGAGTTGTCCAACACTTAATCCGTCATCAGGTGGCGGCGTTGTAAATACTGGTGCTATCTAGCTGAACGAATATGAATCGAAAAGCGAAGGGGAACCCGGTTGCAAAGGTGAAGGTGTGCCGCGCTCAAACCGGTTGTGTTGGCTGAAAGTCGCAACTTGCTGTCAAACTGAGTCGCAATGTCCCGTTCAGGACGATCGACGTAAGAGAAGTTCTGCGAAGGATGCTGGAATATTGAGTACGTCATATAGAGCGTCATACCAAGGAGTTGTTTGAATACGCAGAGCTAAGAAGTTATGGCCGACATTGGGCAGTTTACGTGTACAGAGGGAAGAAGACATAGCTGGCATTGGGCAGTTAGCGCTTACAGAGGGGAGCAAGACGTAGCTGGCATTGACATTGGGACAGTGGGCAGTTCCCGTGTACAGACGGAACAAGAAATAACTGACATTGGAAAATTCACTAGTACAGATGGAACACGAAATGGCTGACATTGACATTAGAAAATTCACGTGTACAGATGGAACACAAAATGGCTGACATTGACAGGTGGAAATTCACGTGTACGGAGGGCAACAAGATATGGGTGACATTGACATCGGGCAATTCATGTGTACAGAAGAGAACAGACAGGGCTGACATTGGGCAGTTCACGTGTACAAAAAGGAAGCAGAATTGTTGACTAAGAAATGACACACTTAAAATAGTGATAAACACACTGAAGCCAGCAACAGAAGCATGGCTAGGTTACATATTGAATGTGCTCTTAATGAATCACAATCATGATGGAACAACATCTGTTAACAGAAATAGCGAAGTAAATATGCACATTTATTACATGAAATAAAAAAAAGATGGCGATGATTGTCAGCGAAGGATAACATCAATAGAAAACTGGAAGCGATACATGAGTGAATGGGATATTCATCCAGATCAGAACTAAATATGCACGATAACTACGATCAATAAATACGGCAGGATAATTTGAGAATGCTGTACATTCAGAGCGTGGAGAAACGTGGACCAGATACTACAATTGCAGGGGAAATTGAAGCTGTGGTCGATTTTAAATTGAACGTTATCATTGCAAATAATCTTGGATATATGTTTCATATGCTAAACGAACTACTCTACCAATATTAGTAGCTTGGTAGAAGAAACCAAGAACGTTTAATGTGAACAAGATAGACTAGTTAGTTTTGTGATCATGATCACTAAATTTTGTTTAAATTAACATAAATATATACAAACATTTACAAAACGAATACATTCTTCTTCTTCATCTTCTTCCCCCTCTTCTTCTTCTCCTTCTTCTTCTTCTTCTTCTTCTTCTTCTTCATCTTCTTCTTCTTCATCTTCTTCTTCTCCTTCTTCTTCTTCTTCATCTTCTTCCTCCTCTTCTTCTTCTCCTTCTTCTTCTTCTTCTTGTTCTTCTTCTTGTTCTTCTTCTTCTTCTTCTTCTTCTTCTTCTTGTTCTTCTTCTTCTTCTTCTTCTTCTTCTTCTTCTTCTTCTTCTTCGGTATCGTTCTGAAAAAGAAGTTGTTACGTTGAGTCTGCGCCTTTAAGTCAGACATATCCGATTTTATCTGGCTTTTACAAAATAATCTTGTTTGCGATCCCTATTCTCTAAGTCAGACTACACCAGTGTAGCCTGTTTCTAGGGCCGCTCATTGGTAGCAGGATAGGGCCTTGGTCAGTTGTGGTTCGCTGACAGTGATGCAATCAGCTAGCTATGTCACTGGCTGCTGTCAGCTCTTTCGCTGGGCTGTAGCTCGGTTCCTTAAATCTAAGAAATTGATGGCAGTTTGATTTTTCTTTTGTGTAAAATAATGACATATATATTTATATATATATATATATATATATATATATATATATATATATATATATAGAGAGAGAGAGAGAGAGAGAGAGAGAGAGAGAAAGACACGTCGAAAGAGACACCGAAAGAAACACACAAAACACAAAGAGACGTTAACAGTGCCACACAAGAGAGACGCAGAGACACTAACAGTACCACAGACACACACACAGACACACCCATAAAAGACAACAACTTCCACATACACAGGGACACACATCAAACACACACAGTTTATAAACACTCATAATGTATCAATGAATCAACCAATCACACAATCGAAGTTCCATTTAGAGCAAACGACATCAACAAATTCTCGTCAAATTTATCTTTCATGCTCCACCATGTTTTGCTCCGTCTTTCTTTCTGTTTTTAAACTTGTCTCGACTTATCGTCCTTCTTTCGTGGGTGTTTAGGCCTGCCACTACTTCTCTTGCTTGAGAATTCTAGTACAGTGACTGCCTTGTAATGCTATTAGCTAGTTTCCGTAAAATGCGTCCTATCCATCGCCAGCGCCTATCCTTACGCCTTCTCAGGCATCTGTCCGGCTCTTTCTCGCAGTCATTTATTAGTGACCTTACCTTACCATTTCATTTCCACTGTTCGGCGCAGCTCCCTCGAGTCAATGATCTTGAATTGGCTTGGCTTGGCTTCGTTCGCTCTCAATCTCCCGCTACCAAACCCTGACACGGGCCTAGTAGCAGAATGTAGTCCAGAGAACGGAATGCGTTGTGTCGTAGTTTACAGCTTGACTGCGAAATTTGCACCTTTTGGTCCAACACATCTCACTTGAGCAAGCATTTTTTGAGTACATGGTTAGCATTCCCTCTTCGATCCCTTCTACTTATTCAGTCTGCCCTGCTACAGCCTGTTATCCAGGATCACCACGTGGAAGTGTAGAAGGGTCTTGGCAGCTCTGGTTCGCTGGCACTGACGCTAGCAGCCCAACTATGGGTCTCTGACCGCTGCAGCTCATGCGCTGCTCAGCATCTCGATCTCGATCCTAAAATGATTTGGGAATGTGTATGTCTCAATGGTCCAAGGAGTTCATCCAACGGAAGCGAAAGTTTCCAGAAAGGTAACCCAAGTTGGATAGGTCATGGAGGAGGGGATAGACTAACCACAGACATCATTAGGTTAGGTTAGGACCTGCCAGCCAAACACGGACAACTGACCTAGAGTATAAAAGGTTAGGCTAGGGCTGACCCTCTCAGTCCATTACAAAAACAAAGCTGGTTACGAAAACGTTGACAACAGAGCAAAATCACAGACCTTTGAAAGGAAGGGCCTCCGGAAACAGATCGAGTGGCATTGATTCTCTCTAGAAAGGCACAGAGGTCGTTCGTGAAGTGGGAGGCGATTACCAATAGAATCATGAGCGCAAACTTTAGAACCAGAAACAAACACTTCAGCGTCAACATCATTCAGTGCTATGCCCAAACTAACGAGGCCGAGGATGATAAATAGCAAAAGTTTTACAACGAGCTGTAACAATATTGACACAGAAAAGGAAAGTTCTATTGATATTTATGGGTGACCGAGGCTAAAGTCGGAGCAGACAACCTGGATTACGAACAGATTATAGGAAGGCAATGAATGGGACAGATGAACGAAAATAAGGAAATGTTTGCAGAGTTATGTGCGATAAATAAAAATATAATTGGAGGAAACATCTTTCCACACAAATCCACATGAAGATCACTTGCCCAAGTGACGATAAAACGGATTGACCACATCTGTGTCAGTCAAGCGTTCAGACGGTACACTACAAGATGCAACTGAATAGCTTCAAGATTGAGGTCACCTCCTGGGTGTTGCTTGCACAGAACTATTCCACCTGGTTCGTTAGCATCACCAAAGGTGCACAGATTACTGAATGAAACCTTATCGCAGAGGCTCAGAGTACGTGCGGCACGAGAAAGAGCAGAGTTCACGACGACTCCACAATCGACTCCTCACACGAGTGCCCCGAGTGCGGCAAAGTCTGCCGTGTAAGAACTGGCTTCTATAGTCAAATGATATCACATCTCGCAGCCCATATTTAATATTATCGCCATCTTCGTTTAGGATGGGCAATTATTATTATTATTACAAGATGTAAGAGTAAAGCCAGGTGCAGACACATTATCAAACCACTACAAGATGTAAGAGTAAAGCTAGGTGCAGACACATCATCAAACCACTACAAGATGTAAGAGTAAAGCCAGGTGCAGACACATCATCAAACCACTACAAGATGTAAGAGTAAAGCCCGGTACAGACACATTATCAAACCACTACACGTTGCTGGGAATCCTGCAGCTCAAACTAAAATAAGCAAGAAATACGGGGAACAAGGAGAACAAGATATAACCTTCACCTTTTACAAGACTAGGAAAGAAGACAGAATATAGCATAGAACGTAATACCAAGTGCTACAAGCGTTATATTAGGACGAGAAGATGGACATTAACAGTATGCTGGAGCAGGCTAAAGAGATGGGGAATAAGACATGTAAAGAAACTCTGGACTCAAGAGACCCCAACACAAGAAATGGACCACAACAGAGACATTGCGTAAAATACGGGAAAGGATCTATGGTGACTTATCAGCCGTCATCACTATTTAGACACCTGAGCATTTTTTGGAACAAAACAACAACTGATAAACAGTATATTTATTACCAGTGCCAAACATGGCCACTGTCTAGGGCGAGTTTGAGTATAATTTCGACATGTGAAATGAAGTGTTTAAGAAAGGCATTGGTGTTACCTGGAATGACAATGTGAAACGACGACATTCGAAGCGGGGTCGGCTCTTCGTCTTGTGCCGAATACATTTCCAGGCAGAAAATAAGTTGGTTTGGTCATCTCATGAAAATGCACCCTCATCAACTTCCACTGACGGCTTACAGCGCTAGTAAATCTGGTTACAGGGTACGGGGGCGGTCGCGATGCAAGTGGATACGTGACATTAGAGTGCTTGTGCAGCGACACAAACTCACATTGATCGACGCAACGCACTTGGCGCAAGACAGACGACTTTAGCTCACCACGACATTCAACGGAACAAGTTGAATGAAAACTAACTAACTAACGAGAAATAAAAACGAAGAAAGCTATAATCAACAATTCGAACTCAAATCACCAAAACAGAAGCACGGAGAGAAATTATGCGGTTAGAGACAAAAGGGTCAAGACATGCATAAAGTAAAATCAAATGGAATATATTGACAAGTTGGCACATGAGGCAGCAGAGAGATGAAATGTGAGAGAAATCTACTCATTAACAAAGGCAATGGCAAATAGCTTTATACATGCAGACAACCCAATCAAAGATAGAAATGGCAAGATATTGTCATCATCGGAAGAACAATAGACACGATGCATTGAGTAAGATAGAAATCAAAGAGAGCCATTTCCAAACTCAAGAAATGGAAAGCGGCAGGATAAGATGGAATAGAAGCAAACGATATAATGGCATATATAGATAATGCCACAGATTAATTGCAAGGACCGAGAAGATATGGGAAGAGGAGTGTCCACAGAATGAAAAGAAGGACACTGCCTATGAAGGGAGACCTAGTAGATTGCAACACTTATAGGGGGATTACATTGCTGCTAGTGCCAAGCAAGATATTCAGCAGAACCATCTTGGACAAATTAGAAGCGGAAGTAGACAAAACGCTCAGAGAGGGACAGTCGTGATTTCGCCAGGGAAGATCATGTACATATCTAATAGCTACTCTACGCACCACAGTAGAACAAAGTATTGAATGAAAATCATCCATAAAAAACGCAAATATTGCGGTCTAAGAAAACGCGTTTGACAGTGTTGACCGAAGTACTCTATGGCAACTTTTGAGACACTATGTGATACCAGAGAAGTATATAACCCTCATTCAGAATATCTTCAAAGATGGAGCTACTCACTTACTTCTCCCGTTCAAGCACCACGTCATATAGCCATCCTCCAGTGTTCGGCGACTTGAATTGTCCTACCGGTCGCTTTCAGCATGTCGATCTCGTCACTTGTATGAAGGTTTGGGACAGATCATCACCTGGATCTTGTATCGCACCTCACTCCCATGTATGAAGGGTTGGGACAGATCATCACCTGGATCTTTTACCGCACCTCAGTCACATGTATGAAGGGTTGGGACAGATCATCACCTGGATCTTTTACCGCACCTCAGTCACATGTATGAAGGGTTGGGACAGATCATCACCTGGACCTTTTACCGCACCTCAGTCACATGTATGAAGGGTTGGGACAGATCATCACCTGGACCTTTTACCGCACCTCAGTCACATGTATGAAGGGTTGGGACAGATCATCACCTGGACCTTTTACCGCACCTCAGTCACATGTATGAAGGGTTGGGACAGATCATCACCTGGACCTTTTACCGCACCTCAGTCACATGTATGAAGGGTTGGGACAGATCATCACCTGGACCTTTTACCGCACCTCAGTCACATGTATGAAGGGTTGGGACAGATCATCACCTGGATCTTTTACCGCACCTCAGTCACATGTATCGCCGCCCGAGACCCCATTTATTCATGTTCCACCTACATCATGATACGCCAGTTGGAAGACTATTTATTGTCTTATAAAGGAAGACTATTTATTTTTTATAAAAGAAGACTTTATTGTCTTATAAAGGAAGACTATTTATTGTCTTATAAAGGAAGACCATTTATTGTCTTATATAGGAAGACTATTTATTGTCTTATAAAGGAAGACTATTTATTGTCTTATAAAGGAAGACTATTTGTGGCTTATAAAGGAAGACTATTTATTGTCTTATAAAGTAAGTAGGGTAAGTGATGTCCAAGGGCAGGTTTCTCCTGAATCCTCGGTTCTGTATTATATCGTGCCATAACTCAATTCGTCGACTTCCAGAGCTTCGTGGATTTAAGGAAACTATGCCTGAGTCCTGTGATCTGCTCCTGGTGTCCAAACATCGGGTGTCTAAGGTTGTTCGCCTGGTTCTATGGTTCAATATCAGCAGCCACGTTTCTTCGAGGGTAGGTGGATCAATGCCAGTTGTAAGGTATATTTTAGCAGTAGGGGTGGGTTTTAGACATCGTGACACTATCATTCCTGCCACGTTTATTGCTTTATCAACGAGCTCCTCCAGGCTCGTATTCGGCTGCTGAGAGACACAGGGTGAGTGCTGATGTCCGGACAATGCTGTTCTTGCATGTATTCAGCGTTTTGTTTCGTGGCAGTGTGTCACGAGAGACAGTGTAGGGTCTAACTTGGCGCCCAAATATTCTGTAGCCGCGCAGTGTTTGAGCTCTTGTTCTAGCCATCTAATCTGTAGTTTTATGTTTGCTTCTCAGTTTTTGTGTTTTTGCTGGGGTTTGGTTTGAGATGGTTGTCCTGATAGTGCTTGGCAAAGGCATAACGGGAGCTTGATAATTTGCTTTTGATATCTTCGAAGTCATTTCCTTCGGCAGAAACAGCTGTATCATCGGCGTATATTAATTTTCTTGTGATTGTGTCCCTGGGTTGATCGTTAGTATAAATGTTTTGATTTTTCCATCTGCTATCTTTTTTCCATAAAGTAACATAGGTGTCTATTCTTTAGAAGATATTTGATGTTCTTAGTCAGGCGCCAGTCTTTCGTCATGTAGTACAGCTTTGATAACAACTTCTAATGGTTTATGATATCGTATGCTGCACTAAGGTCGATGTAGACCACAGATACAGTTAGTAGAATGGTACATGATGGACTGACAGACAGTTTCGGGGTGCAAACAGTGGGGAGACAAGGATGCTTGCTCTCGCCCTTCCTGTTCAGTAGACACAGCTGTCACAATTGGAGGACCTGGACCAGGCAGATGATCTGGTACTTTTGTCACACAGTCATAGCCAAATGCAAGAGAAACATGTTAGAGTGAAAGAACAATCAACCAATCTGGGACTGAGTATCAACATGAAGAAAAGCAAGCTCATTAAACTCAACAATATTAACAAAGAACCAATCTTGCTGGAGGGAGATTAGTCGGAAGATGTGGATATATCGACATATTAGGGCGGCACAATAGACATGTCAGGAGGTAGAGATGCAGATGAAAGGGTCAGCATTGGAAAGCCAAGACGGGCATTCCTGAAGCTTAACAACATATGGAAATCCAGAGAAATCAAGATTCACACCAAAGTTCGAATATTCATCGCAATTGTCAAGTCAGTGTTGCTGTACTGAGCGTAGCCACGGAGAACGACCAAGGTCATACAACAAAGATACCAGCCCTTCTTTAACATATGCCTGCCAAGGATAATTGGCATACGGGAGCAGGACGTGCTGAAGAAGGAAGGCCCATGGGAAAACAAGTCAACAGCAGCCACTGACGAACAGATCAAGCGAAGAAAATGGGGTTGTATAGGACATACCCCAAGGAAGGCATTATCCAAAGTAGGCAGACATGCTCTTACATAGAATTCTCAAGGGAAGAGAAAGTGAGTTAGAATAAAATATGGAGAAGCGAATGGGATAAGGAACTAAGATTACATTTTTACACCTGGAGGGGATCAGAAAGAGCAGCCCAGGACCGTGTGGCGGGATGTTGTCACAGCTCAGGACCGTGTGGCGGGATGTTGTCACAGCCCAGGACCGTGTATGCTGGCGGGATGTTGTCACAGCCCAGGACCGTGTGGCGGGATGTTGTCACAGCCCAGGACCGTGTATGCTGGCGGGATGTTGTCACAGCCCAGGACCGTGTGGCGGGATGTTGTCACAGCCCAGGACCGTGTATGCTGGCGGGATGTTGTCACAGCCCAGGACCGTGCATGCTGGCGGGATGTTGTCACAGCCCAGGACCGTGTATGCTGGCGGGATGTTGTCACAGCCCAGGACCGTGTATGCTGGCAGGATGTTGTCACAGCCCAGGACCGTGTATGCTGGCGGGATGTTGTCACAGCCCAGGACCGTGCATGCTGGCAGGATGTTGCCACAGCCCAGGACCGTGTATGCTGGCGGGATGTTGTCACAGCCCAGGACCGTGTATGCTGGCGGGATGTTGTCACAGCCCAGGACCGTGTATGCTGGCAGGATGTTGCCACAGCCCAGGACCGTGTATGCTGGCGGGATGTTGTCACAGCCCAGGACCGTGTATGCTGGCGGGATGTTGTCACAGCCCAGGACCGTGTGGCGGGATGTTGTCACAGCCCAGGACCGTGTATGCTGGCGGGATGTTGTCACAGCCCAGGACCGTGTGGCGGGATGTTGTCACAGCCCAGGACCGTGTATGCTGGCAGGATGTTGCCAATGGTTTGGCGAGAAAAGGAGCGACGGGCTTTGATTGATTGATTGATTGATTGATTGGTTCGGTGGAAGCATCCATTGATGAAAGCTTAGAACTTTTTATTTATACTTTTCTTTGTTCCCCACGCCATTAACCATACAATAGGATGGATTTGACATGGGAGCTGAAGATCTGTATTTTAGTGACGGACTTAATTACTTTCGATTTCTACAAATTAACTAAAGTAATAAAAGCCTTTCACGCCATTTGTATTCTAAATTTCATATCTCTCGTACCTTCAACTTGTCTATATTAACCACCAGGATATATAAATGATTCTACAGCAGTGTATCCCAGTACAATTTTATCGTCCTAAGGTGTTTTTAATTCTCATAATCTGTGGATTTTCTCTGTCTATCCTGAAACCTAATTTTAGTCACCGTTCAGTGACAGTATTTATTATATTTTACATTTTGTTCTGGTTGAGAGATAGAAGAACCAACTCATCAGCAAAGTATCGATAATCTAGCCTTTTCTTCAAAAGTCATTTATTCTATTTGCATATGTTAAAATCGTGTTCTTAATTACGTTAGGGAACTTTAGGAGTGGCTCAATACTACCTGAGTAATTTCAGGAGGGCTGGGGGAGGGGGAATGCATAGATTCACAATCAACTGATGGTATGCTTCTAGTCCAGTGAGGTTCACGATCAACTGATGGTATGCTTCTATTCCGAAGAGGTTCACAATCAACTGATGGTTTGCTTTTAGTCCGGTGAGGTTCACGATCAACTGATGCTGTGCTTCTAATCCGGTGAGGTTCACGATCAACTGATGGTATGCTTCTAGTTCGGTGAGGTTCATGATAAACTGATGGTATGTTTTTAGTCCGGTGAGGTTCACAATGAACTGATGGTATGTTTCTAGTCCGGTGAGGCTCACGATCAACTGATGCTATTCTTCTAGTCCAGTGAGGTTCACGATCAACTGATGCTATGCTTCTAGTCCGGTGAGGTTCATGATCAACTGATGCTAAGCTTCTAGTCCGGTGAGGTTCATGATCAACTGATGCTTTGCTTCTAGTCCGGTGAGGTTCATGATCAACTGATGCTATGCTTCTAGTCCGGTGAGGTTCACGATCAACTGATACTATGCTTCTAGGGTGGTGAGGTTCACGATCAACTGATGCTAGGCTTCTAGTCCGGCGAGGTTCACGAAGACGACTGTTTCAGGTCTTTGCCGGTCCCCCACAGCTTTTCGAATATGGTCGCTCCCCCCAGGCCAAACTGCCTCTCTTTGGTCTGCATAGATAGGGCAGTCCTGCAGGATATGATCTGGTGTTTGCTTGGGTGCTCCACAATCGCACGTGGCAGTCTCTCTGAGACCCATTCTGTGGAGGTGGACCTTGCGTCTACAATGTCCCGTTCTGAGTCTGAAGATCTTTGTCTGCCCATCTCTGCCAAGTTTGTCTATGCTGTTATTTTCTGGCTTGTATTCTTTATACTGGATTCTCAATTCCGTCCTTATGGATCGTTTGATGTGTCTTTGTTTCTTTATAACTTGTGAATTGAAAGTCTACGTGCCGACACTTCCGGCTTTTGCGAGGTCATCTGCTTTCTCGTTTTCAGGAATACCACAGTAGGCCGGAATCCATTGTAGGACTAAATCTGTTTTTGAGACAGCAATCCTATGTTGTATTTTATTTTGTGTGAGAGTCTATCTTGTTTGGGGCTTGAGATGGGTTGGAGTACACTGTTAGATTGACCGTTTTCCTTGTAGTTATGTTTTGAGGATCTGATCAACTTTATGGGCACTCCATAGTATCTGAGGAACTTTAGGGGCACTCCATAGTATCTGAGCAATTATATGGCCACTCCATAGTATCTGAGCAACTTTAGGGCCACTCCATAGTATCTGAGCAATTATATGACCACTCCATAGTATCTGAGTAAATTGGAAGTTGACGTGGTTTAAAAGATTTCTACGGCGTCGCTTCGCCAATCCCGTACTCAACGCTCCTTAGTTGATTCTAATAACAGACCTGGTAGGTCACGGTGTTACTATTCTTTACTCTAGTATATCACACTGGAGATCTATATACACACACAAGCTTTGTTATTTTTAGAGCATAAAACTAACCAACGGTAAAATGTAATTCTAGTTTAATATTAGTTTCAATGTTCTGGCCACATTTAAAACTAGAGATGCCTTGGCATGAGTAACAAACTGTACAGGTCATAAATGGGGTAAGCAATAGGGTAGAGCTTAATTTTTTCTTAGGGGATCACGGACTCTGTGAGTCTTTTCATTTCATCACATTGTAACGAGGGCTCCTCTGTACTATAATACGTGTGGACCTTTCGTATTAGGAACCTTAGCAGCGTCAACGCATTTATTGAGAAACGTAACGAGTTTGTGGAAGTGCTGTGTTTAGGATCCAGAGATTTTCCAATCCTTCTGCATGATTTGATCTACAAGCTTGGTACCATTTAGCAGTGGTATGGCTCTGGATTTATGCATTTGAGTTGGGTAGCGCAGGTCTACTGAAGCTCTGATTACCATGTGGTCACTGCTTATGTCCGAACGATGTCGCACTTCCACATTTGTAACAAACGTGCTTGCTGTAGTGAAAGGTCCGATCGTGTCTCATTTTTAAGCACGATATGTATTATTGTGATCGTTCATAACGCTGGTCCCTTCTTACTTCTCCTTTGCAGATTAACCGTCTCTCTGGCTGGTCTTAGGCGTTAACTTTATCACGTGAGTTCAGTAAGACTTGAGACCTTCCAGCAGACCCCGCGCGCGAAGATGACGCAACTCCTGAAGAAGTTCGTAAACTCGAAATAGTTAGCCAAGCTTCTGCCACACAACCAAAAACATGACAGTATTGTCCAGGTCTGGAGTCTAGACGTTCCTCAGTCGTACTTATGCCACACAACCAAAAACATGACAGCATTGTCCAGGTCTGGAGTCTAGACGTTCCTCAGTCGTACTTATGCCACACAACCAAAAACATGACAGTATTGTTCGTGTCTGGAGACTCCTCTCAAATAATGGCATCTATTTTCGTTCATTGGTTGTGTCTCACCGGCTTCTCTTCTCACAATTCAGTTTATCTCAAATTGATGTTGTGATAAGGTATGCTGTCTAGCTGCTCCTCTCGTGGAGTAGACCAACTTGGAGATAATGTTCTAGCGTTTCTTCTATTTTGAAGTTATTGAGTAGATGATGTGTGAGTTTACAGTGGCCGGTTCGAAGTCTGGATATCGCCAATTGATCTCGTCTAGACAAAGGAGTAGTATCATCTATCCTCTTTATCAAAGCCTTTCAGCTCCCTGTAGAGCATAGGGCTTCAACAAATACACGAGACGGGTTCATGTTCTATGCCATCCGTGATCACCGTGTCAGTTATCTTCTCCATGAGTATTTTGGACTGCTTCTACTTCCCTTCAGCTCTCCTCCTGAGCTCACCATTTAGTTTCTAGATACGTTCTAGTACAGAGGGGATGGTAAAATGGCTTGGTTCTCCGTCTTTTAGGGACACGTATGGGATTCTCAATAAGGCATGGTTCTTTTCTATAGAAAGTCAAATAAAAATCTACCTTTGCACTGTATGGATACTGTATGGGAAAGAAACCGTTATTCTTCAGCTGCAAATGCCATCCCATCTCCAGGGGACTCGATAATGGGACATAAAACGTCGTAATGATTAGGTGAATGTGTTAATCTCCGGTTGACAACTCATCTATTAGAGTTCGACCAGTCTCTCTTGACACGCCACGCACCTCGCCAGTCCGTCTAGAAACCAGGTGTAATTATCTTGGTTAAGAGCATCACCTGTCCAAGCCGAACAGATGGAATGTTGCATAATAAGCGTGGCCCAGTACAGAACAATGCTATCGGGGTTGAAGTGCTAGAAATTTAATTGAGTTCGTTTCCAACGTATTTTTAGCCTAAATGACCAGCTACTTTCCAGTAATCCAGGAATGTATTTATTGACTGAAGATTGTGGAGACCAGGGGTTGGAACTGGGATCGCTGTCACAACGCTCTAACAACTCTGGTATTCGAACGCCCCATAATGATGCAGCACCTCATTTGTCACCCCATTGTGAAATACAACGTAGAAATTATGCCCCATTCGAAGTATTCTGTACACGGCGACTTCTATTTCCACCATCTTTCTACTAGACTTCCACTGTCTTGTTTCTACTAGACTTCCACTGTCTTGTTTCTACTAGACTTCCACCGTCTTTTTTCTCCTAGACTTCCACTGTCTTGTTTCTACTAGACTTCCACTGTCTTGTTTCTACTAGACTTCTACCGTCTTTTTTCTACTAGACTTCCACTGTCTTGTTTCTACTAGACTTCCACTGTCTTGTTTCTACTAGACTTCCACTGTCTTGTTTCTACTAGACTTCCACTGTCTTGTTTCTACTAGACTTCCACCGTCTTTTTTCTACTAGACTTCCACTGTCTTGTTTCTACTAGACTTCCACTGTCTTGTTTCTACTAGACTTCTACCGTCTTTTTTCTACTAGACTTCCACTGTCGTCTTTCCACTAGACTTCTACTTTCTTTCTGCTAGGCTCCCACTGCCTTTCTGCTAGGCTCCCACTGCCTTTCTGCTAGGCTATTACTGCCTTTCTGCTAGGCCCCCACTGTCTTTCTGCTAGGCTTCCACTGCCTTTCTGCTAGACTTTCACCGTCTTTCTCCTAGGCTTTGTGGGCCTATGCTTTTTGGGAGGCGAAATGACCAAATTACGTCCAGCAAGAGAAGGAGGAGAAGCCTAGAGTAGCCTGGGAAATAGGGGTTTTAAAATAAGGGAATACAATTAATTGGTCAAATGTTTTTTAAAAAAATAATGGAATGCTAGAATTAGAAGAGAAAGCACGACCAACACAGCTAGGCATGAATGATAGTTAAACCAACACAGCTAGGCATGAATGATAGTTAAACCAACACAGCTAGACATGAATGATAGTTAAACCAACACAGCTAGACACGAATGATAGTTAAACCAACACACCTAGGCATGAATGATAGTTAAACCAACACAGCTAGGCATAAATGATAGCTAAAACAACACAGCTAAACACGAATGATAGTTAAACCAACACAGCTAGACATGAATGATAGTTAAACCAACACAGCAATCATGAATGATAGTTAAACCAACACAGCAATCATGAATGATAGTTAAACCAACACAGCTAGGCATGAATGATAGTTAAACCAACACAGCAATCATGAATGATAGTTAAACCAACACAGCTAGGCATGAATGATAGTTAAACCAACACAGCTAGGCATGAATGATAGTTAAACCAACAAACCTAGGCATGAATAATAGTTAAACCAACACACCTAGACATGAATGATAACGTACTTCTTGAATCCGTCTTCTACTCCTTATTTGTGGCCTTTCTCTATTTAGAGAAACACGAATGATCCAGATCAGCTGTTTTGTAATGATGCAAACTCTCTAAACTAGTGTCGTCATTGCAACAAAGCGGATCTTCAACCTGAAGGTCGCGGTTCGAATCTTGATTGCTTATTACCTTACCCTATGTTGTTTTTCTTCCGTGTATGCATGATGTCGAAATACTTAACATATATTTATCTTAACCCCAGTCAAATGTGTCATCCTTTTATGTCGACATGTTCCTCTCCAACCTTGTTTGTTATTATTGAATGCTCAGGACCAGTATTTTACTTTTTCGTGGCTAGGGAAAGGGTGTTAGTTGCCGGATTATTGTAGCTTTCCTAACATCTAGAGCGGGATATGAAGTTGGACCGGGGTCTTCTAGGCGGTTGTGATATGTTCGGCTTAATCTGCGTGTCACTTACTAGCCCGGGGATAACGTCAATTCACACGTCATTTAGGTCTGTTTCAAGTTAGAACTGAAGGAAAATTACGTGGCATCTTGGTCAATAAGATATACCTGACCCTGACTAACATTGTCTGATCAGCATGTTTTATCTGACCCTGACTAACATTGACTGATCAGCATGTTTTATCTGACCCTGACTAACATTGACTGATCAGCATGTTTTATCTGACCATGACTAACATTGACTGATCAGCATGTTTTATCTGACGTTGACTAACATTGACTGATCAACATGTTTATCTGACGTTGACTAACATTGACTGATCAGCATGTTTTATCTGACGTTGACTAACATTGACTGATCAGCATGTTTTATCTGACGTTGACTAACATTGACTGATCAGCATTTTTTATCTGACCATGACTAACATTGAATGATCAGCACGTTTTAACTGACCAGAGGCTAGTATTCTCTCCTCTAACGTTCTTTCACACAGGCCTTCTCCGTGGTTTCTCCCCATTACTTCCCCTGACTTCCAGGACACTGATATAGCCGTACTGTATTAGTCCTTGTATTGTCAGCAAACACATTTGATGAAGGTTTGTTACTTCCGTCTGTTATCTATTCTATCGCACTCTGTGTTCCTGTAATGATATTACTGGCAGCTAACTAGTCATTCCCCAACCACCCAGTACAATGGCTGTCTTATACGTCTAGTGATGCCATGAACTGTAGAACAGTTAAAACGCTTGCCATCACATAAAAAGACGGGGTAGTGAGACGCCCGTCGGCTCCACTGTAATCCGGTGTATGTGTGTATGCATGTATGTGTGTGTGTATGTGTGTGTGTGTATGTGTGTGTGTATATGTGTGTATGTGTGTGTGTATGTGTGTATGTGTGTGTGTATGTGTGTGTGTATGTGTGTATGTATGTATGTGTGTATGTCTGTATGTGTGTATGTGTGTGTGTGTGTGCGTGCGTGTGTGCGTGCGTGTGTGTGCGTGTGTGAATGGGTGGTGTGTGTGTGTGTGTGTTATATGTGAGAGGTAATACCAGAGTGCCTGCATCCCGACTTACCTCCAGTCGTCTCGACCATTAGTCTTGCCACTGATCCAAGGTAACTCGGGATAAGAGTGAGATTGATGACCAGCGCATTGACTCTCTCACTATAATCTAGAGTACAGCGTACATCACATTATTAAGACGAAGCCGTCTGTTGTTGTGGCCATCATCTCTTGGGATGGGCAATAACTATGTATGGTGTTATTATTGTATGTATGTATCAGTGCTTTTCTATTGTCTATGCTTATCAGTATTATTCTATTGTTTATGTGTATCAACAGTGATATTCTGTTATTCTATTGTTTATTAAAATAAGGCGAGACTGCAGTGTTTCTGTGGATGTGTATAATGGGAAAAAAATATGAAAAAAAACTAGTAAAAGTTGATTAAGGTTGAGCTTAATCAAAATTTAAAAATGGGTATGGTCAGATACCGCACCGAGACGAGAACACAAACAAAACCTACGTTACGACCAATAGGCCTTCATCAGGGACAACAACACTGAACTAACAAATCAACATATAAGAAAAAAAGGGTCAACTCATCTGTTTCAGGTGGGAGACGCTTTCTGTCTAAGCGACCGGTTGTGCCAAGTACTCGATAGAAACTGAAAAAGGAGCGGTCAAACAAAAAGTGGCGGAATATGCCTGATAAGCCAAGCGTGGCCAAATAGTGGTCCAGATAGGAGAACAATGAGAAGGCAATATAAGCCGGGAGGGCGTGATATTGATATAAGAGAGGGGGGAAGAGAACTGATGGAAGAATGGGGGAGGCGGGGGGGGGGGGGGAGGAAGACAAATAGATGGGAACCAGTGTGAGGGTTTAAGAAAAAGTATGGAAGATATTAATACCATGTGGTTGGAGACAGCCCATACTCGAGATAAGTCTGTTCTCAAGGGCGAATCGATGACGATCGTCAGAGAAGCACGAAACTAGACCAGTGACACTGACGTCAGCCATACCCCGGTGCTCAGGACCATTGAAGTGGCTGGCAATTGGGGAACCAGTGCGGTTGCGGATGTCGTTGAGGTGTTGGCGGAAACGCTCCCGTAGTTCCATACCAGTTTCCCCAATGTAAGTCATACCACACTGGCGGCAGATGATGGAATAGATGAGGTTACGAGATTTGCATGTGAACCCCTCTTTGATGAAGAATTCAGCCTTAGGAAAGGTAATGGAGCGAGAAAGGATGACATGAGGGCAGGTAACACAGCCACGTGAATTTTTGCACGGCCTGGTGCCTGGGAGGCTATGAGGGTTGGTGTGTAGGCGACTACTGACCAGCAAGTCCCTCAGGTTCCTGTCACGCTTGTAGGCGACAAGGGGAGGATCGGGAAAAACTTTGCGAGTGGCAGGATCAGAGTGAAGTAGTCGCCTACACCTTTCCTAAGGCTAAATTCTTCATCAAAGAGGGGTTCACATGCAAATCTCGTAACCTCATCTATTCCATCATCTGCCGCCAGTGTGGTATGACTTACATTGGGGAAACTGGTATGGAACTACGGGAGCGTTTCCGCCAACACCTCAACGACATCCGCAACAGCACTGGTTCCCCAATTGCCAGCCACTTCAATGGTCCTGAGCACCGGGGTATGGCTGACGTCAGTGTCACTGGTCTAGTTTCGTGCTTCTCTGACGATCGTCATCGATTCGCCCTTGAGAACAGACTTATCTCGAGTATGGGCTGTCTCCAACCACATGGTATTAATATCTTCCATACTTTTTCTTAAACCCTCACACTGGTTCCCATCTATTTGTCTTCCTCCCCCCCCCCCCCCCGCCTCCCCCATTCTTCCATCAGTTCTCTTCCCCCCTCTCTTATATCAATATCACGCCCTCCCGGCTTATATTGCCTTCTCATTGTTCTCCTATCTGGACCACTATTTGGCCACGCTTGGCTTATCAGGCATATTCCGCCACTTTTTGTTTGTCTCGGTGCGGTATCTGACCATACCCATTTTTAAATTTTGATTAAGCTCAACCTTAATCAACTTTTACTAGTTTTTTTTCATGTTTTTTTTCTATTGTTTATGTGTATCAACAGTGATATTCTGTTATTCTATTGTTTTATGTGTATAAACAGTGCTTATCTATTGTGTATATGTATATCAATGCTATTCTATCGTTTATATGTAGTGTATTATCAGTGCTAATCTGGTCTTCCATTGTTTATGTGTATCAATGTTATTCTATTGTTTATGTGTATCAATGTTATTCTATTGTTTATGTGTATCAGGGTTATTCTATAGTTTATGTGTTTCAGTGCTATTTTATTGTTTATGTGTTTCAGTGCTATTTTATTGTTTATGTGTTTCAGTACTATTTTATTGTTTATGTGTTTCAGTACTATTTTATTGTTTATGTGTTTCAGTACTATTTTATTGTTTATGTGTTTCAGTACTATTTTATTGTTTATGTGTTTCAGTACTATTTTATTGTTTATGTGTTTCAGTGCCATTTTATTGTTTATGTGTTTCAGTACTATTTTATTGTTTATGTGTTTCAGTACTATTTTATTGTTTATGTGTTTCAGTACTATTTTATTGTTTATGTGTTTCAGTACTATTTTATTGTTTATGTGTTTCAGTGCTATTTTATTGTTTATGTGTTTCAGTACTATTTTATTGTTTATGTGTTTCAGTGCTATTTTATTGTTTATGTGTTTCAGTACTATTTTATTGTTTATGTGTTTCAGTACTATTTTATTGTTTATGTGTTTCAGTACTATTTTACTGTTTATGTGTTTCAGTGCTCTTGTGCTATTCTATTGGATGTGTGTATCAGTGGGTTTTTTTTCTGCGTCTTAAAGTAGTTACACATTTTTCCGTGTTGATCTGCCTACACCCCCTGCTCATAAAAGACCATAAGTCTTAAATCTTACTTTATCAACCGATTGTTTATGAGTGCACTTGTTTCCATTGAGTCTCCCTCTCTCTCTCTCTCTCTCTCTCTCTCTCTCTGCTTCTTTTATTGTTTTTGTTTTCTCTGCCCAACCCCACACCAACAAATAAAGAAAATCACGTGGGAGGGTGCGATTTAGGGGCTGGACCTTACAGGCTTGACATAAGTTGCGTTACGAACCCGTGCCAATTGAAGCACCACTGCAGAATACACACTCACAGATGCACATCCCTGCCATGACTAATGCGATATTATGTAACTTAAGAGACTGTATTTGAGGTTGAATGGGGTGTACCTTTTATAGAACCGTTAAAGAAGAATAACTATCAGTAGATTCGGCATGAAATACAGATTTGTAGCCATAGTTTGAGCTCTTCTGTATTCTTTGCAAGTAGCCATAGTTAGAGCTCTTCTGTATTCTCTGCATGTAGCCATAGTTTCAGCTCTTCTGTATTCTCTGCATGTAGCCATAGTTTGAACTTTTCTGTGTTCTTTCTCTGCCTGTAGCCATAGTTTCTGCTCTTCTGTGTTCTTTATTTGTCTGTAGCCAAAGTTTTAGCTCGTATGTGTTCTCTGTTTGTCTGTAGCCATAGTTTCAGCTCTTCTGTGTTCTCTGTGGGTAACCATAGTTTCAGATCTTATGTGTTATATGTCTGTAGCTACAGTTTCAGCTCTTCTGTGCTCTCTGTCTGTAGCTACAGTTTGAGTTCTTCTGTGTTCTATGTCTGTAGCTATAGTTTCAGCTCTTCTGTGTTCTCTGTCCGTAGCTACAGTTTAATTTCTTCTGTGTTCTTTATTTATCTGTAGCAAAAGTTTCAGTTCTTCCGTCTGTAACCATAATTTCAGCTTTTCTGTCTGTAACCATAGTTTTAGCTCTTCTGTCTGTAGCCATAGGTGAGTTCTTCTGTCTGTAGCCATAGTTGAGTTCTTCTGTCTGTAGCCATAGTTTGAGCTCTTCTGGCTGTAGCTATAGTTTCAGCCTTTTTGAGTGAGCCATAGTTTCAGCTCTTCTGTCTGTAGTCAAACTTTCAGTTCTTCTGGTTGTAGCCATACTGTTAGTTCTTCTAGCTATAGCCATAGTTTCAGCTTGTCTGTGTTCTTTGTCTGTCCTTAGCTTCATACCGTGTGATCCACTAGGATATCGTTATCAATCTCAGACCTTTTCCCGTCCATAATCTTGCCCTATCGTCGTGTCCTCTGACAGGAAAGGCCTGTATTTCGTTACAGGGGCTGCATTTTAACTGAATCCCAAAGCCATACAATTGAAAGCGAGTGTAACATTCTCTCCAGTTGTCTGCCCATTCATCCCAGATCTTAAGAGAATCGTGGATTCTTTAATTTTTCAATCTGACGGGACACGCCGCTGGAAGTGGCTAGCATTCTCAAGTAGGAAGCTCCCTGAACAATAACTAGATTTAAATTAGTACCGGCGGGTATCCTCGCCTTCCACGGAGTTTAGGAATAGTTGCGCAATACGATTGATGGGCTAGTTCGCAGGAGTAGGGGGTCTGGCACTAGGCGAGATCAAGGATGATTGAAGAGATCGACATTTGCCTAGAATAAATGCCACTTGTCTAAGTGATTACGCGCGAACCGTAGCGGGACAAAGGACAAAGGGTAGGTTCTCCTATAGTAATCACGCAATAATAAAATTGGAATGATATTGAGCAAAAAGTCGAGGTTGTTAGTTAGTTAGTTGGTTAGTTGGTTAGTTAGTTAGTTAGTTAGTTGGTTAGTTGGTTAGTTGGTTGGTTGGTTGGTTGGTTGGTCCCCTTACCCTGTAGCCAGATTATGTTCACACAGGCGGTCAGCAATGACTAATTGGATCATTCAGAGAAGCATGTTCAAGACAAGACAATGTGGAAAGAATTCACCTTCACGTCTGCTAAGACACCGAAACCGTTCTCTGGCCACAGTATGGAATGTTAAGGTTATCTATTGTCGTTTTTAGGGACATATATGGCTTTTGTAGGACTTTTATATGGTCATATACAACTTTTAAAGGGTAATATACAACTTTTATAGGGTCATGTACAGCTTTTATAGGGTCATATACAACTTTTAAAGAGCCATATATAACTTTTATAGGGTCATATGCAACTTTTACAGGGTCATATACAACGTTTATTGTAACAATCGCTCGACACCAAGACACTAAAGAAACACTACAAGGGTTTCTCCTTCAGTCAATTCAAGAAAAACAAATACTCAAAATAGCTGAGCAGAATCAACAGAAAACATGTCCTCCAGTGCCAGACGATAGTTAAGCTGGATATCATGAAATATTTCTTTAGTGATGAAAATGTCTTGATGAGAATATCGTGATGAAAATATCGTGATGAAAATATCGTGATGAGAATATCGTGATGAGAATATCGTTATGAGAATATCGTGATCCAACTTAAAGAAATTCATTGTTTTTGTCATTCCTACAGTCAGTGTTTAGCGTGTCCCGAAAGGTTTGTCGGGGTCTATGTGTATGACAAGGACACGAATAGCACCACTGCCCTACAGAGGGCATTTTGTAGGAAACGACTAACTGTATGACAAAGCATAACACTGGCCATGGTTAGGTGATTTATTAAGAGAAGCATATGTGGCGCCTAACATGCTGTGGGTTTATTTTGCTCTAGTGTTTCAGTCTATTAAGTAGGACTCGCAGATCAGTTAACCACCACCCATAGGGAAATAATTAGCTGCTCGAGCCTAGCCCGCTAAGCAGGAGATAATCCTCCTGGCTACATCAAGCTCGCATCAGAGATGGAATCTGCACATTAGCGTATGCCCCCTGTAGAAGTACATGACGACTAAGACTAAATGTTTAGCGTACGTTCTACTGTACTGTAGCTCCATATGTCTGACATCATGGAAGAAGAAACATTTATGGAACGATTCGATCGTACTTCAGCTCGACATGTGAAGTACGTCACCGCTACATTTGTGACACTGGATTTGATTTTTCTATTCGCATTCAACCTTGCTAAACCTGTAGTAATGACCAACTTAAGTGTCGTGTGCAGCACTCGCGTCTTGTCAGTGTTTGCTTCTCTTTACAGACGACGGACCGAGCAACCTCTGGTTTGACAAGGTTTGCGGTCGATGGCAGATCATTCACTTATCTGTCTCGATTGATAGATTTCTTGACGTCGTGTGCCCGAAGCTCGTTAAGCATTTTCCCTGATTGATAGGTTTCTGGATCTCTCAGGCTTCAGTTCGTTTAGTGACGGTTCATTAGTTCATTCAGGCGTTCTAACATTCATGTGACTTGGATGTTATCCCGTGTGCGAACTCTCCAAAAATGATGCGCTGTTTTCCAAGAATTTCTTAAACGAAGGCAAGTGCCATCTTTCTCTAATTTCGTGTCGTCTCGCTTTTCCACAGCCATCCTTAGAATTGCGAACATACCAATGAGGTAGTTTTTTGATGAAAGGGAACATCCCCTTCTAATTTCAAACAGTTTTGACGTGCATTATGTAGTAAAAAATCTGGCCTGACTAAACTACACGAAAACATATACAATTACATAGATACACATACATATTATCAATACCAATCAAAATTTACAAAAAATTTCAAACGTAACAACTACAGTTCTAAAATAATCATTGAAATTACACGGTCTGAAATGTATTTGGGAGTTTTGTAGTTTTTGGCTTAAAAATATAGCTCACAAGGTTGTATGCTTCTGTGCTGGCGCTCAGTAACCATATTGATTTCCTTCGTGGGCACGTGCTCCGTCTCATGCTTCTTTCTGCGTGCGACTTTATCCATCAAATCGGTAAGAGAGGGCCAGGCTGCCTCTGTGCATCCAGTTTATCCATCAAATCGGTAAGAGAGGGCCAGGCTGCCTCTGTGCATCCAGTTTATCCATCAAATCTGTAAGAGAGGGCCAGGCTGCCTCTGTGCATCCAGTTTATCCATCAAATCTGTAAGAGAGGGCCAGGCTGCCCCTGTGCATCCAGTTTATCCATCAAATCGGTAAGAGAGGGCCAGGCTGCCTCTGTGCATCCAGTTTATCCATCAAATCTGTAAGAGAGGGCCAGGCTGCCCCTGTGCATCCAGTTTATCCATCAAATCTGTAAGAGAGGGCCAGGCTGCCTCTGTGCATCCAGTTTATCCATCAAATCTGTAAGAGAGGGCCAGGCTGCCCCTGTGCATCCAGTTTATCCATCAAATCTGTAAGAGAGGGGCAGGCTGCCCCTGTGCATCCAGTTTATCCATCAAATCTGTAAGAGAGGGCCAGGATGCCTGTGATTCTCTCATCAAGTCTACAAACTTGAATATAATTATTAAAATGTTTGTTTCTTTTTCTTCTTCTTCTGCGTCAGTTCTCAATCCTCCACTACCAAGCTCTGAACAGGGCCTTGCAAGTAGCAGGATGTAGTCCGATGAACAGAATGCGTTGTGTCGCTAGTTTACAGCTTGACTGCGACATTTGCGATGTTATACACACATATTTCTTCGACAGTGAATGTTTGTTAATTATCCGTACACGTTCACATCTATACTTGTGTGCCTGCTTTTTTAATTATGTATGACTATATAATATAACATCTTGTTGACGGAACGATCTTGTTTGCCTGTTAGCAGTCTAAATATTGTCTGCTGACCTCTTATTGCTAGAACCTTCCTGTGATACCCGACTCCGATGTATTCTCTGATATTTGTCTTCGAGAGACGTACTGCGTATCGTGGCTTGCAGAATACCATTCTTCCACTGCACACAGTTGTATCATAATGAAGGAGATATGCAAATAAATATATTTAATTAGCAATTTATTGTCTAGGATCGAAACAGGTACGAACTCGCTTACACTCACAGGTACATTCGTACACACACACATACACACACACACATACACACACACACACACACACATACACACACACATACATACACGCACACACACACACAAATACATACATCGCCAAACACACTGTCGACATAATTACAACACTAATTTAAAGTCGCTCCCTATTCAACAGCACTGTCATGCCTGCAATAATAGTACGGCGCATGCAGTGTTGACATTCCATCACTCAGAAATGTTGACATAAACTGCGGTCTATGAGTACAAACACAGGTTATGAGACGTACTGTGCATTGTGGCGATTTCAATTATAAGCATCGATACTTGACTGCAGGTGTTATTCTTTGCTTATCATAGAATTTTGCGGGTATCGCTGCATGCACTATACAAACTGGAACTTTGCGATAGCTATTTGTTGACACAATATCTTGAAATCATCTGTGGCGATAGTTACACTGAGGAAATGCCGCCTAGTCTCTATACTATTTTTACGCAATGGTCCAAAGTAACTGATGCTGTTTCTGTTATAGTCGGTTATAGTTGTTCTTCTTTTACCCAAAGAAAAGATGGATCTGGGTCCTTCTAGCTGTAGTGCATTATGATGTTTCTCTGTAGGCTCATTACTATGGGGTTAGCAGTCGAGCTCCACTTCGATGACCAGGATGCAGTAACAGCCAGCTTCAAGGAGCATGCCGTGGACGTGAAGTGGGGTCTTAGTCAATATGTTCTTCGAATCTGACGTCAGTTTAAGCTCCAACAAAAGTGACTTAAAGTGTTTTTTAATAGGGGGAAGAGAAGGGGGGTGGGGAATTGATGATGATATAATCCCTTAAGCTGTGAACTGGCAGATATTGCCAGCCCAATGTCTCCCGAACAAAAGCACACATCCTCCTCAATTGTTGCAGTGATGTGTAGAGCGTGTTGAGTGTGGTGGGGTGTGGTGGTAACAGCAGGTTCCGGCCAGCCTTGGGCACACAGTCAGGAGGTGCTCGACTGACTCCTCGTGGTCATGATGCAGTTTGGTTCACGTAGTGGGTTTAATCTATTCAGATGTTTGTTGAGATGGCATGACCTGTTCTCAGCTTGAAGATCAAACTCTGGTCTCTTCGTTTCGATTTCTTGGCTGGTTCCTGGTGATCTGGTTTTGCTTGGTTTTTTGAAATATACTCGGCCTGTCTGGGATGTAGCCCACTGATCTAGCCACTCATGTCTGGGATGTGGCCCACTGAACTAGCCACTCATGTCTGGGATGTGGCTCACTGATCTAACCACATCTGTCTGGGATGTGGCCCACTGAACTAGCCACTCATGTCTGGGATGTGGTCCACTGAACTAGCCACTAATGTCTGGGATGTGGCCCACTGATCTAGCCCCTCCTGTCTGGGATGTGGCCCACTGAACTAGCCACTCTTGTCTGGGATGTGGCCCACTGAACTAGCCACTCCTGTCTGGGATGTGGCCCACCTATTTAGCCACTCCTGTCTGGGATGTGGCCCACCGATCTAGCCACTCCTGTATGGGATGTGGCCCACCTATCTAGCCACTCCTGTCTGGGATGTGGCCCACCTATTTAGCCACTCCTGTCTGGGATGTGGCCCACCTATCTAGCCACTCCTGTCTGGGATGTGGCCCACCTATTTAGTCACTCCTGTCTGGTAGGTGGCCCACCTATTTAGCCACTCCTGTCTGGGATGTGGCCCACCTATCTAGCCACTCCTGTCTGGGATGTGGCCCACCTATCTAGCCACTCCTGTCTGGGATGTGGCCCACCTATTTAGCCACTCCTGTCTGGGATGTGGCCCACTGAACTAGCCACTCCTATCTGGGATGAGGCCCACCTATCTAGCCACTCCTGTCTGGGATGTGGCTCACTGATCTAGCCACTCCTGTCTATAGTTATGTTTCAGGATTTGCTTGCAGGTTTGTAGTGTGATACTAGGTAGTGGCTGTGGCAGCATTGTCCTACATCTGACCAGCTCATCAGCCTTCTCATTTCCTGGGACTCCGACATGGCCAGGTATCCCCTGCAGAAATACTTCCGCTCCATTGGTCAATTAATTTGTAGACATTATTAACGCCTGGAAACATTCTGTTTTCCAACGCTTGGAGCGCAGACTGAGAAAACAACGATCTCCTCAGGCTGTATAGCGCCGCTTTCAAAATCTGAGATTATTCGGCACACAACTTTTTCTATTGCTATTATTTGTGCTTCGTAATTGGAACAGGTCTCCCCACAAGGGGCATAGATGTAGGGGTGGTCTTCTTGGTGCAGGTTATAGTATTTAATTACAGCGCCATATCCAGCGTTGGTGGTAGCCCCGGTGGCAGATCCGTGTATACTTGGATGTTTTGTGAATATATATATATTTTTTTTGCGTGCGCCTTATTTCTCTTATCCCCAAGGCGGTGTGCGTTGCACTGTGGTTTTTATTTTGCGCCTGTCGGCCCAGTGCATCCGACTTCAGCATGCATTTTATGTAAGGGTCTGCTTCCTCCTGCATTTTCTAAGGGTTTGCTTCCCCGGGGTAACGGCCGGTGCTGTGATGGGGATCGAACCCAGCACCTTCCGGTTGTGAGCCGTGCCACTTAACCACTAGGCCACGCCGTTCCCTCACACGTTTTGTGGATATGAGTCTATGGTTACCAAACCGATAGTTTTCAGCAAAGATGGTAGGGTGTTCCTGTCGGCAGAGGTGTCGGAGAGTACAGTTCTTACTGTAGGGGTAGTCGCCTGCCAGAAAGGTGGTTCATTATTGATGACCGGCATAAGCCTTCTACCCTCTGGCAGGAGGTGTTTATCGAAATTGTCTTGTGCCTTTTTTAGTCCTTTTTATTTTGTGCTTTTGGTGCCAAAGCTCTACCATTTTCCTATTCTCCTCCGTAGTGTCCATTCTTAAGTATCTTTCACGCATTTCCACGACAGAGCGTTCTCCTTAGGTTTAGAGGTTCGATGTTAGAGTTAATTTCACATGCATCTGTCGGAGTTGTTTTCATGGCACCGCTTATAAACCGCAGAGCGTGATTTTGTACTCTGTTCAGCTCGTGCAAGAGGCTTTTGCTTGCAATGGCTTGGAGGAGGAGTGAATAATCAATCACTGAGCGAACAAATCCAATGTATAACTGGCGTAGTGAATCTTGATCTGTTCCCCATCCACAAGTGGAGAGGTGCTTGATGAGTCTGAACCTTATGGATGCTTGTCCAATCAGCTTGTCTGTATGGTGTTTCATTGTAAGTCTACGGTGAACTTCGACTCCGAAATATCTCGGGGTTTTGTTATTGGTTAATTTCACTCCGTTTATTTTGACATCGATATTTTCTTTTTTAATCCTTTTATTTAAGCTGAACACAGTTTTCTCTACATTAATTTTAAGCCTCCAAAACTGGCCAATATGTAGAGATGGTTGTCAGATTCGTGTTCATATTTTTGGTGATGGGTTTCAAATGTTTTCATTTTGACCAAATGACCAGGTTATCCGCAAAGCGAGCCTTTTGGCAGGTTATGATATCTGGTAGGTCGTTCATGTACACAAGGAATAATGTACAACTTAGCACAGATCCCTGGGGCAGTCTTTCTTCCAGGGTCTTTTGTTTCGATGTTAATCCGCTGAATGTTGTTCGGATTGTTCTGTTATGGAAGAAACCTTTTAGCCAGTTGTACGATCGCCCTGATATTCCCATTTTTGCATCTTGATGAGGAGTCCTCCAGACTCGATCGTAGACTTGTCTGAGGTCAATGAATGTTGCCAGCACATAGTTTTTCTCCTGGAAAGCATCACCTACCTCTTGGGTAAATCTTATCAGCTGGTCCATTGTCTGTTTCTTTTTTCTGAAACCTCACCAATATAACCTTTCATTTATCATCTTTTCAGCGACCTTGCCTAGGTTTGAAGTCAGGGAGATCGGACGATAAATTGTAACTAGGTTTGATGGTTTCTCTTTCTTTAGGACTGGGGTGATGTTGGCTTTTCTCCAGTCTCCTGGTAGCTTGCCTTCTCTCCATGTTTTGTTAATGAGGTCAAGTATAGTATGGAGCTCATCATGTGAGAGATTTAAGAGCATCTTGCAAGTGAGCCGGTAAGGTCCAGCGGCTTTATCTTTCTTACATTTTTTTAGAGCCATCTTAAGTTCTGGAAGTGTGAAATTCTTGTCAAAGATCTCACAGTTAGCTGTAGGATGTTTTCCATCATTTTGGTGAGTGATTTGATAGACTTGTTTAGGTTCTCACGATTTATATTCACACGATTTATGTCCACAAGATGTATGTTCACAAAATTTATGTCCACACAATTTATGTCTACAAAACCATCATCTTTCTGTGAAGAAAACCGTTACCTCTTCTATTCACTGTTAGAAAAACCTATGTTGTGTGGAGGGTGGCCTTCTGTTTTCGGAAGAAGACTCAATAGGCAATTCACAATATGTGGTACAGAGATAAAAGAGGGAATAACCCCCTTTCTGCGAAACAACAGAATAAGTGGAAGAGGAAGAAGAAGAAGGAGAAGAAGAAAAAGAAGACGATGAGGAAGAAGAGGTGGAGGAAGAAGAAGAAAAAGTAAAAGATATGGAAAATATGAAAAATTCCCGTGTCCTGTTGACTGCACTTTTGGTTATAGAATTAGCACTTTTGGTTATAGAATTAGCACTTTTGGTTATAGAATTAGCACTTTTGGTTATAGAATTAGCACTTTTGATCGGTGGTTAAATGTAAACTTGTGCTTGTCTAGTTAGTTTTTTTTGTGAGGAAAACGTCACCGATTGTGAGGGTTCATTTACAAATTGTAGAGAAGAATCATTCCTTTATAGAGTTGAAAGGGAGTAATTATAAACAATAATTGTGGTTAGCAGGAGGATTCCGAGTAAGTGGATGTCCGAGGCAAGTTTATAAAATATTATAGGGAAATGATAAATTAGACTATGACATGTTTTTCAAAGTACTACCGCGAACAAAAACACGAGGGCACATCTAGAAATTAATTAAAGAAAGGATCAGATTAGATATTGGGAAATATTTGTGTATGCATAGAATGGTGAATGCTTGGAATGCACTGCCGCGTGAAATAGTAGAAGCAGTGTCAGTTAATGCATTCAAGCATAGATTGGATGCACATAGTTATTTTTAGATCAATTGGACCATGAGAAACTGGTTGTATACAAATTCTGCGAAGTTTTCTAAATCTGTTTAAAGATATCAAGTTATCTGCGAAAGGGTTTGATTTGTCGCCTATTGGTCCGCTCGAGGTGCAGTACCTTCATTCTGCTGAATAATAAAGAGTGGCACGCAGGACTTAACCGCAGTGCTAATGTGGATGAATGGACGAGAGTAATTGTGATCACGGTTGAGTGTGAGGGACCTGCATTATTCAAGCATGTGTTTAGGTCAGTGTATTATGTACGCAATACTGGTTTCAGGTTAACGGCTGTTGTGCCCGTCAATATTGACTTAGTCACTGCTCTTCTGCAATGGAGTGTAGAATTTGTGGTTTCTCTGTTATTGCCTTTTCGTTTTTTTTTCAAGGGTAGAGCATTGTCAACCCTCGTTACGACCTGCAGATTACAATGTATTTGCTCCCCTATCAGACCCTGGTATCACATGTGGGCTTTAATATTTTAAGTAGAATTGTATAGTCGTATTGGTTTGTTATAATAAATGCCTTAGGATCAGTACTCTGTCAACTTTGCCAGCAGTCCAAACCCAGAAGAGTTGTAGTGCAGTGGGGCCCATCCCACTAAAACATTCAAGGCAACCAGCAGGCAGACAGACTATCAAAAGAAGGTAGAACGTTACGGCAACAAGATTGAAGTGAGACTAAACTAGCACCAAACATATTTATTAGGACCAGATACATGGCAAATGGGAAACAGAGCACACTGGCAACACACAAATATGACGCATGCTCATTACTAGTTGAACAGAAGAGAGCAGGTGGCGGTTGTCAGATTCCGCACAGCCCACACCATTCTGAGGTAACATTTATTCAATAAGCTGAAGATTAGTGCTTCTGAAGAATGCACCTGTGGTACTGGGAAAATGACCCATGAACATCTGCTGCAAAATTGCCCAACATACGAGGACCAGAGAAAGCACACGTGACCATCACCAGTGCCAATATTAAACAAGCTCTATGGCAGTTTTCACAGCCTCAGGATGACAGCTGCTTTCTTTGAACAAATTCAAGTCGACGTCTGACAGCGTACGAAGAAGAAAAGAAAGTTGCCTTGAGGTAATCGTATACCTATAATAACTGCACCAAGTAAAGTACACGCTTGTTGAGTAGATGTAACATCATTAACAGTTACTAGCCACGGGTAGCAAGCAAATGACATTGTTCAGCCTTTGCTAGACTTATCAGACCTTGAATATCGCGCATGTTGATAGTATTAAGTAGGTACAGGAAAGTGCAGGTAAAAAATAATTGACATTCTTACCACGTATCTTAGTGAGCGATATGAGAAGAGAACGCTATGTTTGATGTTTCATTATGGTCTTAGTGAGCGATATGAGAAGAGAACGCTATGTTTGATGTTTCATTATGGTCTTAGTGAGCGATATGAGAAGAGAACGCTATGTTTGATGTTTCATTATGGTCTTAGTGAGCGATATGAGAAGAGAACGCTATGTTTGATGTTTCATTATGGTCTTAGTGAGCGATATGAGAAGAGAACGCTATGTTTGATGTTTCATTATGGTCTTAGTGAGCGATATGAGAAGAGAACGCTATGTTTGATGTTTCATTATGGTCTCATTGGGCAATTATTTATAGCGTTTCAATGGTCATTGTTATTGGTCTTCACCGTGCTATGAGCAGACAATCTCTATCAAGTCTGGTTGTAGCCGCCGCCTCTAGCTCTAACTAGCTCTCACTAGCTCACTCTAGTTCTCTCTAGCATTCTCTCTAGCCCTCTCTAGCTATATCTCTTTAGTTCTCCAAATCTTTAGCTTTTTCTCTAGCTCTCACTTTAGCGCTCACTCTTGTTCTCTCTCTCTCTCACTCGATCTATCTTTCTAACTCCCTCTCTAGCTGTTTTCAACTCTCTCCCTCTAGCTCAGTCTAGCTCTCTCTCCCTCTAGCTCAGTCTAGCTCTCTCTCTCTAGCTCTGTCTTTAGCTCTCTCTCTCTCTCTCACTCTCTCTCTCTCTCTCTAGCACATTGTAGCACTTTCTCCTGTTATGTAGCTCTTTTTAGCTCTCTTGCACGCCAGCTCTATTCAAACTTTGTCTCTAGCTCTGTCGACCTCTTTCTCTCTCAATAGCTTCCTCTCTACTCTTTAACACTCTATGTAGTTAGCTGTATCTGAAGCTCTCCCTCTCTCTCTCTATTTCTAGACCCTCTCTCGCTGTCTCTCTCCAGATTAGTCATGAATACTTCTCTCTCTCTCTCTCTCTCAAACCCCTTTTCAGATTAGTTCTGGGCCTCTTTGTAAACCCCATCCAGACTAACCCCGAATCTTTCTCTCGCTCTCTTTCCCAAGCTGTGGACACATTTGCTTAAAATCTAGGGGCCAGGTACAAAATGTAAAATCCAGGTAAAATAAAAGTAGAGGAGCTAGGTAGAAAAAAATAGGAACCAAGTAAAACACTTAGGGACCAGGTAACAAATATAAAAGCCATGTACAAAAAATAGAAGCCAGGTGGAAAATCTAGGAGCCAGGTAAACAAATCTAGGAGTTAGATTAAAAAATGTAGTTGCCAAGTAAAAATCATCTAGAAACCAGGTAAGCAAATCTAGAAGCCATGCACAACATCTAGAAGCCAGGTACAAAATCCAGAAGCCAAATGAGAGATCTAGAAGCCAGGTAAAACAATCCAGGAACTAGGTAAACACAATCTAGAAGCCAGATGAGAGATCTAGAAGTCAGATAAAATAATCCAGGAACTAGGTAAACATAATCTAGAAGCCAGATGAGAGATCTAGAAGCCAGATAAAATAATCCAGGAACTAGGTAAACACAATCTAGAAGCCAGATGAGAGATCTAGAAGTCAGATAAAATAATCCAGAAACTAGGTAAACACAATCTAGAATCCAGATGAGAGATCTAGAAGCCAGATAAAATAATCCAGGAACTAGGTAAACACAATCTAGAATCCAGATGAGAGATCTAGAAGCCAGATAAAATAATCCAGGAACTAGGTAAACACAATCTAGAATCCAGATGAGAGATCTAGAAGCCAGATAAAATAATCCAGGAACTAGGTAAACACAATCTAGAAGCCCGATGAGAGATCTAGAAGCCAGGTAACAGAACGAAGAGTCAGGTATGATGATGGGTACACTTGATGGAGGAGATTGTGCGAGTTAATATGGGATTTGTTGTGCCCTATTCTACTCTAATTCAATCCATCCAGTCATTGTCCTCTGTAGATCTCACTTAAGTCTCTCCTCAATTGTTTCTTTCCTACTCTCGTTAGCTCTCTTAAATTGTTATTTAAACAATGATTGTGCGAACTACATAAGTCACACAACTGAAATTCAACCACAACATGGCACCCATGGACTTTGAATACTAGCCACGAAAAGTGTGTCTTGACAGATTAAGCAGTAGTTTTATATTATTAAAAAAATAGCAATCTTCGAAAATAGACTTGATGCCACTATTAACCTATTTTCAAGAATACCTTGGGTCTATTATAGTTGTTCGGAAAAATAGTTCTGAGTGTTATAATGAACTGTACTCGTGACGTTGGTAGAGATGATATTAACTGTACTCTTGTAGAGAAGTATGGTTGTCATTATTTCGGAAAATATCAGAGTGTTCCGTCTTCATAGCAAATGTCGGCTGTAATTGATCTCCAAATAGCACTTCCTGTCTTGGGGGAAGCAACCATTGGCAGTCTGCTAGTTGTGAAATAGATGCAGTAGTTAATTGACAGGGGAAGCAACAAACATAACATTTTACCATATCCACATATTTCATATTAGTTGGGATACATACACTCACACAGAAGAACACACCCACACATACACACACATACATACAGACGTACTGAGCTGTTGTATTCAATGAGACAGATTTTCTGTCTTTTTCCAGGTAATAACAAAAGGAGTTAGAATTGATTTCATCCTTCTGTCCTGTTCTTCTTAGATGTTAGTCGACCTCCTTTGCAGGTCCCAATTCTAGTATGAGCTGGTTGTAACCGGGAGGTGGAGTTCCTGCTTAGCGAGCTAGCCTCGAGCAGCTTATTGCTCCACCCGCTACTTTCTGGCAAGTGCCACTAAGGGTGGTTGACTGATGGGCGAGTCCATCTTAATAGACCCAAATACTAGAGCAAAGTAGACCCGCTGCCTATTAGGCTCCATCTATGCTGCTCCTAACAAACCACCTAACCATGACCTGTGTTATACTATGTCACACAGTTAGTCGCCTTTTACGACATGCTATATGTGGGTCAGTGGTGCTATTCTTGTCCTTGTCATACTCAAAGACCCCGGAGACCACTCGGGGCCAATGGTCTTTCCATTCCTTGGTCTCGCGGCCAAATGGTCGTTTATATTTTAGAGCACACCTGTTCGTGCACACCTGTACAGACGTACCGAATACCTTATCCATCTATGTAGCATTCATAACAAAGCTATATGACTTCCTTGAAATAGGTTTGGTGCCAGATTCGCCGATCTCAATTTGGATTTCATCAAAGCATGTCACTATAACTTTCAGTTTTATAATATGTAGATGTAATTTCTTAGAAGAAATGTAAAAGTGCAGTGAACAGCAAAGGTAACAGAGAAAGGTAAAAGTCCAATAAACAGGCAAGATAGCAGAGAAAGATCAGAGTCCAATGGACAGTAACGATAACAGAGAAATATCAAGGCCCAACAGAGCAAGGACAGAGCCCAATGGAAAGCAAAAATGACAGAGAAATGTCAGACCCCAATAGAGAAAGGTCAGAATCCAACAGAGAAAGGTCAGATCCCAACAGAGAAATGCCAGAGTCCAATGGGCACCACAGATAGAGAAATGTCAGAAGCCAACAGAGAAATATCAGAGTCCAGTGGATAGCAAAGATAACAGAGAAATGTCAGAGCCCAACAGAGAAAGTCTAACAGAAAAAGGTCAGAGCCCAATGGAGAAATGTCAGAGTCCAATGGACAGCAAAGATAACAGAAAAAGAAGAAAGATAATCTCATATATGACTGGGTCAGTAAATGTCCGTTTCTGTGGACTAGGGGCAATGAACAATGAAACATAATCATAATTACAACAAGGAGAACAACGAAGAAAAAAGTTCTCATTCACTTGATTTGCATGTGTACAAGAACGAGAAAGAGAGAGATGGATAGAGAGAGGGCTGAGAGTGGGGTGGGAGGCTAAAGGAGACAATGGGTATTTAAAAACATCGTACCGATAAGAGGAGTGGAGAGGGGGAGGGGGGCGATGAGAATAGACGGTGTGAAAAGCAGGGGAGGCATCGAGAAATGATAATAGACAACTTAACGACATCGCTGAAGGCGGAGTTAGCGATATAATTGATGGGGAACATTAGGGATCGAGATCTATTGGAAGATATAATCGACTACGCCTCTGGCGGTACTTAGTGAAGACGGTCGCTTACTCGGTAAAGCTCTTGGAGCTAGAATATAAAACACGGGGTGCCCATCTGATCAGCTTGCTCACACATAATGATGATGCTGTAAGTTCGGAGTGATGTCTTGGTCGGGGTGACGAATGGGGAGATGTCTTACGGAGTAATGTCTTGGTCGGGGTGACGAATGGGGATATGTCTCACGGAGTGATGTCTTGGTCGGGGTGACGAAGGCGGAGATATCTCAAAAAGAATTTACAAGTTATTTCAAAATCTTCCTCTATTCATGTATCCTGATAATTTTAGAATGTTAGGAAGATTTTCTAAAATCTTGATTGTATGGAATAGAATGGTTTAAGGATTGTCTCAGACCTTGATTGTATGGAATAGAATGGTTTAAGGATTGTCTCAGACCTTGATTGTTTGGAATACATTCTTTAGTTGTGCTCAACTTTTAATCAAATATATGATCAAATATTTAAATATTTTAGCACTGGTCGCGTGTGTGTTGTATTGCCTTAGAGCGAAGAATAGTAACACTGTAACCTACCATTGACCTCTTAAGATGTGATTAAGGCAGCTTGAGTATAGGCTTGGTTACGTCACGGTGTCAAAATTATCAGCTACCAAAAGTTCAAGATATTTGATGAACACCTGTGATCAACAAGAAACTGAAATGTTTTAATTGATGATCGATTTCAGGCTTTTCTATCTTGTTGATAGATTTAAGGCTTCTCTATCATGATGATCGATTTAAGGCTTTTATATCATGATGATCGATTTAAGGCTTTTCTATCATGGGGATCGATTTAAGGCTTTTCTATCATGATGGTCGATTTAAGGCTTTTCTATCTTGATGATTGATTTAAGGCGTGTCTATCTTGTGCTATTATTATCATTGTATCGCTGCCTACTCAAAGGTAAATTGTCACTGGGAGAGGCAGCAAGAACAACAGTGCTGAAACTACAGCTTTGAAACGGGCAACCGAAACCCTAATAAACTGTTAGAAGCGGGATGAACAACATGTGGTTGTTTCCACAGATACTCTATAGTAGTGTTAATACTGTACGGCTCCTAAATATTTGGGCGTCAAGTTAGATAATACGCTGTTGCACATGAACCACTGCAAGGAAATAAAACGCAAGATACACGCAAGTTACACGCAATTTACAATATTATCCGAAAATGGACTAGTACAACATGAGCGAGGAGCACAGCCATCTGTCCTCCGAACATCAGCACTCGCCCCGGGCCTCTGAGCAGCAGAATACGCCTCGTCAGTCTGGAGAAACTCTGCCCATTGAAAGTGCATTGATATAGCAATAGACGAGGCAGGCAGGATAGAGTCAGGATGCCTAAAGAATGCATAACACCCACCCCCCTCGGTAAAATATACCTTTAATTGGCAAAAGCTGTACCTGCGGTCAGAAGAAACGTGGCTGATGAAATTGAATGAGAGAAACAGGAAAACGACCCTGGACACCCAATGTTTGGACACCAGAAGCAGAACACAAGACTCAAATCCAGGCGTCGTTTCCTTAAATCAACAAAGCACATAAAGTCAAGTCCTGAAAGTCGTCGCACTGAGTTATGGCACGAAAAATACAGGACCCATGGATCGAGCTTCAGAAGAAACCTGCCCCTGGACATCACTGATCATACTCACTTTGGAAGACAATAAATAGACTTCGCACTGGTGTATCGCGATGTAGGAATAACATGAAGAAATGAGGTCTCTCAGACAGCGATACATGTGACTGAGGTGCGGTACAAGATCCAGGTCATCTGATGATTTGTCCCGACCTACCGGATACGTGAGATGTTAACGACGTGCTGAAGGTGGACGACAGGGCAGTTCAAGTCGCTGAACACTGGAGGAACGCTATATGACGTGGTGCTTGGACAAGGAAGTAAGTAACAGTCCTAAAGAACTAGGGCAGAAATAAGCTCGGCGCACTGACAGACCCACTCGAAGACTTGGCCTAGTGCTGCAAAAGAAGTGCAGTCCAGTGGGTACCAGCCCACTGCAACATCACAGGCAACGAAAAAGCAAACAGACACACAAAAGAGGTAAGAATAATGTAAACAAAAATGAAATAGCCACAACATATGAAGAAACAAACGTAATTATCAGGATTGTCTACAGATCAAAATGAAAAAAAACGCACACTGGCCATATATAAAAGGATGCCTACCATCAGATCTTCGGGCGAGATAAAGTAATCATTTCCAGCTACTAGCAGGACACAACGGACAGATGGTATCTTCACAATAAATTCAAGATTGACACTAGGGACCGTTGCACCTGTGGCACAGCTCCCAAGGCAGCAGAACACATTCTGCAGCACGTGGCGGCAACCACTGTCCTTTCATGAAATACTGTGTAGAAGTGCACAGAGCCTAGAGTTGACTGCTGCCTTTGTTAGAGAAACTGAAGTCGAAGTCTGAAGACGATCGAAGAAAGAAGACGATTTCGACACGTTGATATTGCCGGAAATGCTAATGACATGTGTTTCACAAATACAACTATGAGGACCATCTGGGGTTATATGGAAGAGACATGCCATCCTTAATAGCCTGGATCCTTCATAACTCACCGAGTGGGATCCGACCCTTCCGGAAGAGGAAAGAATAGGTCCACTGCACCTCCATACATGTCGGAAAAGGCGACCAATGAGAGTTCTGCATGGGGCTTGCAACCTCGTCGCATAAAACAAAATGTTTCCGAAACCACCACTACAAAAACATCCACATTGCCTTGGTACAGACATCCTGGAGACGACCAACTTTGTTGGTGAACCTATGCTCCTGAAAGAGTAAAAAAAGAAATAGGTCCTTCTTATTTGCACATTGCTGTTGCCTACGGAAAATAAGCATACGATCCTAAAGGATATTATTTAGTAGAATATCCTGTCAGTTATAACGTGCATTTTTAGTTGTCAATTTTAAAAATTGAAAAGATTTTTAATCAAACAACTTTGTAAGTTGAGAACCTTGCCGAGAGCCAGATTCGAACCACCAATCTATCTAATTAGTTCTCAATTGGCCATCTGTATTCTCACAGTTTGCTGATGAGATTTGATTGGTTCATCGAATCACGTGATGTATAGGTTCCAAATGGAGTTTGGCGCAAAGCGATACAACATGAGGTTCTGTGCTGGATAACCATGAACTGATGTTGCCAGGAGAATAAAACTACTCTAGATGAGTTGACATTTGGAGGAAAGGAACGACGGGCAACTTGAAGAGGAGGAGGGAATTGTAGGAAATGAGCTGGAGGTGGTGGGCTGCTTGAATGAGGAATGAGGTAATGGGAAAGATGGCAATTGTTATTGAGGGCTTTAGGAAGGAGAGAACCTTTGATTGTTAAACTGCTATTGTTTATTTCCTTTTGTACAGTTGGTTTCTGGGAATTTTGTTGTTGTTTTTGCGTTCGCCTTATTTCTGTAATCCACAAGGCGGTGTGCTTTGCACTGTTATTTTTATTTAGCGTCTGTCGGTCCAGTGCATCCGACTTCAGCAAGTATTTTATGTAAGGGTCTGCTTCCTCCTGCATTTTCTAAGTTTGACTCCCCGGGGTAACGGCCGATGCTATGATGGGGATCGAACCCAGCACCTTCCGGTTTGTGAGCCGTGTCACTTAACCACTAGGCAACGCCACCCTAATATATATATATGTAGTAGTAGCACCATTTCAGTCATGTCTGACTATAGGTAGATGTGATCTTGAATTGCAACTCGCTACTGAGTTTTTTGTTTTGCTTTTCCTTTCGGCGTTGCCTCTTTACTTCCCTTTGTTGCATGTATGGTCACCAGAAGGACACCCTCCTCGTCCCTCTAATCACCAGCCCCGCTGACAACAATGGCCATCCCATCTCTATGTTCGCATTGACGCTGAGTCGACGACATCTCTGGCCCCAAATCTTGCTATTTCGGATGTAGTCTCTTAGAGAGATATTTAGGACTCTTCGTTCCATTGCTCTTTGGTAATACGGAGCTTTCCTAGGTCTGATTTACGAAGACTCCAAACCTTACACCCATGTACCACTGCTGGAATAACTTGCTACTGGAGGTGTGAGCACTGAACTTGCCGTTCGTCATCTGCTGGGGTATTCATTTAGAACCATTGAAGTTGAGCCAACCCGCATATATACATATTCACATGCAATATACAGAGACACAAACACACACACACACATACACAAACACACACACACACACACATACATACATGCACACACACACATACGCACACACATCCACAAACACACACACACACACACACACATTCACACACACAGACATACAAACGTATATATAAATATATATCAGACTGCTACAATTAGGTGTGACATCAAACGGGGAAAAATATAAGATCTACGGTAACTTACTTGTGTGGCTTTCCCGCCGAGAGGTCTTCATGCCTGGTTCTATCACCTAGGTAAACTTCATTGTAGATAACTGGTTTTCATAACTTTCTCCTCATTGCTTTACATTTAACACAAATTGCTCAATTTGACACACTTGTCTTGGGGCGTTTATTTTTAGCATTGTAGATGTTGCAGGGAAAGTTGCGAATGCATGCTCTTCAATGGCAACACACTACACACGGCTTGAGAACCCTTGTCGCAAATAACGGCACATAACAGCCATCGGGCTACTGATGTATTATCCCAAAACAAATACTAAAATGTCAATAATGTTTTCATTGGCTGATGTCTGTTCCAGCTTAATTACATACCCTGATTTTAATCCCCCAGGGATCATATTGGAAACCACTGGCAACCAGAAAACACGAGAACAAATTATTGGCAAAAGCAATAAACAACATAAAGAATAGATCACAGATTTCACGTTTAGCCCAACAATTTAACGGAAAATTTTTTTAAAAAAAAGTTAATAAACAGACTGTTGTAATAAGGAGGTAACAAACATACAGTAAACATGCAGACTAGAATCGGTGGCAAAGAAGTGGAGTCGGCGGCTGGAGATATGAGACAGCTATAGTTTGTCAATGGAATACAGTCCAGAAAACATCAACGCCTGCACTTACCAATGAGACAACAGATTATGGAATAATAAACCTATGCTGAGAAACAAGGAGAAAGTTGGGGTTGGGGTAGGAGAAGAAAGTATTTTAGTAGCTCAGGAATGAACAAATCTGAAGTCCACAGATAGAGACACTAATCTAGGAATGAACAAATCTGAAGTCCACAGATAGAGACACTAATCTAGGAATGAACCACTACTTCTTTCTTCTTCTTCGTTCGTTCTCAATCTCACACCACCAAACTCTGAAAGGGCTTAAGTAGCAGAATGTAGTCCAGAGAACGGAATGCGTTGTGTCGTAGTTTACAGCTTGGCTGCGATATTTGCATGTTTCGGCCCAACACATACTTCAGCAAGCATTTTTTGAGTACCTGGTTAGCATTCCCTCTCCGATCCCTTCTCCTTAGCCAGTCTGTTCTGCTGCAGCCTGTTATCCAGGACCACCGCGTGGAGGTGTAGAAGGGTCTTGGCAGCTATGGTTCGCTGGCCCTGGCGCTAGCAGTCAGCTATGGGTCGCTGACCACCGCAGCTCATGCGCTGCTCAGCATCTTGATCCTATGAACCAATACAAGACCCCAACATAGTGACACTAATCTAGAAACTGACCAATACAAGACCCCAACAAAGAGACACAAATCTAGAAACTGACATATACAAGACCCCAACAAAGATTCACTAATCTAGAGACTGATCGATGCAAGATCCCAACATAGAGACACTAATCTATAAGCTGAACAATACAAGACCCCCAGAATAGAGACACTAATCTAGAAACGGACCAATACAAGACCCCAACATAGTGACAGTAATCTAGAAACTGACCAATACAAGATCCCCAGAATTGAGACACTAATCTAGAAACGGACCAATACAAGACCCCAGTATGGAGACACTAATCTAGAAACTGACCAATACAAGACCCCAGCATGGAGACACTAATCTAGAAACTGACCAATACAAGACCCCAGCATAGATACACTAATCTAGAAATTGACCAATACAAGACCCCAACACAGAGACACTAATAATGAAATGAAACATTACGAGAACCCAACAAAGAGACACTAATCTAGAAATTAAACATTACGGGAACCCAACAAAGAGATACTAATCTAGAAATGAATCATTAAGTGAACCCAACAAAGAGACACTAATCTAGAAATGAAACATTACGGGAACCCAACAAAAAGACACTAATCTAGAAATGAAACATTACGTGAACCCAATAAAGAGACTAATTTAGAAATGAAACATTACGTGAACCCAACAAAGAGACACTAATCTAGAAATAAAACATTACGGGAACCCAACAAAGAGACACTAATTTAGAAATGAAACATTACGTGAACCCAACAAAGAGACACTAATTTAGAAATGAAACATTACGTGAACCGAACAAAGAGACACTAATTTAGAAATGAAACATTACGGGAACCCAACAAAGAGACACTAATTTAGAAATGAAACATTACGTGAACCCAACAAAGAGACACTAATTTAGATATGAAATATTACGTGAACCCAACAAAGAGACCAATCGATATTGCTACTTTACAAACGTATATCTGCACGATGAGCCGCTCAATTAAGATACTGTTCGAAATGATGGAGAGAATTAGACGCAGAATCGGCAGGTTCCGTGGAACAATGTGGATTTCGACAGAATACTGGAGCCTCTAAATCTGAAAGTGGAGCCAGGGAAGCAATATTTTTTTATAAGGCCACTAGTAGAAAAATATATAGAAGTACCAACAACAAATTATTTATATGAGCTTTATAGACCAGAAAAAGGCGTTTGATAGTCCAGAATGAGACACTAATTATATGAGATATGTCAGGAAAATAGGGGTATGGATAGAAAGGACAAGACAAAAAAATGCTCATTATATGTACAGAAAGGACACAAATGCTCATTATATGTACAGAAAGGACACAAATGCTCATTATATGTACAGAAAGGACACAAATGCTCATTATATGTACAGAAAGGACACAAATGCTCATTATATGTACAGAAAGGACACACATGCTCATTATATGTACAGAAAGGACACAAATGCTCATTATATGTACAGAAAGGACACAAATGCTCATTATATGTACAGAAAGGACAAGAATGCTCATTAACCTATTCTGAGAACAAACTTCAGATCTAAGATATTTTGTTCGGTTTATTAAAGGTTTGCCTTTTTCGATTCTTCTGGCGAAGGCATGCATTTTGCCACCCCAGACCGCAGTCTTTGACGATGTCATGACGTGTTATCCAGTGTATGGATGCGTGTGTGTATCTGTTTCTAATGTTGACATATTATCCAGTGTATGGATGCGTGTGTGCATCTGTTTGTAACGTGGACGTGTTAGCCAGTGTATTTTTGCGTGTGTGCATCTGTTTGTAATGTGGACGTATTGGCCAGTGTATGGTTGCGTGTGTGTATCTGTTTGTAATGTGGACGTATTGTCCAGTGTATGGTTGCGTGTGTGTATCTGTTTGTAATGTGGACGTATTGGCCAGTGTATGGTTGCATGTGTGTATCTGTTTGTAATGTGGACGTATTATCCAGTGTATGGATGCGTGTGTGTATCTGTTTGTATTGTAGACGTATTGGCCAGTGTATAGTTGCGTGTGAATATCTGTTTGTAATGTTTTCCACTATGGCAGTTTTGCAGAACAGTAGTTTTGCCAATCTTTTCTGCGCGTGGAGAAGTGGTCACACAGATAAAACTTTCCGACACGCCCAGTCAAACTGAACACACATGGCATGATTTACTAATCTTATATAGATGCCAAAATATTTTGAAGGCATCAAGAATGCGTACTGTCCCCTTGTATGTTTAACATTTCCACAGAACACATTTCTCAACAATGTCGGTGGAGTGTCAATATATGATCTCAGATGACACAGTTCTCTATTCCCCAAGGCCATGTGCGTTGCATAATTTGTTTTAAATTTTGCGCCTGTCGACCCAGTGCACCCGTCTTCGGCAACCATTTTATGTAAGGGTTTGCTTCCCCCTGCACTTTCTAACGGTTTGCTTCCCCCTGCACTTTCTAACGGTTTGCTTCCCCCTGCACTTTCTAACGGTTTGCTTCCCCCTGCACTTTCTAACGGTTTGCTTCCCCCTGCACTTTCTAACGGTTTGCTTCCCCCTGCACTTTAAACGGTTTGCTTCCCCCTGCACTTTCTAACGGTTTGCTTCCCCCTGCACTTTCTAACGGTTTGCTTCCCCCTGCACTTTCTAACGGTTTGCTTCCCCCTGCACATTTTAACGGTTTGCTTCCCCCTGCACTTTCTAACGGTTTGCTTCCCCCTGCACTTTCTAACGGTTTGCTTCCCCCTGCACTTTCTAACGGTTTGCTTCCCCCTGCACTTTATACGGTTTGCTTCCCCCTGCACTTTCTAACGGTTTGCTTCCCCCTGCACTTTCTAACGGTTTGCTTCCCCCTGCACTTTCTAACGGTTTGCTTCCCCCTGCACATTCTAACGGTTTGCTTCCCCCTGCACTTTCTAACGGTTTGCTTCCCCCTGGACTTTCTAACGGTTTGCTTCCCCCTGCACATTCTAACGGTTTGCTTCCCCCTGCACTTTCTAACGGTTTGCTTCCCCCTGCACTTTCTAACGGTTTGCTTCCCCCTGCACTTTCTAACGGTTTGCTTCCCCGGGTAACAGCCGGTGCTGTGATGAGGAAGAAACCCAGCCCCGTCAGATTGAGAGCCGTGTCACTTAACCACCAGCCCACGCCGTTCCCGTTCTTCTAGCTGAAATCAAACACGAATTTCTGATTCAAGTGAAGATAGAAAGTCAGGTTTTTAGATTAAACATTAACACCCACTGAACGAAAACTATGATAATTGTGAGATTAACAGATACGAACAGAAGATCAAACAATAGAAAGGACTAAGAGCTTCCCTTATTTTGGAAATAAATAATAACAAAAGCTGTAAGACGCCAAATTGAAATCAGAAAACTATTATGAATTCTCAAATCTGTTTCCACCAACATGAACCAGATAATGACATCTAAACAAGTACCTCCGAAAAATTAAAATGAGAATGACCAGCGTTAAATACGAGGGTTGCTCAGAAAGTGATGTCCTGCAATTTGTATAATTGAAACTATTTATTCTTAACGTAAGAAATTCACGCACAGTAGAACTAAATGTTTCCTTTCTTACACCAGAGGGAAACAGGAGCATGAATGCCAATCCTGTGTCAGCTCGTGTCCTGTTCACGTAGCCATGTTCCTCTGAAGTTTGTGGTCAGCCATGAGACTTCCAGGAACAGATCTTCCGCAAATCTTCCAATATCCTAGTTCGTAGAAAATTGTCATCGCACTTCTATTGCCGACTAACAGTTGTAGGCTAATTACCAAAGTGTGATGGAATTAGCAACATGTCTGGACTGGTGGATGTGGAAGGACGCCCAGACCGTGCTCAATATGCAACTCTGTCTTTCCACTTCCTGATCCCAATTACATCTGTGTTTCTATTGGCTGCACAAATCACATACACATCACATAGACCTGTGTGAATGTTTCCCACTCCATCTTTCTTCGCAACCGCTAATTTAATTAAGACTCGCTGTTGTAACGCGTATCGCACACGGACAAACTATTGGTGTAGGGTTATCTATCAGATGACCGCCCAATTAGGCACGTACTTGGGAAACATCACTGTTGCAACCTGTACATTTCCCTCCGCTATCTTCCTTCTAGGACCAGAAACACAATGTGAGGCTTGACTTTCTGAGAAGCTCTCGAATATTCGTCATTACTGTAGGGTGTAGAAACGTGGACAAAGAAAGTCTTGGAGAAATTAAGGACGATTAGGGAATTGGTGAACGAAATCAGAGTTAGTTCGGATATTTTGGTCCAATGACAAGTTTGACACTGCAGGAAGGAAATGAGGAGGGATGATGTACCAGAGGTAAGCAACGCTACAAGCAGACTGAGAAGGTCGTGAGTTAGAGACAAAGCTGGGAGATTGAGCCTTCAAAGCAAGAGATAGAGGACGTTGGGGATTCGCTGCAGTCGACCTTCAACATGGAGATGGCACCTGAACTGAGCTGTTGACAACCATTACGTCCTGACATAAGGACATGTGAGGTAGAGAAGTTAGAGTGTTTATCTCTCAAGGCAAATGGTCCGACTTCAATCCCATATTTCGACACACTTCATCATGCACAGCAGCTAGAGAACGTATATCAGCCATTAGAGAAGGTACGGCAGTCAACAATAAAACTGGCAACCCATTCTGAGACATATCTGAGACCTCGTACATGTAGGCTTCTAACACTCCATTCCCGACAGCAGTAGCTGTTTCTGGTCTACCATCACAACAGACACCTATCATCCCAGCTGACACATTCCACACCTACCATCCCCACTGACACAGTACACACCTACTATCCCCACTGACAAAGTACACACCTACCATCCCCACTGACACAGTACACACCTACCATCCCCACTAACACAGTACACTCCTACCATCCCCACTGACACAGTACACACCTACCATCCCCACTAACACAGTACACACCTACCATCCCCACTGACACAGTACACACCTACCATCCCCACTGACACAGTACACACCTACCATCCCCACTAACACAGTACACACCTATTATCCCCACTGACACAGTGCACAGTGGGATCGCCCTTAAGACAAATAATGTGTTCCGCTGAATGGACTAGCCCATCATTTCCAGCCAAAGTCTGCATGACTAAATATGCCGCAGTTTATGATCCATGCAGATTAGCGATTATCAGAACGAATAAAATAAACTTGGCATTTCAAAGAAACAAGTCAATAAAATGGTATTTAAAAATGTCAAAACACATAAACGGCAGACCAAGGAAATGAGAATCCAGCAATATAATAACTTCATTTACATTGACTGAATTGTCCTTCAGCTTGTGCTATTAATCCATGTGGGGAGCTTCAGAAACCTTTCTTGTGTCAGTTGTTGTGAGCCCATGTTGTTTTGAGCACGTGTAAGGTCGAGTTGATGTAAGTCAGTGCTGTTGTTTGTATGTGTTGTTGTTGTATGGTCGTGTTGGTGTAAGGTCGAGTTAATGTAAGTCAGTGCTGTTGTTTATATGTGTTGTTGTTGTATGGTCGTTTTGGTGTAAGGCAGTGTTGTTGTAAGGCCAAGTTGGTGTAAGTCAGTGTTGTTGTAAGTCTTAAGTTGTTGTTGTAAGTCCGTGATGTTGTAAGTCAGTGATGTTGTAAGTCTATATTGCTTTTATGATTTCTTTATGTCATCTATTCACCTGCCAAGTGGCCTTCCTCCTGCCTTGTAGACAGACTGTAAGCCTAGAGTAGTGGTTGATCAGGTTGCATTATCATTTTACAGTAGGTTCAAAAAGGTGGAGATAAGCTTACCGGTGCTCCTCACGTGATGTCTCGTCACATGGTCCGTGCGTACGTAGTACAAGGTCACAGTGTCACCAGAACCAAGGTAGCTGTGTTCGCATGTCCGTGTCAACCAACAATTAGTCAGGAGCGTACGAAGCAAAGCTCTGAAGCGATGAACACAAATTTAGACAAGACGTAAGGCAGGCAGCAAGGACTCATCAAGCGTGTATCTTTTGTAAGAACATAATTTAGTATGTTTTGTTGTTGTTTTTGTTGTTGCTGTTGCTGTATTCTGGCAAATGTGATAGGCTGTCAACAGTTTCTCTGCTTTCAAAGAATGGTCATCAATTTGGCATGTTTAGTTATCGTATGAGGAATAGGTCACCACAACAGCTGGACTACTAGCAGGTTATCTGCCCCAAATCATTTTTTATCTCTTGCAGTATTAACTACTGTAACACTTTGTTTTACATGACGATGCTGCTATTTACATGCAAAACTACTCTTATTAGACCTTGAAGACACGCAAATAATGCTGGAGTACTACTTTTCTTTCCGCATAATAATCATCACCACCAAAGAGAAAAATATCGTTAAATAGAAACAAACATCAGTTTTACAGTTGGTTCCCTGGGACTTATCGAACAGAACCAATCATTATTTTTACATTTGGTTCGCTGCTGAAAACGGATGTGTCAGACCAAAAGGTACAAATATCGCAGTCAAGCTGTAAACTAGCGACACAACGTATTCCGTTCTCCGGACTACATCCTGCTACTTGCAAAACCCTGCTCAGGACTTGGTAGCGGGAGATTGAGAACAAATGCAGAAGAAGAAAAAGAACATTTGGTTCCCTGTTCCCTGAACAGAGCCAATCATTAGTTTTACTTTGTTCCTGGACAAACCGAATCGAAACAATCATTAGTTCTGAATTTGGTTCCTTCGACAAACTGAGCAGAGCCACTGTAGCTTTCCTAGCATGTGGTAAGATGCCACTAAAGAAGGTTGCGCATTGAATGAAATAACCAGCCATGTAAAAAGAGGACACATTGAGAGTCACCCAGGTCTGCCTTGATAGGAGCTTTGTCGGAATCACTCTCCGGAACCAACGTATGCAAGGTCTCCACAATTCTGACATAAGTCTGGTACCCCCGAGGTAAGAAGAGACCGCGGAGAAGATCTCCAATGCGTTGGTCAGACTCTCTTGCTGTACGCTGCAACATCTGAGATGCCTCTAGAGGAGCACTTACCTCGCACTGGACTTTTGTGGCCGAAGACAGGGTCCGCTGGAGACGAAATTGGGGCTCGCAGCTATGCCGAGGAACGGGTTATCAACATGAAGATGTAAAACGCATTGATTCGAAACCGATCTGCAAATGGCATACATCAGACTTCTCTAATAGCTGGTTAGGGTAAGGGAAATGCAGTGTTTGGTACTACTGGTTAGGGTAAGGGAAATGCAGTGTTTGGTACTACTGGTTAGGGTAACGGAAATGCAGTGTTTGGTACTATTGGTTAGGGTAAGGGAAACACAGTGTTTGGTTCTACTGGTTAGGGTAAGGGAAATGCAGTGTTTGGTACTACTGGTTAGGGTAAGGGAAATACAGTGTTTAGAACTACTGGTTAGGGTAAGGGAAGTGCAGTGTTTGGTACTACTGGTTAGGGTAAGGGAAATACAGTGTTTGGAACTACTGGTTAGGGTAAGGGAAGTGCAGTGTTTGGTACTACTGGTTAGGGTAAGGGAAGTGCAGTGTTTGGTACTACTGGTTAGGGTAAGGGAAGTGCAGTGTTTGGTACTACTGGTTAGGGTAAGGGAAGTGCAGTGTTTGGAACTACTGGTAAGGTAAGGGAAGTGCAGTGTTTGGTACTACTGGTTAGGGTAAGGGAAATACAGTGTTTGGAACTACTGGTTAGGGTTAGGGAAGTGCAGTGTTTGGTACTACTGGTTAGGGTAATGGAAATACAGTGTTTGGAACTACTGGTTAGGGTAAGGGAAATACAGTGTTTGGTACTACTGGTTAGGGTAAGGGAAATACAGTGTTTGGTACTACTGGTTAGGGTACGGGAAATACAGTGTTTGGTACTACTGGTTAGGGTAAGGGAAATACAGTGTTTGGTACTACTGATTATGACATTCAAAGATTTCAGCTTTTAATAGACATAAAAGAATAGGGACTGACACTTCATTAAAACTGAAATAATCGAAATCAAACAAAGATGGCAGACACAATAAGGCCCATGAGCATTATGATGACATGGGCGCAGTGGTTGTGGGGTACTGGTATAGCAGCATTACCACTCATACCGAGAAGACCTTTGTGCATCGTGACGAACCCCATCCTCCCCGAGACTGGGATTGCGAGCTCCCAATGGAGGAGAAAACCTTGACAAAAAGACCTTCATGTATTGCCCAAAAGGAGCCGCGTCAACACTAAACAGACCTGGGTAAATACTACCAGCATTCACTTTCACCATGACGATGGAAGATAGGCGTAAAGTGACAGCCGCCTTGGGCGAACTGATCCAATTGTCTTGAGCATTTGTCACGCTTCTATAGCTTAAAAGGGATGACATAATCATTAACCTGTTGGTGGCCGGAAACGAATACAATCAACGCTACCTGGCACGTTCAATCGTTCTTAATTACACCTTTCCAATTGTTCAATGGTCAAAGTCATTCTCATGGCAAACCTGTTTGCACTAAGAGAAGATGTACGTGACGCCCCCTCTCCCCCCCCCCCCATCCCCACCCCCATGCTTCTGGTAGTTAAGGCTTGAGAGGCTGAAAGCCAGCGCGTATCCAAGGATAGTTCGGATCTAATACCTCCTGTTTCCTTGCCGGTGGGATAATGCCGTATCACATGTGTCCGAAGACAATCGGACATAACCCAGGTAGATGACATACGTTCAGCTGGGTAGACAGTTTATCTAGGATATGGTTATTGTTTAATGTCCAAAGTTTACTCCTTGTCCGCCCTGAAAAGTGACGGGTTGTGGTAGCTTTTTTTACATTCCGAGCGTGCTGATAAAGGTATATCACGGTCCTCCATGCGGTTGTGCTATGATTGGCTTCATCTGCGTAACACTCACTACTTTGGTAGGATTTAACTGCACAACGGCTGCTGCCTTCTAGGCAGACTTGAGACAGTCATAGCTGGAAGGTTAACCCCCCCCCCCCCCATCCCCCTCTCCCCAACCCACAAAAATACTTTGCCGAATGCTGTCATACCGAACAGAAAGGTACAAATATTTACAGTACAAATATTTACAGTACAAATATTTACAGTACAAATATTTACAGTGCAAATATTTACAGTACAAATATTTACAGTACAAATATTTACAGTACAAACATTTACAGTACAAAAATTTATAGTACAAATATTTACAGTACAAATTAAACATACAGCATCTGTAACTCTCCCTCGTACCAACAATCGCACATATTCAAAATATAGGTGGGATTGCACCTGAGCAGGTCCGCCAGGCAGGGATAGCACCACGCCCCAAATCTCGAAGAGGCTCATCTAAATTCAAAGAAGGTAAAACTGATAAACATACTTCAGAGGAATGCTGAATAAGTCATCAGTAAGAGGCAAACCCTTTGGAGCAGCATGGCTACATGCTGAGAGTATCGATATAGCTTCCATCCTTAAGACATACCTGAACAGACATCACAGGCGATCACATCAAACCACACGGTGGGGTAGGCACGGACACAAATGAGACATACTCCTAACACTAAACCTGCTATCAGCTACATGCATACATACACAAACAAGATAACACCAAAAATAGTAGGATCATACAGTGTGATATGGCAAGAAACATGAATAATATATACATTTGTATGTCCTTGTCTATGCGCGCGTGTGTGTTTGTATACAGGTATACGAATATACATACAAATACTAGGTGTGTTAAAAAAGTATCCAACCTTTGGGCCGGAACAATATAATTACTCACCAGGAGATTAAAAACCCTAATGCCATTTAAATTACTCTCCTTGGAACTCAACACACTTCTCCATGCGGTCCGGCCATTGTTGGAGAAAATTTCACAAACGCCTTTTTGGAATTGGAGTACAGCTGAGTCATCGCATTCTTCATAATGTCTTCTCGTGACTCAAATCGGATCCCTGTCAGATGGACTATCAACTATCAACACACGAAATAACAATATGAAACCTATGGTGGAAAGCCTAAGCAAAGCAATACTGCAACCAGCCACCGAAACCATCCCAAGAGAGGCAAGGAAAAACTACAAGCCATATTGGAATCATGAACTGCAGAAAGCTGAGGATGAAGTCTCAAATGCAAGGAACATGGCAGAGAGAGAGAGAGAGAGAGAGAGCAATCTATGGAAGCAAATATCGCCCTCAAGGCCTTCACTGCGAAATACAAAAGAACACTGAACCAAATAACAAGAGACAGTTGGAAAAAAAAACACAGAAAGCCTCAATCTAGATAAAGAAGGGAACAAACTATGGAATTTAGTCAGAGCCATGAATGACGAAACACCATCAAATAAACAAATTACCATCAAGCAAGGTGACAACATGCTTACCCGAAAAAAAGCAGCAAACGCCTTTATAGAACATTATGCCAGAGCAAACCACATTGATGTCCCTACAGACAGGCATACAGACATTAGGGAAGAACAAAAGAGCCCCGACAACATCAATATGGCCCCAGAGGAGCACATGATGGCAAAACTAACGATGAATGAAATGAATGAGGCCGTGATAACTTTGAAGAAAAAGAAATCGCCCGGAAAAGATGGGGTAAAAATGAAATGCTAATGGGGTTGGGCCAAACAGCAAAGCGGAAGTTACTGGCAGTCCTGAACCAAAGCTGGAAAAGGGGAATTGTGCCGCAGGCATGAAAAGATGCTGTAATTATACCAGTACCAAAGAAAGAAAAAGATAGAACAGATCCAAATGGATACAGGCCTATCAGTCTACTGAGCTTGTGTAGGTAAACTGATAGAGCGTATGATAAACACCAGACTGATGTGGCACCTAGAAGAAAAACAAATATTAAGTCCACAGCAAGCAGGATTTAGACAAAACAGATCCACTGAGGACCAGATCACCCTTATAGCACAGGAAATAGAGGATGCTTACCAAGAGAAAAAGCATACAGTAGCGGTTTGGGTGGATCTAGAGAAGGCATTTGACAAGGTGTGGAAGGAGGGACTTAAAGTCAATCTACGAAAAAGTGAAGTATCTGGAAAACACGTACAGATGGATCAGCCACTACCTCGAAAACAGAACAGCCAGAGTTCAAGTACAATGGCAGATGAGCAAAAAGGTGACACTGGAGCAAGGAGTAACCCAAGGGGGAGTACTGTCACCCACACTTTTTCTGGTGTATATAAACAACATCATAGAGAATATACCAAGAAGAGTCCACAGCTCCATGTTTGCAGACGATCTGGCTATGTGGACCTCCGAAAAAAATCTCACCGTAGCAAACAATCGGATGCAGCAGGCCCTAACATCGTTGGAGGAGTGGGCGAAATCATGGCTGGTTCAAATAAATGAAGAAAAAACAACATGTACGATATTCTCGCTTTCAAATAAACCACAGAACACCAAAATAAGTCTTAACGGCAAATATCTGCGGCCAAACGACAACCCAAACTACTTGGGCGTCACATTTGATCGGCGCATGACATGGAAAAGTCAGATCGAGAGAAACCGAATGAGAGCCAGAGAAAGAATGGCAATCATGAGGAAACTTGCTGGCACAATCTGGGGAGCAGACGAAAGAATACTCAAGAAACTCTACACTGGAAGAGTGAGACCAGTTCTCGAGTATGGCATTGCGGCATGGGCAACAGCAGAAAAGGCAGACTTTTATAAAATTATCAAACTCCAAAACCAAGCCATGAGAGTTATAACAGAAGACATGAAGTCAACGCCAATTGTAGAACTTGAAAAGATTACAAATCTGCAACCCATGACCGACAGAAGAGACTACAGAGCCCAGCAGCAAGCAGAGAAACTAAGAAGACTGACAGACCATCCAATGCATCAGAGACTAAATAGATTTGGAAAAGGGAAACTAAAGCGGAGAAACTCAGCAGAAATAGCCAAAGCAAAGATGAGCGAAGACCCCATGAACACCATAACAACACCAAAGCCCATCCCGACTGTACGCAAACCCACATGGAAGCAGCATATCACTCCGAAGGTGGTAGAAAATATACCAGATATTGGAAACAAGAACAGCCAGACTGAAAAAGAAAGAAGAGACATAACCATGAGGTACATAGCGGAAAACTACTAAATCATGGACTGGACCCATGCATACACCGACGGTTCTGTAACAAACACAACACAGAATGGAGGGGGAGGGGTTTTTCTGAACCTAACAAATGGTAGAAAAATAACACTGTCAGTGGCAACTGGAAAATAGTCAAACAATTTCAGAGCGGAGGCAGAGGCACTGAGGACTGCAGTAGAAGCAATGCTGACAGGCGAAAGCAATGAAAGCCAGATAGTCTTGTTTACAGCACTAAAAAGCCAGACAAATACTGAACTTAATAATTTAAGTGCAGTACTCTGTCAACTATGCCAGCAGTCCGCACCAAAAAGAGTAGTGGTACAGTGAGTTCCATCCCACTGTAACATCCAAGAGGAGGCAGACAGACTGGCAAAAGAAGGTGCAAGACTACCACAACCAGATTCTAGTGTGACCTACGAAGAGTCCAAAATGTTTATTAGGGCCAGATACATGGCCAAATGGGAAACAGAACATACTGACTACACAAAAAATGATGCCTACTACCAGCTGAACAGAAGAGAGCAGGTCATGGTCTTCAGACTCCGCACAGGACACAACAGACTGAGGTACCATCTATTCAATAAACTGAAGATAGGTGGCACTGACGAATGCACATGTGGTACAGAGAAAATGACCACTGAACATCTGCTGCAAAACTGCCCGACATACGAGGATCAGAGAAAGCACATGTGGCCATCACCAGTGGCAACACTAGACAAGCTCTATGGCAGTGTTGACAGCCTCGGGACGACAGCTGCTTTCTTCGAACAAATTCAAGTTGACGTCTGACAGCGTACGAAGAAGAAAAAGAAGAAGAAGAAGAAGAAAGATCCCTATCAGAGGTATTTTCAGCTTGGGGAACAGCCAAATATCGCGAGGGGCAGGTCTGGAGAATGGGGAGAATGGTTGACCAGAGGAAGATTGAGTTCGATATAGATAATGAGTGAGTTTGCAGGGTGACTCATACATGTCGAGTTTTGACCAGTCGCTCAATAGGTGTTTATGTTGGACACCCTGTGAACAGAAAAAGATCTGATTGGGTGTTGTATGTGCAGCACACTTTGTGAACCGATTGTATGGGAATACACACATCGACTGAGTACGGGATCACAAGTGAGTACGTGATCCGATTATAATTGACTCGATCTAATTACATGTTAATGTCCAGATCACCTGATTAAACGTGAGCTGATTATATGTGAATGCACGGAACCACGGAGTACGTAATCTGTTCGCGAGGAAGAGTTTGTGATTGTGTGTTCAGGGAGTGAGCGGCAGGAATCTGGGTTATGTAGTTTGGGGGAAACACCAAAAACTTTTGCTTAAAAACCTCCTATTGTAGTTCAATATATATATATATATATATATATATAATGATAATTTAGTTTAGATGTACTTTGCTTTTTGTTGAAATTCATGTTATTAAATCACATCATTTTAATTTGATAGTGTTTACTGTGTTATTTATTGTGTGAAGTCGTATCGTGGTGTTGATACATATTGTAACTCTTTAGATGAGTAAACTACTCAGCTAAACCTAGCCTCTGCCACATCTCTCTTGTTCATCTTTTCACCAGTCTCAACGCACCCATCTCTTCCCCTCTCAACTTGTCAATTACTCCGTCCATGACCCTCCTATCTCTTTCTATCTCCCTTAAATCTCTCCATCTTCCCCCCTTTTTTCAACGTCTTCATCCCGCTCACCACCACATCCCTCCCACATTATTCTGGTCTTTAAGTCACGTAGAACACCGAGAACATGTTTCAAGCCTCCAAACAAAGTCTCAATTTTAAACATGAAACATACTGTAACAATTATTGTGTGTAATAAACTTTAAATCAATTAATTAATTAACAAGGCTTTTTTTTCAATTTTGGCTCTAAAAAACCAATTAGCCTTATAACTAAGTCAAGCTCACAATTCCATGAGTATGTGTATTTCGTCATGTGCATTCGCATCACATCTCGAATTGGGTCACGTGGTCACAGTTCATATTTCCCATAGCTTTCTTTGGAAATTGAGAAAAATTGTATCTGGCGTTTTCAAATGAATCCGAACCTAATTGCACCAAGTGAACATACATACGATGCGCCCGAGGACGTCACTTCTGGTGTAAACAGCAGATACCAACCGTCAAGTTTGCAAAATTGCATTATCCTCCGACTCATAGATCCCTCAGCAGACCGTTGAAAAGATGGCCGGTGCAAAACGGAATTTGTCCAGAGCTGATCAGCGGGCGGTGATTCGGTTTCTAACAATGTCGACAAGTTGACATTCATCGCACATTGCAGGCAGTGCATTCTGATCCGAACTGATTCATCAATTTTGGCGATGGCATTTTTGATTGATAGACTTCTTTAAACATCGATGTCCAGTTCTTCACTGCTTCCACACACTTTTGTCACCATACACTGTCTGTATTCTGCGATGAATTTCAACTGGTCGACATCCTTTAGCTGTTAGAAATCGAATCACCGGTCGCTGATAAACTCTGAACGCATTCCGTATCACACCCGCCATGTTTTAAACGGTCTGCTGTGGAAACTATGAGTCGGAGGATAATGAAATTTTGCAAACTCGACGGTTGGTATGTGCTGTTTACACCAGAATGTACGTCATCATATGCATCATATGTATGTTCGTTTGGTGCAGTTTGGTCCGGTTTCAATTGACCACGCTTCGTCTATAAAGTGAGCAACTAATACCGAGAAAGGTACATTAATACATGACAGACATACAGACAGACAGACATACAAACAGAAGGGCGGGCGGATGGATGGATGGATGTATCGATGAGTGGATATATATATATATATAGATAGATAGATAGATAGATAGATAGATAGATAGATAGATAGATAGATAGATAGATAGATAGATAGATAGATAGATAGATAGATAGATAGATAGATAGATAGATAGATAGATAGATAGATAGATAGATAGATAGATAAAAGTATGAAATGCAGCACATGATCAAAAAGGGGCGTTTCATTCATGCCGTATCTATATATCTTCGGTCTTTCTGTATATAACAGAGATTGCTCTGAACTATTTTTCCACCAAGCGGAGCCAAACGCGAGTGGTCTCTCACACAAACAACAGACAATTCCCCAGCCATCAATCACCTACACCTGGGATTAGTTAATCGCCAACCAATCAGAAGGCATAAAGTACGCCAGTGTGCGCACAGATCTGCTGGTTGACAACCACAACAACTTCGTGCTTCATGCCACTGTTTGGGGTGATTGTGTACCTCCATGCCATTTCCTAAGATTCTCCTCACATTTGACGGTATTTCTGGTCCTTAGTGCCAATTTCAGTGGCGTAGGCAACCATTGTTCTCGATATCTTCACGTTCTGGAGTGCCCATTATCAATGCTGGAGATGGCTATCATCCCAGCGTGATATTAATCTGTTCCCTTTCTTCTGTATTTGTCGACCTTTATAACTGAATTATTGAAACATACAGGGTGCATGCGTGCATACATTCATGCTAACAAACAAACCAAAATACGTGGGTGAATTATCTGAAAATACGTAACACATTTTCCCTCAGAAATAACAACATCGCACAACAAGCGGCGTGTCGAGATTGCTGAAAGCAAGGCGATCGGCTCTCACAAAACGGAGCACGGGCTCGATGGAGTGTTCGAGTCCCACACGTTTCAGTGTCATCTAGTCTCAAGAGAGCTGAGCCCGGCGCTTAGTCCTGGAGTAGATGAATGATAAGCTCTGAGAATCTGTGTACTCGATGTGGTCATAAAAGAATAATTGATAGTTAAAACTCAAAGAAAGCAGAATGTTAGCCGCTGCCCATGCAAATTATAATGGTAATAAATATTTCTATACAAGTGATGTACAAGGAGACCAAAAGGAGGCATCCGTCCATCGTTATGCAAAAACACAACATACCAATCACCTCTTTGTCTGTACATTTGGTTGCAAGTAGATAGGAAGACCTCTACTCCTCAATTGGTAGAAGTGGGAGAGGATGGGGTGGCTAAGTTCCTGACATTTAAGTGACCAATTTGTCTACAGAAAACAATTATTTACAAAAAAAAACAACATTAGTCTGGCTCGGAGTTCCACAGACATTGAGAGAACACCAGACGATTAGTCGGGTAAAAGAAAAGTAGAAAACAAGAACAAATAATAATGAATAGTAGACGGAAAACTAAATACAAAGAAATAGAACCACTAAAATTGTCAGCACTTGAGGAAATGCTTTAACTTTCTATCAAAATGATCTAGGCTTTCAAGCGACGGTGATAAGGGGAAACAACCAAAACAAACGACGTTTTCTTTAAGAGCAAATTGACATCTGTGGTCTATAAATCAAATACTGTATCGGTAAATCGACTAATGTATCGGAATATTTACTACTGTGATCAGTAAATCGATTATTGTCATCAGTAAATCGACACCTTTGACTAGGAAATCGAATATTGTGATCAGTACATCGATTACTTTGATCAGTAAATCGACCACTGTTATCAGTAAGATCCAGTGCTGTGATCAGTAAATCGACCACTGTTATCAGTAAATCCAGTGCTGTGATCAGTAAATCGACCACTGTTATCAGTAAATCCAGTGCTGTGATCAGTAAATCGACCACTGTTATCAGTAAATCCAGTGCTGTGATCAGTAAATCGACCACTGTTATCAGTAAATCCAGTGCTGTGATCAGTAAATCGAGTGCTTTGGTGAAAAAAGGGTCTCTGTGTCTGATCCGAGTAGAACTGACGCTCAACTGGATGCTGATCACCAACAGAAGCTACTCGGATGTCATCGGTTGTGTGTGATTCATGTTGGCTCCTTGTGTTAAAGGTTAACGAAAAAAAGGTCAGCAGTAATGCATTATGTCCGAGTACCTCAAACGACGAAGTGAGAAATAATTAACAATGCACAATAATTTTGTAAAGAGAAACTGTAGAGTAATGCACGATACTGAAGACAGCTGGTTCGACTGAGAGAAAAGTAACAATACTAACACGATCAGCGTCAAAAAACAATACATTCCAATCTAGGAAACAACAATTTCTTATTTCAAGCAAAAGCAACAAAAGGCACAAACTGTGCAAGTCTTATGTTATATAATTATAAGTAATGAATAGACGATATACGAGATAGCTCGCTAAACATAGAGAAGACATGGAGAATATACGTGCAAGCCTCAACCAGAAACTTAAAAGTCATGGAGATTATGCGAAGAAGCTTGACACATGACTAAAATGTACAGAAGAATATACGTTCAATACGCAATTTAAAAGCTGAGACGCAATACACACTATATGAACATAAACAAATCAACACACAAACACAGCCACTCGTAAGTAGAAAACAAACAAAATGGAAAGTACTGCATAGTACACGAATGATGGCATACTTGATTGTGTCAATCTTTGTCAGAGGCGTTAATATAACACGCAGCATACAAACGAAGCTTCGCACAATCTGTGACAATCTTTGTCAGAGGCGTAACAGAGTACTTCTAAATCTAAGCGCTATTAACGCGTCTGGTTTTCTGAAAGCAGTGGTAGGAAGAAAAGAATATCACCTGTCAAATAAGGTTAAAACCTGAATAATGGGACTTTTGCGTGAGAACGAGAAACATTACATAGTGAAACAAATTACTTCAGTAATTGTTGTACGAACACTTGAGGTGCTTTGGTGGCGGTGTCCAGTTGTGGAACTTGCTCGAATGGTTACTCAGTTCCTTTGTAGTAGAATAAGAACGGCGAAAAAACTGAGAACAATAAATAATGTGAAGCATATCAAGTTGTATACAAACAACACAACATTCAACCACTCTGAACAACACTAGAAACATCGTATTCGTACAAGCTGTTAGTTGAACCAACACAACATTCAACCACTCTGAACAACACTAGAAACATCGTATTCGTACACGCTGTTAGTTGAACCAATACAACATTACACCACCCTGAACAACACTAGAAACATCGTATTCGTACACGCTGTTAGTTGAACCAATACAACATTAAACCACCCTGAACAACACTAGAAACATCGTATTCGTACACGCTGTTAGTTGAACCAATACAACATTAAACCACCCTGAACAACACTAGAAACATCGTATTCGTACAAGCTGTTAGTTGAACCCATTCAGAAAAATTCATTTCTTTATTATCTGCGTGTCTGATCTCGCCAGTTGGCTACAGACGACTGGTTTATAGCACATAAACATAAAGTGGTTTATAATAAATATCGCGCGCTCCATTTATCACGAAACTGCCAGCTGTTGCGTGCCTTTCACCTCCAGTATCGTCTTGCATAAGATAATATTTACCTGGTGCAATGAGACGCATAACAAGGTGCAAACAAAACGTTTTTATTCTGGTAGTGCGCAAGCGTGGACACAATTGTTTCACAAAATAAAGTCAATCATTTTTGTAAAATCGCTATTCAACGCTACATAAAGTCAATATCGTCATATGGATCAATTATGGACAATCAATTACCCATCATTCACCAGTGAAAGGAATAGCACGAGGCAACAATCAGCGTTCTTCCATTAAAAACGTTACGGAAGTGTACAGAGTCACGAGTTGACTGCTGCCTTTGTTAAAATCATTGGATGTCAATAATACAACAACTGAGGGGCTGAAGACAAGCTTAATAAAAGAACAACTACGGCTGACAAAGCAGTTGGACAGGAAGGCATAACATTATAAATGGTAAAGTTCACGGAAACTGCAAGTGAACTGTTATTCGTGAAGGTTCTCCGTGCACCTCAAGGTTATACAAACAAATTGAGAAATAGCCATCCTTATATCAATCTTTAAATAGTCTTACAACTGAATGTGGCGAGAACCATAGAGATCCCTCCTTAGTGAACCAGACACGCCCACTCTAGGATGATGCAGCAAAGACTAATACCTTTGGAGGAGGCAGAGTTTATCGAGGTTCAATGTAGTGTCAGATCACATCGAATAGTGTCAGATCACATCGAATAGTGTCAGATCACATCGAATAGTGTCAGAACACATCGAATAGTGTCAGATCACATCGAATAGTGTCAAATCACATCGAATAGTGTCAAATCAAACCGAATAGTGTCAAATCAAACCGAATAGTGTCAAATCAAACCGAATAGTGTCAAATCAAACCGAATAGTGTCAAATCAAACCGAATAGTGTCAAATCAAACCGAATAGTGTCAAATCAAACCAAATAGTGTCAGATCACATCGAATAGTGTTAGATCACATCGAATAGTGTCAGATCACATCGAATAGTGTCAGATCACATCGAATAGTGTCAGATCACATCGAATAGTGTCAGATCATATCGAATAGTGTCAGATCATATCGAATAGTGTTAGATCACATCGAATAGTGTCAGATCACATCGAATAGTGTCAGATCACATCGAATAGTGTCAGATCACATCGAATAGTGTCAGATCATATCGAATAGTGTCAGATCATATCGAATAGTGTCAGATCACATCGAATAGTGTCAGATCACATCGAATAGTGTCAGATCACATCGAATAGTGTCAAATCAAACCGAATAGTGTCAAATCAAACCGAATAGTGTCAAATCAAACCGAATAGTGTCAAATCAAACAGAATAGTGTCAAATCAAACCGAATAGTGTCAAATCAAACCGAATAGTGTCAGATCACATCGAATAGTGTCAAATCAAACCGAATAGTGTCAAATCAAACCGAATAGTGTCAAATCAAACCGAATAGTGTCAGATCAAACCGAATAGTGTCAAATCAAACCAAATAGTGTCAAATCAAACCGAATAGTGTTAGATCAAACCGAAAAGTGTCAAATCAAACCGAAGTACTCCAAACTTTATCTTCACATTCAGAAAACTAAGAGAGAAACCTCTGGAGTATGATCAAGTAATGCACATTTCTTTGACCTGCAAAATGCATTAGATAAGATCACTGGAGCAGGCTCTATAGGTCTGGAAAGGAAGAACGTTTGTGCACTCTACAATTGCACCATTTAGACTTTCTATAAGACCTGCAGGAACGTATTTTTGACAGAGAATCATAAGACCAACGAGTCAGTGGAGCAGTGGAAGATGAGACCAGTCTATATATCGAAGCTGGCGTTTGCCAATGATGTGCACCTGATTACAAAAAACATAGACATCTCAAGACTAACCTTCAAATCTTCCAGGAGGGGACAACCATGGTGGTCTGAAGAGAAGAGAAGAGATATCACACCGCGTAGAGCTGTAATAAGCCAGAAGTGAGTTATCAAACAAAAGTTGGTGTAGAGCTGTAATAAGCCAGAAGTGAGTTATCAAATAAAAGTTGGCGTAGAGCTGTAATAAGCCAGAAGTGAGTTATCAAACAAAAGTTGGCATAGAGCTATAATAGACCAGAAGTGAGTTATCAAACAAAAGTTGGCGTAGAGCTGTAATAGACCAGAAGTGAGTTATCAAACAAATGTTGGCTATTTGGGGAGCAGGCACTGGTAGAAATCTTTTTTCTTAGGGCTCAAGTGAAAGTGAAATGTTTCAATTGCTCTGACATAAGTATTGTTTTATCTTTCCTCTAAATTGTTTTCCTTTTGTTGTGACTATTACTTTAGTTGTGTGAAATATCATTGAATAAGTTGACAACATCCAGCGACTCAAAGCTGTCTACTTGCATCAGGTTCAGCGAACCACAGTTGACTGAAACCCGCGTTCAAGCGCCGGCCCTTGAAACAAGCTGCACTAGTGTAGTCGATCTAAGGAATGGGGATCACAGTGAGAAGGCAAAACTGGTAACAAAAAATACATATGAAATCGGATGTGTTGGACATACAGACGAAGATATCGCAGCCTCGCTGTAAACTACGACACAACATAATTTTCAGGGCGAACGCTGGAGAGGAAGAAGTTTAGCAAAAGTTTAAATATTCCTTTGGCCTCTTCGGAACGTCGCAAGCAGAATGATATTATCTGAAGTTTTCTCAGTCTACTTTGACGAGATTAAAGAGCCGGTCCGCCGCAGTTATCCCAGGAGCTATGGAGGCGGGAGTATTACTCCTGGCAGGGTCACTCAAGCCGGGCTGGTCGTTGGAGAGGGACTAGATGAAGAGGTTGAGGAGCAGGTGGATCATTATAGGTGTCGTTGCAGAACCCTCAGGTGAGGGGTATGCTCTGGACTGCGGCATGTGTTAAATTGATCTTTACATGTGGTATCCGAGAAACATATTTACATGTGGTGTCCAAGAAACATTTTTACATTTGGTATCCGAGAAACAACTTTACACGTGGTGTCCAAGAAACATCTTTACATCTGGTTTATGAGAAACAACTTTACATGTGGTGTCCAAGAAACATCTTTACATGTGGTTTATGAGAAACAACTTTACATGTGGTGTCCAAGAAACATCTTTACATGTGGTTTATGAGAAACAACTTTACATGTGGTGTCCAAGAAACATCTTTACATGTGGTTTATGAGAAACAACTTTACATGTGGTGTTCAGTCAGTGGCAATTAAAACAAAAAAGGAGAATCAAAACTAACCTTCTTTCGGTGATCAGTAGACAAACCAGGTGTTCGCGTTTATTTCATCTGTATTATGTTTGAGGACACTAGTAGTACGCGGGATGAAAAGCTTTATAAACATGTCATAAAAACCAACTAAAGAGAGTTGTGAATAGCGATGGTAATCTCAACATCGATAAATTCAGTGATAATTCAGACAATAAGCGCCTTGCCACAGCTCGGACACAGACCTCCAGTAAAAGTAGCACATGTAGTTTAAGCCTATGCTTCACATTCAAACAGCAAGGTAAATGATTGCGCATGCGTGGAAACAGCCACAACCCTCCCTCCCGCCACCCCTCCCATTTCCCCTTCTCCATCCCTATGAAGGTCAGCTGCAGTGATATGCTTCATTACGGAATGAAGATGTGAATGAATGAATATTTGAAGTAATGTTTTAAGAGCTTTATTTCCTCAATGACGAATTACTTACTCCCCGCTCAGAAAGCTTTTTGCCTGTTTGTGGTGAAGAGTCGTATGCCACAGAAAACTTAGACCGCACTACTAGAATAGTATCGTCTTACTCAAAGCTTTCAGTGTGGCCGTGGCCATATTCACGTCTCTGACATTCACAGTTTTCTCCCTGCAATCACTGGACACATCTGATCCACACGAATTCTTTAAGTCGTGAGCATCTGGGAGGGCACGTCAGTCAGCATCTTTGTGTCTCCACATTTGATCAGAATATAAGTTTGAGAGCATACGCCTCAATGTTTGTGTTTCTCTACTCGCAAGTCGGCCAGGCGGAGACTGATGGAAACAAATACATAAAGTATGCGTTCTGTCAATGAGTGGACGAGAAACGAACATTCGACATGATCTCGTTAAACTCGCATTCTAAGTGAAACAGGCTGAATCGATGCAGGGCAGACAGAATCAAATTGTCGCAGATTTCTATAACAAAGTATGCCAGCCACTTTGCTTTTTTAAGGCATTACCGAAACTTGCTTCATTCCCTTAGCATTATTGTTGCAACAGTCATGCGCAGTTTCCATTATTTTTCATCAAAGCAACATTTCTGCAAAATGTCTGCAATTTCTTTGCAAAAATAAAGTTAAAGAGAACGTAAAAAACATGTCAATAAAGATGGGGTACGCATGTACATTCTTCAAATATGTGAAATGAGCATCGCGTTATTTAAGGGGTGATAATTTGTCAACAAAAAAGCCCAGCTGTTTATCGGTAGACCGTACAAATATGTGGCGCTGCTGTAGGACACAAGGCTTGAACTTGCTGAAATACAAATGGCAAAGTTTAACAGAAGTTTTACATTGATTGCAATTCAGCTACAGTTGGTAGAAAGCTAGTTCAGCTACAGTAAGTGGGGCGCTAGTTCAGCTACAGCTGGTAGAGAGCTAGTTCAGCTACAGTCGGTAGAGAGCTAGTTCAGCTACAGTAAGTGGAGGGCTAGTTCAGCAACAGTTGGTAGAGAGCTAGTTCAGCTACAGTAAGTGGAGAACTAGTTCACCTACAGTTGGTAGAGAGCTAGTTAACCTACAGTAAGTGGAGGGCTAGTTCAGCTACAGTTGGTATAGAGCTAGTTCAGCTACAGTAAGTGGAGAGCTAGTTCAGCTATAGTAAGTGGAGAGCTAGCTCAGCTACAGTTGGTAGAGAGCTAGTTCAGCTACATTCGGTAGAGAGCTAGTTCAGCTACAGTCGGTAGAGAGCTAGTTCAGCTACAGTCGGTAGAGAGCTAGTTCAGCCACTGTTGGTAGAGAGCTAGTTCAGCTACAGTCAGTAGAGAGCTAGTTCAGCTACATTTGGTGGAGAGCTAGTTCAGCTACAGTAAGTGGAGAGTTAGTTCAGCTACAGTAAGTGGAGAGCTAGTTCAGCTACAGTAAGTGGAGAGCTAGTTCAACTACAGTCGGCAGAGAACTAGTTGAGCTAAGATAAGTGGAGAGCTAGTTCAGCTACAGTTGGTTGAGAGCTAGTTCAGCTAAGGTAAGTGGAGAGCTAGTTCAGCTACAGTAAGCAGAGAGCTAGTTCAGCTAAGGTAAGTGGAGAGCTAGTTCAGCTACAGTCGGTAGAGAGCTAGTTCAGCTACAGTAAGTGGAGAGCTAGTTCAGCTACCGTAAGTGGAGAGCTAGTTCAGCTACAGTAAGTGGAGAGCTAATTCAGCTACAGTAAGTGGAGAACTAGTTCAGCTACAGTAAGTGGAGAGCTAATTCAGCTACAGTAAGCAGAGAGCTAGTTCAGCTACAGTAAGTGGAGAGCTAGTTCAGCTACAGTAAGTGGAGAGCTAGTTCAGCCACAGTAAGTGGAGAACTAGTTCAGCTACAGTCGGTAGAGAGCTAGTTCATCTATAGGTAGAAAGCTAGTTCATCTATAGGTAGAAAGCTAGTTCAGCTATAGGTAGAGAGCTAGTTCAGCTATAGGTAGAGAGCTAGTTCAGCTATAGGTAGAAAGCTAGTTCAGCTATAGGTAGAGAGCTAGTTCAGCTATAGGTAGAGAGCTAGTTCAGCTATAGGTAGAGAGCTAGTTAACCTGTTTGTAGGTAGAACTCATGTCGTTAAACAGCTTTACAATATTGACACATTTGTATGTTGAGTTGACATTAATTTGGTTGTTATTATTTCTTGTTTCGTCATTCGCTTATGATTTAGCTTCTAATTATCTATTTTGTTCATGTATACTAATACTCGTTTAACGGAGTTCTCCGTTCTCGTGCGTGTTATTCTAGTCTGTGTTATTCTCGTGCGTGTTATTCTAGTCTGTGTTATTCTCGTGCGTGTTATTTTCGTCTGTGTTATTCTCGGTTTATTGTTCTACTCTGTGATATTCTCTTGCGTGTTATTCTTGTCCGTGATCTTCTCGTGCGTGTTGTTCTAGTCTGTGTTATTCTCGTGCGTGTTATTCTCGTCTGTGTTATTCTGGGGCGTGTTGTTCTCGTCTGTATTATTCTCGTGCATGTTATTCTGGTTTGTGTTATTCTCCTGTGTGTTATTCTCGTGCGTGTTATTCTCCTGTGTGTTATTCTCGTGCGTGTTATTCTCGTGCGTATTGTGCTCGTGCGTGTTGTTCTTGCGCGGTACGTTCTTTGGAAAGCTGACATAGAGATTAACGTCAAGACGTCTATAACTGTTCTCATGTAAACGTCATTGTTAAACTTGTTCGTATTTCACTCACTACAAAACTATCCCGCTAAAGCACCGCGGTTCAGTACAGAAACATGAACGTAGATAGACAATCACCGCACATTGAAACCTTGAAACCAATCGCAACCCCCTCCCCCCTTCCTCACCCCTTCCCTCATCACTGAATATAAATCATGCATACAAAAAACATGTTAACACTGTCGTTTATGAGGTGCACAGAAGCACAAGACCTAAAGAAACGATATGAGCGTTAAATGAATCGCTTAACTGAAAATGTTTTCATCTTTTCTTTTGGGGACTGACGAATGTACATTTGGAAATGAAGATTTTTGTTGCAGGTATGGCTGGATGAGATAGTGGATAACCGTCACGTGAGCTTTAGCGAATCGGATTTGTTTTTATTGTGGAGAGTGGAAAGAAGAAGCCAGCACTAGGCTTTGTCTCGATATTAAACACTAGGTCCACACAGTACGGAAGGCCTCAGTGATGATGACATTTACTTTAAGTTCAGGTCAGTTCAAGTGCTATCTCCGCATCGAAGGTCGGCGGCAATGGATCTTCAGTCCTAAAGGTGCAGTCTGAGAGGGTTTTCCCAGTCCGTCTCCTGATGTTATTCACCCACTTATAACAATGTCTGCCACTTGAACGTCCGCCCTACCCTCTAGTATGGTCTTCAGCCATCCAGGCACCAGGCCGAGCACTAACAGATATGGATGTGTTACTTGGTATCACTTCATCTTTACTCGCTCGATCACGTCATCTTTACTCGCTCGATCACGTCATCTTTACTCGCTCGATCACGTCATCTTTACTTGCTCGATCACGTCATCTTTACTCGCTCGATCACGTCATCTTTACTTGCTCGATCACGTCATCTTTACTCGCTCGATCACGTCATCTTTACTTGCTCGATCACGTCATCTTTACTCGCTCGATCACGTCATCTTTACTCGCTCGATCACGTCATCTTTACTCGCTCGATCACGTCATCTTTACTTGCTCGATCACGTCATCTTTACTAGCTCGATCACGTCATCTTTACTTGCTCGATCACGTCATCTTTACTCGCTCGATCACGTCATCTTTACTTGCTCGATCACGTCATCTTTACTCGCTCGATCACGTCATCTTTACTTGCTCGATCACGTCATCTTTACTCGCTCGATCACGTCATCTTTACTCGCTCGATCACGTCATCTTTACTCGCTCGATCACGTCATCTTTACTCGCTCGATCACGTCATCTTTACTCGCTCGATCACATCTTTACTCGCTTGATCACGGCATCGTTACTCGCTCGACCAAGTTCCTCAAAGCCGAGTTGTTCATCAAAGAGTTTCCGCCAACACCTCAATGATAAATATTACCGCATGTGCTCCCCTATCGCCAACCACTTCAATGGTCCTGGGCACCGGGGTAAAGCAGATGTTAGTGTCACAGGCTCAGCTTCTTGCTTCTCTCATCGATTCGCCCTTGAAAAAAAACTGAACTCCCGCATGGATTGCCTCCAGCCACATTGCAGTAATAATTTCCACACTTTTTCTTGATTCATCCTCTGATACCTGCCTTCATCTTATCTGCTTACCCGTTTTCTCTTTCCTCTCTACTGGAATAAATTAGATGCGCATAGCTTTTAGAGCAAGGAAATGTAAATGGAACTGGTTGTATACAGACTCTGCAGAGTCTTCTAAACCAGTATAAAGATGTTAAGTTAAGAATTACCATTCGGCTTATCCATATCTGGCCGCCACTGGCTTTACCGGCCTTTATCCACTTTTTATTTTTACGCCCTCCTGGCTACCGCATCCCCGCCTTTGTTCGCCATTTGGGTTCCTGCCACCGTATCGAAAGCAGTAATCTGACATTTTTCTCAGTTAAATATCCTTTTTTCACTCCTATGTATTGATATCCCCCACATGACCAAATGGGAAACAGAACATACTGGCTACACAAAAAATGATGCCTATTACCAGTTGAACAGAAGAGAGCAGGTCGTGGTCTTCAGACTTCGCACTGGCCACAATAGACTGAGGTACCACCTATTCAATAAATTGAAGATAGGTGGCACTGACGAATGCATGTGCGGTACTGGGAAAATGACCGCTGAACATCTGCTGCAAAACTGCCCAACATACGAAGATCAGATAAAGCAGATGTGGCCATCACCAGTGGCAACACTAGACAAGCTCTATGGCAGTGTCGATAGCCTCAGGATGACCGCTGCTTTTTTCGAAAAAATAAAGGTTGACGTCTGACAGCGTACGAAGAAGAAGAAGAAGAAGAAGAAGAAGAAGAAGAAGTAGATATCCCCTATGTATGTATTAATCCCTTCTTCTTTGATCCGTTAGTTAGTTATTGTTGTTGTTCGTTGTCCCTGATGAAGGCCTTGATGGTTTCGTGTGTCTTTTCGTCTCGGTGCGGTATCTGAACATATTTATAATTTGTTTTTTACACATCGGCTGCTTGAGCTTCTCCTAATGTTTAAATGTTGTGAGGCTTCATGTGTCAATAAGACGGCTCTAGATCATTCCTTCTCATCAGTGGGGGCTCTAGGATACTGCTAACTGCAAGGGCACCATAGGTTAAAAACCATGTACACTTGGGAGGGGGGGGGTGGCTTGCACTAGTCTAGGAGCCACAAAGGGAAGTGAGAACTGAAAAAAACATAGAAGTTACCCAGACAAGAAATCACAAGAAAACAGAAAACAGAGAAGTGAAGAAACAAAGACAATAGAGAAGTGAAGGAAAAGAAATAGAAGAAAAGATTACATCCGCTTAATGTAATATATTTAACTGTGTCATATCTTAGAGAAGTTTAATTTGTTAAACAAATAGTGACAGACAGGAACTGCGACTTGTTTTTCCTAGTAAGGAGATTATTACAGGGTTTCTTGGAAATGTCAGACTACATGCCACCAGCACAGGCGGTCGAGAATTCTCAATTTCTCTCTTCGGTAGCAGTTTGTGATGGATGGAAAGATGGTGAGATAATTGTGTATATGGATCATACAGCTTTATAATGATATGAAAGTTTATTTCCGTGATCTGCTGGATATGGATATATGGCTATTCCAGCCTGGATAGTTGATTAATTTACTGTGAATGCTGCTGACGTTGGTGATTCTGTGCAAGAAGCGCTAATACAGAGCCACATGAAAGCCAAAGTAACTTTCAATTAAGAAAAACACCATTTTTGGAAAAAGAGTACAATTTCTAACAAATTTTCACTTCTTTGGGATTCCTGCTTATTATTTGGTAGAATCTTTTTTCAGTCGGCACGTGATCTATTGACTCGACCAAACGCAGACCCATTTTAACATAGCGGACAGAGGTGATCTTCGGTTATCTATCACAGCAATACAAACGGATATTTACAAAAAGTGTTTCAGATCATCAAGTACAATGGTCACTTTGGTCGAGAAATTCATTTTTATGTAATTGTATTTTGTATAAATTGTACACATTAGAAAAACATGTACATGATTTATTTTAATCATTTAAATAGTAACACCCCTCTCCTCCCACTCGCCCCCCTCCCCAACCCACGAGGACGGGGAAGAAGAGAGGGGGGGGGGGGGGGACAGAAAGAAAACAAGGCCGGAGTTTGGAAGTTTGATGACTCCGACGACTTCTCGAATCCGGCGTCTTTTCAACCGCTGAGAGCTTGACGATGTGTTTTTCGCACGGTGTAGCTAATACAGTTTTATAATTTAATTATTAGTTATCCAATGTAATTATTCCATTCTATGTAGTTTGTAGTAGTACATATTAAATTAGATTTATATAACAATTATCATTTGTTTTGTGAACTTAGGCTGTTGAATGTTACATAACGCAGGTAAGAATACCGGTCTATGCCTAATACAGGCGAAGATAGTTCTGTGATTACTTATATAAACGAAAGCGGCTTATTTCAGTAATAAGCATTTGCTCAACCGCTAAACGGTCTACATTTTACTTGTTTACATGATATTATACATGGTTTAGTGTTGTATTTTCATTCGCAGATTACTTTCACATATGTAGCATGGTGTTTATATTCAACGCTTAGTTTTTACATTCATAGTTTAATGTTTACATTCGTAGCTTAGTGTTTACATTCGTAGCTTAGTGTTTACATTCGTAGCTTAGTGTTTACATTCGTAGCTTAGTGTTTACATTCGTAGCTTAGAGTTTACATTCGTAGCTCAATGTTTACATTCGTAGCTTAGTGTTTACATTCGTAGCTTAGTCTTTACATTCGTAGCTTAGTGTTTACATTCGTAGCTTATTGTTTACATTCACGATTTAGTTTTACATTCGTAGCTTAGTGTTTACATTCGTAATTTAGTTTTACATTAGTAGCTTAGTGTTATATTTGTAATTTAGTTTTACACTAATTACTTGGGGAGGAAGACTAACGTCCGGCCAGACAAAACATACTGATCAGACATGTTAGTCAGGGTCAGGTAAAATATACTGGCCAAGACCCTCATCTTGGCTTCCCGTAATCATCTCTGGAAACGGACTGTTTTCATGGCTAACAAGCTGAAGGATCTACGTGATCCCGGTAGTAGTGAGCAACACGCAGATGAAGTTAAGCATTGCACAACCGCATGTAGGACCCCGGTCCACCTTCATCAGCACGCCCAGGATGTGAGCAAAGCTCGAACAAACCACCACTTAACGTCATTTTTAGGGCGTACACAAAAGTAAACCTACTAGTTGTGGGCATTCAATAACAACAACAACAACAACGCTCATTCGCAAACTTACTTTTCCATTTGTTTTACATTAGTAGCTTAGTTTTACATTTGTAGCTTAGTTTTACATTGTTTACTTAGTTTTACATTCTTAGCATTTGTAATTCAAGTTTCACCAGGGATAAGATAGTGGCCAAAGAAAGACTAACTCATAGCGATGCGCCATATATAATATGGAAGCCGTAAATGTTGGTACTACGCTATATATATAATCAGACAATATACTTTTCATGTTATACCAATTCTGCACTTAGAGATGTAAGGACCTTCAATAGCTACGTGCTTGTCAGATGCGGTTGGTGATAAGCCACCACGTTCCTGGTGGACGCAAGTCCATGTCCTGATGGTAAGACAGCTAGGTCTCAGCATCCTAACCACATGCCCGAACGCTGCATTCACCGTCGTCTTGTTTTCGTGTGTTGTGTGTTATGTGTTGTGCTTGACGCGTCTGCTTGTGTTGTTGTGCCCTTAATTAGACGTGTCTAATGAAACAGGGAAAACGAATGAACACAACAAAGTGCAGAGGAAATATACAAATGATTTACGGAAAAAAACCGCACTAAAATGCTTTAACCGGATAGCCAATTTCATGCCCGCACAGTCGCTTTCCTTGGATGTCGTAGTCCGCAGGATGAATGTATTTTTCTCCTTCACTGTGATAACTGTCGGGGTTCTCATTAATCACGCATAGTTCAAGTACAATAACGTAGAAAACTGATTGGTCGAGATTTTAATTAATCTATTCACAGGAACTAAGGAGGTTCAGTCTACGTCAGTCTCTTCTTGGTCGTCGTCGTAGTCAGGTACCACGTTTAATATGGTGTGTTGGTTAACCTTCAAGACCATTATAATTATTGCGTCGATAATTACATAGATACATGTTGCTCACTTAACATTTCAGGACAGAAAACAACCGAAACATATGTTGCGACCACAGGGTCTTCATCTGCGATTTTTTAAAGCAACGAAAACATCTAACGCTTCAATGTGGATTTATGTTTACCTTATAATTATGATGAACGCTAATACAATTGCAATGTTTATTTAAAGGAAACCCATTATTCTGACAATGGTTTTAAAATTGGACATTATTAGTTTGTTAGATGATAAAGGCAGAAGAGATTTACAAAAACAGAGCACATAGTTGGGTACCTAAAACTGAGAGCACACATTTGGGTACCTAAAACTGAGACCACACAGTTGGGTACCTAAAACTGAGACCACACAGTCGGGTACCTAAAACTGAGACAGGTTGACATCAAGTTTGTGGTTGACATGATCCTGATCATCAAATTAAAGAGATCACCTTAACAACCTGCAAGTCTGGAAGGAAGAGCTGGAGATAAGAGGGATACCTCTCCGCTGATCCAAAGCACAATGTAGGGTTGTATTAGGAGAGAAGCCGGAACATTCGGTTACCCTGGTAAAAGTGCCTGTTGAACAGGTCGACCTGTTCAAATAATCTGAGGTTACAACAGTTGGCAAGGAAGGCACCACAAAGCTGTGACCCGAAGAGCGGCAACTCGTATACTTGTCTGTGCCATAGAGGAATCCTCACAGAAAGTGAAAGAGACAAGAAAACAAAGATGACTATTTCGTTACACAAATATACCTACATTAACATGCTGATGGTTACAGCCCCAAACGATAACCCCATATTGACACACCAATAATTATTTTCCACAACTATGTACCCATCTTGACATACTGATGATTACAGCTCCAAACTATGTACCCATCTTGACATACTGATGATTACAGCTCCAAACTATGTACCCATCTTGACATACTGATGATTACAGCTCCAAACTATGTACCCATCTTGACATACTGATGATTACAGCTCCAAACTATGTACCCATCTTGACATACTGATGATTACAGCTCCAAACTATGTACCCATCTTGACATACTGATGATTACAGCTCCAAACTATGTACCCATCTTGACATACTGATGATTACAGCTCCAAACTATGTACCCATCTTGACATACTGATGATTACAGCTCCAAACTATGTACCCATCTTGACTTATGTGTAATTACAACTCTCAGAAGTCAGTTCCAATTATCAGAAAATGCGTATACAGTACAGATGATCCAAGCAACTAAAAATGACAAGATCCACCGTCAACCCAGACCATACGCTGGATTTCAAAATCCAGCTCCGTCTTACCCGATGGGAGTAAACTCATCAACCCAGGCTCGGCTGTGGGAAGCCAAGAGCGAGAGCACTAGCTATTCATGACCACTCAAAGCTGGAAGCTATGAGCGAGGGCTCCACCACTCTACACCACTCAAAGCTGGAAGCTATGAGCGAGGGCTCCACCATTCTACACCACTCAAAGCTGGAAGCTATGAGCGAGACCTCCACCACTCTACACCACTCAAAGCTGGAAGCTATGAGCGAGAGCTCCACCACTCTACACCACTCAAAGCTGGAAGCTATGAGCGAGAGCTCCACCACTCTACACCACTCAGAGCTGGAAGCTATGAGCGAGGGCTCCATCACTCTACACCACTCAAAGCTGGAAGCTATGAGCGAGGGCTCCACCACTCTACACCACTCAAAGCTGAAAGCTATGAGCGAGGGCTCCACCACTCTACACCACTCAAAGCTGGAAGCTATGAGCGAGGGCTCCACCACTCTACACCACTCAAAGCTGGAAGCTATGAGCGAGAGCTCCACCACTCTACACCACTCAAAGCTGGAAGCTATGAGCGAGAGCTCCACCACTCTACACCACTCAAAGCTGGAAGCTATGAGCGAGAGCTCCACCACTCTACACCACTCAGAGCTGGAAGCTATGATCGAGGGCTCCATCACTCTACACCACTCAAAGCTGGAAGCTATGAGCGAGGGCTCCACCACTCTACACCACTCAAAGCTGGAAGCTATGAGCGAGAGCTCCACCACTCTACACCACTCAGAGCTGGAAGCTATGAGCGAGGGCTCCACCCCTCTATGATCACTCAAAGCTGGAAGCTATGAGCGAGGGCTCCACCACTCTACACCACTCAAACTTCGCTAAAAGAATGGGGGGGGGGGGGACCTCGTCATGTCAGTTATGCAACGTAGGAAATATGCCACACAAACAGGAACACACAATTCACAGGCTTCCTTTGCGGACATGATCCATTGTTCACATTGAAGAAAAATATATAACATTTAAATTTATAAAAATATTAAAGCAAAGAGAATTGCAATGACTGCCCTCTTGCAAGAAAAACAAAATAGGAAGGATTACTCTTACAGAGAGACAAAATAGGAAGGATTACTCTTACAGAGAGATAAAATAGGAAGGATTACTCTTACAGAGAGACAAAATAGAAAGGATTACTCTTACAGAGAGACAAAATAGGAAGGATTACTCTTACAGAGAGATAAAATAGAAAGGATTACTCTTACAGAGAGACAAAATAGAAAGGATTACTCTTACAGAGAGACAAAATAGAAAGGATTACTTTTACAGAGAGACAAAATAGAAAGGATTACTCTTACAGAGAGATAAAATAGAAAGGATTACTCTTACAGAGAGACAAAATAGTAAGGATTACTCTTACAGAGAGCTAAAATAGGAAGAATTACTCTTACAGAGAGACAAAATAGGAAGGATTACTCTTACAGAGAGATAAAATAGGAAGGATTACTCTTACAGAGAGACAAAATAGAAAGGATTACTCTTACAGAGAGACAAAATAGGAAGGATTACTCTTACAGAGAGATAAAATAGAAAGGATTACTCTTACAGAGAGACAAAATAGAAAGGATTACTCTTACAGAGAGACAAAATAGAAAGGATTACTCTTACAGAGAGACAAAATAGAAAGGATTACTCTTACAGAGAGACAAAATAGGAAGGATTACTCTTACAGAGAGATAAAATAGGAAGGATTACTCTTACAGAGAGATAAAATAGGAAGGATTACTCTTACAGAGAGATAAAATAGGAAGGATTACTCTTACAGAGAGATAAAATAGGAAGGATTACTCTTACAGAGAGATAAAATAGGAAGGATTACTCTTACAGAGAGACAAAATAGGAAGGATTACTCTTACATAGAGATAAAATAGGAAGGATTACTCTTACATAGAGATAAAATAGGAAGGATTACTCTTACAGAGAGATAAAATAGGAAGGATTACTCTTACAGAGAGACAAAATAGGAAGGATTACTCTTACAGAGAGATAAAATAGGAAGGATTACTCTTACAGAGAGACAAAATAGAAAGGATTACTCTTACAGAGAGACAAACTAAAAAGGATTACTTTTACAGAGAGATAAAATAGGAAGGATTACTCTTACATAGAGATAAAATAGGAAGGATTACTCTTACAGAGAGATAAAATAGGAAGGATTACTCTTACAGAGAGACAAAATAGGAAGGATTACTCTCACAGAGAGATACAATAGGAAGGATTACTCTTACAGAGAGATAAAATAGAAAGGATTACTCTTACAGAGAGACAAAATAGGAAGGATTACTCTTACAGAGAGACAAAATAGGAAGGATTACTCTTACAGAGAGACAAAATAGGAAGGATTACTCTTACAGAGAGACAAAATAGGAAGGATTACTCTTACAGAGAGACAAAATAGGAAGGATTACTCTTACAGAGAGACAACATAGGAAGGATTACTCTTACAGAGAGACAAAATAGGAAGGATTACTCTTACAGAGAGACAAAATAGGAAGGATTACTCTTACAGAGAGACAAAATAGGAAGGATTACTCTTACAGAGAGACAAAATAGGAAGGATTACTCTTACAGAGAGATAAAATAGGAAGGATTACTCTTACAGAGAGATAAAATAGGAAGGATTACTCTTACAGAGAGATAAAATAGGAAGGATTACTCTTACAGAGAGATAAAATAGGAAGGATTACTCTTATAGAGAGATAAAATAGGAAGGATTACTCTTACAGAGAGACAAACTAAAAAGGATTACTCTTACAGAGAGATAAAATAGGAAGGATTACTCTTACATAGAGATAAAATAGGAAGGATTACTCTTACAGAGAGATAAAATAGGAAGGATTACTCTTACAGAGAGACAAAATAGGAAGGATTACTCTCACAGAGAGATAAAATAGGAAGGATTACTCTTACAGAGAGATAAAATAGAAAGGATTACTCTTACAGAGAGACAAAATAGGAAGGATTACTCTTACAGAGAGACAAAATAGGAAGGATTACTCTTACAGAGAGACAAAATAGGAAGGATTACTCTTACAGAGAGACAAAATAGGAAGGATTACTCTTACAGAGAGACAAAATAGGAAGGATTACTCTTACAGAGAGACAACATAGGAAGGATTACTCTTACAGAGAGACAAAATAGGAAGGATTACTCTTACAGAGAGACAAAATAGGAAGGATTACTCTTACAGAGAGACAAAATAGGAAGGATTACTCTTACAGAGAGACAAAATAGGAAGGATTACTCTCACAGAGAGATAAAATAGGAAGGATTACTCTCACAGAGAGACAAAATAGGAAGGATTACTCTTACAGAGAGACAAAATAGAAAGGATTACTCTTACAGAGAGACAAAATAGGAAGGATTACTCTCACAGAGAGATAAAATAGAAAGGATTACTCTCACAGAGAGACAAAATAGAAAGGATTACTCTCACAGAGAGACAAAATAGGAAGGATTACTCGCACAGAGAGACAAAATAGAAAGGATTACTCTCACAGAGAGACAAAATAGAAAGGATTACTCTCACAGAGAGACAAAATAGGAAGGATTACTCTTACAGAGAGACAAAATAGGAAGGATTACTCTTACAGAGAGACAAAATAGGAAGGATTACTCTTACAGAGAGACAAAATAGGAAGGATTACTCTTACAGAGAGACAACATAGGAAGGATTACTCTTACAGAGAGACAAAATAGGAAGGATTACTCTTACAGAGAGACAAAATAGGAAGGATTACTCTTACAGAGAGACAAAATAGGAAGGATTACTCTTACAGAGAGACAAAATAGGAAGGATTACTCTCACAGAGAGATAAAATAGGAAGGATTACTCTCACAGAGAGACAAAATAGGAAGGATTACTCTTACAGAGAGACAAAATAGAAAGGATTACTCTTACAGGGAGACAAAATAGGAAGGATTACTCTCACAGAGAGATAAAATAGAAAGGATTACTCTCACAGAGAGACAAAATAGAAAGGATTACTCTCACAGAGAGACAAAATAGGAAGGATTACTCGCACAGAGAGACAAAATAGAAAGGATTACTCTCACAGAGAGACAAAATAGAAAGGATTACTCTCACAGAGAGACAAAATAGGAAGGATTACTCTCACAGAGAGACAAAATAGAAAGGATTACTCTCACAGAGAGACAAAATAGGAAGGATTACTCTCACAGAGAGACAAAATTGTGATTTACTGCTTTCTGGCATCACACCAGCTATGACTGCCATGATATGATCTCACACACCAGTTACCACTGACATGATATGTCCTCACAGACCAGTTACCACTGCCATGATATGACCTCACACACCAGTTACCACTGCCATGATATGACCTCACACACCAGTTACCACTGCCATGATATGACCTCACACACCAGTTACCACTGCCATGATATGACCTCATGCACCAGTTACCACTGCCATGATATGGCCTCACACGTCAGTCACCACGATATTGGTACGACATACCTCAGCCAACACCCCATACCTTGTCATTGTCTGCCCACAAGCGTGTCACCCACTGGGCCCAAAGCCCTTGGATATTTATCTAAGAATATGGAGAACATAAGTTATGATTCCACTTGATGGTAAGTGTCAGTCAGCTGTGTCTAACCTACGGCTGGGACTAAGCCAATGGGTAAGAGGGAATGGCTAATGATGGATGTTGGACCAGTCAGTATCGCTTGCTCGATTAGCAGGATTCGGTACACGATATCAGGTCAACCTTGGTTTCTGAAAATAGTCACTGCCGACCCATTTACTGACAACTGACCCATTTACTGACAACTCAGCTATTTACTGACAACTATACCCATTTACTGACAACTATACCCATTTACTGACAACTATACCCATTTACTGACAATTCTACCCATTTACTGACAACTGCCTCAATTACTGACATATGACCCAATTATTGACAATTCATCCATTTACTGACAACTGTCCCACTTACAACTGACCTATTTACGGACCACTGACCCATATACTGGCAACTGACCCATTTATTGACAACTCACCAATTTACTGACAATTGACCTATTTGCTGACTACTCACCTATTTACTAACTACTGACCCATTTACTGACTACTGAACCATTTACTGACTTCTGACCCATTAACAGACTACTGAACCATTTACTGAATACTGACCCAATAATTGACTACTGACCCATTTACTGACTACTGAACCATTTACTGACTACTGACCCATTAACAGACTACTGAACCATTTACTGACTACTGACCCATTAACTGACTACTGACCCATTTACTGACTATTGAACCATTTACTGACTATTGACCCATTAACAGACTACTGAACCAATTACTGACTACTGACCCATTAACTGACTACTGACCCATTTACTGACTACTGAACCATTTACTGACTACTGACCCATTAACTGACTACTGACCCATTTACTGAATACTGAACCATTTACTGACTACTGACCCATTAACTGACTACTGACCCATTTACTGACTACTGACCCATTAACTGACTACTGTCCCATTTACTGACTACTGATCCATTAACTGACTATTGAACCATTTACTGACTACTGACCCATTTACTTACAACTCACTACTGACTACTGACCCATTTACTAACTACTGACCCATTTACTGACTACTGATCCATTTACTTGCAACTCACTACTGACTGCCGGCCCATTAACTCCCAACTGAGCTATTTACCGACCCCTGTGTGCAACATCTATGAGCCATTTCGCATTTCCATTTATCTATGTACAACTTCTACAGAACTAATATGTCATTAAGCTGATTGTTCTATAGTTGTCAAACATTGTGCTAGATGAACTCACCAACAATAGAACTAATCTGTCATTAAGCTGATTGTTTTGTAGTTGTCAAACATTGTGCTAGATGAACTCACCAACAATAGAACTAATCTATCATTAAGCTGATTGTTCTGTAGTTGTCAAACATTGTGCTAGATGAACTCACCAACAATAGAACTAATCTGTCATTAAGCTGATTGTTCTGTAGTTGTCAAACATTGTGCTAGATGAACTCACCAACTACTTGGAGACTTATAGTCGCTGGTGTCCTGTTTGTAATGTTTATCTTCCCCCTTGCTACAGCAAAATTAACACGTTGGACGAGAGAAAAAAGACGACCTAAGATATACCTGGATGAGGATCCACTGCAGTAGCTGCTGTGATCCAGGAAATTGGAAAATGATTAATGTATGTGGACACTGATGAATGGATGTTCATAATAATGAGTGGATGTTGGTGATGATGAGTGGATGTTGGTAATAATGAGTGGATGTTGGTAATGATGAGTGGATGTTGGTAATGATGAGTGGATGTTGGTAATGATGAGTGTATGTTGGTAATGATGAGTGGATGTTGGTAATGATGAGTAGATGTTGGTAATGATGAGTGGATGTTGGTAATGATGAGTGGATGTTGGTAATGATGAGTGGATGTTGGTGATGATGAGTGGATGTTGGTAATGATGAGTGGATGTTCATAATGATGAGTGGATGTTAGTAATGATGAGTGGATGTTGGTAATGATGAGTGGATGTTCATAATGATGAGTGGATGTTAGTAATGATGAGTGGATGCTGGTGATGATGAGTAGATGTTGGTGACGATGAGTGGATGTTGGTGATGATGAGTGGATGTTGGTGATGATGAGTGGATGTTGGAAATGATGCGTGGATGTTGGTAATAGTGAGTGGATGTTGGTAATAGTGAGTGGATGTTGGTAATAGTGAGTGGATGTTGGTAATAGTGAGTGGATGTTGGTAATAGTGAGTGGATGTTGGTAAGGATGAGTGGATGTTGGTAAGGATGAGTGGAAAATTTGGTTGTTGTTATTGAATGCCCACAATGAGTAAGATTTGTTCGCCCTACAATGGACGTTAAGTGACGGTTGTCGAAGTTTTCCTCACATTCCAAGCCTGCTGACAAAGGTGGACTGGGGTCCTCCATGTGGCTGTACTATGCTTGACTTCATCTGCATGTCGCTCACTCCTACAGAGATCACGTCAATCCCTTACCTTGTTAGCCATGCTTCCATAAAAACAGCCCATTTCCAGGAAAGGCTACGAGGTCAAGATGAGGGTCCAGTATATTTTTCCTGACCCTGAGTAACATGTCTGATCAGTATATTTTTCCTGACCCTGACTAACATGTCTGATCAGTATGTTTTGCCTGACCCTGACTAACATGTCTGATCAGTATGTTTTGCCTGACCCTGACTAACATGTCTGATCAGTATATTTTGCCTGACCCTGACTAACTTATCTGATCAGTATGTTTTGCCTGACCAGACATTAGTCTTTCTTCCCAAGTTAATTTGGTCAAATCTATATATTGTTTGTATCAATACACTTTTTGCTGCATTCAGATATTACGTATTCATTCGCGGTCTCGGACTGTCTATGGGACACTGGGCGGTCACATCTGACACATTAGCGAGCCGGCTTCTTAATGTTTTATTGAATGTTTGCCTATCTGGTTTCTACTGGCAAGGCACAATTCTTTCAACCACTGACCGTCATTCGATCCCTTCTCCTTAGCCAGTCTGCTCTGTTGTAGGCTGTTATCCAAGATCACCGCGTGGAGGTGTAGAAGGGTCTTGGTAGTTCTGGTTTGCTGGCCATGACGCTAGCAGTCAGCAACAGGTCTCGGGCCGCTGCAGCTCATGAACTGCTCAACGTCTTCATACCAGAACATTTCATGATAACTTCTCTAGTATCTTACCTGGAACTGGCCAGAGGATATATGGATAACTGGAGAGAGAGACAGAGAGAGAGAGAAAGAGAGAGAGAGAGGCAGCATAAGAGAGAGAGGGTGAGAAACATAAGACATGATAAGAGGGATGTAGCAAAGGGCAAGGAAGAGTGGCAGATTGAGAGAGAGAGAGAGAGAGAGAGAGAGAGAGAGAGAGAGTGCGCGAAAGCACGAGAAAGAAATAGAATAGCATATGACGACAATGTTGAAAACAGAAAACGTTTAACAAAATCCCCAATCAAGACATATGTTGACCTTCAAAAACCCCTCGACTACCTCAGGAATGTGGGAATTACTAGTAAAAGAGGATACCCCAGTTTATCTGGGAGTAACACTGGACAGACAGTTTAAATTTGGCAGCCACATCTGCAATGTCAGAAGTAAAGCAACCAAGCGTTTAAACTTAATCACAAGACTTGTTAGTACAAATTGGGGAGCTGATAAACAAACTAAACCTTGGTTATGTAGGACCAGTGATGGGTTCAGCCTTCTCATACAGACCGCTGTAATTAATAATAACATCTCATCTATTGACCGGGTGCAGAATCAAGCTCTCAGACTAATTTGTGGGACGGGGTGGGGTGTGAGATCAACACCTACAGCTGCGTGCGTGATAGAGACCAACATAGAGCCGCTAGATATCAGGAAAAAGGGGGCACTGACTGAAGCGGTAGAGACATACAAGAGACAAGAAAATGACCATCCAAATAGGGTAAAAATAGACACTTGGAAGTAAAAGTGAAGACTGAAGCAATTATCCCCACTGGATGTAGTAGAAGAGGAAAGCCATATTCACCATCTACTAGAGGAGACAGAAACGGAAAATAGGTTTTTGGACCAACCCCTTGGGAAAATCTTTGCCTGTCAGCTATGGGAGAACAACCAGAACAACCCCAGGAATGTGAATAAAGTCGTACGACAGTAGACAACGATGGTATCTGTCCGTTATAGTTTGACGAATACTCTTCTTGGATCCTCAAGACACAGTCTTTTAGGTTATATCTGGACGTTCCAGCCATTGTATAGATGTGTGTATGCTTGTGCTGTGATATAGTGCTTCCAAATCTTGTTCGTATTGTCAAGGTCGTGTTGTTGCAGTTTACTTCTTGTAAAGGTCGTGTTGTTGTAGTTTATGTCTTGTAAAGGTCGTGTTGTTGTAGTTTATGTCTTGTAAAGGTCGTATTGTTGTAGTTTATGTCTTGTAAAGGTCGTGTTGTTGTAGTTTATGTCTTGTAAAGGTCGTATTGTTGTAGTTTATGTCTTGTAAAGGTCGTGTTGTTGTAGTTTATGTCTTGTAAAGGTCGTGTTGTTGTAGTGTCTGTCTTGTAAAGGTCGTGTTGTTGTAGTGTATGTCTTGTAAAGGTCGTGTTGTAGCAGTTTACGTCTTGTAAAGGGCATGTTGTTGCAGTTTACGTCTTCTAAAGGGCATGTTGTTGTAGTTTACGTCTTGTAAAAGAGGTGTTGTTGTGGTTTACAGCGAGTCTGCGATATCCGCATCTTTCGACCAGACGTATGCTGTTTAAGCGCGGCATTTTTTGGGACCGGTTTGCCTTCGCTCTGTGACCCCTATTCTGTCAGCTAGGCTACAATGGCGCAACCTGTTTCCTGGGTCGTCACTTGAACGCGGAGTAAGGTGTTGATCATAGTATGATTCTCCGACCCTGACGTAAGCGGTAAGCTGGTTGCTGTCAGCTCATTCGCTGCAGCATCTGGGGCCAGGCTTCCAAATGTGTGTGTCCGCTTTGCCAATTGCTCCAAGCCTGTTCCGTCCTGCCCGCAAGTCGTATCCCTCCCTGCCATCATTTTTATTTTTGTAATTAGAACAGAGAATACAAAGACAATCCAAGATAGAATGAGAATAAGAGAGAGAGAGATAGGGATAGAGAGAGAGAGAGGGAGAGAGATGGAGAGAGAGAGAGAGAGAGAAAGAGAGAGATGGAGAGAGAGAGGAACTCCGCTGAAAAAACCCAGTATTTGGCATTCACTAGATAACAGATTGTTTTAAAACTCATGTGGTCCTTTACGAGTGTGTTAGGTGAATGAGGAAGGAAAGGAAATAGAAGAACGCAGGGATGAAATATAACTATCAACTAGCCTGCCTCTTGTAGAACGTCGCTCCCATAACAGCCCGTCTGGACTAAACTCGATCTCTTGCCAAATCTTCATCCCGCTCGAGTGTCATGCCCAAGCATTCCTTTGTAGCCATCGCCTTCATCTTCTAACTCTGTCTCTTTTGCCAGGTACCATACTTTCAATTATTGTTCTCTCAAGACAGCTGTCTTTTGATGCAACCAAAGTATTTCAATTGTTGTATAATGCCTGCATTGTTCCCCCATCCCCCCCTTTTTTTTTTGTCCAGTATTTTGAGGATTTTTCTACAATATTTCGACTCGAATGACTCGATTCTCTTTCTTGATGTTTGGTTAACTGTCCATGTTTCCCGGCCGTATACTACCACGGGAAAAACACAAGTTATCAAAATGTTCACTTGTGTTGGATTGCTGGTATTCTCCCATAGTTTGCTCAGATCGTGCCATTGCCAATCTACTTCTGATTGTCTTTGAGAAGTCGCCATTGTTGTCAGTCCTAAAGTTCAGATATCGCAGAGTGTGAACTATTCTATTTCTATATCCCCGAACTTGAATTTATGCTGACTTCTCGTTTTGTTGGTGGGCATTATCTTAGATTTGTTTATGTTCACAAAGAAGTTTTAAAAGAAATCTTCGCTGCATATGCTTACGGCTGCAGTTAGCTGCTCCAACCCCCTCTGTAGTGTTTGATAGTATTCCAGTATCGTCTGCGTATCTTAGCTCTGTGGTATTGTATTCGCCGATTGTAAAGGGATCGTAACTTTCGATATTCTCAACATCTCTACATTTGTCATAAATGTACCTCATATCAAATGTGTGATCTCAGGTCCCTTTGTCTTGTCTGAAGTCTGTTTGCACTTCATGGATTTGGTATTCAAATCTTCTATCTATCCTCTTCAATATAATCCGCAAGAGGATCTTGCTAGCGTGGGTTATTAGCGCAACAGTAATTTGTGCAGGGGCTTTAGGTTGCCCCTCTCTCTGGGAGAGGAATACAAATTGATCCTTTCCATGCTTTTGGACACTCTGTGCTGTGGCAAATCCTCTTGAAAGTACATGATAAATGCGAGCACTAGCCTTCCGTCCTGCCTGAATTAGTTCCGCTGGGATGTCATCGCACCCCGGCGACTTTCCTTTTTTTAGGCTTTTGATTGCCGAGCGCATGCATCAACATCCGCTTCAGATGATTGCAAAAATGAGTCATTAATAAGACATGCAGTGAAATTTAGGGAGATAGGGCGGTAGTTAGTCTCCTTTCTTGTATAGTAAGACAGTCTTTGTCTCCTTTCTTGTATAGTAAGACAGTCTTTGTCTCCTTTCTTGTATAGTAAGACAGTCTTTGTCTCCTTTCTTGTATAGTAAGACAGTCTTTGTCTCCTTTCTTGTATAGTAAGACAGTCTTTGTCTCCTTTCTTGTATAGTAAGACAGTCTTTGTCTCCTTTCTTGTATAGTAAGACAGTCTTTGTCTCCTTTCTTGTATAGTAAGACAGTCTTTGTCTCCTTTCTTGTATAGTAAGACAGTCTTTGTCTCCTTTCTTGTATAGTAAGACAGTCTTCGACTCTCGCCAGCGTTATGTGATTTCCTTTTCATCTAGAAAAATTGACTGTACTTCTTGTAGTCTTGTTGACTGTACTTCTTGTAGTCTTGTTGACTGTAGTGCTTGCCTGCGTACTTGCCAGAGGGTATGCTTTCAATAGAACTTCGGAGATCGGAACGGGTGAGACTAGTGACAGAATTGTCGATTATTTAGTTGGAGCAGTGTGGGGAGGAAACGATGACTTTAATAAGTTTGTGTCCTAGGCTAGGCTTGTTTCTTTAAAATTTCTTCCCTTATTTCCATTTCTGTATTCCTTCTCATTCCTCCCTCTTTGGCTGTTTTATCTGCAAGTTCGTTGCCTTTTTTCCCTACCTGTGCTGGTATCCACACACGTCAGACCTTACAGCCTTGTTTCTTTTACAATTTGTTGAATTAATTTATTGACCAAGTCAGCACTATGCCTTTTACCTGTTTGAATTGCTTCTTTGGAAGACACAGAGTCTGTTGTTACTTTTGGTGGAAGGTTGTTAGCTTCTGCTCCTATTTCTATTGCAATTGATATTGGTGCAAGTTCAGCAGAGAAAATTGTTGTCTGCAACCTCGTAACTTCTATCTGGTTTATTATCATTCCTGCACTTCTTATAGTATCCTCTCCTGTTGTTACATCTGTGTCAGGTTAGTTGATTTTGTGTGTTCGATTTTATGTATTCGTTCGCTTTATTTCTGTGGTTCTAGCCTTTGAACATGTTCATATTGTGGTACAGGCTACCTGGAGTAATGATCTCCCATGGGGAAGTATCTAGTCCATATTGTTCATTATTTGTATTATTTGTGTGGGGAGTGTCTATTTATGTAGATCTTCTATTATTTTCCATAATACTGGACATCGGATATATTCCAGTAGTGTCTTCCTACCTCATTGTAGTATTTATCAAAGTATTTGTATGCTGGGAGAGAGATGCCCTTAGCCATATTTATATGGTGGGAGAGAGATGCCATTGGCTCTATTTATATACTGGGAGAGAGAAGCCCTTGGCTATATATGCCCAGTAATTTAGTCTTAGTTCCTTATTTATGAGTCCCAGTAGCTCTAGTACATCCCAAAATGCTATATTTGATGTTGACTTGCAGGCCCCAACTATGATCATCAAATAACGTAGATATCTTTCTCGATCAACTGACAAATGGTATTCTACAGATAGTAATAAACTTACTTACTTACTTACTTACTTAGTCGCTCCTCTTCTACCGTGAGGTGTAGAGGTTTGCCAAAGAGAACGCCACACTGTTCTATCCGCCGTCTTTTTCCTAGCCTCTTTCCAATCCAGCCCTCTATCACTTAGGAACTGTCGTATGTTGTCTTCCCAATGTACTTTGGGACGTCCTGTGGGTCTGCGTCGTTGATTTTTTAAATCTCAAATGACCGCTTTGGTATTCGATCTTCTTCCATTCTACAGACATGGCCAAACTACTTTAGTTGAGACTGCTCCACTCGTGTCTGCAGGGGTTGAACTTCAAGACTGCTACGTATGGTTTGGTTACGGATCTTGTCCCTTTTCGTCACCTGAACCGCCTTTCTTAGGTACCTCATTTCTGAAGTTTGTAGTTGCCTTTCTTGGGCTGTAGTTATTGCCCATGACTCACATCCATATTCCAGGACAGGCACATAGGTCGAGCGGAATACATCCATCTCTGTTTTCCTGCTATCTGGTTCTCGTAATTTGTAAGCTTTAATTTTATTTTCTCCTCGCGTATTATGTGTCATGCTTGCTGACGGGTGTTGCCTGGCTGGATAATGTTTTTTGATTTTTCTCTTTATTTTAACTAGGTAGTGGTCGCGTCTTATCTCTGGTCCTCTGAACACTCTAGCATCCTTTACATGCTTGAAATCAGTTTTCCTCACTATCGCATAGTCAATTATGGATCTTTCATTTCTTGCCGGCTCGCATCTTGTGTAGGCATGGATACGCTTGTGTGGAAACCTTGTATTTGTAATGACAAGGTTTTGTTCTCGGCAGAATCACAGTAGTCATTTTCCATTGTCATTTAAGACATCTTCTTCATACCTACCGATCACTCCATCCCATCTAAAATAGTCGTTTCCAACTCTTGCGTTGAAGTTTCCCAGGAGAAGTATTTCATTTTGGCAATCGTCAATGGTCCTTTGAAGGAGCTAATAAAATTCATCTTTTATGTCAGTGCTCTCATCTTCGTTTGGTGCATACACAGGGACGATATCCATTTGACTATCCTCCTCTTGTAGACTTAGAACCATCAGTCGTTCTGAAATAAACTTCCATCCGTTAATGTTTGCTTTGTTATTACTATTCACTATACAGCCAACCCCTGCCCTGGCTCGTTCACTCAAGGGAACTCCGCTGTAGTATCGCATGTTGCCGTCATGGTCTAGAACGCCCTGTCCCTTTTTCTTTGTTTCTGTAAATGCCAGGACTGTCAATTTTGCTCTCTTCATCACCTCTATTAGTTCTTGTTCTTTTCCGTTCACACTTCTTACATTCCATGTTCCGTAAATCGTGGTCCATATTTCTCGCCTGTTCGTCGCCGTTGAGGTCAGTCCGGTTTTTTCTATGTTTGACTTGTAATCGTTTTTTTAAAAAGACAAACAGGTGATTAGCCTGTTGTGTCTTTGCATGGTGTAGTGGCAGCCTGCTTACAGCCTCCATGCCTGCCGACCTGTTTTTGTCCATGGCTGCTTATTTATTCGCAGCTAACCTCCAAATTAGGAGGCCTTTCAGCAATCCGCAACCCTGCTGACGCGCCTGGCAGGAGGTAGGTTCCTCCCCCAGGCAGATTGTTATAAAACGTATCCCAAATGTCAGAAAACCTAATCACATAAAACAAACAACAAAACTAAAAACAGAGAAAGTACAATTGACCAGAGTCCTGATGGACAGTTGAGTGCGTTTTCCATGTGAAACATAAACTCAAACACAAATATAAGAATAATACAATTTTAAAAAATGACGTCAACATAAAACAATAAGAAATGAATCAAACAAAAAGGTAACAGAAGCTAAAGAATAGGCTCCTCTAAAATATGATCAGACACATTTAAACAACAACAGATGTACATCCCGATTGGGGGTAGGATAGGCCAGTAATATATTCAACAACAGACTTCCATAATTTCTTCTCCCCCCTCCCCTTTTTCCTTAGGAAAGGTGGGGTGGGATCTGTGGAACGGTTTATTTACTCGTCCAATACTGTCTACGATAGTGCTCAATGACCTGGGTAAGAAATTCACATACCTCAGAAATGTCTTTCCCAAATTTGCAGATAGCACAGCAATCTATAGAATAGGCAAGAACATGTTAGAATTTTCAAGAAATTACAACCATAAATAGACCAAGTTACAAAATGGATGTCCAAATAGGCATTTAAATTACATGTTAGCAAAAATGTTGAAATGGTTTACAGAAAGGGCAAATCAAAACATAATAATTGACATGAAAACAAACAAACAAAACGTTCAACAATCCGAAGAACACAATTTCTAGCAATTACTCTGAATAAAAAACTGAATTGGGGAAAAACAATATAAACAAGTAGAAAGCCATAGAGGAACAATTAACATGTCATGATACATAAAAGGAAATGGCTGGGCAGCAGGTACCACGAAAATGCTTATTTCTAGAAATCATTTCTAAGAAGACAAATAGAAAACAGAAGTATAATACACGACCAAGAAGCAACTAATAACAAGGATAAGCTCGATATGAGGCAGAATAAGGCACTCTCCATCATTTCTTTAACATTTATGCGTTTTATTCAGCAAATACAAATGACAAATAACAATAGACTAAGGCTCTTGTGAAACACTCAACCTGTGCCTTGGAAATGTCACTGGATTTTAGGCAAAAAGACGCCGGTCTTTGGTTGAGCGCGGAGTGCCACGACACAAGAAATCTATCAAAATAAAAAACGAAGACAATAATAGCATAAGAATGGTTTTAAAATAAACAATTTTTAAACAAAACAAAATAGAGAATGAAACCAAATTTAAATTAAATTAAATATGTCGCCAAGGGGTTATGAACATATATGGTCGTTTTTGTACGCTAAACCAGCTTGAGAAATATATATGTATGTGCGTGCGTTTGTGTGTGTGTACGTGTGTATATTTGTGTATGTGTGTATGTATGTGTATGTGTGTACGTGTATGTATGTGGGGGTCGCTGTAGTCAAGAGGTTAAGGCACTCGTCTCTCACAGTGAAGAACGGAAACGGTGGGCGATCAAATCCTGCAAGCGATCCTTGGTCTCACGGGAGGTAAGACCAGAGTGCCTGCATCCCGAGTTACCTCCAGTCGTCTCGACCAATAGTTTTGTCACTGATCCAAGGTAACTCGGGATAAGAGTGAGATTGGTGACCAGCACATAATCTTCCTCACTATAATCCTCATACAGCGCACATCACATTATTAAGACAAAACCGTCTGATGTTGTGGCCATCATCGCTTCGCAGAGGACAATAACTTATGTGGGTGGGTGCGTGCGTGGGTGCGTGGGTGGGTGCGTGCGTGGGTGGGTGAGTGCGTGCGTGCGTGTGTGTGTGTATGTGTGTGTGTAATTGGGCTCACTGTAGTCAACATGTTAAGGCACTCCTCTTTGTGTGCTGTAATAGGATGCTAATCTAGCATTGCACATGCAGTGTGGTCTCACAGTCTGGACATGAACCTGCCCCGTGCCTGCCCAGGTGGGCCAGGAAGTACTCATCAACATAAATAGATTGCTGGCGTTGAGTGTTTAAATGTTTCTGTAAAAAAACATGACACTTTCTTGATTGAACCCAGAACTAGAACATAGCAATCTCGGTGTAACCAATCATCCTGAGAGTTGAGAGTATACATTATGTAAATATATACCCTTCCCTATCATGTAAGCTTAAAACCAGACGGGACGGTCGGAACTGAATCCCAGACTGGATGGAAAGCCATAGAACTCCGAGAGCGATGGGGTCTTCAACTTTTTAAGTTGCATCACAACAGTAAAGATCGATTCTTGGACAGGAAAGTCAAGTGTAAAATGTAATTGGGCAATTCAACATGGCTCATAGACCGGACATCATTGTACCTGGGCGCCCATAAATGTGCTCGGTCTCTTTCAATGCTGAAAGAGAGAATCGGTCAACATCAAACAAAAGTAGGACCCCCAGGTCTATCCATCTACTCAGAGCCAGGCGCGCGAGACAAAGACGTGAAGAGGATATTCGGAAATGCTGTAAAACAGGAAGCACAAGCAACAGGGTAAAGTATCGGTTTGTAAAACATCGCCCATGCAGAATCAAGGTAATATGATTTATGCTATTTTATAAATATTGATGAATCAAAACTTTGTTGGAAAAGAGTGGAAAACAGCCAAGGTCAGAACCTTGCAAGCATAATCTAATAGATAGATAATAAAAAATAAAAAAAAAAATAAAAATAAATCTCCCAAATCAGAACAATACTTTTATAGAATTGGACCGGATTGAACCACTGAACCTCAAGAAAGACTAACAATTCCACGTAGCACAAGCAAAGTGAAAAAAACACAAAATGAAAATAATACAATGGAACTGCAGAGGCCTACACAAAAACTTTAAGCCATACCTAGGACTGGCCAATCTGGGAAAAGAAACAATAATATATGCGATTCAAGAAACCATGCTCAACCCAACCAAAAGACTCAATATTCCAAAATACAATATAGTTAGGAACGATAGAGAGACAGGAGCGAAAGGAGGAGTAGCCTTTATAGTAAATGAAGAATACAAAATAATGGACTGGGATCCATTTAATACCGAAAACCTAGAAGGCCTAACCATTAAAATAGACAGTAGTCCAGCGAGCATCACAATAATAAACATATACAACCCAAGAGGAAAATTCACCACAAATGACATGGAAACAATCAAAGCACAAATAAACAATAGAACAATCATAGTAGGGGATTTCAACGCACATCATCCAGCATGGGGAGGAAGCGCGATAGACACGGCAGGGAAACAAATAATGACCTTCTGCGAAGAAAACAATCTAATAATAATAAACGATGGGTCAATGACCAGAATAAATAACAATCCAAATGGATCAGATACGGCTATAGACATCACAATAATGACGCCAAACTTAGCAACCATCAAATGGGAAGTTCTGGATAATGCAGGATCGGACCACCTGCCCATAGCAATTTATTTAAAAGAAAAATACATACGAAACACTGGATCAATCAGACCCTATTTCAACTACCATAAGGCAGACTGGAACGGATTCCAAGAAGATCTGCTCAGACTCAAAAGAGAAGACTTAATCTCAGATAACGTAGACGTATTCAACCATAACCTAACAACCAACATCCTGCAGATAGCTATAAAGCACATTCCCAACAAAAACATGCCAGCTAACTTAATACAATCCACAGGAAAAGAAAACCATTACGGTAACCGTAAAAACAACAAAACACCTGTACCCTGGTGGAATGAGGAATGCACTAACCAAATTAAAAAAAGACAAAAAGCTCTAAAGAAATACAGGAAATACAAAACAGAAGACAACCAAAATTCTAACCAAACAATTAAAAAAGAAACAGAGAAAGTAATAGAAAAAGCGGTACTTAAAACCTTTAGCACACTGCATTGAGTTTTTGAAAATTTCTCACATTTTTTAATTTTGCAAATTTCAAAAATTATAACTGTTCTATTTGGTGGTCAATAAGTATGATTTTCTTGTGTTTATAGACACAATTGAATGAAGAACTTGTTGGTGTCGGTGTTGTTTTTGTGTGCTTGTTGGTTTCTGAGATACAAGAAGATGAATGTGAAATTTTCGGAAAAATTTAAATATTTGGACCTTCCCGGATAAGGCCTAGGCGCTCCGATGGAAAACCATGGAAACCATAACAAAGAATCGATACTGTGTTTACAATATCGACACAACTGTTGGTCTCCAATTCAAGCGTAGTTCTGTCACCTAAACAAGTAAAATGGGCGGATGTACAAGATAAAGGTCTTTCCCAACAACCTACTTCACCTTTCCCCCAAAAAAGTCGGCCTGGCCCAATCGGCGGAAAAAATGATAAATCGGTCAAAAGCCATTTGTGATCTAGCATGCGGTGCTTTTACCGGCAAAAATCGTGTGTAGATGGACGTGACGAATCCAGCAGTATAAAAATGACTATTGGTAGGGTCACCGTACTTAGAGAAACAAAATATCAAATTTTTTCTTGTTGATAACTTGACGAGCTGGGCGTCTCAGACATCCTGGAGCGTGCTAAGGGCACACCCTTTCTGAAATTCTATGACCACACAGTCTTCCATACCAAAATAACTGTGTGTACAGCTGTCACTTAGTTTGTTTGTTCTTTTTTTTTCTTTTTTTTCCCAAAAGAGACCTTGATGCTGGGTTGTGAGTTTTGTGGGCAATTGATGAATTTGCACAAGCCTCACGGAGGTGGATGTCCCATTTTACGGCAGCATTATTGGCAGCTCCTAGCTCTGATTTACGGAAGGCAATACCATTCATCTCTTTGCTCAATACATGAAGAGAGTGGTCTCCCTGTAGGACAGACGTGTACTCTCTAGCCATGTGCCGGAGCGAGCAGAAATGCCCTGCTGACATGTGCGACCATCTCTAAGCGTTCTTGGTGGGCTGTTGGAGACATAGCAGGTCTTGACACTTTGTTTGGTGCGCAGTCCGACGATGCGTAAGATTCGTCTTTCCTGCGATGACTGCACACGGGGTTATTCTCCTGCGGTGCAGGAGGTCCATTTTCCACGTGCGGAGTTGGATCTGAAAATGACAGCGGTATACCTCGCGACTTAAAAATGTGGTGCTTCGTGTGGTTACATTCTACTAAATTTGACCTATTGTTGTCCGTGGGTAAATTAACACACAGGTGCCCATGTGGCGATAGACTCGGTGGATTGCTCTAGCTTGGCCACAGTTTCTGTGTCGCCTGTGCCTTGCACGTGGTGATCGGTGGTCGATGCTTGTGGATTCAGTAGGAGGATGCGTCGACTGATGATGTAACGGACTCACACTACAATTAGCCCATCGGTTATGTAGCAAGTGGGTGTGACAAATCACGAACGCTACAGTGTGCACACATGTAGATGTGCACATATGTAGGTGTGTAGATATGTAGGTGTGTAGATATGTACGTATGAGTATATATATGTGGACATTTTAATTTACACTTATGTATGTATTTATAGGTTTATATATGTATATCCCTTCTGCGGGCATCCTCACCACTATATATCCACACTTAATATAATTATACTACTACTACATCAACCTTTTTTATCTATAATTATTTAATCAATTATCTACCTTTCTATTGTTCTTCTGTTCCTGAGCCTACCACACATTCAACACATAATTGACTGAGAGAGCTAGAGGGCACAGGTGAGATGAGGGATCTACAAGGTGACACACAAATCAGTGAATCGCTTACAAGTTGGAGTACATGAATGCGATGGAAAAATATGAGAGCAGGCAAAACCTGATACACCAAGACCAGACAGAAGGAAGTCAACACAGATGGGCCTCACAACAGAAGGAAGACACTTTTCAATTAATTTATATTGTACTCTTAATCCTTATGTATCAAGTATATTGTTTGTTATATTTCCCAATCATTCCATCTCATTCATTCTCGTTGTACACCTCACTACACTGCTATCTTCACAATTGTGTATAAAATGTATGATGGGGTTTTATATTTTTTTTATAAAATTGAAGGAAAAAAAAAAAAAAAAAAAAAGAAGAGGGGAAAAAAAAAGAAAAGAAAGAAAGAAATCAGGAAACAAAAAAAAAGAGAGATCCGAATCAAGTATGACAGAAAATAAATATACTCAATCCCAAAATGGTCCCAGGAAAACTATTGTGCATATTTATGCAAATACCTACGGCGGACAACTAGGAACATCAAAAGCGAGGAACAACGGGAGGAACATCACGGAAATACCAGGCTAGGTACAAACAGATACACACACGCATCCAAGCACTGGTTTATGCGTCTTAATATCGCCCAAATTGACTACGGTCTGGGGTGGAATAGGCGCGCCTCCGCCAGTAGAAACTAGTGAGGCAAACACATAAAATAAAATAAAAATTTTAAAAAAATGCTGAAAGAGCCGACGACATACAGTAATTTGCAGCTGGGTTGACTGGGAGAAGCGTTCATACATTCAGAAGAACTCACAATATGCATGGTCTATTAACCCATGCACGACGAGATTTGAAACAAGTACATTGGATTTGTAAGCCAGGCTCCCAACCCCAAAGACACAAGACAACCCGTACTAGAGACTGCATGTCCGTCAGATCATAGAGACTGCATGTCCGTCAGATCCTAGAGACTTCATGCCTGTCAGATCCTAGAGACTTAATGTCCGTCAGATCCTAGAGACTTAATGTCCGTCAGATCCTAGAGACTTAATGTCCGTCAGATCCTAGAGACTTAATGTCCGTCAGATCCTAGAGACTTAATGTCCGTCAGATCCTAGAGAAAACTAGTTCTACACTCTGTTGTTCCTTCAATATATGTGGGGTATTGTCTCTGGAACTTTTTTTTCTTCCTTCAATATATGTGGGGTATTGTCTCTGGAACTTTTTTTTCTTCCTTCAATATATGTGGGGTATTGTCTCTGGAACTTTTTTTTCTTCCTTCAATATATGTGGGGTATTGTCTCTGGAACTTTTTTTTCTTCCTTCAATATATGTGGGGTATTGTCTCTGGAACTTTTTTTTCTTCCTTCAATATATGTGGGGTATTGTCTCTGGAACTTTTTTTTCTTCCTTCAATATATGTGGGGTATTGTCTCTGGAACTTTTTTTTCTTCCTTCAATATATGTGGGGTATTGTCTCTGGAACTTTTTTTTCTTCCTTCAATATATGTGGGGTATTGTCTCTGGAACTTTTTTTTCTTCCTTCAATATATGTGGGGTATTGTCTCTGGAACTTTTTTTTCTTCCTTCAATATATGTGGGGTATTGTCTCTGGAACTTTTTTTTCTTCCTTCAATATATGTGGGGTATTGTCTCTGGAACTTTTTTTTCTTCCTTCAATATATGTGGGGTATTGTCTCTGGAACTTTTTTTTTCTTCCTTCAATATATGTGGGGTATTGTCTCTGGAACTTTTTTTTCTTCCTTCAATATATGTGGGGTATTGTCTCTGGAACTTTTTTTTCTTCCTTCAATATATGTGGGGTATTGTCTCTGGAACTTTTTTTTCTTCCTTCAATATATGTGGGGTATTGTCTCTGGAACTTTTTTTTCTTCCTTCAATATATGTGGGGTATTGTCTCTGGAACTTTTTTTTCTTCCTTCAATATATGTGGGGTATTGTCTCTGGAACTTTTTTTTCTTCCTTCAATATATGTGGGGTATTGTCTCTGGAACTTTTTTTTCTTCCTTCAATATATGTGGGGTATTGTCTCTGGAACTTTTTTTTCTTCCTTCAATATATGTGGGGTATTGTCTCTGGAACTTTTTTTTCTTCCTTCAATATATGTGGGGTATTGTCTCTGGAACTTTTTTTTCTTCCTTCAATATATGTGGGGTATTGTCTCTGGAACTTTTTTTTCTTCCTTCAATATATGTGGGGTATTGTCTCTGGAACTTTTTTTTCTTCCTTCAATATATGTGGGGTATTGTCTCTGGAACTTTTTTTTCTTCCTTCAATATATGTGGGGTATTGTCTCTGGAACTTTTTTTTCTTCCTTCAATATATGTGGGGTATTGTCTCTGGAACTTTTTTTTCTTCCTTCAATATATGTGGGGTATTGTCTCTGGAACTTTTTTTTCTTCCTTCAATATATGTGGGGTATTGTCTCTGGAACTTTTTTTTCTTCCTTCAATATATGTGGGGTATTGTCTCTGGAACTTTTTTTTCTTCCTTCAATATATGTGGGGTATTGTCTCTGGAACTTTTTTTTCTTCCTTCAATATATGTGGGGTATTGTCTCTGGAACTTTTTTTTCTTCCTTCAATATATGTGGGGTATTGTCTCTGGAACTTTTTTTTCTTCCTTCAATATATGTGGGGTATTGTCTCTGGAACTTTTTTTTCTTCCTTCAATATATGTGGGGTATTGTCTCTGGAACTTTTTTTTCTTCCTTCAATATATGTGGGGTATTGTCTCTGGAACTTTTTTTTCTTCCTTCAATATATGTGGGGTATTGTCTCTGGAACTTTTTTTTCTTCCTTCAATATATGTGGGGTATTGTCTCTGGAACTTTTTTTTCTTCCTTCAATATATGTGGGGTATTGTCTCTGGAACTTTTTTTTCTTCCTTCAATATATGTGGGGTATTGTCTCTGGAACTTTTTTTTCTTCCTTCAATATATGTGGGGTATTGTCTCTGGAACTTTTTTTTCTTCCTTCAATATATGTGGGGTATTGTCTCTGGAACTTTTTTTTCTTCCTTCAATATATGTGGGGTATTGTCTCTGGAACTTTTTTTTCTTCCTTCAATATATGTGGGGTATTGTCTCTGGAACTTTTTTTTCTTCCTTCAATATATGTGGGGTATTGTCTCTGGAACTTTTTTTTCTTCCTTCAATATATGTGGGGTATTGTCTCTGGAACTTTTTTTTCTTCCTTCAATATATGTGGGGTATTGTCTCTGGAACTTTTTTTTCTTCCTTCAATATATGTGGGGTATTGTCTCTGGAACTTTTTTTTCTTCCTTCAATATATGTGGGGTATTGTCTCTGGAACTTTTTTTTCTTCCTTCAATATATGTGGGGTATTGTCTCTGGAACTTTTTTTTCTTCCTTCAATATATGTGGGGTATTGTCTCTGGAACTTTTTTTTCTTCCTTCAATATATGTGGGGTATTGTCTCTGGAACTTTTTTTTCTTCCTTCAATATATGTGGGGTATTGTCTCTGGAACTTTTTTTTCTTCCTTCAATATATGTGGGGTATTGTCTCTGGAACTTTTTTTTCTTCCTTCAATATATGTGGGGTATTGTCTCTGGAACTTTTTTTTCTTCCTTCAATATATGTGGGGTATTGTCTCTGGAACTTTTTTTTCTTCCTTCAATATATGTGGGGTATTGTCTCTGGAACTTTTTTTTCTTCCTTCAATATATGTGGGGTATTGTCTCTGGAACTTTTTTTTCTTCCTTCAATATATGTGGGGTATTGTCTCTGGAACTTTTTTTTCTTCCTTCAATATATGTGGGGTATTGTCTCTGGAACTTTTTTTTCTTCCTTCAATATATGTGGGGTATTGTCTCTGGAACTTTTTTTTCTTCCTTCAATATATGTGGGGTATTGTCTCTGGAACTTTTTTTTCTTCCTTCAATATATGTGGGGTATTGTCTCTGGAACTTTTTTTTCTTCCTTCAATATATGTGGGGTATTGTCTCTGGAACTTTTTTTTCTTCCTTCAATATATGTGGGGTATTGTCTCTGGAACTTTTTTTTCTTCCTTCAATATATGTGGGGTATTGTCTCTGGAACTTTTTTTTCTTCCTTCAATATATGTGGGGTATTGTCTCTGGAACTTTTTTTTCTTCCTTCAATATATGTGGGGTATTGTCTCTGGAACTTTTTTTTCTTCCTTCAATATATGTGGGGTATTGTCTCTGGAACTTTTTTTTCTTCCTTCAATATATGTGGGGTATTGTCTCTGGAACTTTTTTTTCTTCCTTCAATATATGTGGGGTATTGTCTCTGGAACTTTTTTTTCTTCCTTCAATATATGTGGGGTATTGTCTCTGGAACTTTTTTTTCTTCCTTCAATATATGTGGGGTATTGTCTCTGGAACTTTTTTTTCTTCCTTCAATATATGTGGGGTATTGTCTCTGGAACTTTTTTTTCTTCCTTCAATATATGTGGGGTATTGTCTCTGGAACTTTTTTTTCTTCCTTCAATATATGTGGGGTATTGTCTCTGGAACTTTTTTTTCTTCCTTCAATATATGTGGGGTATTGTCTCTGGAACTTTTTTTTCTTCCTTCAATATATGTGGGGTATTGTCTCTGGAACTTTTTTTTCTTCCTTCAATATATGTGGGGTATTGTCTCTGGAACTTTTTTTTCTTCCTTCAATATATGTGGGGTATTGTCTCTGGAACTTTTTTTTCTTCCTTCAATATATGTGGGGTATTGTCTCTGGAACTTTTTTTTCTTCCTTCAATATATGTGGGGTATTGTCTCTGGAACTTTTTTTTCTTCCTTCAATATATGTGGGGTATTGTCTCTGGAACTTTTTTTTCTTCCTTCAATATATGTGGGGTATTGTCTCTGGAACTTTTTTTTCTTCCTTCAATATATGTGGGGTATTGTCTCTGGAACTTTTTTTTCTTCCTTCAATATATGTGGGGTATTGTCTCTGGAACTTTTTTTTCTTCCTTCAATATATGTGGGGTATTGTCTCTGGAACTTTTTTTTCTTCCTTCAATATATGTGGGGTATTGTCTCTGGAACTTTTTTTTCTTCCTTCAATATATGTGGGGTATTGTCTCTGGAACTTTTTTTTCTTCCTTCAATATATGTGGGGTATTGTCTCTGGAACTTTTTTTTCTTCCTTCAATATATGTGGGGTATTGTCTCTGGAACTTTTTTTTCTTCCTTCAATATATGTGGGGTATTGTCTCTGGAACTTTTTTTTCTTCCTTCAATATATGTGGGGTATTGTCTCTGGAACTTTTTTTTCTTCCTTCAATATATGTGGGGTATTGTCTCTGGAACTTTTTTTTCTTCCTTCAATATATGTGGGGTATTGTCTCTGGAACTTTTTTTTCTTCCTTCAATATATGTGGGGTATTGTCTCTGGAACTTTTTTTTCTTCCTTCAATATATGTGGGGTATTGTCTCTGGAACTTTTTTTTCTTCCTTCAATATATGTGGGGTATTGTCTCTGGAACTTTTTTTTCTTCCTTCAATATATGTGGGGTATTGTCTCTGGAACTTTTTTTTCTTCCTTCAATATATGTGGGGTATTGTCTCTGGAACTTTTTTTTCTTCCTTCAATATATGTGGGGTATTGTCTCTGGAACTTTTTTTTCTTCCTTCAATATATGTGGGGTATTGTCTCTGGAACTTTTTTTTCTTCCTTCAATATATGTGGGGTATTGTCTCTGGAACTTTTTTTTCTTCCTTCAATATATGTGGGGTATTGTCTCTGGAACTTTTTTTTCTTCCTTCAATATATGTGGGGTATTGTCTCTGGAACTTTTTTTTCTTCCTTCAATATATGTGGGGTATTGTCTCTGGAACTTTTTTTTCTTCCTTCAATATATGTGGGGTATTGTCTCTGGAACTTTTTTTTCTTCCTTCAATATATGTGGGGTATTGTCTCTGGAACTTTTTTTTCTTCCTTCAATATATGTGGGGTATTGTCTCTGGAACTTTTTTTTCTTCCTTCAATATATGTGGGGTATTGTCTCTGGAACTTTTTTTTCTTCCTTCAATATATGTGGGGTATTGTCTCTGGAACTTTTTTTTCTTCCTTCAATATATGTGGGGTATTGTCTCTGGAACTTTTTTTTCTTCCTTCAATATATGTGGGGTATTGTCTCTGGAACTTTTTTTTCTTCCTTCAATATATGTGGGGTATTGTCTCTGGAACTTTTTTTTCTTCCTTCAATATATGTGGGGTATTGTCTCTGGAACTTTTTTTTCTTCCTTCAATATATGTGGGGTATTGTCTCTGGAACTTTTTTTTCTTCCTTCAATATATGTGGGGTATTGTCTCTGGAACTTTTTTTTCTTCCTTCAATATATGTGGGGTATTGTCTCTGGAACTTTTTTTTCTTCCTTCAATATATGTGGGGTATTGTCTCTGGAACTTTTTTTTCTTCCTTCAATATATGTGGGGTATTGTCTCTGGAACTTTTTTTTCTTCCTTCAATATATGTGGGGTATTGTCTCTGGAACTTTTTTTTCTTCCTTCAATATATGTGGGGTATTGTCTCTGGAACTTTTTTTTCTTCCTTCAATATATGTGGGGTATTGTCTCTGGAACTTTTTTTTCTTCCTTCAATATATGTGGGGTATTGTCTCTGGAACTTTTTTTTCTTCCTTCAATATATGTGGGGTATTGTCTCTGGAACTTTTTTTTCTTCCTTCAATATATGTGGGGTATTGTCTCTGGAACTTTTTTTTCTTCCTTCAATATATGTGGGGTATTGTCTCTGGAACTTTTTTTTCTTCCTTCAATATATGTGGGGTATTGTCTCTGGAACTTTTTTTTCTTCCTTCAATATATGTGGGGTATTGTCTCTGGAACTTTTTTTTCTTCCTTCAATATATGTGGGGTATTGTCTCTGGAACTTTTTTTTCTTCCTTCAATATATGTGGGGTATTGTCTCTGGAACTTTTTTTTCTTCCTTCAATATATGTGGGGTATTGTCTCTGGAACTTTTTTTTCTTCCTTCAATATATGTGGGGTATTGTCTCTGGAACTTTTTTTTCTTCCTTCAATATATGTGGGGTATTGTCTCTGGAACTTTTTTTTCTTCCTTCAATATATGTGGGGTATTGTCTCTGGAACTTTTTTTTCTTCCTTCAATATATGTGGGGTATTGTCTCTGGAACTTTTTTTTCTTCCTTCAATATATGTGGGGTATTGTCTCTGGAACTTTTTTTTCTTCCTTCAATATATGTGGGGTATTGTCTCTGGAACTTTTTTTTCTTCCTTCAATATATGTGGGGTATTGTCTCTGGAACTTTTTTTTCTTCCTTCAATATATGTGGGGTATTGTCTCTGGAACTTTTTTTTCTTCCTTCAATATATGTGGGGTATTGTCTCTGGAACTTTTTTTTTCTTCCTTCAATATATGTGGGGTATTGTCTCTGGAACTTTTTTTTCTTCCTTCAATATATGTGGGGTATTGTCTCTGGAACTTTTTTTTCTTCCTTCAATATATGTGGGGTATTGTCTCTGGAACTTTTTTTTCTTCCTTCAATATATGTGGGGTATTGTCTCTGGAACTTTTTTTTCTTCCTTCAATATATGTGGGGTATTGTCTCTGGAACTTTTTTTTCTTCCTTCAATATATGTGGGGTATTGTCTCTGGAACTTTTTTTTCTTCCTTCAATATATGTGGGGTATTGTCTCTGGAACTTTTTTTTCTTCCTTCAATATATGTGGGGTATTGTCTCTGGAACTTTTTTTTCTTCCTTCAATATATGTGGGGTATTGTCTCTGGAACTTTTTTTTCTTCCTTCAATATATGTGGGGTATTGTCTCTGGAACTTTTTTTTCTTCCTTCAATATATGTGGGGTATTGTCTCTGGAACTTTTTTTTTCTTCCTTCAATATATGTGGGGTATTGTCTCTGGAACTTTTTTTTCTTCCTTCAATATATGTGGGGTATTGTCTCTGGAACTTTTTTTTTCTTCCTTCAATATATGTGGGGTATTGTCTCTGGAACTTTTTTTTTCTTCCTTCAATATATGTGGGGTATTGTCTCTGGAACTTTTTTTTCTTCCTTCAATATATGTGGGGTATTGTCTCTGGAACTTTTTTTTTCTTCCTTCAATATATGTGGGGTATTGTCTCTGGAACTTTTTTTTTCTTCCTTCAATATATGTGGGGTATTGTCTCTGGAACTTTTTTTTTCTTCCTTCAATATATGTGGGGTATTGTCTCTGGAACTTTTTTTTTCTTCCTTCAATATATGTGGGGTATTGTCTCTGGAACTTTTTTTTCTTCCTTCAATATATGTGGGGTATTGTCTCTGGAACTTTTTTTTCTTCCTTCAATATATGTGGGGTATTGTCTCTGGAACTTTTTTTTTCTTCCTTCAATATATGTGGGGTATTGTCTCTGGAACTTTTTTTTCTTCCTTCAATATATGTGGGGTATTGTCTCTGGAACTTTTTTTTCTTCCTTCAATATATGTGGGGTATTGTCTCTGGAACTTTTTTTTCTTCCTTCAATATATGTGGGGTATTGTCTCTGGAACTTTTTTTTCTTCCTTCAATATATGTGGGGTATTGTCTCTGGAACTTTTTTTTCTTCCTTCAATATATGTGGGGTATTGTCTCTGGAACTTTTTTTTCTTCCTTCAATATATGTGGGGTATTGTCTCTGGAACTTTTTTTTCTTCCTTCAATATATGTGGGGTATTGTCTCTGGAACTTTTTTTTCTTCCTTCAATATATGTGGGGTATTGTCTCTGGAACTTTTTTTTCTTCCTTCAATATATGTGGGGTATTGTCTCTGGAACTTTTTTTTCTTCCTTCAATATATGTGGGGTATTGTCTCTGGAACTTTTTTTTCTTCCTTCAATATATGTGGGGTATTGTCTCTGGAACTTTTTTTTCTTCCTTCAATATATGTGGGGTATTGTCTCTGGAACTTTTTTTTCTTCCTTCAATATATGTGGGGTATTGTCTCTGGAACTTTTTTTTCTTCCTTCAATATATGTGGGGTATTGTCTCTGGAACTTTTTTTTCTTCCTTCAATATATGTGGGGTATTGTCTCTGGAACTTTTTTTTCTTCCTTCAATATATGTGGGGTATTGTCTCTGGAACTTTTTTTTCTTCCTTCAATATATGTGGGGTATTGTCTCTGGAACTTTTTTTTCTTCCTTCAATATATGTGGGGTATTGTCTCTGGAACTTTTTTTTTCTTCCTTCAATATATGTGGGGTATTGTCTCTGGAACTTTTTTTTCTTCCTTCAATATATGTGGGGTATTGTCTCTGGAACTTTTTTTTCTTCCTTCAATATATGTGGGGTATTGTCTCTGGAACTTTTTTTTCTTCCTTCAATATATGTGGGGTATTGTCTCTGGAACTTTTTTTTCTTCCTTCAATATATGTGGGGTATTGTCTCTGGAACTTTTTTTTCTTCCTTCAATATATGTGGGGTATTGTCTCTGGAACTTTTTTTTCTTCCTTCAATATATGTGGGGTATTGTCTCTGGAACTTTTTTTTCTTCCTTCAATATATGTGGGGTATTGTCTCTGGAACTTTTTTTTTCTTCCTTCAATATATGTGGGGTATTGTCTCTGGAACTTTTTTTTCTTCCTTCAATATATGTGGGGTATTGTCTCTGGAACTTTTTTTTCTTCCTTCAATATATGTGGGGTATTGTCTCTGGAACTTTTTTTTTCTTCCTTCAATATATGTGGGGTATTGTCTCTGGAACTTTTTTTTTCTTCCTTCAATATATGTGGGGTATTGTCTCTGGAACTTTTTTTTTCTTCCTTCAATATATGTGGGGTATTGTCTCTGGAACTTTTTTTTCTTCCTTCAATATATGTGGGGTATTGTCTCTGGAACTTTTTTTTCTTCCTTCAATATATGTGGGGTATTGTCTCTGGAACTTTTTTTTCTTCCTTCAATATATGTGGGGTATTGTCTCTGGAACTTTTTTTTTCTTCCTTCAATATATGTGGGGTATTGTCTCTGGAACTTTTTTTTCTTCCTTCAATATATGTGGGGTATTGTCTCTGGAACTTTTTTTTCTTCCTTCAATATATGTGGGGTATTGTCTCTGGAACTTTATTTTTCTTCCTTCAATATATGTGGGGTATTGTCTCTGGAACTTTTTTTTTCTTCCTTCAATATATGTGGGGTATTGTCTCTGGAACTTTTTTTTTCTTCCTTCAATATATGTGGGGTATTGTCTCTGGAACTTTTTTTTCTTCCTTCAATATATGTGGGGTATTGTCTCTGGAACTTTTTTTTCTTCCTTCAATATATGTGGGGTATTGTCTCTGGAACTTTTTTTTTCTTCCTTCAATATATGTGGGGTATTGTCTCTGGAACTTTTTTTTGTCTTCCTTCAATATATGTGGGGTATTGTCTCTGGAACTTTTTTTTTCTTCCTTCAATATATTGTGGGGTATTGTCTCTGGAACTTTTTTTTTCTTCCTTCAATATATGTGGGGTATTGTCTCTGGAACTGTTTTTTCTTTCCGTCAATATATGTGGGTGGTATTGTCTCTGGAACTTTTTTCTTCCTTCAATATATTGTGGTAGTGGTCTCTGGATCTTTTTTGTCTTCCTTCAATAGAGTGGGGTATTGATCTCGTGGACTTTTTTTTCTGTCCTTCAATATATGTGGGATTGTCTTCTGAACTTTTTTTTTCTTCCTTCAATATATGTGGGGGTAGTGTCTCTGAACTAATTTTTTTCTTCTTCAAATATATTTGGGGGTATTGTCTTGGGAACTTTTTTTTCTTCATTCAATATATGTGGGTATTGGTCTCTGAACTTTTTTTCTTCCTTCTATATGTGGGGTATTGTCTCTGGAACTTTTTTTTTCTTCCTTCAATATATGTGGGGTATTGTCTCTGGAACTTTTTTTTCTTCCTTCAATATATGTGGGGTATTGTCTCTGGAACTTTTTTTTCTTCCTTCAATATATGTGGGGTATTGTCTCTGGAACTTTTTTTTCTTCCTTCAATATATGTGGGGTATTGTCTCTGGAACTTTTTTTTTCTTCCTTCAATATATGTGGGTATTGTCTCTGGAACTTTTTTTTCTTCCTTCAATATATGTGGGGTATTGTCTCTGGAACTTTTTTTTCTTCCTTCAATATATGTGGGGTATTGTCTCTGGAACTTTTTTTTTCTTCCTTCAATATATGTGGGGTATTGTCTCTGGAACTTTTTTTTTCTTCCTTCAATATATGTGGGGTATTGTCTCTGGAACTTTTTTTTTCTTCCTTCAATATATGTGGGGTATTGTCTCTGGAACTTTTTTTTCTTCCTTCAATATATGTGGGGTATTGTCTCTGGAACTTTTTTTTTCTTCCTTCAATATATGTGGGGTATTGTCTCTGGAACTTTTTTTTTCTTCCTTCAATATATGTGGGGTATTGTCTCTGGAACTTTTTTTTCTTCCTTCAATATATGTGGGGGTATTGTCTCTGGAACTTTTTTTTTCTTCCTTCAATATATGTGGGGTATTGTCTCTGGAACTTTTTTTTTCTTCCTTCAATATATGTGGGGTATTGTCTCTGGAACTTTTTTTTTCTTCCTTCAATATATGTGGGGTATTGTCTCTGGAACTTTTTTTTCTTCCTTCAATATATGTGGGGTATTGTCTCTGGAACTTTTTTTTTCTTCCTTCAATATATGTGGGGTATTGTCTCTGGAACTTTTTTTTCTTCCTTCAATATATGTGGGGTATTGTCTCTGGAACTTTTTTTTCTTCCTTCAATATATGTGGGGTATTGTCTCTGGAACTTTTTTTTCTTCCTTCAATATATGTGGGGTATTGTCTCTGGAACTTTTTTTTTTCTTCCTTCAATATATGTGGGGTATTGTCTCTGGAACTTTTTTTTCTTCCTTCAATATATGTGGGGTATTGTCTCTGGAACTTTTTTTTTCTTCCTTCAATATATGTGGGGTATTGTCTCTGGAACTTTTTTTTTCTTCCTTCAATATATGTGGGGGTATTGTCTCTGGAACTTTTTTTTTCTTCCTTCAATATATGTGGGGTATTGTCTCTGGAACTTTTTTTTTCTTCCTTCAATATATGTGGGGTATTGTCTCTGGAACTTTTTTTTTCTTCCTTCAATATATGTGGGGTATTGTCTCTGGAACTTTTTTTTTCTTCTTCAATATATGTGGGGTATTGTCTCTGGAACTTTTTTTTTCTTCCTTCAATATATGTGGGGTATTGTCTCTGGAACTTTTTTTTTCTTCCTTCAATATATGTGGGGTATTGTCTCTGGAACTTTTTTTTTCTTCCTTCAATATATGTGGGGTATTGTCTCTGGAACTTTTTTTTCTTCCTTCAATATATGTGGGGTATTGTCTCTGGAACTTTTTTTTCTTCCTTCAATATATGTGGGGTATTGTCTCTGGAACTTTTTTTTCTTCCTTCAATATATGTGGGGTATTGTCTCTGGAACTTTTTTTTCTTCCTTCAATATATGTGGGGTATTGTCCTCTGGAACTTTTTTTTCTTCCTTCAATATATGTGGGGTATTGTCTCTGGAACTTTTTTTCTTCCTTCAATATATGTGGGGTATTGTCTCTGGAACTTTTTTTTTCTTCCTTCAATATATGTGGGGTATTGTCTCTGGAACTTTTTTTTCTTCCTTCAATATATGTGGGGTATTGTCTCTGGAACTTTTTTTTTCTTCCTTCAATATATGTGGGGTATTGTCTCTGGAACTTTTTTTTCTTCCTTCAATATATGTGGGGTATTGTCTCTGGAACTTTTTTTTCTTCCTTCAATATATGTGGGGTATTGTCTCTGGAACTTTTTTTTCTTCCTTCAATATATGTGGGGGTATTGTCTCTGGAACTTTTTTTTCTTCCTTCAATATATGTGGGGTATTGTCTCTGGAACTTTTTTTTCTTCCTTCAATATATGTGGGGTATTGTCTCTGGAACTTTTTTTTCTTCCTTCAATATATGTGGGGTATTGTCTCTGGAACTTTTTTTTCTTCCTTCAATATATGTGGGGTATTGTCTCTGGAACTTTTTTTTTCTTCCTTCAATATATGTGGGGTATTGTCTCTGGAACTTTTTTTTCTTCCTTCAATATATGTGGGGTATTGTCTCTGGAACTTTTTTTTCTTCCTTCAATATATGTGGGGGTATTGTCTCTGGAACTTTTTTTTTCTTCCTTCAATATATGTGGGGTATTGTCTCTGGAACTTTTTTTTTCTTCCTTCAATATATGTGGGGTATTGTCTCTGGAACTTTTTTTTCTTCCTTCAATATATGTGGGGTATTGTCTCTGGAACTTTTTTTTCTTCCTTCAATATATGTGGGGTATTGTCTCTGGAACTTTTTTTTCTTCCTTCAATATATGTGGGGTATTGTCTCTGGAACTTTTTTTTCTTCCTTCAATATATGTGGGGTATTGTCTCTGGAACTTTTTTTTCTTCCTTCAATATATGTGGGGTATTGTCTCTGGAACTTTTTTTTCTTCCTTCAATATATGTGGGGTATTGTCTCTGGAACTTTTTTTTTTTCCTTCAATATATGTGGGGTATTGTCTCTGGAACTTTTTTTTTCTTCCTTCAATATATGTGGGGTATTGTCTCTGGAACTTTTTTTTTCTTCCTTCAATATATGTGGGGTATTGTCTCTGGAACTTTTTTTTTCTTCCTTCAATATATGTGGGGTATTGTCTCTGGAACTTTTTTTTCTTCCTTCAATATATGTGGGGTATTGTCTCTGGAACTTTTTTTTCTTCCTTCAATATATGTGGGGTATTGTCTCTGGAACTTTTTTTTCTTCCTTCAATATATGTGGGGTATTGTCTCTGGAACTTTTTTTTCTTCCTTCAATATATGTGGGGTATTGTCTCTGGAACTTTTTTTTCTTCCTTCAATATATGTGGGGTATTGTCTCTGGAACTTTTTTTTCTTCCTTCAATATATGTGGGGTATTGTCTCTGGAACTTTTTTTTCTTCCTTCAATATATGTGGGGTATTGTCTCTGGAACTTTTTTTTCTTCCTTCAATATATGTGGGGTATTGTCTCTGGAACTTTTTTTCTTCCTTCAATATATGTGGGGTATTGTCTCTGGAACTTTTTTTTCTTCCTTCAATATATGTGGGGTATTGTCTCTGGAACTTTTTTTTCTTCCTTCAATATATGTGGGGTATTGTCTCTGGAACTTTTTTTTCTTCCTTCAATATATGTGGGGTATTGTCTCTGGAACTTTTTTTTCTTCCTTCAATATATGTGGGGTATTGTCTCTGGAACTTTTTTTTCTTCCTTCAATATATGTGGGGTATTGTCTCTGGAACTTTTTTTTCTTCCTTCAATATATGTGGGGTATTGTCTCTGGAACTTTTTTTTTCTTCCTTCAATATATGTGGGGTATTGTCTCTGGAACTTTTTTTTTCTTCCTTCAATATATGTGGGGTATTGTCTCTGGAACTTTTTTTTTCTTCCTTCAATATATGTGGGGTATTGTCTCTGGAACTTTTTTTTTCTTCCTTCAATATATTTGGGGTATTGTCTCTGGAACTTTTTTTTTCTTCCTTCAATATATGTGGGGTATTGTCTCTGGAACTTTTTTTTTCTTCCTTCAATATATGTGGGGTATTGTCTCTGGAACTTTTTTTTTCTTCCTTCAATATATGTGGGGTATTGTCTCTGGAACTTTTTTTTCTTCCTTCAATATATGTGGGGTATTGTCTCTGGAACTTTTTTTTTCTTCCTTCAATATATGTGGGGTATTGTCTCTGGAACTTTTTTTTTCTTCCTTCAATATATGTGGGGTATTGTCTCTGGAACTTTTTTTTTCTTCCTTCAATATATGTGGGGTATTGTCTCTGGAACTTTTTTTTCTTCCTTCAATATATGTGGGGTATTGTCTCTGGAACTTTTTTTTCTTCCTTCAATATATGTGGGGTATTGTCTCTGGAACTTTTTTTTCTTCCTTCAATATATGTGGGGTATTGTCTCTGGAACTTTTTTTTCTTCCTTCAATATATGTGGGGTATTGTCTCTGGAACTTTTTTTTCTTCCTTCAATATATGTGGGGTATTGTCTCTGGAACTTTTTTTTCTTCCTTCAATATATGTGGGTATTGTCTCTGGAACTTTTTTTTCTTCCTTCAATATATGTGGGGGTATTGTCTCTGGAACTTTTTTTTTCTTCCTTCAATATATGTGGGGTATTGTCTCTGGAACTTTTTTTTTCTTCCTTCAATATATGTGGGGTATTGTCTCTGGAACTTTTTTTTCTTCCTTCAATATATGTGGGGTATTGTCTCTGGAACTTTTTTTTCTTCCTTCAATATATGTGGGGTATTGTCTCTGGAACTTTTTTTTCTTCCTTCAATATATGTGGGGTATTGTCTCTGGAACTTTTTTTTCTTCCTTCAATATATGTGGGGTATTGTCTCTGGAACTTTTTTTTCTTCCTTCAATATATGTGGGGTATTGTCTCTGGAACTTTTTTTTCTTCCTTCAATATATGCTGGGGTATTGTCTCTGGAACTTTTTTTTCTTCCTTCAATATATGTGGGGTATTGTCTCTGGAACTTTTTTTTCTTCCCTTCAATATATGTGGGGTATTGTCTCTGGAACTTTTTTTTCTTCCTTCAATATATGTGGGGTATTGTCTCTGGAACTTTTTTTTCTTCCTTCAATATATGTGGGGTATTGTCTCTGGAACTTTTTTTTTCTTCCTTCAATATATGTGGGGTATTGTCTCTGGAACTTTTTTTTCTTCCTTCAATATATGTGGGGTATTGTCTCTGGAACTTTTTTTTCTTCCTTCAATATATGTGGGGTATTGTCTCTGGAACTTTTTTTTCTTCCTTCAATATATGTGGGGTATTGTCTCTGGAACTTTTTTTTCTTCCTTCAATATATGTGGGGTATTGTCTCTGGAACTTTTTTTTCTTCCTTCAATATATGTGGGGTATTGTCTCTGGAACTTTTTTTTCTTCCTTCAATATATGTGGGGTATTGTCTCTGGAACTTTTTTTTTCTTCCTTCAATATATGTGGGGTATTGTCTCTGGAACTTTTTTTTTCTTCCTTCAATATATGTGGGGTATTGTCTCTGGAACTTTTTTTTCTTCCTTCAATATATGTGGGGTATTGTCTCTGGAACTTTTTTTTCTTCCTTCAATATATGTGGGGTATTGTCTCTGGAACTTTTTTTTCTTCCTTCAATATATGTGGGGTATTGTCTGTGGAACTTTTTTTTCTTCCTTCAATATATGTGGGGTATTGTCTCTGGAACTTTTTTTTCTTCCTTCAATATATGTGGGGTATTGTCTCTGGAACTTTTTTTTTCTTCCTTCAATATATGTGGGGTATTGTCTCTGGAACTTTTTTTTCTTCCTTCAATATATGTGGGGTATTGTCTCTGGAACTTTTTTTTCTTCCTTCAATATATGTGGGGTATTGTCTCTGGAACTTTTTTTTCTTCCTTCAATATATGTGGGGTATTGTCTCTGGAACTTTTTTTTCTTCCTTCATATATGTGGGGTATTGTCTCTGGAACTTTTTTTTTCTTCCTTCAATATATGTGGGGTATTGTCTCTGGAACTTTTTTTTCTTCCTTCAATATATGTGGGGTATTGTCTCTGGAACTTTTTTTTTCTTCCTTCAATATATGTGGGGTATTGTCTCTGGAACTTTTTTTCTTCCTTCAATATATGTGGGGTATTGTCTCTGGAACTTTTTTTTCTTCCTTCAATATATGTGGGGTATTGTCTCTGGAACTTTTTTTTTTCTTCCTTCAATATATGTGGGGTATTGTCTCTGGAACTTTTTTTTCTTCCTTCAATATATGTGGGGTATTGTCTCTGGAACTTTTTTTTTCTTCCTTCAATATATGTGGGGTATTGTCTCTGGAACTTTTTTTTCTTCCTTCAATATATGTGGGGTATTGTCTCTGGAACTTTTTTTTCTTCCTTCAATATATGTGGGGTATTGTCTCTGGAACTTTTTTTTCTTCCTTCAATATATGTGGGGTATTGTCCTCTGGAACTTTTTTTTCTTCCTTCAATATATGTGGGGTATTGTCTCTGGAACTTTTTTTTCTTCCTTCAATATATGTGGGGTATTGTCTCTGGAACTTTTTTTTCTTCCTTCAATATATGTGGGGTATTGTCTCTGGAACTTTTTTTTCTTCCTTCAATATATGTGGGGTATTGTCTCTGGAACTTTTTTTTCTTCCTTCAATATATGTGGGGTATTGTCTCTGGAACTTTTTTTTCTTCCTTCAATATATGTGGGGTATTGTCTCTGGAACTTTTTTTTCTTCCTTCAATATATGTGGGGTATTGTCTCTGGAACTTTTTTTTCTTCCTTCAATATATGTGGGGTATTGTCTCTGGAACTTTTTTTTCTTCCTTCAATATATGTGGGGTATTGTCTCTGGAACTTTTTTTTCTTCCTTCAATATATGTGGGGTATTGTCTCTGGAACTTTTTTTTCTTCCTTCAATATATGTGGGGTATTGTCTCTGGAACTTTTTTTTCTTCCTTCAATATATGTGGGGTATTGTCTCTGGAACTTTTTTTTCTTCCTTCAATATATGTGGGGTATTGTCTCTGGAACTTTTTTTTCTTCCTTCAATATATGTGGGGTATTGTCTCTGGAACTTTTTTTTCTTCCTTCAATATATGTGGGGTATTGTCTCTGGAACTTTTTTTTCTTCCTTCAATATATGTGGGGTATTGTCTCTGGAACTTTTTTTTCTTCCTTCAATATATGTGGGGTATTGTCTCTGGAACTTTTTTTTCTTCCTTCAATATATGTGGGGTATTGTCTCTGGAACTTTTTTTTCTTCCTTCAATATATGTGGGGTATTGTTTCTAGAGCTTTATTTTATTTCTACATCATATTTAGGGTATTGTCTTCTAAACTTTCTTTCAAACCTGGAAGGTCACTCCACACTTTGTAGGCTCTTTGTCTATGTGAATGGCTGAATGAGCAACGCCGTGTGGTGGTGAGTTCTCCACTTTAGTGATGATAGACCGCACTGTTAGCTATCTCTTACGACATTCAGTGTACTCTCGGTAGGTCAGTCGTCCTGTTCTCAGCCGGCTTCGTGAAGAACAGAAACTTGACCTTCCCATTTGGTAAACACGCAGACATCTAATTCTAGTGATGGCTGGAACGAATTAACCAGATATACCCTTGCGCCGTATTCCCTTTCCCACTTCCTGTACGGATGATAACACATGTCAAACAAACTCATCGCGCCGGCTTTATGTTTGTCCACGCGACGATGATGATAACAAGTACGATATTGATAAGTTGACGAAGGTCTTTCATTGTTAGCGACAATGATAGTTGAAACCAATAACGTTTCGCACAAAGCTTGCAGATCATAAAGCTCGATATACGGTATATATAATCCACGTCGGTGTATCCACCAGCGTCTGTCATCGAGGCCATGCAGCGGGCTCCAAACAGTTGCAGCAACAGCCATGTAACGACAGATGTCTGTAACAGAGCGTGCCGACGGCTGCGGGGTGTCGCTACAACACGTTTCTTTACTTGTAGTGCTAGCCTGGTACACAATGAGGCTTTAGGTCACGGATAAAACTCATGAGGCTGCAGGGTATCTTTTCAGCACGTTTTCTCACTTCTAGTGTTGGGCTTACACACAATGATACTGCTCGGCTTACACACAATGATACTGCTCGACCCGGCTCAAATTCACGAACCCGTGATAGAAAATAATCAGCTGTGTGCGGCAAGTTTCTATAACATGTTGTTTCCGGTAGCAGCCCTTGAAACTCCAGTAACGGTAATTCCCGATATGTCGGACGACGGTGATATGCAACGTTACGCTTGTGGGTGGGACGGCCTTGACATATCAGGTCACATGGTGTCACTGTTGGTAAAAACGAAAAACCCCAAACGTGTCAATGTCGTTGTTTGTATCATCCTTCCCCTTTCTAGCACACAACGACTGCTGCGGGTGGGAGAGAGGCGGGCGAATCGTGCAGGTCAAAGTTTCCTGAAGCCGAACCGGAAAGGGAGTGACACACTAGAAGTATATTTGGATATAGAAAACGATAATCACTGACGGATGTGTCATTGATTGGAGTCTCACCATGTCATACAAACAAAGACGTTTGAGACACAGTGCACCCTACTGTTAAACTGGAGTTGGCATTTGATCTGATCGGCGTCATGGACGCGAACAAAACCAACAAGAAGTCCATATCTTATCAGTACGACTTAGGACCAAAGAAGCTGCAGGTAATGAGCAGACATCAGTCAGCGAATCGTAGCCGGCTGCTTGCATCAGGGTGAGTGCCATATATCTAACCAAGGCCATATTAACCTTCAAGTAACGGCCCTGAAAACAGTCTGCATTCATGCAGCCTGGATAAGAGATTTTGGATTGAAGAGAGAAGGCAAACCTGATTCTCAAAATGTCATTCTGATATCAGATTTGTTCGGCCGAAAGGCGCAGATATTGCAGCCTCGCTGTAAACTAGGACAGTATGTCAAATCCGTATTTTTCAAAACGATCGCCAAAGAAGAAGAAGAAGAAAAGGAGGTACGGCTTAGGAAAGTCTGAGGAGGGGAAGATGAGTTGTTTTTCTGTCCATGGCCTAAGTGAATTGTGAAGTCTTAGGCAGCAAGAGATGTTGTGTTGCCGCACGTGGAAGGATAGCATGATGCCCCCTGAATCATTTGTGCGCAACCGTCTGCTACAACCAAGTCCAGGTGTGCACTGGATTTGGTTTGGACAACCTTGGTCCCCACATACCACCCAGCACGTGGCTCCAAGTAGCTGCAGCATTCGACTGACAGGTGAGGTTATCAGGAGACACTTCTGCCGTTGGTGCTCCAGGACTTGTCTGCACGTGAAGACTGGCTTCTGCTAGTTCAACGGATAGGAAGATGCTTCTCAGAACGGGATGTGGAGCGCAGGTAGCAGGGGAAGACACTAGAGCGTCTGATTAGCATAGTGACTTAGAAAAGGTACGGAGTTCATTTCCAGTCGACCCGGTCGTAAATGGGTACCTGACTATGGAAGTAAAAGGCAATGATTGTTGTCAGATGAGAGTAAGGTGATGAGAGGGTGGTGATGAGAGGGTGATGATGAGAGGGTGGAGATGAAATGGTTGGGATGAAAAGGTGATGATGATAGTAAGGTGACGGGTGGTGATGAGAGGGTGGGGATGAGAGGGTGGGGATGAGAGGGTGGTGGTGAGAGGGTGGGGATGAGAGGGTGGGGATGAGAGGGTGGTGGTGAGAGTAAGGTGACGGGTGGTGATGAGAGGGTGGGGATGAGAGGGTGGTGGTGAGAGGGTGGGGATGAGAGGGTGGGGATGAGAGGGTGGTGGTGAGAGTAAGGTGACGGGTGGTGATGAGAGGGTGGGGATGAG